>CM065397.1:29247500-29847500 GCA_033060915.1 Euryodendron excelsum
CAAAGGAAAGGCCTTGAAGAAGTTCATTTGTCGTCTATGCCTTACTATTGCGGTATTTGTTAAATTCTGTAAATAAATTTCATACTTTAAAGGCAGGAATGGAGACTGATACTGTTATTATTTCAATGCCAAAAACTTGGTAACAAAAAAAGCATAGCCTAGTTCTTCTAGCCAGGGCAAAAAGGCAAAGAAGAAGTCTTCAAATAAGAGGGGTTCTAGGGGTGGTCCCAGCAAGTGAAGATTCTATTTTTTGTGTTAATGATTTTTGCAAGCTAGAATGTTAGAGGCCTTAATGGCCCTAAGAAGCAAAAGGAAGTGAGAGAGATGAAAAAAAAGTACAACTTCTCTCTTTTCGGTTTTATGGAGACTAGAGTTAGAAGTGTAAATACTCTGCAAAAAAAAAAAAGAGTTAGAAGTGCAAATAAAGACTGTAAAAATATGCATCAATAGAAATTGGAGCTTTTTTGTATAACTAGTATGTTTTGGGAAGGGTCTAGGGAATATGTTTAAGCAGCCAATCATCATGGGTCAGCTAGTGTCAAAAATATTTACTAAAAGGGAAAATTTTTTGGTCACTCAACACCCCATCAGATGCTTCATGGACCTAGAGAAAGATTATAAAGCTTAAGGAAGATGAAAATTTATTTGTTCACCATAAAATAGGGGATGGCTCACACACCTTCTTTTGGCATGACAATTGGCACCCCTTAGGACCCCTATTGAAAAGGTATGGCAATTGAGTAATGTATGATGCAGCCCTCCCTACTCAAGCCAAATTCTCTTCCATTATTCGAGAAGGCAGATGGGCATGGCCTTGGTCATGGGAACTCAGATAAATTGTTCAACGCTTGCCTCCTCCCTTGCCCAACCAAGAGGACAAGGTGGCATGGGCTATTTCTCCTACAAAACTCTACAATGCAGTAACTACTTGGAAAAAAGTCAGAACTTGTTACCCTCAAGTAATATATCACTAACTAATCTGGTTTCCCAAGAATATTTTGAGACACAACTTTGTGTTATGGATGGCCTGCAAGAATGGACTCACTACAAGAGCCAAACTCAAGGAGTGGGGGGTCATTGATCAGGCAAACTGTGCTATATGCATTACCCAATTTGAAATCCTTCACAATTTGTGATGCGAACCTCAACCAACACACGTTGAGACCCAACAACAATATTAGAATACTTGCCCAAGAAAGCTAAAAGTCAGATTTTAAGAGAAACCCCGACCCAATACTTATAACTGAAATGTGAACCGAAGGAATATAGTAACTAACCCTGACCCAATAATTATATGGAATCACAAACCAAAGGTATATAATTTGAATGCCACAAGGAAGAGTCCTTGATAAGTTTACAAGCTCTTCGAAGAACCAAAAGAAGAAACAATACACGTGTTTTTTTTATAATCTTAATTTAATGTCTTCTTCATTACAAAGAGTGCATGCTATTTATAGAACATGGTTGAGAAAAAGGGGATTACAAATTAGCTCCTAATTGATGGGCAATCAGCCAATCAATTTACTAAGTCAAAAGACTACAAATCAACCCTTAAAGTATGGGCAATCAGCCAATAAATTTATCTAAGTCAAAAAATTACTCAAAAAACTACAAATCAGTCCCTAATTGATGAGCAATCAACCAATCAATTAAATCAAAAGATTACTCAAAAGAGTACATATCAAACCCAAATTGATAGGCAATCAACCAATCAATTAGCCCAGTCAAAAGAGTACTAATCAGCCTCATCAATAGCTTGAATTAGATTTATTATGCCTTCATCTTCTTTTGGGCCAAACTTGGAATGCCCCATTTTAGAATTAGTCAAAATCTCATAAATCAACCCATTAATTGCTTCTTTAATATTCTTGGATCTTACTCTTGTAATAGATCCAACTAGAATATGTAATGGATCCTTTAATGGTGCTTATTGATTCTCATCATTCCCTCTTTCTTCAAAAGGATTCGTCCTCAAATCATCACCTACATCAAAAAGAGAAAAATAAAAAACATTAAATGTAGCACTAATGTTATACTCACCTGAAAAATCTAACTTCTAGGCATTATCATTGAGCCGCTCAAGGACTTGAAACAGACCATCTCATCTCCTTTAGGATGTAGTTTGGATAGCCTATGGGCTGAAAATCTTTCCTTTCTCATATGCACCCAAACACAATCACCCAGTTCAAAGATGACTCGTCTACGGCCCTTGTTGGCTTTGCCCGCATATTGCTCATTTTTCTTCTCTATGTTGCCGTACACTTTCATGGAGTTTGTTTATCATCTCAGTCTTCTTTTGACTATCGAAACTAGTCCTTTCGTTAATTGGAAAATGTAGCAAATCCAAAGGAGTTAGTGGATTATAACCATAAATAATTTCAAATGGTGAAAAATCAGTAGTAGAATGAACATTCCGATTATATGCAAACTCAATGAATGGCAAACAATCCTCCCAAATTTTCAAGTTCTTTTGAATTATAGAACGTAACAAAGTAAATAAAGTTCTATTCACCACCCCAGTTTGTCTATCTGTTTGGGGGTAACAAGTAGTCAAAAACAACAATTTAGTTCTCAACTTTTTCCACAAGATTTTCAACAAATAGCTAAGGAACTTAACATCATGATCAGACACAATGCTCCTAAGAACACCATGGAGTCGTACTATCTCTTGAAAGGACAAATCAGCGATGTGGGTTGCATCATCGGTTTTATGACAAGAGATGAAATGTGTCATCTTAGAAAACCTGTCAATAACCACAAAAACTGAATCCTTCCATTCCTAAACCTAGGCAAGCCTAAAACAAAGTCCGCAGAAATATCTATCCACGGTGCAGTAGGGACAGGAAAAGGAGTGTATAATCCAGGTAGTAAGACTCTAGATTTGGCCAGCCTACATCTAACAGATCTAGTATAAATTCTCTCTACATCATGTTTTATTTTTGGCCAAAAAAAAATGTTCATGCAACACATCTAAAGTCTTCCTTACACCAAAATGACCCATCAAACCACCTCCATGTGCCTCACGCACAAGCAACACTTGCATAGAACTATTAGGCACACAAAGTCTATTCTCCCTAAACAAATACTCATCTAGTCTATAGAACTTACCAAACGCTATCTTTTTACATGCTCCATACACACTAGCAAAGTCATCATTCTTAGCATATAATTCCTTAACAAGTTCAAATCCTAATAACTTTGTTTTTAAAGTAGCGACAAGGGCATACCTTTCTGATAATGCATCAGCCACAATGTTCTCCTTACCTTGTTTGTATTTGATTACGTAAGGGAAGGTCTCAATAAATTCCATTCACTTGGCATGCCTTTTATTCAACTTACCTTGTCCTTTCAAGTGCTTCAACGACTCATGGCCGGTATGTATGGCAAATTCTTTCAACCAAAAGTAATGTTGCCAAGTCTCCAATGCTCACACCAATGCCTAAAGCTCCTTATCATATGTTTAGTAGTTCAAAGCTGCCCCATTTAGCTTTTCACTAAAATAGGCTATAGGCCACTTCTCTTGCATCAAAATAGCTCCAATACCTATTCTTGAGGCATCACACTCAATCTCAAAAGTTTTAGAAAAATCAAGTAATGCTAATAAAGAAGCACCACACAATCTTTCTTTAAGCTCAATGTATGCACGATCTTGCTCATTACCCCAATTAAAACTCACAGATTTTTTAGTAATTTCAGCGGGTCGTGCGGCTAGCGTACTAAAATTTTTGACGAATCACTGATAAAAACTAGCCGAACCATGAAAACCTCTTACCTCTTTGATTGACTTAGGTTTGGGCCATTCCTTGATAGCCTTTATTTTTTCCGCATCTACCTCAATTCCTTTCGTATTAACAACATAACCAAGAAACATAATTTTGTCCATGCAAAAGGAACATTTCTTTAAATTGACATGTAGTTTTTCTTTTCTCAAAATATCAAACACACAATGCAAATGATCAATATACTCACCCAAGTTATTGCTATACACCAAAATGTCATCAAAATAGACTACAACAAATCTACCTATAAACGCACGTAATAAATGATTCATTAACCTCATGAATGTGGCAACCCACTAGGCAATTAGGAATTGTTGCACCTGGCACATAATCAATTTGATGCTCTATTCTCCTAACAGGTGGCAACTCACTAGGCACATCGGTAGGAAACACATCCTCATATTCCTGCAACAAAGAGATAACAACACTAAGCAAAGATTTGTCAAGTTCGTTACTGTTAAAACATGCCTCTTTGTACAACAGTACAAATATAGTTTGGTTTGTATAAAAAATACTCTTGACATCACTTGCCTTAGCATAAAAACTCACTTGTTTTTTGTCTCTCTCATTTTTTTCGCGCTTTCTTTTTTTTTTTTCACTCTCCCTTTTCTGTTCACTCTCATTTTTCTTTTCCCTCTTTTTCATCATCTTTTTTGGAATGTTCTGTTTCACAATTTTTTTTAACACATTCTCTCTTTTCAATTTTATTTGATCTTCATACACTTATCTTGGAGTCAATGGGACAAGAGTAATGGTTTTGTTTTCCTTTACAAAAGAATGCCTATTCTTGAGCCCGTCATGAGTGAACTTCGTGTCAAATTGCCATGGCCTACCCAATAATATGTGACCCACTTGCATTGGAACAACATCACAAAGTACTTCATCTTTGTAATTTCTAATTGAAAAAGAAAGTAGCATTTGTTTATTCACTTTAACCTCCCCACAATTGTTCAACCACTGCAATTTATACAGTACAGGGTGTTTTAAGGTAGATAAATTCAATTTTTCAATAAGAGTAGTGCTAGCCACATTAGTGCAACTTCCCCCATCAATGATCATACTATATACCTTGTTGAAGTAACACCTAGTATGAAAAATGTTCTCCCTTTGTTGTTTCATGTCATCCTCTTTGACTTGAGCACTTAAAGCATGCTTAGCCACAAGTAACTCGCCCTCCACCGGATATTCCACCTCATCGTCACAAGCATCCGCAACTATTGGCATGTGCTCATCATTGCTACTGCATTCGGTTTCCACTTCTCTATCAACACGTGCAATCATGGTCCTCATGTTTAGGCATTGTGAGGCAATGTGACCTACTCTCAAACAATGAAAACACTTAATATTATGATTACGAGTTTGGGATTCAATTTTACCTTTGTTAACACTAGGAACTTCATCTCTTCTTTTCGGTGGTTCAGTTTTGGATTTAGAAATAGCTCATTCGTCTTTCCTCCAATTTGATCTCCATGAAGTAGAGGAGCCTGAATTTTGAGGTAACCGAGTTCCTTTTCTTTTAAGCTGCCTCTCCACCTTTATTGCCATGTGAACCGTGTTCTCCAACTGCACGTAGTGTTGTAGCTCTACCACATTGGCAATGTCCCGGTTCAGGCCATTCAAAATCCTTGCCATGGTAACTTCTCTATCCTCCTCTACGTTAGCCGGAATCATGGCGATATCCATCTCCTTCTAGTAGTCATCCATGTTGGTATAGCCTTGAGTAAGACTTGTAAATTTTGATACAAGTCCCCATAGTAGTGACTAGGGACAAACCGCCTCCTCATGATGGCTTTCATTTCCTCCCACGTCTCAATAGACCTCTCACTATTTCTCTTTCTGTTCATCACAAGTTGATCTCACCATGTAATAGCATAGTAAGTAACTCAATGACAACAAGTTTTAACTTTTTCTCAAAGTAGTTGTGGCACTCAAAAATCAACATCACCTTCTTCTCCCATTCCAAGTATGCTTTAGGATCGTTTTTCCCTTGACACGATGGTATCTTCCTTTTGATGTTTCCTAGGTTTTTGTCAATTCCCTCTTGCCATCTCAGATCTCTTCGGAAACCTCTATCATGCCTTTCTCCCTTTGGTATAAACTTGCCCTCGCTGTTCAATGAAGCTTGATCCTGTTCATCTTCGAACTCATCCTCATGGTTGCCATCAACACCATCCACGGGCGCAATCCTTTCTTGCCTCCTAGCAATAGGGACTCTTTGGAGACACCTCTCGGGCCAAGTAGCAATAACAGCGTCTTGCCGATCCATTCGATCCCGAATTTCATTAAACACCACATTCATGCGTTCAAATTGTGGTTGCATAGCCTGCAACACGAAGAACGACTCTTGTCTTTCTTTCTGTAATGTGTCATCCTTGAAAGACATATACATAATTTTTTTTTGAAACAATCCCTCCCAATACTCCCTCATGTGTGTCTCTCGCTCTCAGGTTTCACTTTGAAATTGGCTTTTTCCCGATATTAGTCTCACACTCTCTTGCCTTTTTTCACTCCTAGCTTCTCCCTTTTCAATTCTTTATTAAACTAATAAACTTGCTCATGAAATTCAACTTGTAGTATTTTAATCAATACCAATGGCAAGAAAAATATTATAGAAATAATGAATCAAAGAAAAAGGACAGAAGTCAGATTTTTTTTATTTTTAAAGAATAAAAACTACAAAAGTCACGATTCAATAATAAATAACTTTGATAAATATGGTGAATGATAGTATTTGCTGCCTCAATATCACCCTTTTTTTTTTTACGTGTCTTTTCTCTATTTTTTTTTTTTTTTTGTCTTGAACTTGGTATACGACACAAGGCAAGAACAAGGAGTAATGAATACAAATGGAACATGATGGATGATAGCAAGAAACAAATGATAAAAGGATAGTAAACCTGATTTTTAAAACTTGGCTCTGAAACCAAATGATGCGAATCTTAACCAACACGCTTTATGACCCAACAACAATATCAGAATACTTGCCCAAGAAAGCTAAAAGTTAGATTTTGAGAGAAACCCCGACCCAACACTTATAACTAAAATGTGAACCGAAAGTATAGAGTAACTAACCCCAACCCAATGATTATATGGAATCATGAACCGAAGGTGTAAAATTTGAATGCCACAAGGAAGAATCCTTGATAAGTTCACAAGCTTTTTGAATAACCAAAAGTAGAAACAACACACGTGTTTTTTTTTTTTTTTTTTTATCTCAATTCAATGTCTTCTTCGTCACAAAGAGTGCATGCTATTTATCGAACATGGTTGAGAAAAAGGGGACAACAAATTAGGCCCTAATTGATGGGTAATCAGCCAATTAATTAGATAATTTAAAAGACTACTCAAAAGATTACAAATCAGCTCCCAATTGATAGATGATCAGCCAATCAATTTAGCTAAGTCAAAAGATTACTCAAAAAACTACAAATCAACCCCTAATTGATGGGCAATCAGCCAATCAATTTAGCTAAGTCAAAAGATTACTCAAAAAACTACAAATCAACCCCTAATTGATGGACAATAAGCCAATAAATTAGCCAAGACAAAAGAGTACTAATTTTCCCCATCAACAGCTTAAAGTAGATTTACTATGCCTTCATTTTCTTTTGGGCCAAGCTTGGAATGCCTCATTTTGGAATCAGTCCAAATATCATAAATCAGTCCATTAATTGCTTCTTTGATCTTCTTGGATCTTACTCTTGTAATAGGCCCAACTGGAACATACAATGGATTCTTTAATGGTGCTTGTTGATTCTCATCATTCTCCCTTTCTTTAAAAGGATTCATTCTTGAATTATCACCTGCATCAAAAAGAGAAAGATCAAAAACATTAAATGTAGCACTAATGTTATACATTTTTTTTAAAAAAATGTATTACTGGGGGAACTCACCCAGTTTATCGGTAGGGTCAACCCTTGGTATAGTCGACTGGTAAATCACCCTGGGACCAGGCAATACCCTGCTAACCACGTGGTCCGTTTAAGACGCAAGGCTTACACCTTGGGCGGGTGGCCCCAAGAATTGATCCCATGACCTTCTAGTAGGGAGTAGTTCCACTTAGCCATTTGGAACAACCCTGGGGTTACTTATGTTATACTCACCTAGAAGATCCAACTTGTAGGCATTATTATTGAGCCGCTCAAGGACTTGAAATGGACCATCCCCTCCAGGATATAGTTTGGACCGCTTGAGGGCTGGAAATCTTTTCTTTCTCATATGCACCTAAACCCAATCACCTGATTCAAAGATGACTCGTCTACAGCCTTTGTTGGCTTTGGCCGCATATTGCTCATTTTTCTTCTCGGTGTTGCCATACACTTTCGTGGAGTTTCTTTACCATCTCAGCCTTCTTTTGACCATCCAAACTAGTACTTTCATTAACTGGGAAAGACAGCAAATCCAAACGAGTTAGTGTATTACAACCATAAACAATCTCAAATGGTGAAAAATCCATAGTAGAATGAACACTCCGATTATATGCAAACTTAATGAATGGCAAACAATCCTCCTAATTTTTCAAGTTCTTTTGATTTATAGTATTTAACAAAGTAGATAAAGTTCTATTCACTATCTCAGTTTGTCCATGTTTGGGGGTGACAAGTAGTCGAAAATAATAATTTGGTTCCCAACTTACCCCACAAGACTTTTCAAAAATAGCTAAAAAACTTAACTTCACGATCAAACACAATGCTCCTAGGAACACCATGGAGTCGTATTATCTCTTGAAAGAACAAATTAGCGATGTGGGTTGCATCATCAGTTTTATGACAAGAGATGAAATGTGCCATCCTAAAAAACCTATCAACAACCACAAAAATTAAATCCCTTCGTTTCCTCGACCTAGACAAGCCTAAATCAAAATTCATAGAAAATATCTATCCACGATGCAGTAGGTATAGGAAAAAGAGTGTATAATCCATGTGGTAAGACTCTAGATTTGGCATACTTACGTGTAACGCATCTAGTACAAATTCTCTCTACATCAAATCTTTGGCAAAAAAGAAATGTTCATGCAACACATCTAATGTCTTCCTTACACCAAAATGACTTATCAAACCACCTCCATGTGCCTCACGCACAAATAACTCTTGCATAGAACTATCGGGTACATAAAGTTTATTTTCTCTAAACAAATACCCATCTAGTTTATAGAACTTATCAAACGTTGCCTTTTCACACCCTCCATACACATTGGCAAAGTCATCATCCTTAGCATACAATACCTTAACAAGTTTAAATCCCAATAACTTTGTATTTAAAGTAGAGACAAGGGCATGCCTTCTTGACAATGCATCAGCTATATTGTGCCCAATCGCCGGGTTGTGGTGAAGATTGGAAAAATGCAGAAGCAGTTCATTCCTTCGTCTTCAAACTCCAACGTTGTGGACAAGATGAATCTGAAAGAGTTGATGGTTAAAAAGACGACAAATTAGCTCAAGAAATTGGGGAAGCTAAAGATTGGTGCAACGAAGTCTGTACCCCCTCCTCTTGCTGTTGTGGAGATTAGTGCCCCTGAATTGGAGAATAAGATGGCAACGAGATCAATGAGGAAGAAGCCGGTGGTAGAAGCTGCTCTCGCCAAGCTGGTGGCAAATAAACTAGAGGTCGTGCCGACTAATCTTGGTGTGGGTACTAGCGCTACTACTGAAGATGCCAACTTCGTAGTCATAAATTTTGATATTGGCAGCCGCCACATGACGACGCATGACTCTTTTTTATTAATACAACAGAAGTTACAATGGGAGTAGTCCAAAGTGCTATCCAGCAGGTGGATGTTGATATGTTGAAAAATAGTAGTGATATGTCAATTTTCTTGGGGACCTTTCATAACTCCTTTGTGGTAAGTTTCTCCACTTTTATTCCCCTTTTTTTGAGTTAGTTTAGTATCTACTTTGACAAGTTCTTTTATTTCTGGGGTTCGCTTAATGCATTGGAGGCCATGCAACATTTCCAGAATATGGCTATTGAAGCTTCTGATTTGGCCAAGAACCATATGCAGCTTATTGAGGAGCACAAAAAGCTAATAAAGGAGAATTCCAAGCTTAAGCACGAATGGATCGACACAAAGAAAGCTGAACTGATGGCAACCAAAGAGGCTGAGAGGGCAAATATTTCTTTGACTAAGGTTACCGCCAAGCTTAGTAAGAAGAGTGCCAATTTGCCTAGTTGGAGGATGATAATGTTGTGCTTTCAGTGAATTTATACAAGGCCAAGGCCGAATTAAGGGTCTTCAAGCTGATCTAGCCAAGGCTAACGCTGAGGCTGAGGCAAGCTATAAACAGGGTGTGACTAATAATGCCCAAGACTTTGCTTAGCAAATGATTGACCTGTCTTATTCTATTTTTGTCCATAGTTGGCAAGGGGTTCTGAAGAAGATGAAGGTCGAGAGCTCCTCACCTCTCTAGAATAATATCCTAAACTATTTGGAGACCGCTATGGAGGTCGACCCTGTCCTACCGAAGTTACAGAAGGAACAGATGTTCTAGTGATGTGACTGCTGCTTCTAAAACATCGGGAGCTCGGACGACTGAGGTTGTTGTAGATGAGTCACTCAGAGTCCAGCCAATTGAAGTTGTTGCTATGGAAGAGTCGACTAATTTTGTTGTGAATCCGATTGAAGACGTCTTGCCTTTAACTTTAGGGGTTTCTCATTTTTGCTATTGCTGAAATACCGAAGGTTTTTATTTTGTACATCCTTAGGCAAATTTAGATTTTTGAATTTTATTACTTTTTTCTGGCCTATATTGACTAACTTACCAAACTTAGGTAAGACTAAGTTCTTGGTTTTTTCTTTTGTTCTGGCCTTCATTGGCCGACTTATCTACCTTTGGGCAAGATCAAGTTTTTACACTCGGTTTTTAATATGGCCTTCATTGGCTAATGTAAGAATCCCATTTTTTCCCGTTGCGCAATCTCTGGTCTGACCGGACTCATATTCAAACCAACATAGACATATTCCAATTAAAACTAATTTTTCAGGCTTAATCCAATCACTCAATCGCTTCGCGGCCCCACAGGGCCTAATAGAGGCAAGATGACTAAAATGCCATTGGGGCATTACTTGGTCCAATTCTAGTTGGCATGTCTTCCTAAAGATGGTAAGCCCCTATTTCAACCTCAATTCCAATTCCAATTCCAATCCAGACCAATCAAACTCAAATTGGCACATTTATTGAGAAAGTTGATTCATTATACGATAAGTCCATCTAGTCCGCCATGTTTATCGAAAAAACTCTATAAAATAATAACTCCCTTCAAACCTATCGAACAAGACGAAACTGAAGTCCCCAAGATGGTAGAGCAGTTCATTTTTGGTGCTACTAGCCTGCTAATGTAGAATGTCCGTTATTCAGCATGTCTTTCGAGAAAGTTGATCCCTCAGACGATAAGACCATCTAATAGCTTCCCAAGATCAAGCAGTCTCTGAAATGCCTGCCAATGTAAAATATCCGTTATCTGGCACATCTTTTGAGAAAATTGATCCCTTAGACAATAAGACCATCTAACAGCTTCCCGAGATCAAACAGTCTTTGAAATAAACGCATAACGTCAGAGTGACGGAAACACTCACAAACATTACAACCGTCAAAGTGGTAGAAACACTCACAAGCAGGTCGTCATTGGGAATTGCCAACAAAACGTCTATGTCATGGGACCGAATATGCCTCTTAGTCGTGGCATGTTTACCGAAAGACGAGATATCTTTGTAAACCAACTCATCACACACCGTCAGAGTGATAAAAATACTCAAAACCCAAGTCAACATCAGTGCCTGCTAGCCCACTTTGGTAAAAAATGACCAAACTGCCCCTTAAGCCTTTCAACATGCTTCTCGAGAAAGTACGTAAGTTTTCTGAGCGGTAAGTCCACCTTTATAAGATTGTCCCAAAAATAATCTGACATGTCCAAAATACCTTTCAGTCGGTTCCAGATCAATTCTGAGACCATCTGATCAAAATGACTATTTTGCCCCTATACATCCGATTGCTTCTGGGAACCACATTGGCTCTGGCAATCAAATCGGTAACCTCTCGAGAATGCTTCTAATAGTATTCTCGACCTTCTGGCACCTTTCCGAATTGTTTTAAGTTCATTCCGACAAGCCCAGTGCAAAAATGACCGTTTTGTCCTTAGTGGGCCGATCGCCTTTTCCAAACCACACTAGCTCTGGGTATCAAATTGACAACCCCTTAGAACACTTTTAGTAGTGTTTCCAACTTTCAAGCCTTCTCACGGGTCACTCTGAGTTCATTCCAATGTTTTTTCGGTTCAATTGATCGTTATGCCCATAGTGAGCCGATCAACCTTTTCAAACATTCCAGAATTGCTTCTTAAGTCAGTAACGTTTGAGACACTCTCTCAAGGGTTTCTGTCCTTTCCTGGCCGAGTCTAGTTACTCAGAACCTTCTGGATCATTTCTGAACTTTTCGGAGTCACTCTTAGTGGAGTCAAGCCAAATATTACATGGTAGTCACTAGGACAAGCACCCAAATCTTCTATCTTGCGTCCCAAGAGTCGAAAGATACATTTCTTGCTACCCTAAAAACTTTTCTAAGTGGTTGGCGTCAATAGTAGTGTCGCCAAGCTAATAAATGGCTTGGCACCGCTTCTAGTGGTGCCAGTAGAAAATTTGCTCTAGCGCCACTACAACAGGCGCTAAGTTATTTTCCATTGCCTATAAATATAGAGCATCCCCTTGCGTAAAAAGAGCCCACAAACTCAATTTAGAAACTATCTCTCTAAAAACAAAGCTCGAAGTCTCTCTAAACCCTAATTCTCTTAAGCCTCTTCAAGCTCTAGCCTCTATACACCATATATACTCAAACACAATCCTCCAAACATCCATTGAAGACTCAAGTGCTGCAACTTCAAAGCTCCCAAGATTCAAGAAAAGTAAAGCAAGTCAAGCAATCAAAGCAAGAAAAGTACGAGGTTGGTTTTCTATTTCTTTGAATGTAATCCCCCCTCTCTCTTCTTTCTCCTAACCCACTTGGATTTTCTTCTATTTAATTCCCATCTTCTACCTCTTCTTCTTGTATGCATGAAACAAGGGACTTCCCAATTCATGCCTAAGAACGATTGTTGAAGGTCACCGTACTGGTGGAGGCTTTCTTCTAGTTCAACCTTTGATTGTGTGGGTTTGGCCCCCTTGATTATGTGATGAAGTCTAACCTTGTATGTTCACGATCCTATTACATTGTGCATGTCATATTCAGACATCTATTCAAAGTTACATTCAAAGTTGCTTTCAAACTTGCATCAAAGTTGCTTTTTAAACTTGCATCAAAACTCTCTTTCAAAAACTAGCATTCAATATCTCTTTCTTTCAAACTTGTTTTCAAAATCAAAATCCTAGAGTGATTCTAGCTATTCCATGGTTAGGGTTGTTTTAGGAAAGTGTTATATTCAATATGACTATCCAGGTCCAAAAATTGGGTGTAAACTCTAAATTGTTTTTATCAAAATCACAATCTTAAGGTGATTCTAGCAATTCCATAGTTAAGGTTTTTTAGGAAAGTGTGATATTCAATGTGATCATTATGATCCATATTTCAAATCCTAGTTGTATTCAAAATCACAACCCTAGAATGATTCTAATCTTTCCATGGTTAGAATTGTTTTAGGAAAATGGGATATTCAAGAAACTTGCAAAAGTTCATATTCAAATCTCTTTCTAAATTGATTTGCAAATCTACTTCGTAAAAACTCTTTTCAAAAATCTACTTTCTAAAAACTCTTTTCAAAAAACTACTTTCTAAAAACTCTTTTCAAAAATCTACTTTCCAAAAACTTGGACTTGCAGTCCAAGTCAAGCCCTAAATCTATGATCAGGAAACCCTAATTCCTTTCTTGAAGTCATGACTTCCTATTTTACATCAAATCATAAATTTTCGAAGTCTCTTTTTCTACACCAAATCATCGATTTTCAAAATCTTTTTTTCTACACCAAATCATAAGTTTTCAAAACTATTTTTTATATCAAATCATAGGTTTCCAAAACCTCTTTTTCTATCAAATCATAGACATCTAAATCCAAAATTTTTAAAACTCAACCTTTCCAATCCCATATCAAATCAAAATTTTCAATTTAGGAAATCTAAATCAAATCCTCCAATTTTGGAAACAAAATCAAATCATATATTTTTGGAAATAAAATTCGACCTTTCACTTGAGGAAGTAGAGATCAAATCTTTCCTAATTTCAAACTTTCAAACCTTTTCTTGTTTCAAACTTTCCAACCTTTCTTAATTTCAAACATTCAAGTCTTCTTAAACCCTACTTTCTAAATTCAACTCATTAAATTTTTTAAAATTCCAAAAGTAATTTCAAACTTTCAAATCTTATTTTTAAATTTTAAATCTTTCTAAGTTCAAACCTTTCTTAAATGGATCTTTCTAAAATCAAATCTTTCCTAATTCAAAACTTTCTTAATTTAATACCTTAGGTTACTTAAGTCCAAAATGTTTTCAAACTTCAATCTAAGTCAAGATGTTTTCAAAGCTCAGCTCAATCCTTTCAAATCAAAGTCAATTTCAAGTTCGATTTTAAATCAAAGTTCAATTTTCAATCTTCCCAAATAAACTTCCAAATCAAACCTTTTCAAGTTTAACTTTTCAAAAAATCTCAAAGTGTCTACTTTCAATCAGACCCTGAGTTCGATCTATGACTGACCTGATTCCCTACAAAGGGATACATAGGCAACCCTCATGAGTGCGGTCACAACCTTTTTTTAAATTTTTAATTTCTATAACTTTTTTTAAGCTTCAAATCTTCTCTTCAAATCTATTTTCGAAATCAAATCTTTTTTTTTTTTACACCTGCATGTGATTCATCATATCAAACTTCTTTATAAAATTCTTTTTAAAGCAGATAGTATTGGACATTAGATAATTGAAGATTCTAAATGAGTGAACCTAGGGTGAATAGACATGTAGTTACTGCAAGGGTGAGATAGGGTGATAGCCTTGTGCAACTGCCCTACACGTAACCAACCTCCGAACATTGAAAAACGGAGTTATTTTCAAAAAAAACTTAAATCTTTTCAAAGGTTGCCAAACAACCTGTTTTTCCAAAAACCCTCTCTTAAGAAAAGTTTCCAAAATCTTTTTAAAAACTCTAAGTTTAATCTTCAGATTGCACTTAGTTTTAGGTGACCTAACTCACCCATCAAGTTAGGTGGTGACTCCAAATCTTTTCCAAAAGCCTTTATTCAAATTAATTTCTATTTCAAACTTAGTTGCACTCGTCCTTCTAGAAGTATGAGATCTAACGAGAGAGTACCACGTTTTTCTCGTTTGTGTGTATTGTTTTTAGTACAAAAAATCCGGGCGCGATAGCTGACGACTCTATTGGGAACACTTAGAGGGTTAGGCTAATATCATGTCTTTTCACCCTTCACTCATCTAGAGTCTTCAATTAACTTGTCTAATTCTATCCACTTCAAATTTTCAAACTCAAACTTTTTAAAGTTGTTTTTTAAAAGATGACATCATTTGCATTCAATTCAATCATTCAATCTTACATTAAGTTTCTCATTCAAGTACTGATTTTTTGCATATTTATTTTTTTTATGTGGACCTTTGTTCATATTTTATTTTATGTCATATTAACTACCATGTATGTCATGAATGAATATGATGGAATGGACAAGATGGATGGAAGTTATTGGGCCCTTTCCTCCACTTTTCAAAATGTCACACACACACTGCACGTTATTGGTTGTGAATGAATGTTGTGTTAGTTTCTTAACCTGCAGCCTCTTGATGGTTTCCCCGCTCAGATCACCAACCTATAATGGCATCACCTTAGGGAGTGGGCCTAGATTTGAAGATCCAGGAATCAAGCCTTCTTAAAAAGCATTAGTGAACCCCCAACCTCATGTTCATGTAGAAACCATGCATAGCCGAACCTTTACCGAATTTATGACACGCACGTCAATTTTAAAAACTATGGAGGAAAGGACGACTACTTTACTTTCCTTTATCCTTGTCTAATTCCTACTGTTATAATGCTTGTATAAATGCTCATACATACATATTTACTTTATAATTGCATTCTCTCTCTCTATACTTTATGCATACATGTTCATGCATTCAACATTTTATTTCAAGACAAAAGTTCTAAAGTAACTCAAGTCACTGCATTCTCATACATATGATCAACCCATAAAGAGTGACGCCAAGATCACTCTCCCTTGCATAAAACCTACTAAAACCCTAAGGGTTCCCATGTAACCCTAAAGACTCATGGCATACATTTAACGTCATTCCATAAAGAGGGGCCCCAATCCTTCTATGCTCACGGAGATAGGGTTGCCAAGAAAACAAAGGATAATCAAACAAGGTCTCTCAACAACCTCCTCAACATCAAACTCAAAGAAGGCTAATCCAAAAATTGAAAAGTAGTTTAGGATCTCAAATGTAAAAGTAGAAGTCCCAAGGAAAGTGTTCCCTCTCCCCCTATTAAAATGTACTTCGATTCTCCTGTATTTTAAACTCAAAGTTCAATATACTCCTTTACTTTTTGTAAATGAATGAATGAATGAATAATTGTTCTCACTCGATGGTAAGGTATTTGCATACAGGGGCAAACCTCCTATCTCCAAAAAATGAGCCAAATGCATTATGTTTGATCTCCCTCTTAATAAGGGACATCCCTAGGGCATGCATTACATATAGTTCTCTAAATACTAACTTGTGGCTTGTGTCATTTCTTTTTCTTCTTTTTTCTTCACGGAGATTACACCATAGAAAGCCACCATTACTCCTAAGAAAGATTGGTATCCACCCAGAGACTCCATCATTACTTGACAAAGAGCTATACTAATGGCTGTCAATCCTAACAAGTCATCTTCAATCTCTCAAGAAGAGGTCACTAAAATGAGAACCAAGATCGATGGGATGTTTAAGCTCATCTAAATCATAGCTATGAAAAATGCTGCTTTGGTCCCATCATCATCCACGATTTTTTCCAAGGACTCTGAACCTGCTGACCCAAGGGTTGTGCTACAATCTGATACCATGGGAAAAAACAAGGAGGATTCTAAAAAGGCCAACACTGAAGAAGGGGAGACTATACTGCTTTCACTTGCTAGGAAAAGAGCTCCCCTAGACCCTCTTAGTTTGAAAATTCAAGAGTTGGAAGACTCGCTGTGAAGCCTCCATGGCCATGACACCTTTGGGCTTGCATCTTATGACAAGTTTACTTCTTCTCAGATCATCCAAGACCTGCCAAGTTCAAAATGCTCAATGTTTAGAAATATGATGGCACCGGTAACCTTATTGCCCACCTTACCTTTATGCTGGAGCATTGAGTAGTCATAGAAACGATCTAAAGCTGCTCATGCAATTGTTCTAACATAGTCTCACTGGATCCGTCTTGCAATGCTTTGCCTAACTTGACTTAAGAAAGATCACAACTTAGATCGAGCTGGTTAATGTAATTAAAGCCCAATATTGCCAAACCATAGACCTCACTTCTAACCGTTGGTCCTTGATGACAATGAGCAAAGGAGATACAAAAAGCTTCGAAAACTATGCCCTTAGATGGAGAGAAGCAGCTACATAAGTCAATCCCCCTCTACTAGAGGAGTATGTACAATTGTTCGTACATACTTTCCAAGGCATATACTATGAAAAGCTTTGCACAAGTATGGGAAAAAGCTTCTCTAAACTCATCATGTAAGGGGAGATGATAGAGAACCGCCTCAAGACCGGAAGGATTACGGATCCTTATACAAAAATCGAGAAAAGTTTTACTAACATAACCAAAAAGGTGGCTACTACAAAGTGGGTTACTAAGAAGGAGAGTGAGATGTCTGCTATCCTACCCATTCAACCACCCCAATACCATCCACTACTTCAGTCTCACCCTATCCTACCCATGCCCACTTTAACCATGCCCGCACAAGCACCAAACTTTGGCCGTGCTGGGGCACGACCTAACTTCAATAAGCTGGCTCGATGCATCTGTACCTTCGATACCTTAGCTTGCACCCAAATCGAGGCCTTCCATAAGACCATTGAAAGCTGCTTCTCTCTCAAACACAAAATTCAAGACCTAATAGACAATAAGACCATTGACCTACAACCGATGAACCCTACTCCTAACCCCAATGTAACCACAAATCATCTATCAGACCACACTGTCAACTTAATACTAGAGAAAATAGAAGAGAAGGGCGAATTGGAGGTGATCATGGTTGAAGATTATGAAGGGAATTGGAAGACTTATGAGGACAATGACTGGGAGGAGGAATTCCTGGTATGCTTGATCTATATCTCTATAATCCCAATGAAGTGCATGATCCTACAGATTGGCCAATTGAAGAGCCAATACTTATGAAAGAGGACTCTGCCAAAGACATGGCCTTTGACGATTTGGGTGATGAGTTCCTACACCCTAGGTATGTTGCAACCAAGCGTCACATATTGGAGAACCCCTGGCCCGCGACTGAGTTTAACTATGAAGATATGGGCCAGAAATTGGAAGAGCCAAAAACACCGGTAGAGTCATTCAAACTGGAGGGAGGCGAGCTAGCCGACCTAATTATTGAAGAAACTGGGAAGACAAACCCCAAGGGTTGTCCCATATGGCTAAGTGGAACTTCTCCCCACTTGGAGGTCATGGGATTGATTCTTAGGGCCACCCGCCCAAGGCATAAGTCTTGCTTCTTAAACAGACCACGTGGTTAGTGGGGTATTGCGTGGGCCCGGGGTGGTTTACCGGTCGACCACACTAGGGGTTGACCTTGGCGATAAACTGGGCAGGTTCCCCCCGTTAGCAAAAAAAAAAGAAAAAGAAACTAGGAAGACAACAACAAGGGGAACAATGAAGCTAATAACTGCACCATTACTGTCAACCCACCCAGAGCCCTAGAAGAAGTCTTTGCCTTGGCTGGGCATCACAATGATGGATAAAACGTCAAAAATGTGGGCATCGTCCCAAAACCCTACTGAAAGTGATTTTCTTCAAAAGCATACAAGAGAGGGGTGTTTCCATCCACTTTCTTTCTATCCCTTTTATTTTTTTTTGTCTTTCAATTGATGTTTGCATTTTCATTCTTCTAAAGAACTATATGCTTTTCACTGCAATAATAAAAAGATAGTTTTTCATTCAATTGCTGTTATCTCATATTTTCGTAAATGGTGAATGCTTCCTAAACAAGGAGTGCATTCTATCTTATGGAGGACTTGACTTGAAGGGTGTGATAATATAAGTTAACCACTCACCAAATGATCAACTTTCCGAAAAGAGAGAGGCCAAGGATGACCGAGGAAACCACCCAAAAGTAGGACTTACAAGACACTGAAGCTAAGCGATGGGTAGCCAGATTATCAAAAGGAAGAGGAGCCATTTTTCATTTTTTCAAAAAAAAAAAAAATGTATATCCTCTTTGCTTAACCCATTAGTGCTTCGCAAAAAGTGAAAAATTTCTTGTGAACCCTAATTCAAAACCATCCCCCCACATTGGGGCAGACTGTGGATATACAATTAAAAGCAATCTAGTTCTATGGATCAACAAAGAATGTCATTCGTCTTCCATCAAGTTGAAACAACGTGAAGGCTCTGTGGATCAAGCAACCTGGTTCAAAATGAAAAGCAGCCCTCATTTCATTCCCCATGCAATCAAAAGCAACCATTGTCAACCCTGTTGAGCCAGTTACGTTCCTTCCAAGAAAGCCCTAACCTAGGGATCACTACCCACAATGGGTTAGAATGAAACACTAAGAGAAAAGAGGTGTAGAAATGTCAACCTCACAAAAAGAAAAAAGAAGGAAAGCAAAAAAAGAAAGAGTTATCAAGGGGCAAACTGCCCTAACACAAAAAAAAAAAGTTAAGAAGATCATATAGTAAATGCAAGAAGGGAAATCTAAAAGTGATCTTAGGCAATAAAGAAACCCATTAAAAGCGATAGATTTGAGCATTTACTCTTTTTTGCGAAAAACCTGAAACCATGGCCTGCATTACAATCCTATTAAAGTACACTCTAATTGAAAAGAGATTGCTTGATCTAAATGAACCAGACATGTTGCTAAGGCAAAGGAAGGATAATAAGGGACTGAACTCCACCGGAGGACCGACCAAGGATGGTATGGATTCAAACCTTATTAAAAGCAGCATCAAATTTGAGCCTGCGTATCCCATTGATTCAAACTCCCATAGCTTAGCCTATATTATAGTCCTAAAACAAAGTCTCCTCAAATTGAAAGACTGGCTACATATCACTCTACTAAAAGTCAGGTAAGTCGTTGCCTAAGCTAAGCCCCCAAGGGTTAAGAGTTCAAGCAAAATGATTCCAGACACTAACCCAAAGTAGAAAGTCAGAGTTGATCAAAAGGATACGAAAGGTACAAAATACTATCATCCAGTCAAGGTAGGGTTAAGCCAAAAGAGAGACCAAACCCTGAAAAAGAAGAAGTTGCTATTTCAAGGATGCAAATCTTGATAGCACCCCATTCATTCTACTAACTGGTGTATTCCTCACATGTGCATGCATTTTTTATAAAAATTTCAGCATGAGCTTCGCATATATAAGACATAATCTCCTGTAAAAATAGAAGTCACCAAGGCAATTCAATAGCATATCTAAAACATGTAATAAATATACATCATCAACATAATCTCTCTTCATGCATTTCTCCATATATCTAGCTATTTAAATCATAAGCATCCACCCCTGCTCATATATTAATACATACATCTAGCTATCTGAATCACAAATATCCAATTTATTCAAAAAGTATGAAATAAAATATCTAACAAAAAATACATGTCCAGGACATAGTACAAAAGAAAAGTCGAGTCTGCAACAAGGGGCACCCATTAAAGGTCAAAATCAATGTCTAGGTTAAAATCTCCAAAACTTGGTTTAAGAGGAGGTGGCCGACTACTAGAAGCACCAACATCCTACAAAGAAGGAAGAGCCTAAATTAGCAAAGCAAATGAATAACAAAACAAAGCCAGAACAAAAAGAGAGAAATGACAACATATCCCGCTACCTTTCATCTGAGCCAACTGTGCAGTCAAAGTAGCTACCTCGGCCTAAAACTAGTCTCTCCATCTGAAACTTGTCCCTCCCAGTCTAATACCGGTCTCTCTGATCCCTCACGGTAGCAAACTCGGTCTGAGGCACATATCCTCCCGCTCGACGCCACAAGTTAACCACCTCTTGGCCAACGGCGTAACTTCCGACCACCACCTCGAATTGGGTAAAGGCACCTACGAAATGGGCCCCAAAATGTGTGGCGTAGTCTGTCTCTGGAGGAAGCAGAAAACCAGTACTCGGCTGACGCTCTTGGTACAGAATAGGAACTCCTCGACCAAAGCTTCGAATATATACTCAGGTGGATCCCCAGGCAACCAGAACTCCTCATGTAACTAGCACTAATGCCAGTCACGCAGATAAGACTCCCAAGACTCATCACTCAAAAAGGAAATCCTTAACAAAGACATCGAGACCAGATATCTGACTGTCTCATAATGAACTGATCCAACAAAGCGCCGCCACATCACATCTAGGTTTGCTCGTAGCATCACAAAGTCGGTGATCTCAGTTCGGTGAGCCACCTGATCCGAGTCCATCTCAAGGCCTGGGGATCAACGTTAGCCTCTACTATCTCCGGAAGGTGGACTGGCAAGTACTCATAGCTCTACTAGACTAGAAAGGGCCAAAATCCAATCACATTGCCCGAGCGTGAGGAGGTCCAAACTCACAGGGATCTGAGGAAGCAACTAAAGGAGAAAGAAAGTCCAGTAATAATGGCCCAATCCAACGGACTAGGACCCAACTCAAAACCCACAAAATGGAAGGTACCCGTCTCACCAAACCACCTCTCAATCAATGCCAGTACCAAATGCCGGTTCAGGCGGTTTGCCTGTAATCTTATGAATGCCTTGAACCCAATCTCTACCAAGAAGGCACGATAAGATGGAGCGGCCCACTGCATGATGCTGAAAGCCTAATGGATGGCCCCTCTAAAGGATATATGTACTCTAGGAGGGGGCAGGTGCTGTCGAGAATATACATTGGGGTGGTAGGCAAGATCCCCCAATGGAGGAATGTCCTTTATCTCCAGATCTCCCAAATCAGCATCCGTCTACCTGCGTCTAGAAGAGGCCCTCCCGTAACCAGTCACACAATCACCCAGGCCTAGTACCTCTTCCTCGGTGTCCATCTCTCCCTCAAAAGTTGACTTGACTAGAGAAAAAGGATCAACTGGAGGCATACTCCTCCTCCCACTCTGACTATAAGACGTTCGACCAGTTGACCTGTCACTACCTTTAAAATGGCTAGAACTACCAACAGAATTAGTATGAGCCCCCTTTCCAAACCAGCGCCTCCTCTTAGAATTGTTGTCACCCGCGTCTACCATCTTGGAAGTCAAATCAAGGTAAGGACATCAATATATGGTAAATACAGCTCTAAAAGATAAGAGGTACAAAAAAAAAAATGACATAAGTCTCAATAAAGTCTATTCAAAATCAATTCCTAAAAAGGTTTCCTCACGTTTTCCTTTAAATGTTCATTTTCAAAATCGAATCTCAAAGGTTACAATCACAATCCATCTTAAAACTTTTCTAAGCCCCTTTTTCAAAATATTTCTATTCCAATCAAGCTTCAAGGTTTTCTAAAAACTTTTTCCATCAAAAAGTCTCGTTCAAAATCAATCCTAAAAAGTTCTCAAGGTTTCAATCCTCAAAAACTCCTCCATCTGAAGTTTTTATCAATTTCAAAGTTTTATAAATTCAAAATCCATTTTCAAAGATTTCTTAAGTTTTTCCCACAAAAGTTTTAGTCAAAATTTCATTTTCAAAGATTTCCTAAAGTTTTTCTTTCAAAAATTTTTAATCCAAGCCCTCGAGTTTTTCGGGGCCTTCTTTGCCAAAAGGCCCACATTCAAAGGTTTTACCTCTTTTTCCTTCAAAAAGATTTCATTTCAAAATTTTCAACTCTTTCTTCATTTTGAAAATTTTAAGCCGAGTTTCTCAGGGCCTTCTTTGCCAAATAGGCCCCCACCCTCAAAGGTTTTATATCTTTTTCCTTCAAAAAGATTTTATTTCAAAAATTTTCTAGCTCTTTCCTTGATTTCAAAAATTTTTGGCAAAGTCTAGTTTATATATGGCCCCTAAAATGCCCAAGACGTGACAATAGAACACATGCCATGCACCCCACGACCTCACAATCACATAACACCAACACAAATAAAACAATCCGTGCACATTCTTAAGATTTTCAAATTTCCAAACACCTGTTCTATTTTTTAAAAACCTAAGGGTTTTCAAAATTATCGCAAAATCTTACAAAATTACTTCAAATAGTTTTTAAAATATTCTAATATTTTTCTAAAGGTCAAATTCAAGAACATTTTCATCAATTCCTCAATTTTTCTTATTTTTCAAGCATTTTTTTTATTTTTTGAAAAATCAAAAATTCAAAAAGTTTTCAAAAAATACGAAATTTCATACAATTGTTCAACACATTTTTTTAAGGCACATGGTACAAAAATTTAGCCAAAAAATGCAACACTTATAGTTGTAGGAGCAAATTTTTAATTCCTGCAAAAACTTCTTTTACATAACCATACAAAACTACCCAAACTCAATCAAACAGGTATCAAAATGCAAAAAAAAGCACCACTAGAGAGCTCAAAGCACATCAAAATATCAATTTCAACTATTTATACGACTCAAACGGAGTTCTACACATCAAAATCAACAAAAAACAAAAAACTTACCTTTTGAAATTCTATAGCGAAATCTTCTTCTCCGGCAACAATTCTGGCGACAGTGACTACTTCTGACAACTCTTTGAGGTCCCCCCAAGCTCACTCCTTCAATGTCCTAGTGTCTTTCTTTGCAAAAACTAGAGAAAAGCTCTCAATTCTTTGTTTTTTTCTCACAAACCCGCAAGCCTTGAACCAAAAGATTTTGAGGTTTTAACTCTCGGGCCTGGCGCTACTAGTAGTGGCGCCAAGGCATTTTTAAGTCTAGCGCCACTCCTAGTGGCACCATAATAAAGTTCTAGCCAATTCGACCCTTTTTCCGGCCAAAAATTTGATTTCAACTGCCCCCTTAGGCCAATTTGCCATTTTCAAGCTCTAGTCTTCAACATTTTTCAATGTCCATCCCTCCGATTGTCTTGTAGTCAACATGGGACTCTTACTTTATTATTTTTTGCCTTCAACTAGCAAAGATAGAAAAAGAAAGGCAGTTGTAAACATTCTATTTTTGCTCGCTTGACAATCTCTGGTATGACTTAACTCACATTCAAACCAACACAGACACATTCCAATTAAAATCGATTTTCTAAACTCAATCCAGTCACTCAATCGCTTCGTAGGCCCGCTAAGCCCAATAAAGGCAAGATGACCTAAACGTCATTGGGGAATTGCTCGGTCCAATTCCAGTTGGCATGTCTTCTTAAAGACAGTAAGTCCCTATTTCAATCTCAATCCCAATTCTAATTCCATTCCAGACTTGTCAAACTCAAATTAGCACGTCTTTTAAGAAAGTTAATCCCTCAGACGATAAGTCCATCCAGTCTAGTACGTTTATTGAGAAAACTCTTCAGACTAATAAGTCCCTTCAAACTTATTGATCGGGATAGAACCCAAGTCCCTGAAATGGTAGAACGGTTTACTTCTGGCATATGCTAGCCCACCAATGTAGAATGTCCGTTATCTGTCACATCTTTCAAGAAAGTTAATTCCTTAGACGATAAGACTATCTAGCAGCTTCCCGAGATCAAGTAGTATTCGAAATGAATGCACACTGTCATAGTAATGGAAACACTCACAAACATCGCAACCATCAGAGTGGCGGAAACACTCGCAAACAGGTCGACATTAGAAATTGCCAACAAAGTTCCTATGTCACAAGACCGAACACGCCTCTTGGCCGTGGCACGTTTTCCGAAGGACGAGATACCTTTGGGAACCAACTCATCACATACAGTCAAAGTGACAAAAACACTCAAAACCCAAGTCAACACCAGTGTTTGCTAGCTTACTCTGGTGAAAAATGACCAAACTAGGAAACACATACTCATATTCTTGCAACAAAGAGACAACAACACTAGGCAAAGATTTGTCAAGTTCATTAGTAGCAGTGAATCTTCTTAGAGAGAGAAGCTCTTTCTTCTCTCTAGAGTTTCAACAATTATTGTTTCATCTTCGCCTAGTTGAATTATAGAGGTTGAAGGTGGCATTAATGAGGGTGGTGCAGCTGGGGGGTTAATTGAGAGCTTCTTCCTCTAGGATTCATTTTCGTTTTCTCTTTCTAGAATTTATTCTGATTTCTTTGGAGAAGATGGAGGGTAAGGATGGAGACCATCTTAGAGAGATGGGGGATATTGCTACGATTGGTGAGGATGGTTCACCTTTGTTAGGCAATGGTGCAAGCATTTATGACCCTCTTAATGGCTCTCTTGAGATATTCCTAAAGCTAAGAGCTGGGTCACAAGGGATTCATGTTGATAATTCTATAACGGAAGTTGGACGAGGTCAAGCCATTGTTCAAGGTGCTGCTGCTCGTAGAATCTCTTAGTTGAACTCTGATTTTGAGTTTTTGAAGATGGAAAGAAATGAGTACAAATCTGAAAATGAAAGACTTAAGGCTATGGTATCTGAGTTATGCAATATCCCAAGTAAAAAGCTTGGGTCAAGTATGGCTTTAGAGATGCGTGATGTCAAGGCTTGTTTCAACACTCGCGTTGCTAGCTTTGGAGGTCCACTCTTGTGCACAAATGGTGAAAAATCTCCGGGTAGTAACTTTTCATCCAAAAGTTGGGCAGATAAGGTTGAGGAGGAAGAGGAAACTTATGTGGCGAGTTCTCCCCATGAAGCAGCTTCAAATTCGGTGTCCAAACGTCAGCTTGTGGAGAAGATGGGTACAGTTCAGGCAGAGAAGGTTAGAGCAAAGGAGGAAACTAATGTGGTGATTGCTCCCCTTGTAGCAGCTGCAAATTTGGTGTCCAAACCTCAGCTTGTGAAGAAGATGGGTACTGTTCACGCACTTGGTGGAGAGAGTGCATATACAAAGGTGATGGAGATGGGTCTTGTCTCCATTACTTTGGGTTTGGGAAATGGGGTACAGCATGCTTGCATGGGTGAAGAGAGTGTCAATGCAAAGGGGATGGAGATAGGTCTTGTCTCCACTACTTTAGGTATGGGAAATGGAGTGCAACATGCTTACTTAGGTGAAGAAAAAGCTGGAGACAATTCTGTTGTGGCAGAATTTGCAGTCAACCAAGTATGGAGGCAGCATGGGAAGGGCACGGTTAACAAACCTAGTGAAAAGCAAAGTGGTCCCAATGGTCCAAGTAAGTGGGTTTTCATTTTAAAGTCAAAAAAAGGCTCTTTTATGAATCTTGAATATTTCAAACCTGAAATGGGAAATGATAGAGTTAAAGTTAAACCCCTTTCGTATGTGGCTGCCCAGGGTGCTGAGTTGTGGGGAAATACTCTAGTTGGGTACTTTATGCAAAATAAACTACCCTTTAATTTAGTCAACAACATTGCCAAGAAATTATGGGATAAACATGGGTTTGACAAATTGTTGACCACTGATAATGGGTTCCATTATTTTAAATTTTCATTAGTTATGAGTTGTGAATGGGTCATTGAGAATGGACCATGGCACTTTGCTGGGTGTCCTATATGCCTAAGGAAATGGCAAGTCCACATGAACCTCAGTAAGGATAGTTGTAAATCAGTCCCCATTTGGGTTAATTTCTATAATGTTCCTTTGGAATTATGGACTGCAAAATGTCTAAGTTATGTGGCTAGTGCAATGAGGAAACCCCTATATCCTGATAACTTTGGCTGAAGAGTTAAAGAGAATAAACTTTGCTAGAATTTGTGTGGAAGTTAATGTGGAATCTAAACTTCCATATTCCTTTGATATGCAGGTGGAAGGTAGAGGAGTTATTGAAATAGCTGTTAAGTACAACTGGGTTCCAAAGATTTGTGAAGTTTGCAAAGAATTTGGGCATGTAGTGAGCAATGCAAAAAGGTGATTAAACAAGAATGGCAAGTTAAAAAGAATTCGGTAATAGAGATTCCAAATGAAGAGGGCTGGACAGAAGTTAAGCGCAAAGGGAAGGAGATAACTATTGATGAGAATACTACAAGTGCTCCAAGGTTAGCTGGTCCAAGCGGTGCTAGGCAATTAGAGGAGATGCTTTATAATACTCCAAGGGCAAAAGATGTCATTCCAAGTGGTGCTTGCAGAGGTGATCAATTAGTAGACATGAAACCAGCCAATCTAATGATGAAACCTGTTGTTGAGGTTATAACTCTCAATAGATTTCAACAATTGGATAAGGTAAAAGATATTGAAGACATGGAAATTAGTGGGGATGGTCAATCAAATTTGATGGCAACTCCCGATACAAATCCTCTAAGAGGCAAGATGGTGGTAATTGATGAAGTTGATTGGAAGAAACAAAAGAATAAGGGAAAGAATGAGAAGAAAAGAAGACAGAGCTCAGCTAGTAACTCTAAGGGGAGCCCCTCGTTTTCTAAGTAATTAATGTCGTTTGCTTGCTGGAATATGAGAGGTCTCAATGACCTCTCCAAGTAGAGAGAAATCAAAGATTTTGTTAAGAGCCACAACATATGGTGTTTCGATTTTGTAGAAACTAGAGTTGAATTGGAGAATAGGGATTCGATCTGTCATGGGCTAATGAAGAATTGGGATTTCATCCATAATTATAGCACTAATGAGGATGGTAGAATTTGGGTTGGGTGGAATTCGAATTTTGTGAAATTAAATGTTCTAATCATGGCTAACCAAATGATTCATTGTAAGATCTTCCTTATTGAGCAGAAGATCCATTGCTACATTTCTTTCGCTTATGGTTTACACACTGTAGCCCTTAGAAGGCAGCTTTGGAGGGATCTTGAGCAACATGCAAATCTGGTCTGTAATGAACCTTGGCTTGTCATAGGTGATTTTAATGCAATAAGATCTCCTTTTGAGAGAGGGGGGGGGGGGGGGGGAGCACTGATTGGTCTGGTTTCATGGACGAATTTAATGAGTGTCTGGTCTGGTTTCATGGACGAATTTAATGAGTGTCTTGTGGAGGCTAAGTTAGATGATCTTTGGTACGGGGGTTTCCATTTTACTTGGAACAATGGATGTGTTACGAACTATATCCTAAGAAAAATTGATAGAGCTCTTGTTAACAGCTGCTGGAACTGTAAGTTCACATTTTCTTCAGTTGAATTCTTTCCTTTTGGGGTTTCAGATCATAGCCCTATTTTGGATATGATCAAGTTTTTCCACTTGATTTTTATTTTGGCCTTCATTGGTTAACCTACCCAACTTAGACATGACCAATTTTTTACCCTTGATTTTTTGTTTTGGCCTTTATTAGCGGACTTGCCAAACTTGGACAAAACCAAATTTTTACACCTAGTTTTTGATCTAACCTTTACTGGCCGACCTGCTCAACTTGGAGAGGACCAAATTTTTACACTTACTTTTAGTTTAGGCCTTTATTGGCCGACCTGCCCAACTTGGACATGATCAAATTTTTACACCTGGTTTTTTATATGGTCTTTATTGGCTGACCTGCCCAACTTGGATATGGCAAAATTTTTACACTTAGTTTTTATTTTGGCCTTCATTAACCAACCTACCCAACTTAGACAAGACCTACTCAACTTGGATAGGACCAAGTTTTTACACTTGATTTTTATTTTGGCTTTCGTTGGCCAACCTGCCCAACTTAGACAGGACCAAGTTTTTACATCTGGTTTTACACTTGGTTTTTGTTTTGGTCTTCATTGACTGACCTACTCAACTTGTACAGGACCAAGTTTTTACACCTAGTTTTTTATTTGGCCTTCATTGGCCGACCTACCTAACTTGGATATGACCAAATTTTTACACTTAGTTTTTGTTTAGGCTTTCATTGGCTGATTTGCCCAACTTAAACAGGGACATGACCAAGTTTTTACACCTAATTTTTTATCTGGCCTTCATTGGCCAACCTACCCAACTTGGATAGGACAAAGTGTTTACACTTGATTTTTATTTTGGCCTTCAAGGCCAAGTTTCTACACTTGGTTTTTATTTTGGCTTTCATTGGCCGACCTACCTAACTTGGACAAGACCAAGTTTTTACACTTAGTTTTTGTTTTGGCCTTCATTTGCCGACTTGCCCAACTTGGACAGGACCGAGTTTTTACACAGTTTTATATTGTTTTCCTTGGTTCTTCTCTCCTAGCTTGGCTTCAAATATCAAAGTCGCCAAGTAACCACTAGTTTATTGAGAATGCACAACTTATGCGAATGAAGGAAGACATAATCTTTAATAATAAGCTAAATTTTGATAGTTTTTCTAAGTCAACTTTCTACAGATAGCATTTCTTGGGGTAGCTGGCACCCTTCTTCGACAATCTTTAACTGGTATATGGACCCTCCCAGTTGGGGTCATGCTTTCCATCTATTAGATTCTTTGTTGCCACCAAAACCTTTTTAAGCACTAGGTCTCTGGGTACAAAAACTCTTGGCTGAACCTGCTTATTGTAGGATCGGCTAAGCTGCTAATGATAACCAATGAGCTTGAGAAAGGCCGCCTCTCGCTTTTCTTCAATGGGGTCCAGATCTTTGGCCAAGGTCTGCTAATTAAGCTCGGAATTGAATGTTACCGATTTGATTGTTGGGAGTTCGACCTCAAGGGTATTATTGCTTCGACCTCATATGCCATTGAGAAGGGGGTTTCATCAGTAGATCTCTTTGAAGTGGTTCTATACGACCATAGGATACTGGGCAGCTCTTCTACCCATCTCCCTTAAGTTTTTTCCAACCTCTTTTTTATTTCGTTCAACATTGTCTTGTTGGATATCTTAGCTTGTCCGTTGCACTGTGGATAGGCTAGTGTTGAGTAATAATTTTTTATCCTAAGTTCATTACAAAATCCTCTAAACATATTTCCATCAAACTGGGTGTCGTTGTCCAAGACCAGGGCACGTGGTATGCCAAATCTTGTAATTATGCTCCTCCAAGCAAATCTTTTTGCATCTATCTCCCTGATGGTTGATAGTGGCTCAGCTTCTACCCACTTGGTGAAGTAGTCTGTTGCGACAATGAAGAATCTCTTATTCCCTAGAGCTCTAGGCAATGGCCTGATTATGTCTAGTCCCCATTGGGCAAAAGACTAGGGCTTGGTAATAATAGTAAGGTCCTCAGCAGGCTGGTGAATTTATGATGAGAACTTCTAACACTTCTCACACTCCAGTACGTATTGAGCAACATCCTTCTGCATATAGGGCCACCAGTAGCCCAGTGAAATAGCTTGGTGGGCGAACGACCTTCCACTAACATGGCTTTCACAGATCCCTTCATAAATTTCAAACAAAATGCCCTGCATTTATCTAGATGAACACAATGTAGGTAGGGGCTTGTAAAAGATCTTCTGTATAGCTCCTTACTAGGTGGCAACCAGTACTTTAAGAATTTATGTTATATTCTCCTGGCTTTATTCTTATCCTCATGTAATTTATCTTTGTTGAGATAGGCAATGATTGGATCCATCCAAGACGGTCCTAGCTCTTCAATGGCCAGTACTTGCTCTTCTTCTTGAAAATTGCTCTGGCTATTCAAAGTCTCAATATGGATTGTTCTCTTTAATCTCAACTTCAAGGCTGCCACAAGTATTGCCAAGGCATCAGCGTGGGCATTGTTGTCACGGCCAATCTGATACAGCTTGAAATTCATGAGCCTTTGCTAGATACAATGCCATCATGTCGTTCTTTGCCATGTATTCTCCCATGATCTGGTTTATAACCAATTGTGAGTCTGAATAGATATTATCTCAATAATTTTTAGCTCTATAGCTCGACGCAGCCCAGCGAGCAAAGTCTCGTATTCTGACTCATTGTTTAAGATAGTAAACTCTAGTTTAATAGCCTGCTCTATTGCCATGCCATTTGGTGTAATTAGGACTATGCTTGATCCTAACCCCCTATGTCGTTAGATGCTCCATCGACGAAAAGCTTCTAATAATCAATAGTCCCCCTGAGCTCTAAAGAGAGGTCGTTCGTTGGTAGCTCGGCAGTCAGTGTTGGATTAATTTCCTATGGCAACTCAATAAAGAATTCAGGAATAAAGTCGGCAAGTACTTGACCTTTTACCACCGATCTGGGCTAATACTTGATGTCGAATTCACCCAACTCAATTGCCTACTTTGCTATTCTGCCTAAGAAATTTGCTCTTCAAAAGAGGGGTTTCAACTAGTGATCCATGAGGACATTGGTAGTATGAGCTCTAAAGTAATATATCAGCTTGCGTGATGCCATTACTAATGCAAAAACTAACTTTTTTAAAGGTAGATACCTAGTTTTCCCAGGAAAGTCTTGTTAACATAGTAAACTGGCTTATGTTACCTATCTTGTCACCGAAGTAGAACAACATTGACTGCATGCCTAGGAGAGTCTTGCTAACATAGTAAACTGGCTTATGTTGCCGAAGTAGAACGACACTAACTGCATACTCTGAAACAGCTAGGTATAGATAGAGTTCCATGTACTTGAACGGAGTGGAAAGGAGTGGTGGCTAGACCAAATAATTCTTTAGATCAATAAGGGCTTGATCACAGTTTGGACCCCAACTCAATTGCTCTTGTTTTTTTCAAAGTTAAAAAGTGGTTGGCACTTTTCTGAATATTGATTGATGAACCTATTAAGAGCTGTTACCATCCCAGTCAACTTTTGGACTTCCTTGACAATTTTCGGGGCTTGCATGTTCTAGATTTCACTGATTTTCTATGGGTCTACTTCAATTCCCCAGTGCGTAACCAAGAATTTCAAGAACTTCCCTGAATTTATGCCGAATATGCATTTTGAGGCATTCAGCCTCATCTTGTACTTTTTCAGGATGTCGAACACTCCTCTTAACTTGTCAAAGTTTAACCGGCCGACCCTGCTCTTGACCACCATATCATCAATATAGACTTCTACAGTATTGTCGATGTGCTCTTTGAACATTTTCGTGACCAATCTTTGATAGGTTGCACCCGCGTTCTTCAGTCCAAAGGGCATAAGTTTGTAGCAAAAAATACCCCTCGAGGAGTGGCATTTGGTGATACCTGTGGTAGGCATCCAGGAGCTCATTATTTTATATCCAATTGTTGTGTCTACAAGCTGGACGATCTTCAAAAGGGGGAAAGGGTCCTTGGGGTATGCTTTGTTTAGGTCGGTGAAGGCAACACACACCCTCCATGTGCCTTTCTTCTTCTTTACCATTACTATGTTAGACAACCAGTATGAGTAGAAGGCTTTCTTAATTACTCCCGCTTCAAAGAGCCTTTTCACCTTCTCGATTACTGCAACCACGTGCTATGTAGCTGCCCTCCTTCCTTTCTGGACCACAGGTTAGCACTATGGGTCAACATTGAGTCTATGGGAGGCTACCTCTAAATCAATTCCCGGCATGTCATAAGGGTCCAAGCAAAGATTTCGATGTAGTGCGTCAGCAATTCAATCAGTAATTTTTCTTCAATCTTGGACAAGGAGATGCCCATCACAAAGTACTTCTTCTTGTCATACCGATCTATCTCCACTCTCTTTAAGTCTTCCATGGCCTTCTTTTTGGGTGTTAGTCAAACATCATCGATAGTATGGAGCTCCATCATCTGGACCTTGCCCGCTTTTACTTTAGTGGCGCAAGTTGTCAGAAAGCATTGTTTGGCTACCACCTAATCTCCTCAGATCTCCTTGACTCCTTCAGGGATTGGAAAGCGAATCAGTTGGTGGTAGGTGGATGATATGGCTTTCATGAGGTGCAATTCCTCCTGCGGCTACTAGGATTGTCACATTTCTCAGTGGCCAAATTAGGGTCGAACTGAAGCCAATCAGATGGTTCAGGGATGGTTGCAAGCCGGAATCCTTTAACTTCAACTTCTTGAAAAGTTCATAATACATGACTTCAAACGAGCTCCCTTAATCGATCAGAATTCTCCTGATGTCACAATCCCCTAGTCGCAATGTCACCACCAGTGTGTCATTATGAGGCATCTGAACTCCCACTAAGTCATCGTTAGTGAAGGTTATGGCCTCAGCACTGCTGCTGATTTTGACCTTCTTGGCTGGAGGCTTAATTTGCATTACTTCCCCTAGGTGTGCTGCTTTATGGATCTCGGCTCTATACTTGTGAGGGTCTACCTTTGCCGACCTCGTCAATCCATGCAATACTGTAATTACCCAGGGTGGCTCTGTCCAGGCTTCCTTTTGTGGGGCATCGTCTAGCTTGCTTTGCTGTGTTTCCTGCTTAGTCTTCTTTTGGTTGATGTACTAGTCAAGGTGGCCAGCTTTTGCCAGTTCTGCCAAGTAATTTTTGAGGTGTCTGCAGTGCTCCATTTGGTGCCTCTTTTTCTTATGGTAAGAGCAAAACTTTTTTTTATCCCATGCTACAGGGTCTCCCGCCAATTTTGGTGGCCACTTGAAAAATGGTTTATCCCAAATCTAGGGCAAAATTTTATAAATCAGGTCCTTAAAGGCCATGTTAACCCCTCCAATCGTTTTCTATCCCGATTTTTGTTTTCTTCACGTCGGGGTTTCTTGTTTTTCCTTCCATGTTTTTTATCTGGCTTCTCGCCAATCCTCTCTTGGATCGGTTGTGCAATATCTTTTTCTACTATGGCATACTGTTCAATTCTCAACATCAGATCCTATACCCCAATAACCGGTTTCTTCATCAAGGATTGCCTCAACTGGTACTCTCTACACTCCTCAATTTCATTGTAGGCCTCCTAGTAGCGTCTTGCATATGTTCATAACCCCTCTCCATCTTTCTTCTGTAAGGTTAGCAAGTAGCCTGCCTCACGCTGGTTGTTGTTTGCGATAAAGCGAGTGGTGAATAGCTCGACAAGTTGTCTCTAATTTGCTATTAATCTGGACGGCAACTTCTTAAACAACCGTGAAGCTACTTCTCCAAGACTTGATGTAAAAACTTAGCACATTAGGGACTCGTCTCCACTACACAGTGTCATCATCTGTTTGTAGTGCCAACATGACTAATGAGATCTGTCTTCCCATCTTAGGGTTAAACTTTGGCAGTGTAAATTTCCTTAGAGTGTGTACTCGATCTAATCAAGGGCTCTCCTAGCTATGTCATGGGCAGTCCATCCCGTTCGGCGCTTGTCCCTACTGTCTAGCCGTTCATTTAGTCATCGGTCCCAGTCCTATTATTCTGGATCGGCTCTTATCAAATCTCATATGGGTGGAGTTCGATTCCTGTCACGCTGCCAATACATGGAAATTCCTTGAAGAGCTCACTTGGGAAGCTGATTCTCTCCACTACAGTATATATTATTTGGCATGAAAGGAATGCTAGAACCTTTTCTTACTCCTATAAGTATGTGGTGTCAGTCTTGAATGATATCGTATCTCTTATAAGGAGTCGAGTGATTGGTGGAAGAAGTTTTCCTCTTTTGGCAGTGAATAGGCATCTTAAGCAAGAGTGGAGGCTTCTTTAATCGACTTGGGCTGTCTTGATGGTTCGTGAAGCTGTTGTCATGTTTGTGGGTCTCGCTTTCTCTTGTACATGTTTGTTTCAGGCTGTTTGTCATGCTATTTTGTTTTCATTGTTGATGGGGCTTGTCCAGCTACTTTGTTATTATTGATGGCTTCTTGCTATATGATGGTTCTCATCTATGCTCTATAGATGATCCACATCCTTTGTATGTTTGTCTTGGGGTAGACCCCTTGTAGCTTGTACTCTATTGTCTTTTCTTCTTAATATATCATCTAACTTATCCAAAAAAAAAAAAAAGCCAAGAAGGGTCGCCCTAAGATGGTTGGAATTTGAGCTTTAGTGTTAGAGCTCACAACCAGTGTGTGTCAGGCACTATAAAGTCTACTGGGAAGTAGAATTTTTCAATTTGAATAAGCACATCCTCCACCATACATTTAGGAACCTTAATTGACCTATTAGCTAACTGGAGAAGAACATGAGTACGGTGTGACACTCTTAACCCTAATTGCTGCTATACAGAATAAGGGAGCTAGTATGAATTAGTTGCTACCCAAGTCAAGTAATGCCTGGTCTATCTTGTGGCTCCCTATAATGTAAGAAATTGTAGGGGTCCTTGTATTTCAGTGGAGTTTTAAATTGCAAGATAGCACTTGCTTGCGTAGCCTTAAAAACATTTTCTTTAACATTCAACATCCTTTTGATAGTATACAAGTTTTTCAAGAACTTGGCATAGAAGAAAATTTGTTTTATAGCATCAAGGAGAGGGATATTTATCTTCATTTACTTAAAAACCTCATAGATATCAGAATTAACGAGCTCATGCTTAGGCTTGGCCAATCTGTGAGGGAATGGAGCATGTGCTAACACTTCTACCTCATTATCCTTGGGCTTTCTACTTTATCACTTTCCTCTGTTTCTCTCTCAAGTTCTCGCGATTTTTCTATCGGCTTATCCAACCCATCCCCAATTGTTGGTTCATTTATCTTAGAAGGTATGTTCCAAGACCTACGCTCTTTAGAAACAATGGGTTGCTCAATGATTCTTCCCCTCCTAAAGGTAGTGATGGCCTATACTTGCTCATGGGATGTGGAAGGATCATAAACGGCCTCACTCAAGTGTGCTTGCCTAGTGCGATTAGGCTGGGGTTGAGCAAGGAACATTCCCTTCTTAGTGACAGTCATGGATTGAGTCGATATGGTCAGTTGACCCTTTATGTCTTCTAAAGTACTATCAACCCTATTATTAACACCACCTTGCGATTGCGTGAATTACTGTTGGGTATCCCCAACTTACCACTTATGGGGAGGTTGATATGATGTTTGGGCTTGTGTTTATGCTTAATAGGGTTGAGATGGGGCTTAGTAGAACTAAGGTGGCGAATCATATTGTGGTGGCGCGTCATTTCCATCGCTCCTCCATCTGAAGTTAGGGTGATTGCACTATCCAAGATTATAGATTCCTGAATACAGGTTCCCTTGGCAACCTCGATTTGCATATGGCTTCCTAAATTGGTCAACTGCATTAACCTTACCATGCAAAACTTTTCTAAAAGCCAGGATGATGGGATACTCGTTAGTCCCATGTGTAGTACTATTGAAAACACAATAGTTAAAGTGGACCTGTGAATCAGTTGACACAACTTGCACTTGTATCAGTGCCAATGCTTCTATCTGATGAGTAAGAGTGCTCAATTTAGCACTCACTTCATTAGACTGATTCAAGGTATACTTCCACCCCTTTGTGCAGTTGGAATAGACTCAAGGTTATGAGTCCCAATAGTTTCCCAATCCCCAATGGTTTTAGCTAAGAAATCAAAATAGTCAAATGCTACATCAAGTGATTTATCATAAAAATCCCCAATGCACATATTCCCAACCAGACGCTTGAGTCGTGGTGTAAAGGAGTAGAAAGTATTAATGACACGCCATGGCTCAAAAGCATGATGAGGGCAAGAATTCAAAAGCGTTTTGTAACGCTTCCAACATTAGAAAAATGTTTCACTCAACTAAAGAGTGAATTGAGATATTTGGCAACGAATTGTCTTAGTACAGTGCTCATAAAAGAATTTATACAGGAATTCAGCTTGTAGCACATTCCAGGAAGCTACTATTGAGGTAATGGGCACATTGTGAATTTGTTGCTTGTCTGTTTCTGAAGTAGTTGTGATGTGGTTAAATTGATTTTGGTTTTGAGATTGTATGTTTCTCAAGTAGTTGTAATGTGGTTAAATTGATTTTGGTTTTGAGAATAAGGTTAAGTTTGTTTCTTTAGAGTATTTTGTGCCTTTAGTGGTTGGCCTCCATCTCTTTTTCATAGATGGATGTCAACCAGGTTGATGTATTGCCTGGGGTATGCCTTTTGTAGTTTGTATGTCCTCTTTTCTTCTTCTATTAAATGCTTACCTTCCACACAAAAAAAGCACATTCTAGGAAGTGATCGAACAAAGGTCGTAAGGAATTCTACCAAATTTTGACTTTATCCTTGAGGGAGAATTGGAAAATATTGAGTCAGAGGACTTTCTCGGTGCAGCTGTTGTTTAAAAACATGAGACAAACCTCCTTAAAGTCCTTAATGTGCTGGTATGGATTCTCGGAATCCATCCCATGAAATTGTGGAATTGGACCATGCCTGGTTTAAAGTTTAGGCCATTTGATGAGAGGGTATGACAATGCACGTGGGTGGACTCTATCTAATAGAGTTTAGAAAATTGCATAGGGACCAGACAGGAGTTGCTTGCGCACCGTTTCTACCCTAAAGGTCAACATTGCCATTTCCATCATTATTAACGATTGGAAGGTTTTCCATGGTGCCTAATCAGTCAAGGTTTACTCTTATAAGTCTACCTATTGAGTCCTGAGCCCATCAATGCATGCAATGCACAAATAATTAGACAATCTGTGCCTCAACAAAGCAAATCACAATCCTCAATCACCAATTTCCAACTGAACCAGTAATCTTCGCATAAATATACAACCAATTTATTTCAATATCCAACTGAGCCAGCAATCTCCATAGGATAGAATACCACTAATAAACAAATAGCACCAAACCTATCCTTCACTAGCCTACACGACTAAAAATCAAAGAAAGAAGTTACCAAGTGAAACTTGAAGTTCCTTCGTTGTTCTAGATGGATGGTAAAGTTATTTTTGTTGAAATTTATTTTGCCCAAAGTTTGCTTTTTGATTTATGCCAAAGCTATGATCTTCCCCAACAATGATGCCAAAAATGATCATTCCAGAAACGTGCAATAGTTTGCAAGTGCACGTTCGCGTGCAATAATAAAACTTGGTGAAGTCTGAGGCCGACCCACAAGGAAAACAGTTGGAATATAGAGAATCTCGCTTTAAATGGATAAAAAAAAACCCACAAAAACAACTCCAAAAAGAGAGAATAAATTGTAAATTTGTTGGAGAGATTGACTAACTAATGAATGAATGAAACGAAGATTGTTTTCACCGTTTTCGTTGGTAAGAGTTCTGGCTAGTCAAAAGCACTGTCTGATTGGAGAATCGGATAGAATAACGCTAGTCAGAATAGATTTTTAAGTCCTTGGGCCTGAAAAAATGGCTAGAACTCAACTAGGCAAGAGCGCTTTAGGACCCCTTGATCGGGCAGATCTTCAGTTAGGCTTGAGAGATTCCGAACCGATCGATCGGTTAAGGGTCCAACTTGGCTAGGGGTCAATCGAGCCGATTTGGAGGCGTGAGGCCAAGGTCTGGCTTTCAAGGTCTTAGGTTCAAAAACTCTTAGGTGCTATCAACTCCTTGGGGCTACCCCCAGGATCTTTTGCCCAGTAATTACCTGATTTGCATGGGACAAGAGGACTGTACTGGCCCCGAGATTGGTCGAGGTGCATGCAAGCTGGCATGTACACTCGGTTAGCAAAAGACGAGAGAGAGAGAGAGAGAGAGAGAGAGAGAGAGAGAGAGAAGATAAGAGAGATGGGAGAACAAAAGGGGGTGCCCTCCCTTTTATAGACTTTCATGGTTACAACACCACACTGCCATGAAGAGATATTTTACTCATCATGACATAACAGTGTCGTGATATGCATTTTTTCCTTTTACAACACTATAATGTCGTGATGTGTGTTTTTCTTTTTTGTGGCACAACAGTGCCCAAGTCTTAGAGGGAGGAGATATGGCTCCACCAGAATTCTACCATGTAACCCAATGATGATATCACCATGATCATGTTAGCATGACACCTAGTGGTTAGGCACAATACTGCCCAAACCTTCATTTTTGCACATCAAAGCACTACAATGTCGTGAGGCACAAAATCACTCGTCACGGCACTATTCTATTTTGGCCTTTATGGCATTATAATGTCGTGAGGCCCTGCCTCTCTTGCTTTGGATTGATTTGCTGCTCTTTGGTTCAAGGTTCTCTCACCCAATTACTTGTTTAAACTTTGAAGGGTGATTTCGGTGACCATCGACCTCTAGTCTGGCTCATTGGAGCTTATTTGGGCTTCGATTTATGAGTTTAGGAAGTTTTAGAAGCCCAGTTTAGGATTTCAGAATCCAACCGGGATGCAATCCTTGGACTTTGGCTAAATAATGCTGAAGATGTAACAGGATACCGAAGATCTCTAATCTATAGAGCTAAGGTTATTAGAGTCCGACCGAGATGCCGTTGCTAAACTATAACTTTATAAGACTAGAGATGTCTAATCTCCAAGCTGAAGTTATTGGAGTTCGACAGAGATGCGGCTGCTGGACTCCAGCTTAAGGTGATCGAAGATGCCTAAAGCTCTAGAGCTAAGTCATTATTAGAGTTCGATTGAGATGTGATTTTCGATCTCCAGGTTAAAGTGACCAGAGATGTCTAATCTCTAGAGTTGAGTCAATGGAGTCTGACCGGGATGTGATCGTTGGACTCCGGCTTAAGATGACCGGAGATGTCTAATCTCCAGAGTTGTTATTGAAGTCCAATATGTCTAATCTCTAAAGTTGAGTTATTAGAGTTCAACTGGGATGCGTTCACTAGACTCTAGCTTAAGGTATGTTGCATGTGCCGAGGGTCAAAATTTGGGTATTAACAGTGACACTTTTGGTTGTCAAATTTGACGTTTCAAGACTTTACAACTCAAAAGGCCCGAAATGACATCATTTAGTAATGAAAACTGGCTTGTAACTCAGTTTAGGCACGAGTGACGTGTGGGTACTAACACCATGCTTTCCAAACTCACCATTTGGTAGTTGGAGCATTTTTATGGGGCTAAAAGCCCGAAACAGCGTCATTGAGCTATCAAAACTAGCTCATTACACGGTCTTGGTACAGGTGATGTGTGGAAACATCCAGCACCGGCGTTCCAGACTCATAATCTAGGAGTTGGAGATTTTTTTCACTCTAGGTCACTTTAGATTGTCAAACTTGGCATTTTAAGATTTTATGGCGCTAAAAGCCCAAGACAGCTTCTTTAAGCGCAAAACTGGCTTGTAGCATAGCCTAGACACAAGTGATGTGTGAGGACCAACTGTGCATGTTTTTGGACTCTTGATTTGGGAGTTGGAACCTTTTTTCACTCTAGGGACACTTTTAGATGCCAAACTTGGCTTTTCGAGATTTTACGGTGCTGATAGCTCGAAACAACATTGTTGAGCAGTTAAAACTGGCTCGTAGCATGGTCTAGACACAAGTGACTTGTGGAAACTAACCGCATGCTTTTTTGGACTCATGATTTTGGAGTTTTGAGTATTTTCTTTACTTTAGTGACACTTTTGGTTGTCAAACTTGTTGTTTTGAGATTTTAAGGTGCTCGAAGCCTAAAACATCATCATTGAGAGGTTAAAACTAGCCCGTAGCACGGTCATGGCACGAATGACGAATGAGAACCAATTGCATGCATTCTAGACTCGCAATATGGGATTTGGGGCATGTTTTCACTACAAGGACACTTTTAGATACTAAACTTGGCATTTCATGATTTTACGATGCTAAAAAACCCGAAACAGCGATCAAAATTGGCTCATAGCATTGTCTAGGCACGAGTGACGTGTGGTAACCAAATGAGCGCGTTCTTGACTCACGGTTGGGAGTTGAAGAAATTTTCATTCTAGGGACAATTTTGATGTCAACATGGTGTTCGGAATTGTACGGTGCTAAAAGCGCTAAATCGTGTCGTTGAGCCAAATTCCAAAGTACCATGCTTTACTATTGATACTTTTTCTGCAACTTCTCATGAAGACAATTAAAGATTATTCATCACCTTCATTTCAATGAAAAACCTAAGTACCAACTTTTTCAATAAATTTCTAAGAGGCCACGTAGATCGGGAGGTCCACCAAATCAAATCCCAAGTATCAAGGGTGAACATGGGTTCCATGAATGTGTGCATGGACGGGGGGGGGGGGGGGGGGGGGGGGGGGGGGGGGGGGGGGGGGGGGGGACATTGCATGGCTTGCGAAGAGGAGGAGAGGCTATCAAAGGTTGCATGGATCACGCAAGGTGGGAAATAGCCACAATCCACTGCATGCAGTAGTTAACTAGATGTGGAATTAGTTTAGGAGTTTGTTTCTCATTACTTGTTATTTCCCATTACTTGTTCACTTAGTCAAGTTTAGAAGCTTTAGTTTCGGTTATGTAGTGGAGATCATGTACTTGTTGGTTAGTGGAACTTTTGTCCATTTAATAAGCCAGAAATCATGAATGGAAAGGGCAAGCAAATTTCTTCACACTACTGTGGTACCATTCTCACCCTAACGAGAATATAAACTTTCCATCGCAACCAAACTTTGATTGGGACCTAACATTGGTATCAGAGCTAGGTTGCAATGGCATTAAACAAATAAAGGCTCAAGAATCTGGAGGTAGGATTCAAAGGCCTTCAGGATGGGATGAATCGAATGGAGCTCAGGATGACCGACAAGCTGCACCAGCTAGAAGACACCCTTAACAAAGTTTCTGAAGCATTGATCTCTATGAAAGAAGGCTCTAGCCATAACACTAATGACCGAGCTGGTCATTTTTTAGTCAAACAAGAGGAGAACCGCAATGAGGCAAAAGAATCCCAGTAGGTGTTCTCCTCAAAGATGGCGAAGCTGGAATTTCTGAGACTCTCAGGAGAAGACCCAACGGAATGGTTCAGCTACTTGAACCAATTCATTGAATTTCAAGGCATCACTGACACTCAAAAGGTGCCGTTAGCTTCTTCCATTTAGAAGGTGAAGTTAACCAATGGTGGTAGTGGATTCAAAAAGTTTTTTGGCAAGAAAGACGAGTGCTGACTTCAGAGGTCTTCGAAGACAAGCTTTGGGCTCGTTTTGGACCATCGAACTACGAGGACTTCGACAAAGGCCCCTCTTGGGTTAGACAAATAGGTTCCTTGAAGGAGTACTAGTGCGAGTTTGAAAGGCTGGGGAGCCATGTTAGGGGGTGGACACAAAAGGCGCTAATCGGGATGTTCATGGGGGGCTTGAAAGCTGAGATTGCCGATGCAATTCGGATTTTTAAACCCTAAACACTGAAAGATGCCATTAGTTTGGCAAAGATGAGAGACAACCAGCTTGCGAGGTAGTGGAAGTTCACACGACCACCACCACCTGCGCGGGCTCCGCTCGCCTTCCACCACCAGCTAGTGTGGCTCCTACTACACTTGTTGCTCCAATTTGAAGGTTGACGTGAGACGAGATGCAACAACGCTAGGCGTAAGGGCTGTGTTTCCACTGCAACAAGAAATTCACAACAGGGCACCGATGTCAATGACCCCAGCTGCTGTTGTTAGAAGAACACGTCGGCACAGGCAATCTCTAGTGCAAGGAGATCACGGACTAGCAGCCATAAGAAGATGGTTAGGGCAAGCTGCCAGAGATCACGCTCCATGAGTTGACAGGGCGGGCAATGCCCAGAACCATACGGATGCTAGCCAAGATTGGTCCTTATGAAGTAGTGGCGTTGTATGACAGCAGGTCGACCCACAACTTCATTAGCGATCGCTTGACGAACATGCTCAAGTTGCCCGTGGTACCGATAAAGGCATTTACCGTGTGGGTGGCCATGGGGAAAGGCTAAAGTGTCAAGGGCATTTTGACAACGTGCTGGTGGAGATACAAGACACTAAGTTTACCTCACTCTTTTTTCCTTGCTGCTCTCAAGTCTTAACCTTGTACTAAGCATTCAATGGCTCAAAAGGCTGGGTCTTGTGGTTTGTAACTGGGAACAACTAACCATGGATTTTATGTCAAAAAACCAAGCCTAAAGGCTATAGGGAGTGGGGGTGCAAGCTATTCAGGAGGCTTCACTAAAAGAGATTTCGAAGGAATTCCACCAAGGGCATGCATTATTCGCGGTGTGCTTTCAGCCAACCATAGGGGCGGCACCACAAGACGAGCCTCAAGATGAGAGGTCGCAATGCATGCAGAAAGCGCTAGAAGAATATGAGGACATGTTTAAGGAGCCCTCTAGTTTACCGCCAATACGCAAATTAGATCATTGCATTAGGCTTAAAGAGAGGATTGAACCAATCAATGTAAGGCCGTACCGATATGCCCATTTCCAGAAGGCCGAGATTGAGAAGCAGGTCCAATAAATTCTAAACTTAGGACTCATTCACCCTAGCACCAACCCATTTTCATTGCCACTATTGGTAAAAAGAAGGATGGGAATTAGCACTTTTGCACAAACTATCGCGCACTCAATACTGCCACCATTAATGACTACTTTCCGATCCCAATGGCGGATGACATGTTAGATGAGCTCTATGGGGCTTCGTATTTTACGAAGCTGGATTTGCAAGCCAAGTACCACCAAGTAAGACTTAATCCTCATGATATCCCTAAAACTGCATTCCGCACTCATAACGGGCATTATGAATACTTGGTTATGCCATTTGGCCTTTGTAATGCTCTATCGACATTTCAAGCCGTTATGAACTCTATATTCTGCCGTTATCTTAGAAAAGTTATCTTAGTTTTCTTTGACGACATATTGGTTTATAGTCCTACTTGGGACAAGCATTTGATGCATGTGAAATAGACTTTGGAGATATTGCGGCAGGACTAATTTTTTTGTCAAGGCTAGCAAATGTGCCTTTGGGCAACACGAATTGGAGTACTTGGGGCACATTGTCACCAACTGAGTAAAGGTGGACAATAGCAAAATTGCAGCCATGGTGGCATGGCTACGACCTGCTACCATTTTTGAGTTACATGGATTTTTAGGTTTGACAAGCTATTATAGGAAGTTTGTCGAACACTATGGCATCATAGCTCGACCTCTCACTAACCTTCTTAAGAAAGGTCAATTAGGATGGCACGATGAAGTTGTAGTTACTTTCCTAGCTCACAAGAAACCCATGACAACCACGCCCACCTTCACAATGCCGAATTTCAACAATTCCTTCACAATTGAAACAGATGCATCTAAGGAGGAAATTGGTGTGGTGTTGACTCAACAGGCAAACTAGTGGCATTTATGAGCCAAGCTCTCAGGATAACCAAGAACTCTTGGTCCATTTACGCTAAAGAGATGTTGGCCATTATGACGGCAATACGCTTATGGCGGCCTTATCTACTCGACAAGAAATTATATGTCCAAACTGATCAAAGGAGCCTCGGGTACTTCTTGGAGCAACGAGTGGCTACCCCAGAGCAACAAAAATGGATAACCAAGTTCTTGGGCTATGACTATGAAATCACATACCGCCTAGGTCGTGAAAATTCTGTAGCCGATGCTCTATCACTTAAATAAGGTAGCCCCCTTCTTCACCAAATTTTCATTTTCAGGTCAATTTATGGGAAGAAATTGAGCAAGCTAACACAGAAGGACCAGTACATCCAGTAGATGGGGTGTGTGGTAGCAACCCAACCTGAAGGCCCATATAAGTGGCGCAATGGACTCTTTCTCTACAAAGGCCGGGTCATCATACCTGCCAACCCATCCTTACAAGCTAAATTGCGACGGGAGATGCATGACAAGAAAGTGGGTGGCTATTTTGGAGTTATATGCACATTTAAGAAGTTGGGCCAACAATTCTATTTTGCTCGTGATACATAAGTCTGCCCAAGAATATCTCAAAGGGTGTGAGGTGTGTCAAAAGGCAAAAACAGAAACTTTGGCTCCTGCCGGACTCCTACAACCACTACCAATTCCATGTCATGTATGGGACGACATCACCTTGGATTTCATTGAAGGGCTACCAACCTCGCACGACAAAGATACAATCCTGGTGGTAGTCGACAGATTGAGTAATTCAGCCCATTTTCTTACTTTAACCCATCCATTTACAACAAAAACAGTGGCAGAAAAGTTTGTAGAAGGGGTAATTAAGCTCCACAATATGCCCAAGTCCATTGTAAGTGATCGAGACCTGACCGTTGTTAGCAAGTCCTAACAAGAGTTCTTCAAGATGTTGGGCACCAAACTGAAACTCAGCTCCGCATACCACGCGCAGACCAATGGACAAACGAAAGTTATCAACCATTGCATTGAACAGTATCTTTGGTGCCTTGTCCACTAGTGGCTACGCAAATGTGGTTGTGCAAATGGAGCTGCTTCTTGCCTCAGGCATAATAATGGTACAACACCACGTACCACATTTCCACAGGAATGACCCCCCTCTAGGCATTATATGGTCGACTTCCATCTACCATTTCGTCATACAAGGATGGCCTATCACTTGTACACAAAGTTGATCAGCATCTTTTAAGCCAAGCCGAACTGCTTCACCAACTCAAATCTAACCTAGAAAGTTCGATCAATTGAATGAAACAAATGGTAAATCGAAAGCGAAGGGACCTCATTCCACATCGGCGACTTGGTCCTGCTGAAACTACAACCATATTGCCAATAGATAGCTTTCAAACATGTTCACCAAAAATTGGCTAGCCATTACTACAAGCCTTACCAAATTCTGAAGCAAATCGGCCCTGTCGCCTACAAGTTGCAGCTACCAAAAGGGGCGTGCATCCACCCAATTTTCCATATATTGCTGCTTAAGCGATTTGAAAATCAAGGGAAACATACCGAGGCACCAAACGCTGAATTACTGCCATTTACATATGAAGGGGTGGTCATTTTAGAGCCTCAAGAAATTCTTAACAACCATTGGATTAAACATGGCAGTCGACTAATCGAGGAGAGCTTGGTGCAATGGAAGCACCTACTGATCACGGAGGCAACCTGGGAGCCGACATGGATGCTGCAAGAAAGGTTTCCAACCATGGACATTGAGGACAAGGGTCCAATTTATGGGGGAAGGATTGATAGGCCACGTAGATCAGGGAGGACCAAACCAAATCCCCAAGTATCAAGGGCGAACATGGGTTGCATGGACGTGGGGGGAGGCATTGCATGGCTTGCAGAAGAGGAGGAGAGGCTGTCAAAGGTTGCATGGATCACGCAAGGTGGGAAATAGCCATAACCCACTGCATGTAGCAGTTAACTAGATGTGGAGTTAGTTTAGGAGTTTGTTTCTCATTTCTGTTATTTCTCATTACTTGTTATTTCCCATTACTTGTTTACTTAGTTAAGTTTAGAAGCTTTAGTTTTAGTTAGGTAGTGAAGATCATGTACTTGTGGGCACTACTAAAAAATGGCCTTTTTGCTTCGCAAGTTTTTGCAACGGCAACTTACCCGACGCAAAAGGCTATCGCAAAGACTTTTTGCTACGGACATTTGCGAAGGCAGATATATGGGGTCGCATATATAACTTTTTGAGACAACTATTTACGACGGGATGTTAGCCGTCGCTAAAAATATTTTTTGCGACGGGATTTTGCAACAGCAAAGCTGTCGCAAAGAATTTTAATCAAAACGGCGTCGTTTTGATTAAAATTCTTCAGCCCGCCCTTCTTCTTCATTTCCCACCATTTTAGCTGTAAACCCTAGCCACAACAAAGAACTCTGTAATGTTCCCCTCTCTCTCTCACGATCCCCCTCTTTGATCACACCATCGCCACCTCCTCCGCTGCGCCATCGCCATCACCTCTGCTGCATTGCACTCCCAGCAGCTCCTCCGCCGGGCCATCGCCACCTCCTTCGCTGCGCTGCACTGTCGTGCCCTCTGCTGCGCCTCCACCCTCTGTTGCGCTGCCTCCACCTCCGCCACACCACCACCGTCTCCTGTGGCTGAAGGTATGTTCTCCTGTCTCTCTTATTATTTGCATTGCATGTTTGACATATATTCGTTGGCTGCACTTCGAAATTGAAAAACCCACAATAATGAAGCAATAAAACTGGTCTTTTCTTGGCTTTGTTAGAAACAAACTCAATGTCATGTCTAATGAATACGTTCAATACCAATCTTTGGTTCGGTATCTACATATGAAAATGCAATTGCTTGAAGTTAAATGGCTAGCTCAATAGTCTAGTTTATACAACTTCAAAAGTGTAAAAGTTTGGTATCTACATACTCTAGAAATGTCTCTTTTAACTGTTGCTGCTTATTTCATTTGTTAGCTCATTTATTAGCTTGCCCTGTTCCTTTAGTGGCAAGCCCCCCAATCTATTTCTATTTGGTGTTGGAATTTGGATTATCTGCTCACATCTGCAGGAGCCAAAAAAGGGGGAAAAATAGAGTATTATAACTGAATAGACAAGGTGAGTGAGTGGCTTTACTGTACATCTAAGGGGCTGATTGCAAATGTTAAAAAGTTAAAAAAATGTTGTTGGCAGCAGTGTCTCTTGTTTATACATACTTTAAAAGTGTAAAAGCACTATTCAAAGTGTCCCATATGGCCAAAAACTACATATTCTCTATGGTAACAATGATGTCAACAAATAACTTGAGGCTATGATACCTGAAAAGTGGAAACCCTCAAGTTCAGGCTTATTCTTTTCTTTTCACTATCAACATAAATACACCAAAATCAAGGGCTTTAGAAAACAAATTCAACAAAACCTCAACATATTTTCACATAATCTTACCAAAATCTCAACATATTTTGGCAAAACATTGTGTTTTGTGATCATATCAAGGTGAGTGGTTGGCTTTATTAGGAAAATAACAGAGACAACCTGGCAAAGAGACTAAAGCATTGATGAGACATTTAGGCGGGAGATAGAAAGGTGAAAGGGTGAATGAAAAATGATCTCAACCGTTAAAATGTTTTCAAAATACTCAGCCTTTGGATACAATTGTAAGAAAGAGACATTTTCAAAATCCACGATGTATTTTATTAGATAGATGTCACGTAAGACAAACGTCCCATCGAAGATTAAAAAAATGTTGTGTTTTATTATATAGATATGCAAGACTATATCTTTAATTTTTCTCTAAACATTTAATTTACTATATAAAAATGACTAATCTATTCACATTATTCAAACAAAACATGAGAGGATTTTATTAACAATTAAGACTAGAAACGTGACACAATTCTTTTTACATAGCACGTTACATGGATTTTCCTAATAACTATACCACGTGCAAAGCATGTGCTCCACTAGTAGTCCCAATAAAACTAAGAGTATTATCTTATGAAAATTAGAAAATTTAAAATGACAGAAAAATAATAGGACAATGTTTCTTGTACTAAACGAGTAGAAGAAATGTATTTTTTTTGTTCCTGACATTGTTTATGATATTTCTTTCATGCATGCATACATACATACATACATACATATTTATATTTTGGTTACCTCATGCTTGCATGAGTTAATTGAAGTATAAGCTTATAACCTTAGACCCATTCAAGAATTCTCATCAGAGTTTGTGGATTCGGCTTTTGATGAGATGGTTCTTGAATTTTTCAGTTTCGGACAGTTTGGAAATGCATAAGTCTATATGGCAGTTAGTGACTCACCATTTCAAATTGTTTATCTTTGAGGCTTATTCTATGCGGCAACTCCTATTGTTCTCGGCGTACATACTGGATGTGGTGTATATCAATACACTTTATCTGCATCGTGTACGTGGAGAACTGCGAGGAGATGCTGTCGAATTTTTCTTGGAGATGGACGAAGTGGTTTGAGCTGCTTTATTCCATATAGACTGTGTATTCCTGAATGAGATAGGACCACCTACCTTTTAGAGTGGAGTTGGATGGATAGGTTTCACAATGCATGAGCATTTTAAATATATTATTTTTTAGTTGTTGTGGTGGATAAGTAATGTTGTCGATGTCGACATGTGCAGAAGTATGGACAAGAGTTGGATTGATTTAGGCGATAGGCTATCACCGGAATATATTAATGGGATCGATGAATTCTTGTCATTTGCATACGCCGGCTGGGATAAAACTTCTATCATATGGTGTTCGTGTAAGAGGTGTTTAAACCGATATCATAACCCACGAGATGTTGTGCGTAACCATCTTTTAAAGAGTGGGATGTACAAAAATTACAAAAATTGGACAAGTCATGGGGAAACCCGTCGTCCTTTGCAATCTCACGAGGAAAAATGAAGTGTTGGTGGAACTTGACAGTGGTGCTGACATTAGGGATGACATGGTTGGAATGATACAAGAGGCTATTCTATATATTGGCACAACTTCTGAGAATGAACAAGAGCAGATAGGTGCAAATCAAGAAACAACTGATTTTTTTAAACTTTTGGAACAAGCACAGACTGAATTGTATCCGGGTTGTCAGAAATTTACCAAATTGTCCTTCATTGTTCGGCTTTTGCATATGAAGGTACTAAATGGTTGGACTAACAAGTCGATTGATATGTTACTTGAGTTATTGTGTGAGGCTTTCCCTGAAGGAGTCAATCTTTTGAAGAACTACTATGAAGCTCGTAAGATAACTGAAAATTTGGGATTCACTTATGAGACTTGGGATGCATGCCCTAACAATTGTATGTTATGTAGAAATGAGGATGCCGATCTTAGTCAGTGTGTCATATGTGGCAGTTCTAAATGGAAAGACTGTGATGAAACTGTAGTCTCCAAAGATAAGAAGAAACATGCAAAACAAACGAGGTATTTTCCCTTGAAGCCAAGGTTGCAGAGATTGTTATGTCGTCACAGACATCCAAGGCAATGAGATGGCATATAGAGGAAAGAGTAAATGACGAGATCTTAAGGATCCTGCTGACTCACTGGCATGGAAACATTTTGATCAACAGAATCCAGAATTTGCCAGTGATCCCTGCAGTGTAAGGCTTGGGCTTGCATCAAATGGATTTAACCCATTCAGGTCAATGAACATAGTCCACAGTACTTGGCCTGTAGTGTTGATTCCATACAACTTACCGCCTTGGATGTGCATGAAGCAACCATTTCTGATCTTGTCTGTACTTATTGATGGCCCAAAATCCCCTGGCGACAAGATCGATATGTATTTGCAACCGTTGATTGAGGAGTTGATTGAGTTGTGGAATGAAGGTGTAGCCACATTTGATGCATCGATGAAAGAAAATTTTCAATTGCATGCATGTTTGTTGTGGACAATAACTGACTTCCCTGCATATGCCATGTTGTCAGGATAGAGTACGAAAGGTAGATATGCTTGCCCCTGCTGCAATAAGGAAACTAATTCCCTTTGGTTGAAACATGGTAAAAAATTTACCTACAGGGGTCATCGTCGGTTCTTACCTAACGGTCACAAATTTCGAAAAGATAAAATTTCTTTTAATGGCACCTCGGAGATAAAAGGCAAGCCTACAGTGTTATCTGGATCAGATCTATTGCTACAATTAGAGTCAAAAGGAATTTAACTTAATACAAGAGGGATGACCTTATAGAAAGACGTAGAAGATTACAGGAAAATGACAATCCTGGACCTCAAAATCATAATTGGAAGAAGAAAAGTATATTCTATGAGTTGCCATACTGGAGACACAATTTGATCAGACACAATCTCGATGTAATGCATATAGAGAAGAATGTCTGTGACAATGTATTGTGGACTATACTAGGAGTTGTGGGGAAGTCCAAGGACAATGCAAGTGCTAGGCGTGATCTAGAGCTTATGAAACTTAGAAAGGCATTGCACCCGCAGAATAGAGGGAATAATAAAGTCTACCTACCACCTGCACACTTTACAATGTCTAAGGAAGAGAAAGGCTTGTTCTTGAAAGTTCTGAAGGATGTTAGAGTGCCGGATGGGTATGCATCCAATATATCCCGTCATGTCCATTTATAAGATAGGACCATTTGGGGCTTAAAGAGTCACGATAATCATGTCATGATCCAACAATTTATTTCTCTGGCTCTACGAAATATATTGCCCAATAAGGTTGTTCAACCATTAATTGAATTGAGCAACTTCTTCAGACAACTATGCTCCAAGGTGAACCGTGCAACTTAGTTACAATATATTCAGAAACGTATCGCAGTAACACTTTGTCATCTTGAGAAAATCTTCCCTCCCTCGTTCTTCGATGTAATGGAGCACTTACCCATACATTTAGCAGAAGAAGCATTGGTAGCTGGACCAGTGCAATATCGATGGATGTACTCAATTGAAAGGTATCTTTTGACATTAAAAGAGTATGTCCGTAATCGAGCTTGCCCTGAGGGTTCAATAGCTAAAGGTTATGTGATGGAGGAGTGTATGAATTACTGTGCACAATATCTACATGATGTCGAAACAAAATTCCATTGGCCAGTGCGAAACATCGATGGTCCAGAGGGGAAAAGCTTGCAATATACTATTGACCTCAATTCAAAGATGCAGATTCATCATTATATCTTGTCCAACACAAAATTAGTTGAACCATTTAGAAAGTAAGTTATTTAATTAACACTCTTCATTATATTTTTATTAATCTTTGTACATGATATGTTGATATCTCTCAAATTACATAGCTTGGCCCGGCGTAGACGCTCGCCAGATCCAACACGAGCATTTTGAAACATTCCACACTTGGTTCAAAGAACATGTACGTACTTATTATTATACGATATAAATGCTTTAATTAAAAGTAACATTAAATTTCTAAACAGGTACAAACTTTGCTAACAATAAGTGATGTCACATTGTCTCAAGAAATCATTACATTGGTAGTTGGTCCCGATTCAGTTGCATGGAGGTATAATGCCTGTAATGTGAATGGATTTCATTTTTGAGTGAAGGGCATGGGTGACCATCGAGTTGCGCAAAATAGTGGTGTAGAAAGGCAGAGACATTAAGTTATGTTAGTCGGAGAGATAACAATCCTCATGTTAGGGTTGTATACTATTATGGGCAATTAACTAACATTATAAAAGTAAGATACACTAACAGCATGCCATATGTAATGTTTAAGTGTAATTGGATTGACAACAATCACGGAAAGAAGGAAGACGGCTTCAAGTTCACATTGGTCAACTGCAACCACTTGTTATACCGAGATAATCGAGTCATAGATGAATCGTTCATCTTCGCATCCCAAGCTGAGCAAGTTTGGTATGTTTCAGATGCTTTGACGCCACAGTGGCATGTTGTTGTCAAGATGTCCCAAAGAGGTTTGTTTGATATGAATTCTGCAGTTCCTCAAGCTGATCCGTACACAAGTCAACAATTAGAGGAGAATGTTGTCGTAATTGATGATGCAGATGGTAATTGGGTTAGGGGAGGAACTGAAGGAGAGACAGTTGTTGATGTTAATACTTAGGAAATATTTCAGTCTCTTGGATGTAACTTATAAGTTTTGAGCAGAATATTTGCATTTTTGTTTTGTTTTTCTTATACATTTTTATGAACTATTTATTTTATGTCTTGAACTTTAGAACAATGGTTTTATGGTTTGGAGATATATCAGGCATATGTAGCTCACTAGAAATTTCATGGTTTTGAACAAAAATGGTTACATGGTACATACAACACGACTATATATACTATGTTCTAATTTGGCTTGCAGATGTCTTCCTCGATGAGACGTGCCCACTATCCTCGTACTATGTCTGAGGCACTTCGTCTAAGCTCACTTGAGAGTAGTGAAGCCTCAACATCGTCACCACTACCTGTCACATTGGTAGCAGCACCACCACCACCACCACCACCGTCGCCGCCGCTGATACCAGCACCTTCTGCAGGTATATAGGTTTGGTTCTTTTATATGGATACTTGATCCTTTTGGCGTTAGCTTTAAGCATATTTATGTGAGTAGTCTCTTGGTGTGCTTAATTTTTTTTTTACAAGTATAGTTTGCTTTTTCAAATGCTTCAATGAGTGAATAAGTTGGTAGCAGTAGCTATGTTTTATATTCTAATGACTTTTGTTTTCAAGTTATGCAACAAGGGACTGCGAAAAATAACTTAGTTGTCTTACATGGGATAATGTTTTCAATGTTGTCTTGTTTGGTTTGGGTTTTAAAGCTACTTGAAGAGGACAAAAAGAGTATTCTTTCAACTGTTTGAGGTTGCCTTACGATTTTCTTTCTTTTCTTTAAATTTTTAGCAAAAACTTGGCTTTTATATCTTTGGGCAGTCAGAAAAATGATAGGGATGGTGAGCCTTTCGAACTTCTTAACAATGAGTGAATAAGTTGGTAGCAAAGTGACGATACCTACTGTAATTAAAAGGCCATATATGCACAATCACTTTCTCTTATCTCTAAGTTATTGATTTTTTTTTTTTGGGCTAGGCATTACGTTATTGATTTATATATGCTTATTGTTGTCCCCTGTTTCTTTTAATGCATTTTCATCTCTGCAAAATCATGTAGACATCTATTAATATATTTTCTTTTTACTTGATTGGGTAACACTTCTTTGTGCCCATCTGATATTATCAAATTTTACTATGAATTCTGATATTCTAATTGGCTATTAAGTCTTGCTTGGAATTGAACTGGTTCATATGAGGAATTATCATTAGGAATTTTTCACTGAGGAATTGTTTACTCAATACAACAATGAAGCTTGTAATTTGGCTTGGATATGGTTTTAAGACTTTTTAATGATAATGCTAATTCTCGCCCAAAATTAACAATCGGTTTTGCTCAAGATTTGCAAACATTGGTATAACCATTTTTCATACATTAGTAGAACCATTTTTCAGACTTTGCATACATTGGTAGAACCATTTTTCATACTTTAATTACAGACTTCGCATACATTGGTAGAACCATTTTCATACAAAGCACACCAGTTTTGCTCAAGATTTGCGAACTTGACTCTGCAAGTGGCAAAGAAACTGTCACATTAATATGTTTTCTGTATTAGTTTTTTTGTCTTCCTCCGTCCCCCCCCCCCCCCCCCCCCCATTCATTGGTCATTCATATCATCTGGAAATCTCCATTTTCACAAAGTGCAGACTAGGTAGTGTTAGATTTCAAAGCCAGTTATAATTTGCTACAATATGAGTTACTGTTGCAGAGGTAAAAAACAGAGGACTAGAAAAGAGTTTCAAACTTAAAACTTTTCTTCTATTGTTTTGGCATCTCATCCAGTACTGTGATTAAAAGAAATAAAGTATAGAAAGGAAAAGTCAATTACACTATAGTCCATAGAAGAGAGTTCTTCATATTGTTTTTAAATATGAAAACTGCATACTTGATGAATTGATTTTGTAAATGTACAAAGCTTTCTCTTGGGTTAACTTCCTTTATAGTGCTCGGACTAGTATACTCTCACCTAAGAAGCATCAAAGTTTGTACACGTTTATAATTTACTTTGTGTGCAGGCAGTGTCCTGCATTTTCAAGTTGCCACAGCTCTTTTAACATCTAATATCTCATGATCATACCCACAAGTCAATTGTAGCTCTTCCCATGGCTTTTCCTGACACGAGAGAGAGAGAGAGAGAGAGAGAGAGAGAGAGAGAGAGAGAGAGAGAGAGAGAGAGAGAGAGAGAAAGAGAAATCAAAATAGGCTTCACAAAGTACTCCGTTTTAACCCCAATAATGGTCTTTTCATCTCATATGCTTGAGTTGTGGTATGTTCCAATGAAGGCTAATTGTTGCTTCTCATTAGAACGTAAATCTGAACTAGCCATTTGTTAAAATAGTTAAAATCAGATTTTGTTTAATATGTTGTCCTAATTTGCTTTTGTTCTAGTTTTTTAATTTCATAGTTACTTAGGCCCATTTCAATGTTTGATACTTAAATTCTCCATTCTGCAAAGCATTTCTATTCAATCCCACTAACCATCTAGAATGATCAAATTTGCAAGTCAAGTTCTAAAAGCCAAATATGGTATTGCATGCATTTGATTTTCGTTTGATCCAGAAAAGAAGCTCATCCTATTTGGCTACCAACTACTGTGCATGGGGTAATGTTTGGGGTAATGTTTTCAATGTAATTGGATATTAAGTCTTGGTTGGGGTAATGTTTTCAATGTTGTCTTGCTTTGTTGAATGATACAGGTGTTGAGGCATCATCTTCATCAGTTGGTGGTAGAGGCACTGCTAATGGCATTCCAGGTTGGGGTCTAACCATTAAAAATGTAGTGGTGCAGTTTGATGAGTTTGGAGAGCCCGTTGGTGATGATAGCAGCCGAATGTCTAGCCCGCTTGGCCATCTAGTAGCAGAACGAGTTCCCTTTAACTATTTAAATTGGGATAACATGCCTGATAATATCAAAGATGGCATTTGGAATGATGTGGAGGTAGTAATATATACACTCGCTGTTTTTTTAAGTTACTTAATATAAAATGTGAGCTAATGTTCTATATTTTCTTATTTGTAGGATAACTTGGTATATTGTCCACCTGAATATAAAGTAGTTTGCATGAAGTCATGCTTTAAGATTTGGAGAGATAAGAAGACTAAGTTAAAGAAAAAACACTTTTGTCCATACAAGGATGACCCCCTCCTTGATACTAGACCCCCTAAGAATGTCATGCCAGAAGTTTGGAAAGAGCTTGTGACTTATTGGAGGAGACCCAAAGCACAGGTAAGAACTTCTGCTTTAGTTCTTGCAATCTCTTTCTGTTTAGTAAACCTAGGATTGCATCATTTATTGGGTCCAAATTCATGTTTGACAATAATGTAAGAGATATCGAACCGAAATTCTGCTAATCGAAAGCATCATGCCATACTTCATCGAACTGGGAGAACGCATCTTCGCCAGATACAACAAAAAGTATATAATTCAAGTTACTTAATTTTAGTTCATGAAAATAATTATTTGAATATAACATCTGTAATTGTTTTATATTTGCAGCTATCAAAGGAAGGGAAGAGGATTGACAGGATGAGCATCTACATTGTGTCACATAGGACATTTGACCCAGAGGTGGCAGCCATTGTTGTAAGTATACTTGTATAGTGGTCCTTTGGTAAAAGTTTCATTTTTATGTTTCTAATTAATTTCCCCTTTTGTAGGCTGAATTTGAGTGGCGACTTGAGGCGGTGCCTGAGGAGGACAGGACTAATGAGGTTCGAGATAGCATTTTCATAAAAATGATGGGGAAGGATGAGCATGGATATTGCAGGACCTACGGGATAGGTATACTGCCATCAGATTTACAGCATAGGAGTGGTAGTTCATCGCAGTCAGCTAGCTCGTTGCAGCTGCCCCCATAGGGCCCAAGTATCGAGGGGATCACTCAGCAGGTCACTCAGCATGTCACTCAGCACCTCACACAGTTTAAAGATGATATTAGAGAGTTAGTTATGCTGACAGTCACCCAGTGTATAGGTTTGTAGGGTGCAGGCAATACGAAAGCGGCTATACAGGTTTGATAAAATACCCCTTTTGTTATATTGATATATGTATTACAATGTAATTAGTAATAAACATTTACTTAAATATGTAGGTCCTAGATGCATCTAGTGGCCATCAAGTATTTTAGGAGTCCGTGGGTGATGATGTTATACCATCTGCATCACCAGCTGCACCACCATCAGCTACACCACCATCAACTACGCCACGGCCTACTGACCAGGTATAGTATTATATATATTTAATGTGAATTTAATTTGTATAAAACACTCACGAGGTGTGAGGACAAATGGCACAATCAACAGAGTCTCAGTTAGGGAGTTGGAGCATTTTTACTAATTTAGGACACTTTAAGTGTTAAATTTTAAGTTTCGTCGTTTTCGGGCCCAAAATTCACGAACGGTTTAGGAACAGCGTGAAACTTAGCACGTAGCACGGTTTAAGCAATGATGACGTGTGGGGACAAACGGCACGGCCGATGGATTCCCGGTTTGGGAATTATAGCATTTTTTTCTAAAATTATTACACTTTAAGTTTTAAAAATCAAGTTTCGTCGTTTTGGGGCCCAAAATCCACGAACGGTTTAGGAATAGCGTGAAACTTGGCACGTAGCACTGTTTAGGCAATGATGACGTATGGAGACAAACGGCACGGTTGACGGATTTTCGGTTTGGGAATTATAGCATTTTTTCTAATATTATTACACTTTAAATTTTAAAAATCAAGTTTCATCGTATTGGGGTCCAAAATCCACGAACGGTCCAGGAATGGCGTGAAACTTGGCACGAAACTTGGCATGTAGCACGGTTTAGGCAATAATGACGTGTGAGGACAAACAGCATGGTCGCCGGATTCCCAGATTGGAAATTATAGCATTTTTTTTCTTATATTATAACACTTTAAGTTTTAAAGTTTAGTTTCGTCGTTTTGGGGCCCAAAATTCACGAACGGTCTAAAAATAGCGTAAAACTTAGCACGTAGCACAGTTTAGGCAATGATGACATGTGGGGACAAACGGTACGGTCGGCGGATTCTCGGTTTGGGAATTATAGCATTTTTTCTAATATTAATACACTTTAAGTTATAAAGTTCAAGTTTCGTTATTTTGGGGCCCAAAATCCACGAACGTTCTAGGAACGACATGAAATTTGGTACGTAGCACTGTTTAGGCAATGATGACATGTGGGGACAAATGGCACAGCAGCCGGATTCCTAGTTTGAGAATTATAGCATTTTTTCTAAAATTATTACACTTTAAGTTATAAAGTTCAAGTTTCGTCGTTTTGGGGCCCAAAATCCTTGAACGATCTAGGAAGGGCGTAAAACTTAGCACGTAGCACTGTTTAGGCAATGATGACGTATGGGGACAAACGGCACGGTAAGCGGATTCCCGGTTTGGGAATTATAACATTTTTTCTAATATTGTTACACTTTAAGTTTTAAAAATTAAGTTTCGTCGTATTGGGGCCCAAAATCCACGAACGGTCTAGGAATGGAGTGAAACTTGGCACGTAGCACGGTTTAGGCAATAATGACATGTGGGGAGAAACGGTACGGACGCTGGATTCCCGTATTGGAAATTATAGCATTTTTTCTAATATTATAACACTTTAAGTTTTAAAGTTTAGTTTCGTCATTTTCGGGTCCAAAATCTACGAATGGTCTAGGAACGGCGTGAAACTTAGCACGTAGCATGGTTTAGGCAATGATGACGTGTGGGGACAAACGGCACAGTCGGCGGATTCTCGGTTTGGGAATTATAGCATATTTTCTAATATTATTACACTTTAAGTTTTAAAAATCAGGTTTCGTCGTTTTGGGGCCCAAAATTCACGGACGGTGTAGGAATTGCGTGAAACTTGGCACGTAGCACAATTTAGGCAATAATGAAGCGTGGGGACAAACGCCACGGTTGCTGGATTCTCGATTTGGAAATTATGGCATTTTTTTCTAATATTATTACACTCTAAGGTTTTTGTCGTTTTGGGGCCCAAAATCCACGAACGATTTAGGAATGGTGTGAAACTTGGCACGTAACACTGTTTAGGCAATGATGATGTGTGGGGACAAATGGCACGGTTGCCGGATTCCCGGTTTGGGAATTATAGCATTTTTTCTAATATTATTACACTTCAAATTATAAAGTTCAAGTTTCGTCGTTTTGGGGCTCAAAATCCACGAACGGTCTAGGAACGGCGTGAAACTTGGCATGTAGCACTGTTTAGGCAATGATGACGTGTGGGGACAAACGGCACAGTCACCGGATTTCTGGTTTGGGAATTATAGTATTTTTTTCCTAATATTATTACACTTTAAGTTATAAAGTTCAACTTTCGTCGTTTTGGGGTCAAAAATTCACGAACGGTCTAAGAATGGCATGAAACTTGACACATAGCACTGTTTAGGCAATAATGACGCGTGGGGACAAACCGCACGGTCACCGGATTCTCAGATTGGGAATTACAGCATATTTTCTAATATTATTACACTTTAAGTTTTAAAAATCAAGTTTCGTCATTTTGGGGCCCAAAATCCACGAACGGTCTAGGAATGGTGTGAAACTTAGCACGTAGCACGGTTTAGGCAATAAAGACTTGTGGGGACAAACGGCACAGTTGTCGGATTCCCAATTTGGGAATTATAGCATTTTTTCTAATATTATAACACTTTAAGTTTTTCATCGTTTTGTGGTCCAAAATCCACAAACGATCTAGGAGTAGCATGAAACTTAGCACGTAGCAATGTTTAGGCAATGAACACGTGTGGAGACAAACGGTACGGTCGGCGAATTTTCGGTTTGGGAATTATAGCATTTTTTCTAATATTATTACACTTTAAGTTATAAAGTTCAAGTTTCGTCGTTTTGGGGTCCAAAATCCACGAGCGGTCTAGGAATGGCGTGAAACTTGACAGGTAGTACTGTTTAGGCAATGATGACGTGTGGGAGTAAACAGCACGGTCAACGGATTCTCGGTTTGAGAATTATTGCATTTTTTCTAATATTATTACACTTTAAGTTATAAAGTTCAAGTGTCGTCGTTTTGGGACCCAAAATTCACGAACGGTCTAGAAATGGCTTGAAACTTGGCACGTAGCACTGTTTAGGCAATGATGATGTGTGGGGACAAACGGCACGGTCGCCGGATTCCCAGTTTGAAAATTATAGCATTTTTTCTAATATTATTACACTTTAAGTTATAAAATTCAAGTTTTGTCGTTTTGGGGCCCAAAATCCACGAATGGTCTACGAACGGAGTGAAACTTAGCACGTAGCACGGTTTAGGCGATTTTAACGTGTGGGGACAAACGGCATGGTCGTTGGATTCCCCGTTTGGAAATTATAGCATTTTTTATAATATTATTACACTTTAAGTTTTAAAGTTTAGTTTCGTCGTTTTGGAGCTCAAATCCCACGAACGGTCTATGAACGGTGTAAAACTTGGCAAGTAGCACGGTTTAGGCAATGATGACGTGTGGGGACTAATGGCACGGTCGCCGTATTCCTGCTTTTGAAATTATAGCATTTTTTGTAATATTATAACACTTTAAGTTTTATAGTTTAGTTTCGTTGATTTGTGGTCCAAAATCCCCGAACAGTCTAGGAATGGCGTGAAACTTGGCACGTAGCACGGTTTAGGTAATGATGACGTGTGGGGACAAACGGCACGGTCGCTAGATTCCCGGTTTGGGAATTATAGCATTTTTTCTAATACTATAACACTTTAAGTTTTAATATTTAAAGTTTGATTTATTTTACACAACTTATCCAAATATTGTACTTATGATTATAGGGTGGTATAAAAGTAAGTTTGCTTAGTGTGGGGCTTCCAAAACTCAAGGTGGCAGAGGGGCTGCTTATAAGTATGGACCTATTCACAGAATTGGATGAAGAACCTTTGGGTCCAAACTTCTAGAAACTGTTTGTTCAAACTGCAAGAAAACCTAATGCTCTTTTAGAAAGACCACGCCATGGCATTGAAACTGTGGGAGAATCAATTAACAAATACGTTGCATGGAAATCTGTTGATGTAAATTACAACTTTTTTTTTTTTATGGTTTCATTAATGATATGATATTGCATATATGTTGTCTATATCAATCATGTTGGTAATTGTTATATTTTTGTTTTTTTCAGGTTATTGAAAAGGATTAGGTTTGCCATGATAATCGGGATTGAAGGGGCTGTTAATGTTTTATCTCGTTTTGTATTTTGAATTATTGGATGCTTGGATACACTTGAATGTTGGAGTTTCACAGGAAAACTATAATTCCAATATTTGTTATATTTTTTGTGGATATGGATTATGAAATTTGGTGAATGAATGTTTTTTTTTTTGTGAATGAATGTTTTTTTTTTGGTGAATGAATTAGTTATATTTTTTTATGTGTAAACAGGAATTTTTTTGTGAATGAATGTTTTTTTTGGTGAATGAATTAGTTATATTATTTTATGTGTAAACTTCAATTTTTTTGTGAATGAATTCTTTTTTTTTTTTGGTGAATGAATTAATTATATTATTTTATGTATAAACAGGAATTTGAGGAATGAATTTTTTTATTAATTAATTGAGTTATACTATTTCATGCGTATACAAATTTTTAAGAAATTAAAAAAATATTAAATTTAATATAATTTATTAAATATGTTCTCCACTTTTTGCGACAGCAAGTTATTTTTTGCGAATAACTTTTGAGAATTACTTACATATTTATTCTGACGATTTTTATGTGTCACTAATAATATACTTTTGCGACGGCATCATTTTTATTTGCGACGACACAATGTCGTCACTAATATAATGAAATCGTGCGTCATTCATTTGCGACGGGTGATGCCGTCGCAAATAAGGCAATTGCGACGGACAATGGCGACGGCACTTTCCCGTCACAAAAAAATAGTCTGCCATGGAGTATTTGCGAAGGTCATAATGCCGTCGCAAAAGTCAATCTTCCGTCGCATAAGCCGTTGTAAAAATCTTTTGCGGCGCCATTTAAAACGTCACCCTATTTGCTATTGCAAAGCCGTCGCAAAAGCTCTTTTGCAACGGCGTTCTCTCTTTTGTGACAGTATTCTCCCGTCGCTAAAACCCTATTTTTTTAGTAGTGGGGTTAGTGGGACTTTTGTCTACTTAAGAAACCAGAAATCATGAATGAAAATGGCAAATAAATTTCTTAACACTACTGTGGTACCATTCTCGCCCTAACGAGAATACAAACCAAACTTTGACTGGGACCTAAAAATTACAGAGCAAAAAGCAAAGATATTGTAGGTATATATGTATAGATAGTATGTAGATGTCACAAATGCATATAGATAACGATGTATATAATGCATGATATATATACATACAAAAATATATCAAACGGATATGCAAATGAAAGAGATAGGATAGTGGCTGTGGATTTTTTGTAGAGAAAAAAGTGGTGTTGGGGTTTGTGTAGAGAACGAAACATTTAGGATCATTGATTTGAGTAAAGGGAGAAATTGTGATGGTAGTAGGTTTGTGAAGGGAGAGAAAGGTGCTGGTTGTGGATTTGTAGAGAGAAAAAATGGTGGTGGTGGGTTTGTGCAGAGAGAGATTGTGGGGGTGGGTAATGAGGAAAATAGTGGGGGTTGTTGTGGTTTTGCGTAGAGAGATAAATGGACGGTATTGAGTTTTTATAGACAAAGGTGGACAGGTGGTGGGTGATGGTCGCTGTTGGCGGTGGCAGGTTGAGGCAGATGGTGGTTGGTGGCAATAAGGTAGTGGTAATTGGTAGTGCAAATATTGTGCTAAAAAAAAAATGGTAGTGCAAATTAAAGGAAAATAAAAATATTGTAAAGTCTAATAAAAAAAAATATTGTTTTCATGAAAAAATAATATGATAAAAACTAAATTTAGAGTGCGTGACAGCACTCTCCTTCAACTGAGATGAATTAGGTTGAACTTTTACTCTACTTTACTTTAAACCACAATGATAATTGATGTCACAACTCAACTTTTTGGAGTGTTTCTTAATCTGGCATAATCCCAGGAGTCTAAACTGTAATTTTCTCAAAATAAAAAAAAAAAAAAAAACCAGCGGGTACCATTTCTATGGCTTGGATAAATGAATTATAAGGAAAACGAAATACAACTACAATTGCTTGGGGGGGGTTGGGGGGGAATTTCAATTCATTGGGAAACTTGTTGATCACAGAAAACCAAGTTCCCTCCTCCTTTATCACAGAGTCCCTGTTCTCCAACTGAATTAACGACCTTCCCATAGCTATACCTCAAAGGCATCCTCCCCAAAATCTGATGGAACTCCCTTATACACTCTCCCCTCCTCTTCCGATGATCACTCCTCCTGCTGCTCAACCCCACCTCCCTCAAATTCAATCTCTCCTTGGACACCTCTTCCTCTTCGTTGTTGTTGCGCGCGTCGCCCCAGTCTCTCGCCTTCTCGGCCCCCACCAGAACCATCGGTGGTACTTCATCAGCCACCACAAAGTTCATCAAAATGTCCTCGCAGTTCCGCATTCGGTCCACTACACCTCTTGCCTCAATCATACTCTGCCCACCTTCGCAACTGTACTTGTACAGATTCTCAATTTTCGTAATCATCAACTTCGTGAGCATGATTGAGTACTTGTCCGGATGGACCGTGTAAATCCATGTCTTCCGCGAGAGGTCGATGTCGTGCGACCTCGCGAAGAACCCCACCAGACTGTCGCGATTCGAGCGCCAAATTCGGAAAGCGAACTCGATTGATTTTGGGTCGATCTCGACGTCGTCGTCGCAGATTAGGACGGCGCGGGTTGTGATCTGTCGTCGGGGAAGGAACCGGGCGTTGAGGCTGTCGGAGGGTTGGCGGAGGACGGAGATGAGGGCGGTGCCGGCGGAGGAGATGGAGAGGTTGTGGGAGAGTTGGGCTAGGGTTTGGGTAGGGGTGGAGGGGTTTCCCCAGAGGACGAGGACGGATGAGACTGATGGGGAGGCGGAGTACGCGGCGGCAATTGAGCGGAGAAGGGGGATGCGGGACTCGGCGTAGCCGTTGATTAGGACCGTCATCTGATCGGAACGTAGGATTCGTGGGTCCGGCCGCAGTGTTTTAGGGTCGCAGGGGTCGGGGGAGAGTGGTCGGAGGGAGAAGACCATGGGGACCCATACTACTATGAGGAAGAGAACAACAGAGAGAGTTTCTGACATTTCCGGCGACTTTGGTCAGATCCCGGCGAGAGTTGGATAAGTGCGGTAGGAGTGACTAGCTTTTGCGTTTGTTGTTATATGTTATGTATGGGTGGGGGTATTGCTTGTGGCAATTTCGCGATTTAGGCAAGATTGAAGGGCACTTTTGATGACATCGTCTCACATATCCAAATTTTAAGGTTTCAAGATAATGGGTGGAGGAAAAAGAGTGGACGGATACGATCCGATCAACGTTCGCAAAACAGTGAAGCAGAGCAGAGCAGCCAACGATGCGATGGTGATGATGATGATGTCTCCTCTGAGCATGGCTAGTGCGAAGCTCAATTTTGTACAGATAATGTTGCCATTGGAACCATCTGTAACTGTAAGAGGGCGTTTTCTACCAGCCGTGCGATGTACACCTCTTCAGCGAATAGAACAACAACAACAGCAGCAACAACAACAACAACAACAGGTATATGGATTTAGAAACGCACTTTAAATAAATAAAAAAGAAGCACAACTTTTACTTTGCCTTTTTTATCATAGAGGAGGCTAGGCTGGACGAGTACGAGTGGAACCCGTAGCAAAAATATATATATATATATATATATCATCATCATCATCATCATCTGCCTTCTGTGCTAGCCATAAATTGCATTTTCCAAATAATCAATTCGGAACAATAAATTTTTTAGTTTATTGTAGTAGTGGACTCTGGACATGTTTTCTCTGTCTCTCTCAAACAATTAAGTTCTTATTTGTAGGTATTTGAGCCCGAGTGGAGAAAGCATGTGTGATGAGCTACCTAAAACATCAATCGAGATTGACATGTAGGTTTTTGAGCCCCAGTAGGGTTTTGACATGTGTTATTTGAAATATGGAAACACTGATAAAGATTGACATATCAACTAATAGAGTTTTATAAATTGATATACATATAAATCTTTAGTGGAGGTAGTACCCTAAAACACGGGGTGCTACCTACTTACTTGAGATTGAGACGTGCATTCAAAGGGAGGAAAGAAAAGTTTAAAACCCTAAAAATGGTTGCAATGCTCGATAATATACTTTAGTGATTGAAAAGAGGGTGTGGCATTACACTTTGAGAAAGCTTATGAGTGGACACATTGATCGTGTGATTTAAGAAACAGAAGTACCTTTTTTTCGGTTTTTACAGCAAACAAAAAGGTCAATGTGTAAATTAAGGGGCTTCTATCAGAAGTGAAGCAAGTGGTAGAAGCAATGTTGGTGCCAATAGGGCAAAAAGGGAAAAAAACAGCAATTTGGAGTTTAGGGCTGCACTGGTGGCAGCTCTAAAAGAACGGACAGCAGCACCCCTAATGTGACATTTCACTTGTTGGTAAAGGGTGCAAGCATCATGTGCTGTCCAAGCAAAGGGTGTACTCAAGTTCAAAGATGAAGAGGGTTAGTTATTAGAGCCAAGATATGACTGGCTCTGAGCATGAATAGGAGAATGTGGATGTCTTATGAGGAAAGTTTGTAACAGTTTTAATGAATTTTTTTTAACATCCAAGATTGAAGAGACGATTGGAGAATATTTTGTGGTCATAAGGCATCCAATTCATCGTCAAGTAGCAACACCAACATTATTGCCTAGGAGGCTACAAAGAAGTTGAAATTTCGAATTGAGAGGTCACCTAATCCGTACAAGGTGCTTAGATTTTGGGCAGGATACAGGGTACTCATTACTTGCTGTTCCTTAGTTAAATTTATGATGGGTGATGATTAGTGGGAGGTCATAGTTATATGACACAGAGCATCTGACTCACTAAACTTTGGCTAATACATAGTAATAGGGGCGGAGCCATAGAGGGGCTGGGGGGCACCTTCCTCTCCCCACCCAACCCCCCCCATATTTTTTCAAAAATTCTAATTTTGCCTACAACTTTTGAAATTGTTTTCAATTTGGCACCTCTGAAAATTTATAAATGCCCCCTATAATTTTTGAAAATGTTCTTCCATTTGTCCCCTCTAAAAATTGATCAATACTTTCCTTAAATACTTAATTTGCTACAAAGATCCCTATATATACATTATATAGTCATATGGCAATCAAGTGTCCTATTGTTGATTATAAAAAAAAAAATTTATTCTTATAAAATGTTTTTATGGAAAACTTCACCAGAATGATGTGGCAGCGACAATCTCAAAATTATGAGCCAAAATAGTTGGTGTTTTAGTCTTAAATGAAAGGACCACAACCAATCACATCCTTCTATAAAAATTTTGACAAAAATTCTGGTTATGTAGCGTTACTTTCAAAAAAAATTTTGAATTATGAATAAATGTTGACCCCTTTGAAAGGATTTCCTGGCTCTGCCACTGCATAGTAAGGTTATGAAGGCATTAACTTTGCAGCCACTTAGGGAAGTTACACTAATCCTAAAGCTAACAAGTTTAGCGGCTTTAAATAGCCTAAAAAATAAAGCTTAGCTAGTGGGAAAAAGGTATACATGCTTATTGGTAGGAGTGTGAAAGAGGATGTGGCCATTAGTTTGTTGATTATACACTTAGAACTTAGGAACTATTGGCGAAACAACGAGCTGATTGCTGATGACTTTTCGTGCGGCTTACTAACTCTGAGGAGTATACAACATGCTGCCCATTTAGTGCCTGGTACAAATTTAATAAATCTACATGCTTACAAAATTCCCACCAGCACATCTGCGTGAGATGAGGGGCAGGTGGAAGGCATGATAACAAAGGGATAAATATGCAGGGGCAAGAGCCCATGCACTGTTGCAGTTTTATTCACACTCAAGAAGATGGTGGACATGCTGATAGTTGCACCATTTGACAGTATGACAGCTAGATATTGGTACCCAATTCCTTGCCTACGTAACATGCTCAATATGTTGGGCAGTTAACAGTGTTCTCAAACTTGATTAGAGAAGTGGTATCATGAGATTAGGATGAGAAGCAGTGATGAATGGAAATCGGCCTTCAAGATATTAGAGGGATTGTAGCAGTGGTTGGTGATGTCTCTGATGTGTTGAGCACTTTAATGTAAGTTATGGTAGAGGTATTCAAACTTTTATTAGTATCACTATATTAATTTATTTTAATGACGTCTTAATGTCCAGTCTTACAAGAGGAGTACATGGTGTACTTTCCTCAAGTCATGGGAGTTCTTTTGAACAAGAAACTGTAAGTGAACATGAAGAATTGCACTTTCTTTTGTGACATTGATTAAGCAGAAGAGCTACTGCCATATCCATGAAGGACAAGCTGCATGGAATTGCCAGCACCAGGAATTTATAGGGAAGTCAGCACCAGGAATTTATAGGTGGTGTATATGAAATTTCAATTCCAATATGATTCCTAAAACAGTATGCCTGGAAGGAGATACTTTTGTATGGTTGGTTCCGGCATAAAAGGCTTATGAGAGAAATAGATACTAAAAATAGAAACGCCAGTTCTTGCTTAATAGATTTTGAGAAGCTTTTCACAGTGGAATGTGATGCATTAATGTTGAAATAGCTATTCTTAGTTAAGAAGGAAGAACAGTGGCATTTATTAGTGAGAAGTTGAGCGAAGCTAAACATTGTTAACCTACAAACTATAGTTCTATTTTTTGATCCGAGCTGTTCATCATTGGCAGCGTTACCTAATATTTTGAGAATTCTGAGTTTACATGGATCATTAAGCTTATGGTTTTTGAATTCTCAAAAAAGGCTTAATGTGCGTCATACTAAATAGAGGTTTTATATTCAACAATTTTCTCCTTGGAATATACATCTGGTGAGTCCAACAAAGTGGCAGAATTGTTGAGTAGGTATTCTTTATTTTGATGATGATGATGAGTACCTGAGTGATATGGATTGAACTTCCCCTATGAGCTGTATGTGTTGAATAGGTATTCGAGATGGGTTTTATGAGCCGTATGTTCATCTACCTTGACGAACCCACCACACCTATCTCCAACTGCTTTTAAGACTGAATCATTCCAGAGATGAAGAGGGACACCTAACCTGTTTTAGACTGGCAGAAGGCTTGAAGCAAGTCGGAGTCTGCAAGTCTAACAAAACCGACATATTTCTAAACACCCAATGAGGAACAAGGCACTGTTCAAGTCTGCCACTTTCACTCAGGCCGAAGCCTCCCATAGTTGATTCTTCATGCTTGAACTTCCCTTATCTTGGGAACCTGCGAACTGAGATCACCAAATTGGCCAATCAAACAATATTGCAGATGGCTCACAACCTTGTCACAATATGTTGCCTCCACTTTGAAATCAGCCGTCCCCTCTGCTGCTTCACTAGTTTTAGGGGTCTACGGCCATCCTCTGAATCTCTGCAGTCCGTAAGTAAGTTCTCTGACTCCCCTCCTTCCTGCTGCTTTCTTCCCAGTGATCCCCAAATACAACTGCAATTGCCTCCCACCCTCCAGACCCATTCCATTCCTGGGACACACACAGGCTGCTGACCTTCCTTATCAGACACTTCCAACACCAACAACAAACCCCAACCCCACAAACCACCCAAAAAAAAGAAAAAATGTAACCATTTGAGAGGAATCAAATCTTCACTAACCTAGACCTCCCTCTCAAACTAGGCCAGAAATAGCCTCAGAACCGTAACTTACATACCTCCCTGAAGCATTTGCAAACCCAGTCCTATTCAAAACCAAACATGGCAATCGATTGCCTGACTTCCCAAGCCTCTCTCCAATGGAGAAAACCTAGACCCATTCTGTCCATGATTGTCAAAGGTATTTCTGCAGGCTTGCATAATCTTCCAACGCCCATGAAAGAACTTCATTTTCTTATTGGACTGTGAGAAAGGATGAGAAATTTTTGATCAGCATCAATTTAAAACTGAAATTCAATTGAGCGAGAACTTAATCAGACTGTAGCCATCTCTGACTTTCAGTTCAGCAGCATTTTCTCCCTCTTCTCCAAACATGCTGAGATCTTTCAAAAACCTGTGCAACAAGCACATGTTAAAGGGAACCAAAGGCGCTTCGAAGGAAAAGCAAAAATGATGAATACACAATTCTTAAGGAATTCACTCTTTGTTTCTCCAGGTTCCCCACACGCACCAAAAAAAAAAGAACCCAAAATTTCATTTCAACAAAAAATGGATTTTATTGAAATTCCAAAGGCATTCTAATTGCTTAATTACTGGGAAATTACTGGGAAATGTCTAATTAAGTGGATTATAAACTCTTTTCTTGTTCAATTTTCTAGAGAAAGTTTCAGAGCTGTCACTTTGTTTCCATTTCTTATAGTATGTAACCATTCACTCTGTGTTACAGATGAGAACTTTTGGTATGAAATTATAGTTCATAATTAGTGAGTGTACTACGATTCTTCACACTTTATGCATATACACAAATTTTTACCCATCTGTATGCTTGCTTCTACATTCGTTAAACCTTTGAACCTCTCAAATATCTTTCCAACTCTGCTGCAGTTGAATTTCTCCTCATCCCAATTTCTTCATGCATTTCAGCCTTTCTTACTCTGATCCAATTCTTTCAATTTGAAAGGTTGAAGCAGGAATTATGTGTGAACCTTGCAATGGCACAGGATGGTTGCTTTGTGATTTTTGTAAAGGTCAGAAGACCGATGTGAAAGCTGCAAACAATCGGATCTACCGTCGCTGTCCATCTTGCAGAGCTGTATGTAGTTTCTTAGGGAACTAGTTGAAAATTTACAGAAAAAGATTTAAAAGGGAAATTTGTTAATGTAACTCATTCTGTCGATAGAGGCAGATTCTTTTTATTCAGCTTTAGCAATTGTAGGGGAATCATAATACACAGCATGCACTAGTATACATGCCAATCTAGCCTTTCTCATTGGTGAAAAAATTACTTAACATCATTCCCATTCAAGGAAAGAATCTGTTTTTTATTTTTTTATTTATTATTTTGATTTTTTCAATTGTCGTCTTGTTGACGATTGATGGAAAGGCGATTCTCTGGATAATGCAATTGAAGGGAACTTTTCAGCCCTGGATATCCAATATCAGTAGGCCCTTTTTTTTTTTTTGGTCACCAAGATGTCTACAATATGGGCCTCTTTCGAGAAAACATAAGTCAAGAATGCTGTTTGTCATTACTTATTATTCATATCTGCATTAGGCGCTCTATTGCAATTTCAGTACTTCTAATGTAAATATAATGAGTGGGAGAGAAAGAAGTATTCTCTCAGGCTCTTCTTCTGTCAAATTTATAAAACATCCCAAGGATTTTTCTATTTGATTGTATAGTGTATACCTGCTATGCACACAACACAAAATATACGGTTATTCTTTTTTCATCATAGAATGATTATTCGATCCTTTTTCTTCATAATTCAATCAAAACTTCTCGAGTTATTCTAATCTCTAACTTCAATGAAATCAAATTGGTCTTCTGTTTTCTTGTTTTCATTCTTTCTTTACTGATATATCAATATCTCTCATGATTGAAGTCATCAAAGTCTGAAATCAATGAATGCTAACTACCTTATCTTATTTGTGGCTGCAGGTTGGATACATCCTGTGTTCAAAGTGCAAAGTTTTCAAATGCGTTACATTTCCTAACTACGGTGATGGTGAGCATGTAACCTTTTAAGCCTAGTGTTTGATTTGACTGCTGGCATACAACTCTTTTACTATTACAGTTGGTTCTGATTGTTTTGAACAGCTTGTGTTAAGATCCTCATTTTCCTTCTTTGAGTGTATTTTCTAACGTCAGAAGGTGTACATGCATGTTCTCAGAGATAGATGGTTTGCTTATGTCTTGTGACCTATGGTACTATTCTTTTTTTAATTTTAGTTAGAGCAAAGTGCAATTGAAAAGTTAAATGGTTTCTGTTCTTGATTGCTAAATTGTTTTCTCATTTGACATGGTGGATGCTGCTAATGCATAATGTGTAGTGCATAGTTACATTATAGTTGTAGGCTTAATTTAATGCATAATGTGTGTGTGTGTGTGTGTGTGTGTGTGTGTGTGTGTCTGCTAATTCTTAACTTGTGTGTAAATGTACCTTTTAATTGTTGATTAGTTGAGCATAAGAGTGATATGAGGTGATTAATTTAATGCGTAGCGGTGAAGACTCTGATTGAGGTTGAAGCGTGGGTGGGTGCTCCCAAGGACCAGAGGAAAGGTCTGAAAAAGAATGCTCATAGATGATGTGGTTAAGATTTCTAGGGAGAACACAGTGATCAAAATTAAGGGATGGATTTGTGTCATGTGGAAACTCTTATGTATGACTCCCAAGAAGTTTGATGATCAAGTTATGGATGGACGGACGGACGGACGGACGGATGGATGGATTTGTAGAGAGTTCCGAGTCCTCTTTCTTGTTCATCAATTCAACTTGACTGACCACGTTGCAATTTACTTCTAATAAATAAATAAAACACTCGTAATTGCTCCCTTACCCAAACGTAGTAAAACAAATTACTAGTTTATAGCTTTTGTCTTTTGTTCCAAATATTAATGTTTGTTTGACAATGAAATATTTTTGCCTATTTTGTTTTTGTTTGAACACAACAGTTCAATCTGCCCTTAAAACATATTACGTACAAATAAAATTCTAAACTTTGTAATCATGCTTATTCAGATATATGTAACAGTTCAATCTGCCCTTAATGGACGTTTCTAATATGGAGCGGGCTTTTGTTTTACCAAAGCTTACTGAGGCTTTTTCTTGCTTTTTTTTTTTTTTTTTTAAACTTTTTTTTTTTTTTTTTTTTTATTATTATTATTATTTTTTTCCTGATATCGCGAGAGTAGATACCACTTGGACTCAACCTAGTATGGTTTTGGGGATAGTGTTAACGTGTGTTGGATAGAATTAGTTTCCTCTACTTTCTTGAAGGCATGTATGTACTTTGAAGCATAAATGATGGTTTATAGGGTTTTAGCCTAATGGCGTTGCATAAAGCCGAGCCCAAGAATTGTGTGGTCACTCTCCCGAGACTTCTGTGATTTGTCCTGTCCATCAATTGTTACTTACTAACTCGTACAATCCGTCCAGCCAAGTATACCAACTATAAATGTAGTTCTTGAAGTGACGAATTAAAACTTAGAAGTCAGTTCCTTTTAAATCCTCAAATTATAATTTGGACTAATAATTAGTTTTCATGATGCTACATCCATTGTTATAGTATTAAAATACATAATAACATCACTTTATCGATATTTTGCATTAAGCTTTTATAATTTAGTAAAGAAATTGCTATTGTGTTTCTTTTATTTATGCTACATACTATAAATTTAGGTTTTTTTTTTTTGAAAATGTTGATGTATACAGAAATTAAAATTTATTTTAAAAAAATATGTATGTCCATACAATTAAATATATAATTACGTACTTGTAAGCATTCATGAGATTCTCGCTCTTAAGATATTTTTAAATGACGCTCTCGTATTTTTGCTCTTGTACTTGTATCTGCACCTGCACCTTCACCCACATTAGGAATCGGTTACATACGTTACAGAAAAAGCTTCACATTGGGAAGATCATCCATTTCCACTCGACTTTTATTGCCACACCTCCCACCAGTCCAACAACTCTACAACCCCTGCTTCCATCTTTCATGATCTAAAATATGCTTTCACTTGTGTTTTTTTTTTTTTTTCACTTGTGTGATTTATTGTTTGATAATTGCTATGTCTGATTTCTAAGGATAGGCACAAGTGGTACCCTGGACCTGTAGAATAAACTTTCCATTAAGCATAGAATAGATGAGTGATTGGGGAGCTTATTTGTCTAATTTGGACACCCTTAATTCTTCCTTTTATTCCTGCATATATATGCGAGGAGAGAAGGTAAATCCCTTGCACGTAATGAGATAAGATTGGGATCATTATAGAGGATCCCTTCACAATCCATGTCACTAAATTATAAAGCTCAATGTTGAATCCGTGAACAAAACATTTCTCATAATAAATAAGTAAATGAACAATAAAACAAAACAATCATGATTTCGTTCTTTCTTTCTAAAAAATGAAAGGACAATGTGAAGCACTGAAAAGCTGTCCACTTGACACCTAAGATTGACTGTGCGTATTAAGTCAATTAGTTTCCAACAAGAGGACATATACCGACAGCTGCGATTGTGAGTTACTCACCAATTAATGAGTGTCATATCAGTTAAATTCTACTATCAATTAGTAAGATCCACCTAAAGTAACATTCATCATTAGGTAAGTGACCACAACCACAATTGTGAGTAACATTTTCCTTCCAATAAAAAGGAAGGCATGAGCCTGGATCTCACTAAATAAAAGATTGAGACAGAAGCAAGCATAAAGATTATTAATGATTCTAATCCTTCCATGATTGATTTTACTCCATTATTGTTAATGTTCATTCAACATAATGTGTAAAACGTTCAAAATTATTTATTACTTTCATAAAAATTGTAAAATATGACAAACAATTAATGTGACTTTTTGTTTTAGGCTATAGGGTGTCCAAGCCTTCACTCAACTCACTGTCTACATGAAATATGTAAAGTTTATGTATTTGCATGAATTATGGTTGGTCTCAAGGGAGTGTGGGGGGAAATCAAACTAAGGACCTCATATGAGAACTACTTGACCACTGCACCACCTTTTGTAGTTAAACAAAATAGACTTTACTATCTCTTATATCATCTCAAGCAAATAAACCTTCAAATTAAAAGAGTTTGTTGAAGACAAAAAAAATGAAAACATGCTTCAAAAAAAGTTTAATATGCCCTCCAATGTAACTTGATGCACATATTTCAGAGTAAACCAGAGCCCAAATGAGCTTCGATGACCAAAATGAAGACCGGTGATCACCTATATCATCCTCCAAAGTTTAGGCCATCAGTCAGGAGCGAGAACCTCGAAATGGAGAACACCAAAACAAACTGAAGCAAATGAGGACAATCCTTATGGCACTACAAATATAAAATAAAAAATAAAAAAACACCCTTCTCGGCACTATAGTGCCTTGAAGTAGGAGCATAGGGCATCACGGCACTATAGTACCGTGATGTACATTCCAGAGGGCTTGCCACTCGTGTACCTATCTGCTACATGTCATGCTGATGTCATTAGGGTGACATCATCCATGGGGTACGTGGCAAAATTATGGTGGAGCCACATCTTTTCCCTCCAAGACTTGGGCACTGCTGTGCCATAAAGAACAAATTAAAACATCACAACACGAGAGTGCTGTGAAGGGCACAAATGCCCATCACGACACTATAGTGCCGTGATATGAAAAGTGTACAATTAGGAGGCCACCCCACCTTCATTTTCACCAATTCACACACTCTCTCTCTAGCTCTCACTTTTTCTCTCTAGAAAGTGAGCTCCCTAGCCTCACATTGCCAAACCAGACCAATTAGCCCTTGGCCAAGGCGGACCCCTATCTGATTGCTTGGTCTAGAACCACCCAAGCCTAGTCGAAGTTCTACCTGATCAACAGGTTTTGAAAGCGCTTCTACCTAACCAAGGTTCTTGCTGTTTTATCGGCCTAATGATTCAGAAATTCCCTATGACTAGTCCAAACTCTATTCGATTCTCAGGTTAGATAGTGTTTCCGACTAGTCGAAACTTTGCCCAACGAGAACGGTGAAAACAGTCTCTAGCTAAGTCGAAGTGCTGTCGGAATCCCTCTAGCAACCAACCATCCTACCAACATAGCTGCACCCTTGTCTGTTTTTTGGCTCCCAACAAGCCCCTACCTAGCCATTACTCAGCCTAATTTTTGGTAACCAAATTGTGTCCGTACTAAGCCAGACCTCTACCGAAAGCACTCTAGGTGCATAATTTACTTTTTAAGGCGTGTGTACCACGCATCTCTACTTCTACTACTACTAGGCTTTCAGTGAGCTATAGTTGGCATATTGCATCAGCATGTCCATCTATAGCTATATTTTTTACTTATCATAAGCTGTCATAATGCCCGTTTTAAACTTACAAAATTACATCTTCTTAACTCATCAGAGCAATCATAATGCCTATTTTAAATCCAAAAGCAAAATTTTTTGTTGGTTATAATCATAAACCTCGGGCCATCAGACATTTTTCGAATAGTAAGAAATCATCATTTCAAATGAAATTCCATTCACAGATTCTGAGCCAACCCTAACTATGTTTGACTTGATTCTTGCACAAACATGATACGTAGGCAGTCTGAATTATATGAAATCGGTCTAAACCCATCAAGAGTATCGGCACTCTGTTCCTTAATTAGAATAGCATTTCAAAACCTCCCCAAGAGGAGTAGCAAACCTTTCAAAAGCAGTCGTAATGACCTTTCCAAAAAATAATCTTTCCCAAAAACAAATCTTTCAAAGCCAAGCATAAGCCTCATTTCAATCTACAGCATTGTATTGTTATTGCATCCATAAGCAACGTAGCGGTTATACTGCCAACAACCATGCATTCACTGTACATGCAATGCACACACCATAAGCACACATTTGACATGATGTATGCATACAATCATGATGATGATGATCTATTCAATGGATGATGAAAAAGAAATTGCTAGAGTGGGGGTAATGCTAATTTTGGGTTATGATTTGAGCGCATATACTACCCAACACATAAAAGGATTTCCAAACCTAGATCTGGTTACACGAACCAACGTGGAGCATCAAGGGCCTTTCAAAGCTAACACAATGCCTTTTCAAAACTATTGGAACCTTTCTAAACCTGCATATCATGTTTTTTGCATTGAAATCATCAATTTTAGTCTAAAATTATGTTTGCAAAAACACACTTCAAAATTTTTTCAATATTAACGACCTTTTTTAAATCAACCAAGCGTTGTAGACAGAGACAAGGAGTCCTCGCGCGTACTCGAAGGCATAAAATCTCTAGGTCACACAAAATGCCTAATTTTGGGCCCTGTTTCATTCATGAAATATTTAGGAGGTTCAAAATTTGATTGTGACATGCATTTAACTGTCACATGATAATTCTATTTTAGAAATAACATAGTTACCAAGAAATTGTCCTTAAGACAAAAAACTCGCTTCCCTAAAAACTTGTTTTCATAAATAAAACAACTTTCTTGAAATTATAAGGTAAATTTCCATGAAAGGTTTCTAAACGTTTCAAGAAGTCTAGCATAATATAGAAATAATCTTTTTAAGAACACTTAAAAAAAATATTGTAGAAACTCTCTAGAGATGCACTCTTCATTATTGTGAGTATTTTTCATACTCTCAAATCTTATGTTTGGGTAAAATACACTTTGCACATTTGCACTTTACATCGAATCCCACTTCAGGATGAATCTGCACTTTCAATTGTAACAATTAAACTCTTGGACTTCTAATTTATTGTAATGTTACCCTTTCGTAAACTTTTGTTTGTGCAATTGATAACTAGAAACCCTATGCATCTCATGTGGCCTTTTTTAAAAGGCAAAAATATATTCTCACACCAACTGATATTATTTTACCCTAATCATTTAGTTCCCAAATTTGTTTACATTAATTTCTCACCAATTTCTCCTGAACTTTTAAAGTTATTTTATGTATAAATAAAAATTAGGGTTACAAGATATCCCCAAATCATATCAAGTGAAGGAGGATTAAAGGCGTTTGAGTGTCAAAATGGTATGAAAATACATTTTTATATTTGTAAAAGGGTCATGTGAGACGCACATGACTTTTGGCTGTCAGTTGCATTAATAGAAACTTATGGAGGGTAACATTATAACAAATTAAAAGTATAAAGGCTTAATTGTTACAATCGAAAGTGCAAGTCTTGAAATCAGATTCAGTATAAAATGTAAGGATGCAAAGTGTATTTTACCCCTTATGTTTTAATGATATATAATTGTTTTAATAAATTTTTATAGATATCATATAGCATTTGTATTTAATTGATCATAAATTTATTTTAATAAATTATATTTATTTTTTAAGGTTCTTAATAATTCGTATAAGTATTTTGTTTTATCTGTCATTTAACATTTCTCATGTCTCAATTTCTTATAACATTTTTAGATTACATTTCACGTTTCCATTTTTGTATTATCTCACGCTTTCTTTTTCCATATTAACAACTATAGAAATAAACTCTAAATGAGAAAAAAAAACTTTAAAATGGTTTATTACATTAATAATATGAATTTGTAATTAATGAAGAGACTTTTATTGTAGTAAATAACACATGACAAAAATTAATATGCATGAGCATTGAAATATTTTGTACTATCTGACTACTGTACTTTTTCTGTACAAGAAAACATGTTGCACAAAAAAAAAAAAAAAAATGCTCAACTGATAATTAGACTCCATGCAAAAAGTTGGAATGAAGGGTGCACAAATATCATTCAAAACTTGGCAACTCTCTGGGAGCCAGCCGCAAGAGATCTGTCTATCGTGAATCTCTTACTGCTGGCTCGGATGATCTGCCTTTAATTAGACTAAAAATTAATTAGTTAAGTGCTCACAAACTTATTCAAACACCCTTGACTGTATAAGTATAAATGAAAAAATAAAAAAAATTTCCCAGCACCACCCTTTGCCACACGGCTAATCGTGACGTCCACCCAATTATTACCATCAAACTATTGCTATACCATGACTGCACTCATCACAATCATCTAGAAATGAACCATACAACCATTGTTTTGAAAACTGGACCGGACCGGTCGGTTGAACCGAAAAACTAAAAATCGGGCTAAGTAATGGTCCGGAACCCTTCAAACGCGTTTTGATCAAAATCCGGTCAAACCTGGTTAAACCCGCTGTTGAACCATGACCCAGTCATTAAAATCGGTAATTAAATCAGCCGGTTCAACTTTTAAGATAAAATTTTAAATTTTAAGTATTAAAACTAGTGTAAAAAAATAAAATACATTTTATTACTATTAATAAATAAATTAATGACATAATTATGACATCATGGGTCAATAACAGTTAACCCGACGGTTAAATCAATGACTCGTGACTCGATCTCTTTTCCGGTTTCCTCAACGGTCTGGTTTTCAAAACATTGCATACAACACTCAAAGATGGAGATAGCTTATACCAGAGCGACAACTTCATGCACACCTCGACATTTTAGAACTGTACTTTTGCTAATAATTCTAAAAACATTTTTTTCAATTTTCTCCCCTAAAATTTTTTAAATGCCCTTCTCAATTTTTTTTAAGTCTTATTTTTGCCAACTGTTGTAGAAATAACTTTTAATTTTTCCCCTAAATATTTTTCAAATTTTTATTTTTACCTATGATTTTAGAAATATTTTTCCATTTACAGCAAGAAAATAAATGCCCCCTTAAATTTTCTGAAAGTTCTATATTTACCTATAGTTTTAAAATTATTTTTTAACTTGCCTTCTCTAAAATTTATAAATGCCTCTCTTAAATAGTTAATTTTACTTTTAAGACAAATTAACTTTTATATAATTTATATAAAGTCAAGTATTCTATTCTTGATTACAAAAATAAAAAAAATTAAAATATTTTTAATTATGATTAATAGTTGTCCACCCTAAATTAGTTTTTGACTCCACCATTAACAGCGTTACCCCCAACGACAAAAAATATTAAGGAAATTTCCCATCTAATAATAGTAATAAAACAGCATACGGCTTGACAACTTTGTGGTTGTGTGGTGCATACGACAAATAAGAAATCAGCTACTCAATTAATTAATTAGTGCTACATGCCACCCTGAGGCTGAGGTCTGTCATTATCGTTGTTTGGTTAGGTAGATTAGACAGGAGCACCTACACACTTACAAGTGCCCTTACGTGTATCTCACGACAAAACTCATCTACCTCCCCCACCCAATGGCTAAACTCTGTTCATTGGCCCACTATTTTTTTCTATTGTTATCCTCGTTGAACGATTTTTATAGCTAAAATAGCAATAGTTTCCTCCGTCGATATGCAAGATATATATACATATACATACATATAAGAGTATTTTGTGAGCCAGCCAACAAGCGCTAGTTCTTTTGCTAATTGGTTTCATAATTCCATATGAGAAAAATATATGAATATTTTATTGTTTTGTTCGTTGTTTTTTTTCAATGCATGCATGTTAGTGTGTTGCACATCCCCTCCCACCAGCCAGAATTTTGCATGGCCAACAAAAATAAACAAATTAAAGAAGAATAGGACTCGAGGAGGGTGCATGGCATGATTCTACAACCGCATTTTGACAAGTAATTAGACAGCACATCATGAATAATAATAATAATAATAATAATAATAATAAATAATAATAATAAAATCAGAGCTCCATATATATGGTATTATATATTGGAAGGCTGGAAAGGAATTAGTCTTTTTACTTATCACTATTTCTTTATGCTTTGTTTATTAAGGTTATGTTTGGTATAAGGAAATGAAATTACCATTTCTATTTTCATTTACATTTTCTAGTTTGGTATAACTCTCTAAAGTTGGGATGCTCATTCCCTAAAAATGATAATTTTCTCGCGTTGTTGGGATAACTATTCTCTTTTTTAAAATAAACAAAGTCACCCACCATCTGGCACCCTACCACTGCCACCATTACAGTCGCCATCACCCACCATTACCACTGCTACCACCACCGCCACAACCATCAAGTCACCACTCCTCGCCATCCGTTTTGGCCGCCGCCACTACCATCACCACCACTCCCACTCGCCAACCCTCACCAGCCATCGCCACCACATAACTACTATGATCACCACCCTCCACATCGCCGTCGCCGACGCCATCCACTGATGCTTTCCACTACACATAGTATTCATATGCACTTAATGTAAAATTAATAATAAATAAATTACAATTTTAGTATACCATAAATTATATATACAATATTTGCAATATTACATATATTTCATTATTAATATCTAATAAATATAATATCAATTAAAAACTAATTAATAAATTTAACAGTAACTTAGCAATGAATGAATAATGCAAACAAGCTATAAAATGCAAGGAAAAAAAAACATAGCAGAAATAAACACCAAGATTTATCAAAATTCAGCCACAACGTGTGACCTACGTCCTTACCCCCAAGATCCCCTTGAAAGCTTCTCCACTATGCAAAAGTCTCTTTACACAAGAGTTTTTTCAAACTCTTAAAGTCCTAAATGATTTTGTCCAAGTTTCACTTAATCTTCCAAGTGTTTTTGTTAAGAACACTTAAACTCACAAGTTTACAAACCCACCCAAGTGAACTAAATGAGATTTATACATTGGGTAACTCTTAACAAGAGTAGATAAGTCCCAAGCGATTTTATCTAAGCTTCACTCAAACTTTCAAGTGTTTTTATTAAGAATACTCAAACTTACAAGTTTACAAACCCACCCAAGTGAAATAAATGAGATTTATACATTAGGTAACTCTTAACAAGAGTAGATAAGTAAGTGTAGCTCAATGAATAACCCCAATCATTTCAGCGAAGACAATGTAGCATTTTAGGTTTGGAATTGTCAGCTTTGATTCGAGATTCAGCTCTTAAATCCTTAGATTCATGTGTATAAATATTATAGGGAACTTGTATATATAGCCTTGTATTGATTATAGTCGTTGGTGGTGGTTGAGAGTTCATTAAATGCAAAAACGCGTTGATAGACTGTTTAAAAATCTAGCCAATGCAACCAATGTGTCAACCATTTTTGTTTTGGTAACAACGTCCTCAACCTTCTGCCCCAATGTGTCAACCCCTGAGACATAGGAGTCAACCCTTTTTTAATTTTACCAAACTTTATCAAGGCTTTGTCCAAATATGTTAACTTATGAGAAATGATGCGTTAACCCTTTTTGAACATTTTTCAAGGCTGTGCATTCTGATAAAGAGGTCAACCATTTTTGTCAGAGACTCCTTGCCTAGGGCCATTGTCTCAATGTGTTAACCCTTTGAATTTATGGGTCGACTCTTTTTATTCAATGACTTCAACTTTTGCAAGTCTTATTCAATTTTCCTCAAAGTCTTCAAGCTCTTTAAGGATCATCCAAATATATCTTCTAAAGCTTGAAATGACTTCTTCAAAACATGTTGATCTTTAAAAACACATTTAATCTCTTCGAGATGGAATCAATTCAATCTGATTACTTGTAAAGTTCTTCAATCAACATGGCTTCTTCCAATGATCTAAGACTTCTTCAAATCTTTAAGTAGGACATCTAAGTCTTGTGATCTCCTCTTCAACTAGTCTTTCATTCTTCCAAGATATCTTTAAAATCTTCAAGAGAGCTTTCATGTCTTGTGAAGATAACCCCAAGGGTTGTCCCAAATGGCTAAGTGGAACTACTCCCCACTTGGAGGTCATGGGATCGATTCTTGGGGCCACCCGCCCAAGGCGTAAGCCTTGCGTCTTAAACGGACCACATGGTTAGCGGGGTATTGCGTGGGCCTGGGGTGGTTTACTGGTCGACTACACCGGGGGTTGACCCTAGCGATAAACCGGGCGGGTTCCCCCTGTCAGCAAAAAAAAAAAAAAAAAAAGTCTTATGAAGATCTTTAGTAGATCTTCATCATCTTTGGGCACCTTCAATCTCTTTGAGATAATATTATGGACATAATCTTGTTGTGAGGTTCTTCAATAATCATTCATTATAACCCAACAACCTTCAACATGCTTGATAAGCTTTTAACATACAAGATCTTTCACAAAGTAGAGTCATTAGATCCTTAATATAATATTTTTTTATTAGCAAATCAAGTCAAGGAGTCAACATAGTCAAGGCGACTACCACAGGCCCAGATGGCCATTTCTAGGTCAAGATGATCATCTAGTTCAAAATGACCATTTGGCCCTTAGGATTTAGGTAGCTTTTCTGAGATTGAGCGATATCTAAAACCTATAGCCAACATCGTTTTAGTGACAGAAACACTCACAAACTTTGCACGGTCCACTTCTCACGCCTGTTAGCCCCATCGAAATAGATCAAGTAGCTTCTCGAGATTGGGTGATCCCGGCAGCCAATTGCCAACACTATTAGAGTGATGGAAACACTCACAATTTATCAAGACCGTCAGTGTCACGCCCCGTAACCTGGTCTATGCAGATTTGGGGTACAGGACTGGCCAGTAGCAAGGCTACCCAAGGTTGCATTATATAAACTGGTTGATCACATGTGCATAATCATTTAGAATGATGCATAATTGCGGAAAATAAAACTTTTGATAACTTGAAAACATAATCCGTGTTATACATGGTAGAGTTGTGCCTAATCCAAAACATAACATACATAAGGACCAAATCAAGGTCCACCAAAGTTATAGCATTATATCATTACAAAACATTGGGTCCAGCCCTCAAACATTATACAAAACATAGGCCCATGGGCTGTAGTTCAAAATCCACATATGGCCTCGCTCTAGGGTCTCCCAGATTGGCTACCTAAAAATCATTTGGGAAAACGTAAGCTAATGCTTAGTGAATAACAATGATGCTTGAGCATGAAAATACCATGGACTAGTAGTTATGTCTAATATAAAAAACAATAGATAAAACATTTATGCATATAAAGCATGAACTTGAAATGTGTAAACATAGGTTTGAAATCATAGATAGCATAAATATCATATTGAAGCATTCTATTGTTTCAAAATATAGTATCATAAAAGAGAGATGCAATGTATCTTTGCACATGATAAAGCTTAGCATAACTTGATATAAACATTGGAACATATCATCATTCTCGTTCTAAAACATAAGTGTGCTACAACCCAACATCAGAGCTATGCTCCACATCAGTAATCTTAACGGTCATAAATAGGGCTCTTTAGGACGTGGAACATCTATTGAACATAGCGATAGTTTATTTCACATCCCCTATCATAGGATCATCGTTGCTAGTTAAAGGTCTTACCACGAAAGACCTCGAGTTGGCACCATACATTGGAAAAGTCTTGCATCTCTTTCTTGTAAGCATTTTAGTCCATGGGTTTCAATTTATAACATAATATAACTTGCATGCCTTTAAAAGTATGAGATCTATAATTGAATATAACATTGATGCATTGAAAACACATGTAAAACATTGTATGATATGGTTTGAACTTAAAATAGTTTAAAATTAGTAGAATTTACTCATGGCATATCGTTACTCACTTTTCTCTGATTAGACGGGTAACAAACAAGGTATTCCCATACAAATGCATGTAGAAGCAAAAAAAATCAATACAAGACTCTAAGACAAAAAAATAACACATAAGTCGAGACTAAGCACACAACCCCTCGACCCCGACTCAACAACACCTCATTCTCACAACAGGAGAGCGAGGCTAAACTCTAGGACAAAGCCCCGATGTAAAATAAGAACATAAAGTTGAGGTTTGAACATGAAAGCCAAAATGTCGACTCCTTCATCGAGTCCCAACCATCTCTCAAAGATGAGTTCACACCAAAGGCTAGTTTCATTTGAAAATAGGCTTAAAGACCTTTATTTTGATAGGTCATGGGCCAAAAACACATTTTTGGTAAAGAAATTATGCCTCACGAAAGGTGGACTAAAATTTTGGAAAACAATGTTGTTGGCATAGATTTTGGGTCAAATTTAAACTTCCATAACTCTCAATCTATAAGAAATTAAAGAACAAACTTTATATAGGTAAAAAGGTCTATGAGTCTACTTTCTAATGCTTTAAACAATGTATCAATTTGAGTTTTCTAGAGAAAGTTATGCCCATTTTACTAAACAGTGCCAAAACTAGCAGACCGTTCGAACGCCCAACCGGGCCGTTCGAATGCCAGGCCAAAACGACCAAGCCATTCGAACGCCCAAAATGGCCGTTCAAATGCCAGGCAAAAGTGGAAAAACACCCTCTCGGGCCATTTGAACACCCGGAAGGGCCGTTCGAGCGCTAGGCAAAATGGAAAACTCTGCTCTCGGGCAGTTCAAATGGCCCTATTGGGCATTTGAATGCCGCCACTTGCGTAACAACAATTCTCAACCCAAAATTCTTCCAAAACCCCTCCAAACACAACCAAACCTTCCCAACACTCTTAGGGTTCAAAGATTAGCCCACAAGGATGACAATAATTCAAAATGGGGGAAAAAGAACAATTAAATCAAAGAGATCTAGAGTTGAACTCAAAACCCTAACATTTTACATATTTTGAGATTTTTCAAACCACCACTTCCAATATTCAACAATGAGCTTCAAGCTCTCAAAATCATGCAAATGGGACCTAAGCAATCCCCCAAACTCAATGACAACACTCCAAGATGTATATATACAAATACCCAACAAAATCATACAAGATAGATACATATACATATATAATTTTGTAGAGAGATGAAGTCTTACTTTTTTCCAAGCTTGGTGAGGTCTTCAATGGCTTCAATCTCTTCCTTCAAGCCTTCTTCCTTCAATCTCCCCTTCCCTCTTTCTCTCTCTCTCAACCAGTTTGGTGTGAGTTTGTGTATATGTGTGTGTGTGTGTTTTGTGTTTTAAAAAGACACACATACGAAATAATCCCATATGTCTCACACCCCCAACACAAGTTACAACACAAGTTCTCATTAGTCATTTTTGATCCAAAAGAAGAAATAATTAACATTAAATATTGCATAAACTAAAAATTCTCATTAATATAATTAAATAGAGGTTTGGGATATCACAGTCAGACTGGTATAAACACTCATAAACTTTAATGCGCTTCTTGACCATGGCACGATTGACAAGAATGGGATACCTTTAAAAATCAACTTATCACAATCGTCAAAGTGACAGAAACACTCACAAACTTTAGGTTAACACCGGCGTCCACTGTTGTAAGCATCCTATTTTGCGCGCTCGGCATTCTCTAAGCCAACTGGACTCACATTCAAATTGACATAAGACACATTCAAGTGTAAATAAGCTTTTCAGACTTAATTTAGTCAATCAATCGCTTCACGGGCCCGCCAGGCCTAATAGAGGCAAAATAATTAAAATGCCCTTGCGGTATTGCTCGGTCCAATTCCAGTTGGCACGTCTTTTTAAAGACGATAAATCCCTAACTTCAAATTCAACTCCAGCTCTAATTCCAATCCAGACCAATCGAACACAATCTAACACATCTTTCAAGAAAGTTGATCCCTCAAGCGATAAGTCTATCTAGTCCGGCACATTTTTTGAGAAATTACAAAATCCCTCGAAATAATAAGTTCCTTCAAACTCGTTAACTAGGACAGAACCCAAGTCTCTAAGATGGTATAGCGGTTCACTTCTAACGCTTGCTAACCCGCCAATATAAAATGCCTGTTATTTGGCATATCTTTCGAGAAAGTTAATCCCTCAGACGAAGCTTTCCAGGATCAGGCAGTCTTTGGAATGAACTCATACCGTTAGAGTGACGGAAACACTCACAAAATCACAACCATTAGAGTGATGGAAACACTCGCAAATAGGTCAGCATTGAGAATTTCTAACAAAACCCCTATGTCACGAGACCGAACACGCCTCTTAACCGTGGCACGTTTACCAAAGGACGAGAAACCTTTGTAAACCAACTCATCACACACAGTCAGAGTGATGGAAACACTCAAAATTCAGGTCAACATCAGTGCCTGCGAACCTACTTCGGTGAAAAATAACCAAATTACCCCTTGGGCCCTTTCGGCACACTTCTCGAGAAAGTACTTTAGAGTGGTAAGTTCACCCTTTCAGGATTGTCCCAAAAACAATCCAACACGTTCAAGTGCCTTCTAGTGGTTTCCGGATCGATTCTGAGAGCATTAGGTCAAAATGATCATTTTGCCCCTAAGCATTCGATCGCCTTTAGGAACCATACCGACTCTATGTATCAAACTGGTTATCTTTCAAGGATGCTTCCAATAGTATTCCCAACCTTCTAATACCTTTTTAGACCATTCTGAGTCTATTCCGGTAAGCTTGGTGTAAAACGATCGTTTTGCCCCTAGTGGGCCGGTCGCCTTTTTCAACCACACCGGCTCTAGGTATCAAACCAGCAATCCCTTGGAACACTCTCAATAGTGTTTTCAACCTTCCAGTTTCCTCATAGGTCACTCTGGGTCCTTTCTAGTGTTTCTCTGATTCAAATAACTGTTTTGCCCCTAATGGGCCGGTTGATCTTTTTAAATATTCCAGCATTATTTCTTAAGTTTGTCACCTTCGGGACACTCTTTCAAGAGTTCCTGTCTATCCCCGGCCTTCCGGATCATTCTCGAACCTTTCGGAGTTACTCCTAGTGGAGCCAAGCTAAAAATTGCATGATAGTCACAAGAATAGGCGCCCAAATCTTCTGTCTTGCATCCCAAGGGTTGAAAGATAGTTTCTTGCTGCTTTAAACCTTTCTTAAGTGGCTAGCGCCACTAGGAGTGGTGGCAAAGTTAAATTTTCACTGGTGCCACTACAATAGGCACTAGTTTCTGTTTCAATTACCTATAAATCTAGATTATCTTCCTGCGTAAAAAGGGTCCACAAGCTCAGTCTAGAAACTTTGTCTCTCCAAAAATAAAGCTTGAATTCTCTCAAAACCCGAATTCTCTTAAGCCTCTTCAAGCCCTAGCCTCCACACACTCAAACCCTAGTCTCTATACATCCTAAACACTCAAACACAAGCCATTAAACATCTATTAAAGATCAAGTGCTACATCTTCAAGGTTCTCAAAGTTCAAATCAAGTAAAGTAAACAAAGCAATCAAAGCAAGAAGAAGACAAGGTTGGTTTTTTATTTACTTTTATGTAATTCCCCTCTCTCTTCTCTCTCCTAACCAACTTAGGTTTTTTTCTATTTTAATTCCTATCTTCTACCTCCTCTTCTTGCATGGTTGAAACAAAAGACTTCCCGATTCATGCCTAGGAAGAACTGTTAAAGGTCACCATGCTGGGGATTTTCTTCTAGTTCAACCTTAGATGGTGTGGGTTCGGTTCCCCTGATTATGTGGTGAAGCCTAACCTTATATGTTTATGACCCTATTGCATTATGATGATCATTTTTTTTTTTTTTTGCTAAGTAAGAAAGAATATATAGACAAAAAAAAGAAGATCGAAAGATCAAGTACAAATACAAGGGGCATACCCCAGGCCTAAGGATAAGGATAATCAAGAAAGTTAACCACCAACCAAACAAAAGAACCCAGGGAGCACTAGCTAAGAAAAGTGCACAACACAAGCTAACTTAGCTTAACAACTATAAGAACTAAACAAATTGCAAAGCCAGCTGCTCTTAGTTCTTGAAAATATCATCGGGAATCCGCCATATCTGCTGGAGATCCCTATTTGGAGCCGTTTAATGAAAGCCTCTCAAACTAGCCATCCTATTACGAACTTGAAAGACTATATCATTGAGCACTGCCTTCATGTCCCTACACTTGTTAGCCATTAATCTATCATTCCTTTCTCTCCAAAGGATATAAACAGTGGTGGATAGCATTAACTTGCATAGAATATTCTTCAAAGTCTTCCCCTTCAAGGTACAAGCTCAAGATACAATCCTTTGCCACTCATTATCAAGCATTGGGCTTTACCTTTTGCTAGCAGCTGCACCCACAATCTGTTGGTGATAGAACACTAGAAGAAGAGATGGTTGTGGTCTTCAATTTTATCTCTACAAAACACACAACACATGTCATTTAACATACCATAGGTAGCAAGTTTGTCTTCGGTGGCTAATCTTTCTTGAATAGCAAGCCAAAGGATAAAGCTATATCTAGGAATAGCTTTCTTAAACCAAGCAACTTCAGCCCACTCCACTTGATGACTATGGTTTCTAATACTTTGCCAAGCTGATCTAATTGAAAATTGGTGATTTTTTTTTTTTTTTTTCTGAAATCCATATAGCCTGATCACTACAAGAGCTATTAGGATGCGGAATATATGACATACACCTCTTGAATTCCATTAACTCTATAGAATTTGCCACAGGCCAATGCCACTGGTTATCTCTAATAATAATGCTGACTTTTGCTTCTTTGCCTAGCCCTAAATCATAGATCACTTTATCCCCCATTCTTTAATGTATAGGCCCCATTGGCAGCTAGTTATCATACCAAAGGGAAACCTATGAGTCTTCCCCAATTTTGTACTTGATCAAAGGCCTTAATATATCTTTTAGGTGCAGAATTTTCCTCTGAGTCCAAGTGCAATCCCAAGGAACCTTAGCCACCCAGAATTGACTTCTAACTAGAAGGTTTGCTCTGACCCACTTCACCTAATAAGAGGTTGTAGAAGATTGGCACAACAACCAGATGTATTAGCTTGGTTCCAATCCACCAACTTCTTTATGCCTAGACCACCTTCATCATTTGGCTTAGTAACCTCTTCCCAATTAACCTTAGCTCTAGTATTCTTTAACTCAAGCCCTTTCCAAAGAAAAGCTCTGAAGCATTGATCAATTTTCTTCAAAACTTTCTTTGGCATAATGAAGTGCGCACACCAGCAGCTCTGCATGCTAAATAAAACTGATTTGATGAGCTGCAACCAACCAGTATAAGAGAGGAACTTACCAGTCCAAGACTTGGCCTTGCTCACAATTCTATCAACGAAGTTATTGCAATCTTCAAGTTTCAGCTTAGAAGAAATCAGGGGAACCCCTAAGTACCGAATTGGAAGCGCACCTGGCTGGAACTTGAAGAGATTTAACAATTACTTCCTCCCATGATCATCCAAACCAGTGAGAAATATATTACTCTTGGCACAATTTGGAACAAAACCTGAGAATTTAGAAAATGTATCTAAAGCCTCCTTTAAAATCCTAGCAGAAGCAATCTCGCCTTTGCAATAAAGCATCAAGTCATCAGCAAAACAAAGATGAGTAAACTTAGTTTTCTTACATCTCTAATGAAACTGAAAATTGGGATTCCTCTCCACTTGCTACTGAATAATTTGAGATAGGACATTCATACAAATTACAAATAAGTAAGGGGATAAAAGATAACCTTGCCTCAGGCCTTTAGCTCTAGGAAAGAAGCCATTCAAGGTACCATTAAGACTGATTGAGTACATAAGAGTAGAAATGTAGACTTGTATCCAATTCCTTAGCTTCTCTGGAAATCCCATAAGCTCCAAAACATACATTACATTCAAAAGTGCATTTAAAGTCGTTTTCAAACTTGCATCAAGGTTCTTTTTTAAAACTTGCATTTCAAATCTCCTTCTTTCAAACTTGTTTTCAAAATCACACTCTGAGGATGATTTTAGCAATTCTATGGTTAGGGTTGTTTTAAGAAAGCATTACATTCAATGTGACCATCAAGGTCTAAATTTTAGGTGTAAACCCCAAATTGTTTTCATCAAAACCATAATCCTAAGATAATTTTAGCTCTTTCATGGTTAGGGTTGTTTTAAGAAGGTGTTACATTCAATGTGATCATTATGGTCCATATTTTAAATCCTAGTTATTTTCAAAATCACAACCCTAGAATGATCTTAAGCTTTTCATGGTTAGAATCGTTTTAGGAAAGTGAGATATTCAAGAAACTTGCAAAAGTCCATATTCAAATCTCATTCCAAATCGTTTTGCAAATCTACTTCCTAAAAACTCTTTTCAAAGATCTACTATCCAAAAACTCTTTGCCTTCAAGTCCAAGTTAAGCCCTAGACTCCATGATTAGGAAACATTAATTCCTTTCTTGAAATCATGACTTTCTATTTTGTCATCAAATCATAGATTTTCAAATTCAAGATTTTTAAAACTCAACATTTTCAATTCCATGTCAAATCAAATCTTGCAATTTAGGAAACCAAATAAATTCCTACAATTTTAGAAACAAAATCATCTATTTTTGAAAATAAAATCTAATCTTCAATTTAGAAATCAAATCTTTTCTAATTCTAATTTTTCCTAATTTCAATCTTTCTTAAATTCAAACTTTCAAATCTTTCTTAATTTCAAACTTACAAATCTTTCCAAATTTCAAATCTTTCTAAATTCAAAACTTTACAAATTTTAATCTTTCAAAAATCAACTCTTTCATAAAATGAAAAATTATCAAAAATAGAGCTTTCCTAAAATGGAACCTTCATAATTCAAAACTTCCCTAAGTTCAAGTTTTCCAAATGCTAACTTTGTAAATTCTTCCAAATCAAATATTTCTAAATCAAGTCAAATCTTTACAAGTTTTTTCAAGTCAAGTGTTTCCAAATCAAATCAACTCCTTTCATAACCTTTCCTAATTTGAAACTTTCTAAAATTAAACTTTTCAACTTCAAGTAAAATCTTTTCAATTCAATTACATACTTTAAACTTTAGGTAACCAAAATCCTAGAATGTCAAAGCCCAAGTTAAACTCCTAACCCTAAGTTAGGAGGCTTCAATTCTTTTCTAAACCGAGATGGTTTTCAAACTCCAATTTAAGTCAAGGTGATTTCAAAGCTCAACTAATTCTTTCCAAATCAAAGTTCAATTTCAATTTCAATTTCAAATTAAAGTCAATTTCAAATCAAAGTTCAATTTCTAATCTTCCAATTAAAGTTCAAATCAAACCCTTTTCAAATCAAACCTTTCAAAGGCCCCAAGTGTCTTTTCAAGTCAAACAATACCTCAAAGTGTCTATTTTAAATAAGACCCCGAGTCTGAACTACGACTGATCTAATTCCCAACAATAGGATACATAGGCAACCCTCGTGGGTGCGGTCACAACCTTTTTTAAGTTTTCAATTTTCATTTCCTTTTTGAAACTTCAAATCCCCTTCTCAAAGTTATTTTCAAAATCAAATCCTTTTCTTGCACTTGCATGTCATGTATCATATCAAACTTCTTTCTAAAATTCTTTTCAAAGTGGATAGTATTGGACATTGGATAATCAAAAATTCTAAATGAGTGATCCTAAGGTGAATAGACATGTAGGTACCGCAAAGGCGGAATAGGGTGATAGCCTAGTGCATCTTCCTTATACATAACCAACCCACGGACTGTAGAACACTGTTTTCAAAAGACCAAAAACAGAGTTATTTTTCAAAAAAGGCTTAAATCTTTTCAAAGGTTACCAAACAACCTATTTTCTCCAAAAACCCTCTCTTGAGGAAGTTTTTCAAAACCTTTTCAAAAACCATAAGTTTAATCGTTGGATTGTACTTAGTTTTAGGTGACCTAACTCACCTTAAAAAAGTTAGGTGGCGACTCCTAATCTTTTCTAAAGGCCCTTATTCAATGTCAATTACTAGTTCAAGCTTAGTCGCACTCGTCCTTTTAGGAGAATGAGTTCTAACAAGAGAGTACTATGTTTTTCTTGTTTGTGTGTTTTCCCGAGTGCAAAAAATCGGGGTGCGACAGCTGGCGACTCTGTCGGGGACGCTTAGAGGGTTAGGTCATTATCATGTCTCTTCAACCTCCAATTATCTAGAATCTTCTATTAATGTGTCCAATTCTATCCACTTCAAATTCTTCAAAATCAAACTTTTCAAAACTGTTTTAAAGAACATGTCATTGTTTGCATTCAATTCATATTCAACCATTTTATCTTGCATTAAGTCTGTCATCAAGGTACTGACTTTGTGCATTTTATTTTGTAGGTGGATCTTTGTTCACATTTTATTTGATGTTATATTAGCTGCCATGTATGTCATGAATGAATAGGATAGAATGAACAGAATAGATGGGAGTTGTTGGGTCATTTCCTCTGTTTTTCAAAATTCCACACACACTACACGTGCACTTGCATTTTCATATTTGCATTCTTTACCTGGTTACGTCCCTTCTAGTTAGAAGGGGGAACAATATATTGGTTGTGGGTGGATGTTGTGTCAGTTTCCTAGCCAACAACCTTTTGATGGTTCCCCCGATCAAATCACCAACCTATAATGGCACCACCTCGGGGAGTGGGCTAAGTTTGAAGATCTGGGAATCGAGCCTTCTTAGGAAGCATTAGTAAACCCTCAAGATCATGCTCATGTAAAAACCATGCATAGCCGAACCTCTGCCAGATTTAAGACATGCACGTCAATTTCAAAACTGTCGCGTCCCGATTTTTGGGTGTCGAAGATCCTAGGTCCTTTCAGCTAGGACACCAAAAGCTCGGAACTTTGTCACTAGAACTCATCCTCCTAGAAGGATAAGTGCGACTAGGTTCGAATTGAAGATTGGTTTGATTAAGGGCTTCGTAGAAAAATAGGAGTCGCCACCTAACTTGATTACAGTGAGTTAGGTCACCTAAAGCTAAGTATTAATCCGAAGATTAAACTTAAGGTTTTTGAAAAAGGTTTTGAAAAACTCCCTTGAGAAAGGGTTTTGGAGATGATAGGTTGTTTGGCAACCTTTGGAAAGTTTTAAGCTCTTTTTGAAAAATAACTCCATTTGGTCTTTTAAAAATAGAAATCTATGGTCTGGGGGTTGGTTACGTGTAGGGAAGATATCCTAAGATCATCACCCTATCCCGCCCTTTCGGTACTTGTATGTCTAATTACCCTTTTGTTCACTCACTAGAATAACCGGTTACGCTTGTCCACTTAATATCCACTTTAGAGTTTTGAAAATGGGGTTTAGTCATCACCTTTCGAATGGCTGATGCATGATGCAAGTTTTGGGAAGAAGTTTGAAAATGTGGGACTTTTGAAGGAGTTTGAAATGAGAACTTTGAATTGATTGAAAGTCTTTGAAAAGGGGATTGGAGTTGAAATAGAAGTTATAACCACACTATCTTAGGTTGCCTACGTATCTCATTTAGCAAAAATTAGGTCAATCGTAGTTCGGGCAAAAGCCCGTAGGAAAATAGGCGCGTTGAGGCCTTTGAAAAGTTTGAAGACACTTTGAGGTTTTTGGAAAAGTTTAAGACACTTTGTGGTCTTGGAAGTTTTGACTTGAAATTGGATAGTGGAGTGTTTTGAAAATATTTTTGGATCAAATCAAGGGATTTTTGGAAAATACTTTGGAATGAATCAAGAGAACTTGAAAATGTTTTAGAAGTCTTGCTTTGAAAACCTTAGAGGTATGATTTTGGAACGTCTTGATGAATTAGTTTTGAAAGTGGTTTTTTGAAAATGGCTAAAGGTTTGGAACCCTAATATGGACAATCTTAGAGGTTGACCTTGATTTATCACTTTTCCTTGGAATCCCTAACTATGAGAGAACTAGGGACACTTTAGGTTTGTGACTTTTTGAAAACATTTTTGGAAAGACCTTCGAGATGGAGTGTAAGAACATTTGAAGAGTTTATGGAGTTGGTTTTTTGAAATCAAGAGAGTAGGAAGTTTTGGAAAAATGGGTTATGAGGATGGTCTAAAATTGAGTGATCATTTAGAAAAGGGTTCAAGAGTTGGAACCTTGAAGTATACTAACCTAGGTTGGGGGTGTCCTAAGGTTAACTAACTTGGGTTAGGTTAACTTGGAGTTGGACAACTAGGGTCAAGTTAACCTAGGGTTGGTAAACTAGGGCCAAGTTAACCTAGGGTTGGTCAACTAGGGTCAAGTTAACCTAGGGTTGGACAACTAGGGTCAAGTTAACCTAGGGCTTGGACAACTAAGGTCAAGTTAACCTAGGGCTTGGTCAACTAGGGTCAAGTTAACCTAGGGCTTGGTCAACTAGAGTCAAGTTAATGCAATGGAAAATGGTTTTGAAAGTTGGTTTAATGCACTTTTGGAAAGAGCTTTGAAAAACAAAACATGTTATGCAATGGACTTTGGTGGACAACCTTTTTGAAGATCATTTTCATGAAAATTTCGACTCTAACCAAGAGTATGGTTTATATGGTTGGCGTTTGGAGACCATTCCAAGGAAGGTTTCCTCATGGCTATTATAACCATAATCTTGACAAGAGTATAAGGGGTCCAAAAATCAACATGGTGATGACAACTTTTTAAGGCACCATTTTTAATGCAAAGATGGAGAGAACGAGTTTTTGATAACCATTTTTTAAAAGAGTTTTGAAAACCATTTTTGTAGCAGGCCATTCCATCAAGAGAGAGTTTCTATGGCCAAATAAAAGGGAAACCACTCAAGAGAGAGTTCCATGGGGCTATTCCAACCACTAAACTTTTAGTGAATGGAAACCTTAAAAATTAGAGAGTTAGAAAACAACTCTTATGCAAGTGAAAATGCAATGATACCAAAATGGGAGTTAGGGGGTTAGTGGGGACCTCTCTAAGGCATGATTTCTAAGGCTTTATCCTAAGCTTCAAGGGAACAATTCTTGGAACCATTTTTGAAAGAAATAAAGAGTTTGGAAATGGCATGGAAATAAGAGTAATGTAAGCATTGTACAACATGGAAATGAAGCCGAGCACACAAGACATGATCAAAATAGTAATATGCTAGGGGTCATGATCACATACAAGCTTTTAGGCTACACCACATAAACAAGGGGCTCCTAGGCTATACCATCTTAAAGTAGGCTAGTGAGAGATCCCCCACACGGTCGCTCTCACTTGCTTTCCTCTAGGCATGTTCTAACAGCCCTCTTGGCTCAAGCATGCAAGAATAGGGGGTTGTAGATGGGGATTAAAATAGAGAATAGCCTAAGTAGGCTAGGGGGGAGAAGAGAAGAGTGGAGGAAGACACAAATGTAAAAGGAATACCACCTTTTGCCTTCAATACACTTGTAGTCTTCAATGGATGACTTGGTTGGAGCTTGAATGACTTCAAGAAGGCTTGAGGGGCTAGAATGGAGTGTGTAATGGTGTATAAGGCCTTGTAGGTGAAGTGTATAGGCTTGAGGGAGGTAGAATCTAGCCTAAGTGTTGGAGGGGTGGAATATATCTAAGGATTCGAGGTTCTAGAGCGGTTTCAGCAAAGCTTCGCATCAATTTCGGAGATGGAATATGCAAGGGGGGTCTGGTATTTATAGGTAATCTGGAACAGGCTTGGCGCATGTAGCACATGCGCTGGCCAAATTTTGACTTGGCGCATGTAGGAAATGCGCAGGTACTATTCCATTTGCCAGAATGACACGTGGCACCCTGTGTACTGGTTAAATCTTGACTGTTGATCGAAATTTGGTCGATTTGGTCAAAATTTGAGCACATGTAGCATGCGCTCCATCGCCGGGAAGGTTCATCCAAACTTTGTCTCAATAATTGAGCCAATCAGGAAGGCTTCGGAGGAATCGGTTGCACCCACGGTGTTCTTCTAGGGTTTCTTGTGAACTTTCATATTTTCAAAAAGTTTGAATTGTGTTTGGAAGCTTGCGATATCATCTTGGGAAGTGTGCATAAAAGGACATCTTTGCGGAGCGTCTGTGATACGTTTTGAAGGTGTTCGAAAGTAGCTATTTTTGTGCCATGTGTTCGAAGCCTTCGGGAAGCGATCCTTTTGATCAGACCAGACCGATGGAAAGTACTCTGAAAATACTTTCGGAAATTTCTAGATTTATGCATTTCTCAAGTCATTTGACGGTGCGTTTTAATCAGGGAATTGGGAAAAAAGTCAACCTTGGGGGAGCATCTGTGAGACGCTCCAGGGGTTGTCAAAAGTAGTAGTGTTTGAGCCATACGATGAAGGGCTTCGAAAGCAATCTATCCGATCGAGCCGTACTTATGGAAAGATCTATGGATAAACTTTTAGGAATTTCCTGATTTACGCTTTTCTCAAGTCGTTTGACAATGCATTATAACTAGGGAATTGGGGGGAATGGATAATTTAGGCGGAGTGTCTGCGAGGCACTCCAGGGAACTTTTATCGAGTCGTGAGTGTTTAGCATCATAGGATCCTTCTCGGGTTAAATAAGGGTGTATGGCGAGGCCTTTTGTTCGAAACCCTAAGACCGGTGTTGTTTCGGGGGGTGTTCGGATTATTAGGGGCAAAATGGTCCTTTTGGCCAGTTTGGGCTGGGAATGGTCAGGAATCGATCGAAAATGTCATGTTAAGTGTACCGAATCATTCAAGGATGTTTTCAAGAGAGTCTTTTACTGCTCGGTGGGGTTTCTGCAGTGCTGCGGTATTCAGGGGTAAAACGGTCATTTTGACCGAAGTTAGCCGAAATGGGACCGAAATTGGACCAAATGGCGTGTAAGGGACCTCTAACAGTTTAGTAACATTTTGGAAGGGTGAACTTATCGTTTTAAGGGATTTTGAGCTTTCTCAAAATGTGCCTGGAGGCCCAAGGAGCTGGTTTGGTCATTTTTCACTGAGTCGGTCTAACAGGTGCCGGTGTTAACCTAGGTGTTAGTTCTCAAGACTGCCCAGTCTCAAAAAACTACCTGTGCTGTGTTGGTCCCTAAGAATGCCTGGTCTTAGAGAGTTACCTGTAGGGTGGTGTTAGTTCCTGAGAACGCCTGGTCCTAAAAAGCTACCTGTATGGGTAATGTCGGTCTCTGAGAACGCCTGGTCTCGGAGAGCTACCAAATGACGGGCATTCTACATTGGCGGGCTAGCAAGCGCTAGAAGTGAACTGTCTGGAACTTGATAAGGTGTCGGTTCCCAAGATCACCTGATCCCAAAAGCTACCTGGATGGCATTGGTTTTTGGGACCACCCAGTCTGAAAAGCAGCCTGGAATTATGGTGCTTATGGCTCCAACGGGTCCTTGTGGGCCCAAGAAGCGACCAATTGGTTGGATTGGAGATTGAAAGGCTCATCTTGAATCTGCATATGTTGTGGTGTTGGAAAACTGAGCCCAGTCGGATCGGAGATTACCGAGCGAGCAAAAATGGGGTGCTTACAAAAACCATGGAGGAAAGGGCGACTGCCTTACTTTCCTTTATCCTTGTCTAATTTCTACTGTTATAATGCTTGTATAAATGCTTATGCATACATATTTACTTTACAATTGCATTCTCTCTCTCTATTCTCTTAGCATACACTTACATACATTCAATACTCTATTTCAAGATGAGGGTTCCAAAGTAACTCAAGTCACTACATTTTCATGCATATGATCGACCCATAGAGAGTGACACCAAGATCACTCTCCCTTGCATAAAACCTACCAAAATTCTAAGGGTTCCCACGTAACCCTAAGGACTCATGGCATACATTTCAAGTCATTCCATAAAGAAGGGCCCCAATCCCTCTATGCTCACGGAGATAAGATTGCCAAGAAGACAATGGGCAATCAAACAACAAGGTCTCGTAATGACCTCATCAAAATCAAACTCAAAGAAAGAAAATTTGAAGACTCAAGAGTAGTTTATGATCTCAAATGTAAAAGTAGATAGGTGAAAGTCACAAGAAAAATGTTCCCCCTTCCCCTTTTAAAATGTGTTTCGATTCTCTTTTATTTTAAACTCAAAGTTCAATGTACCCATTTACTTTTTGCAAGTGAATAAATCAATGAATGTATGTTCTCAATTCATGGTAAAGTATCTGCATAGAAGGGTAGACCCCCTATCTCAAAGAATTGAGCCAAGTGCATCATGTTTAGTCTCCCTCACAAGAAGGGACACCCCTAAGACATGCATCGTATAAAGCTTTTTAAATATCAAACACGAACTCTTAACTAGTGTCCTTGTTTTCCTTTTTCTTTCTTTTCCTTTCGTAGAGACTAGACTATAAAGATACATCATTGCTCTTAAGAAAGATACACAGGCAACTAGGGACTTGATCATTACCTAACAAAAAGCTTTGCTAATAGCCGCTAATCCTAATGAGTCATCCTTAGTCTCTTGAGAAGAGGTCAATAAAATGAGAACCAAGATCGATGAGATGTTTAAACTCATCGAAGCCATGGCTATGAAAGATACTGCTTTAGTCCCATCATCATCCATGGTTTTTCCCAAAGACTCTGAACCTGCCAACTCAAGGATTGTGCTTCAATCTAATACTACGAGGAAAAACAAAGAGGATTCCAAGGGGGGGCCAACACTGAAGAAGGGGAAACTATACTGCTCTCGCCTGCTATGAAAAGAATTCCTTGGACCCTCTCAATCTAAAAATCCAATTGGAAGACTCAATACAAAGCCTCCATGGCCATGACACATTTGGGCTTGCCTCTTATGATGAGTTGTGCTTCTTTGCGGACCATCCAAGACTGACCAAATTCAAAATGCCTAATTTCTAGAAGCACAATGGCATTAGCAATCCCATAACCCACCTTTGCCTCTATGCTAGGGCGTTAAGTGGTCATGGAAATGATCCAAACTCCTTATGCAACTATTCCAACATAGTCTTACTGGGTCCACCCTGCAATGGTTTGCTCGACTCGATCTGAGGAAGAACAAAACTTAGGTCGAACTAGTCAATGCATTCAAAACCCAATATCATCATAATATAGATCTCACTTTTGACCGGTGATCTTTGATGATAATGAGTAAGGGAGAGAAAGAAAGCTTCAAGAGCTATACCCTTTGATGGAGAGAAGTAGTTGCACAAGTCAATCCCTCTTTGAAAGAAAAAGAGTATGTTCAACTGTTTGTACACACTTTCCAAGGCATATACTATGAAAAGCTCTGCACGAGTGTAGGAAAAAGCTTTTCTGAGCTTATCATGCAAGGGGAGATGATAGAGAATGACCTCAAGACGAGAAGGATTACGGATCCTTATGCAAAACTAGGAAAAGTTCTGCTAACATAGCCAAAAAGGTGGCTACTTCAAGGGGATGATCAAAAAAGAGAGTGAGGTGTCTACTATCTTGCCCATTCAACCACCCCAATACCGTCCACCACTCTAGTCACATCCTATCTTACCCATTCCCACCTTAACCATGCCCTCACAAACAACTAATTTTGGCCTTGCTAAGGCATGTTGTAACTTCAATAGGTCGGTCCGACGCATCCGTACCTTTAATACCTTAGCCTGCACCTAGATAGAAGCCTACCATAACCTCTTAAAGAACAACATACTGAAGCCTATATCGGCCATCCATTGCCAAGCCCTCTACCTCCAACCTACAATGGCTCCCTTACTTGTGAGTACCATTCAGGCAATCAAAGGCATGACACTGAAAGCTGCTTCTCCCTCAAGCACAAGATTCAAGACTTGACACTAGAGGAAATAAAAGAGGATGATGGTCTGGAAGAGGTCAATATTGAAGATTATAAGGGAGATTAGGAGACCAATGAAGAGATTGACTGGGAGGAGGAATTCCCACCATGCCCAATCTAGCTTCACAATCCAAATGAAATACATGACCGCTCTAACTAGCCAGTTGAGAAATCTATACCTGTGGAAGAGATCCCCGCCGGAGACATGATTGCTAATGGTTGGGGCGATGAGTACCTACACCCTAGATATGCTGCGACCAAGGGCCACCTATCAAAGAACCCTTGGCCCGCAACTGAATTTGACTATGAAGACATGGGTTGGGGCTTTAAGGAGCCAAAACACCATTGTCGCACTCTGATTTTTCGTACTCGTGCAACTGGAAAAAACATGTTACTCTCTCGTTAGAACTCATCCTCCTACAAGGATGAGTGTGACCAGGTTTGAATTAGAAATTGATTTGATTAAGGGCTTTTGAAAAATGTTTTAAAGTTGCCAACTAACTTGATTAAAGTGAGTTAGGTCACCTAAAACTAAGCACAATTCGAAAATTACACTCAGGGTTTTTGAAAAGGTTTTGAAACTTTCTCAAAAGAGGTTTTTTAAGAAAATAGGTTGTTTGACAACCTTTGAAAAATTTTAAGCCATTTTTGAAAATAACCCCATTTTGTTCTTTGAAAATAGTGATTGTAGGTTCGAAGATTGGTTACATATAAGGAAGACGCACTAAGTCATCACCCTATCTCGCCCTTATGGTACCTACATATCTATTCACCCTTGGTTTACTCATTTCAAATCTTTGATTTACGAAAGTCCAATTATATCCATTTTGAAAAGAACTATAGAAAAGAGATTTGACATGATGCATGACATGCAAGTGCAAGAAAAGAAATTGATTTTGAAAATAGATTTGAAAATGATATTTAAAATTTTAAAGAAGGTTTTAGAAATTGAAAAAACTTGAAATAGATTGTGGAATGGAGATTTAAAAAAGGTTGTGACAGCACCCATGAGAGTTCCCAACGTATCTCTTTGTTGGGAATCAGGTTAGTCGTAGTTCAGATAAAAGTCCGATTGAAAATAAACACTTTTAGGTATTTGAAAAGTTTGATTCGAAAAGGTTTGAATAGAAAAGAGTTTGATTTGAAAAAGACGTTGATTTGAACTTGGAATATAAAGTTTGAAATTGAAACTTGGATTTAGAATTGACCTTAAAATTGACTTTAATTTGAAAAAAAGGAACTTGGAAGAAGAACTTTGACTTGATTTAGAAAAGAAGGAGTTGTGTTTTGAAAACATTTTAACTTAGATTGAAATTGGAAAACCATCTTGGTTTAGAAAAGAGCTTTAGAAAGGAGTTGAAGCTTCTCAACTTAGGATTAGGATTGAACTAGGGTTTAGGCCTCCTAGGGTTTAAGTCACCTAAGATTAAAACATGTAGTTGAATTAGGAAGGGTTGATTTAGATTGAGAGGTTGGATTTTAGAAAGTTGGATTTAGGGAGGGTTTAGAAATAGATTGGATTTGATTTAGAAAGATTTGACTTGATCATTTGATTTGAATGAATTTGAAAAGTTAGGTTTCGGAAAGATTAGATTTTAGAAATATTTGAAAATATCTTGAAATGAGGAAAGGTTGAAATTAGGAAAGATTTGAATTAAGGAAGATTGGATTCCTATTTTCTAAAGTACAAGATTAGATTTTATTTTCAAAAATAGATGGTTTGATTTGATTTCTAAAATTGGAAGATTCGATTTAATTTTCTAAACGGGAAGATTTGATTTGACGTAGAATTGAAAAGGTTGAATTTTGAAAATCCTGAATTTAGAAAGCTATTTGTTGTAGAAAAAGAGAGTTTGGAAATCTAAGATTTGATATTAAAAAAGAGATTTTAGAAACTTATGACCTGATGTAAGAAAAGAAAACTACGATTTTCCTAACATGGATTCTAGGGCTTGACTTGGACTCCAAAAAAAAAGTTTTGGAAATGAGATTTTTGAAAAGAGTTTTAGAAAAGAGTTTTGAAGAGAGTTTTTGGTAAGAAATTTTGGAGAGAGTTTTTAGAAAGAGATTTTCAAAAGCAATTTTGGAGAGGGGTTTGAATATCTCACTTTCCTAAAACAATTCTAACGATGAAAATGTTAGAACCATTTCAAGTTGGTGGTTTTGAAAAACAACATAGATTTGAAGTATGGTCACATTGAATATCACACTTTCGTAAAACAACCCTAACCATGGAATGGCTAGAATCATCTTAAGAGTGTAGTTTTGATAAAAACAAGTCAGGGTTTACACCCAAAATATGGACCTTGATGGTCACAAGAAATATAACAATTTTCTAAAGAAACCCTACCATGGAATGGCTAGAATTATCATAAGATTGTGATTTTGAATGCAAGTTTTGAAAAAGGATTTTTTATACAAGTTTTGAAAACAACTTTTGAAGACAACTTTGAATGAATATGACATGCATAATACAAGTAAGGTCGTGAATAAACAAGGTTAGGCTTCACCATATAATTAAGGGGGCCGAATCCACACGGTCTAAGGTTGAACTAGAAGAAAACCCTTGACACAGTGACTTTCAACAATTCTTCCTAGGCATGAACCGGGAAACCCCCTGTCTCAAGCATGCAAGAAAAGGAGGTAGATGATGGGGGATTAAAATAGAAGAAAACCCAAGTAAGTTAAGAGGAAGAAGAGAGAGGGGGAATTACATAAATATAAAAAGAAAACCAAACTTAGATTCCTCATGCTTTGTTTACTTCGCTTGCTTTGCTTTACTTGGACTTTGAGAGCTTCAAACTTGCAGCACTTGAGTCTTCAATAACTTGCTTTAAGGCTGGTATATGAGTGTATGGAGTGTGTATAGGCTTGTGCAAGAGTGTAAAGGGGCTAGGGTTTGAAGAGACTTTAAGGAATTAGGGTTTTGAAGAGGATTCGAGCTCTGTTTTAAGAGAGGCACCATTTTTGGACTGAGATTGCAGACCTTTTTCATGCAGAGTGAGGGTCTATATCTATGGGCAACTTAAATTGACCTGGCATTTGTCACAGTGGCCCCAGACTTAAAGTTACACTGGCGTAAATACTAGTGGCACTAGCCACTTAGGGAAGTTTTTAGGGTGGCAAGAAACGTATCTTTGGCCCTTGGTATGCAAAGCAAAAGATTTGGGCACATGTCCTAGTGACTACGAGCAATTTTTGGTTTGGCTCCATTAGGAGTGACTTCGGAAGGTCCGAGAATGTTTTGGGAGGCTGGGAATGATTCAGAAGGCTAGAAATGGATAGAAACTCTTGAAATAGTGTCTTGAGGGTAATGAGTTTGAAAATAATGTGGGGATTGTTGAAATGGTCGACCAAGCCATTAGAGGTAAAACGGTCAACTAGACCAGGAAACCATCAGAATGGACTTGGAATGTCACATGAGAGGACTTGAAGGTTGGAAACACTATCTAGGGTGTTACGAGAGATTTTCGGTTTGATACCCAAAGCCAGTGTGGTTGAAAAAGGTGACCGGCCTATTAGTGGCAAAATGGTCATTTTGTACCAGACTCGCCGGAATGGACTTGGAATGTTCTAAAAAGGTGCTAGAATATTGAGAATACTATTAGAAGCATCCTCGGGAGGTTACCAATTTGATACCTAGAGCCGGTGTGGTTCCCGGAGGCAATCGGGTGCCTAGGGACAAAACGGTTAATTTGACTAGATGATCCCGAAATTGGTCTGAAACTGATTGGAAGGCACTTGAACATGCCAGATCGTCTTTGGGACAATCTTGAAAGTGTAGACTTACCGCTCTGAGGACTTAAGTACTTTCTCGAGAAGCGCGTCGAAAATGGCCCAGAGGACGGTTTGGTCATTTTTCACTAGAGTGGGCTAGCCAGCACTAGTGTTGACCTGGGTTTTGACTGTTTCTACCACTCTGACGATGTGTGATGAGTTGGTTTCCAAAGGTATCCTTTCCTTTGGTAAACGTGCCACAGTTAAGAGGTGAGTTCGGTCTCGTGACATTAGGATTTTGTTGGCAATTCCCAATGTCCATCTATTTGTGAGTGTTTCTGCCACTCTAACAGTTGTGATATTTACGAGTGTTTTCACCACTCTGACGATGTGCATTCATTCGGAGACTACCTAATCTTGGGAAACTGCTAGATGGACTTATTGTTCAAGAAATCAACTTTCTCGAAAGACATGTCGAATAAGGAACATTCTACATTGGTGGGCTAGTAAGTGCCAGAAGTGAACTGTTGTACTGTCTCAAGGACTTGGGTTTCATCTCGATCAATAGGTTTAAAGGAACTTACTATTCCGAGGAGTTTTCTAGGAAAACGTATCGAACTAGATGGACTTACCGCCTAAGGGATCAATTTTCTCAAAAGGTGTGCCAATTTGAGTTTGATTGGTCTGAACTGAATTGAATTTGGAATTGAGTTTGAAATAGAGACTTACTGTCTTTTGGAAGATGTGCCAACTGAAAATGAACCGAGCAATGCCCCAAGGGCATTTTGGTCATTTTACCTCTATTAGGGTCAATGGGCCCACGAATCGATTGATTGACTGGATCGAGTCTAGAAAACTGGTTTGGACTTGAATGTGTTTGTGTTGGTTTGAATGTGAGTTCGGTTGGACTGGAGATTGGTGAGCGGGAAAAATTGGGTGCTTACAATTGCCCATCTTTTCTGTCTTTACTTGTCGAAGGCAAAAAATGACAAAAGTAAGAGTCCCATGTTAATCGCGAGGCGATGAGAGAGATGGAATTTTAAGATTTTTAAAGACTAGAGTAGTTTGAATTTTGAATTTTGAGTTTGAAAACCAAATTATCTTCATTTTTGAAATCTGGAATTGTGAAAATTTGATTTTGAAATTGAGTTTGATGCTTTGAAAGGCTTTTGAAATCGCCTTTTGAAATGGATTAATTTGGATTTGAATTAGAAGGAGTTTTGAAAACCTTTTAAACTTAGAACAAAACTTTTGAGGAAAAAGTTTGAAAACCTAGAATTTTGAAATGGGCCTTTTAAAGGAAAGAGTTTGAAAAACCTAGAATTCGATTTTGAAATAACACTTTTTGTGGAGAAAGTTTTGAAACTTTTCGGAACATTTTTTAGAATGGAACTTTTAAAGAATAAAGCTTGGGAAACCCTAGAAATGCTCTTTTTTCTTTTTTTTTTAAGAAAAAGAGATAAAACATTTGAGAGTGGGGCCTTTTTAGTAGAGAAGACCCCGAAAAACTCGAACGAAATTTTCGAAATGAAAAAAAAGTTGAAAATTTTGAAATAAAATATTTTTGAAGGAAAAAAATGTAAAACCTTTGAATATGGAGCCTTTTTGGCAGAGAAGGCCCCAAGAAACTTTGGGGGTCCTAAAATAAAACTATTAAAAGAAAAACTTAGGAAAATTTTTGAAAATGGAAATTTGGATAAAACTTTTGAGAGAAACACTTAGGAAATATTTTTTTAAAAATGGATTTTGAATTTGGAAAACTTCGAAATTGATAAAAAAAATTTGGAAGGAGGAATTTTTGAGGATTGAAACCTTGAAAATTTTTGAGGATTGATTTTGAAGAAAACTTTTTGGAGGAAGAATTTTTAGACAATCTTGAAACTTGATTGGAATAGAAACCTTTTGAAAAAAAAAAAGCTTAGAAAAGTTTTGAGATAGACTTTGATTGAAAATTTTGAGATTTGATTTTTGAGAATGAACTTTTGAAGGGAAAAATTTAGAAAACCATTTTCATTTGAAACTTGGACAAAACGTGTAAAAAATTCATTTTGACTTAAAACTATGAACACTTGGAGGCAAAACGTGTAGAAAAGCCATTTTGACTTGAAAATTAAATTTTTTGAGAGAAAATGTGTAGAAAATTCATTTTAACTCGAGACTTTTGATTTTTTTTTTTTTAAAGCAAAACGTTTAGAAAATTCATTTTGATTTAAAATTTGAAATCTTTTGAAGGGAAAAGTCTGGAAAAATCATTTGAAGTTGAAAGTTGAAACTTCTTGAAGAAACAATGTAGAAAATTCATTTCAACTTGAAAGTTGAGATTCTTTTTTTTTTTTTTTTTTTTTTTTTTGTTACTTATATATTCTTCGAGTTGATGAGTTCTTACCTTTTCCCTTTTCCTTTGCCTTACCTTCGGGATGATTGATGTGGGAGAAGTTGCCTTACTGACTTATTCTGGAGTTGATGGGGCATGACTGAAAGCTGAACTGGCAACGACGAGAGCTACTCTGGCCGATGAGAGAACTACTACTGTTGATGCCTGGGCTGATAGGGATGATTGGCACACTTGGATAACCACATTGATTGACGCTAAGTTTGAGCTGGGGCTTCTCTAGGTGGCTGATGCAGAAGACAATGATCTACGTTAAGGAGGTCTGCTTTGGTCTAGTGGAGGACTAGTGCTAGTAATGAGAAGAGGGTGGCCTTGCTAGGGCTATTCTAGAAGATGCCTTAGATGAGACTGTTGGAGATGTTAAGATTGCCCCTACCGGAGTTGATGCTAAGGTTGAGGTTGACGTAGCTTTTTGATGGGGCCATGGTAGAACTGCTGGTTAAGAGGCTTCTCGCCAAAATTAAGTATGAAGCACCATAGGAGTCTACTTCGTGCATGTGACTCTCTTGCATTAGAATTTGAAGGAGAGGACATTGATCTGTCTTTGGTCGATAGCTTCTTGGGAGATTGCTTCCTATTTGATTGGGAGGTCGAGAGTGGGTTATTGCCCCATTCTCTATTTCTTGTTGGCTGTAGAGAGCAAGATCATGGTTCGGGTTGTTGAGACCAACTCTGTTGATTGCTCTAGTTGATTATGCTCTGAATAGATGGTTATTAGACTTCCTTGGCTACAACATTAGAGCGTTATGTTCGGAGACACCTTGAGACCTAAGAAAGCTTAAGGAGATGCCCCTTAAACTTGTACCTATCTTAGTATCTCATTAGCAAATATTAAAATATAATAGACTACTCTTCAATAATGACTTATGATATTAGTGCTCTTTACTTTGCCATTCTAAGTTTAGAAATTTGTTACCAATGTAGGTTCTCCACTATTTGGCACCCTTTGACCCATTGTTTAGGCATGAGACTTGGCTGTTTCGCCGAAGCTTGTTTTGTTGCTATTACTTGGATTATTGATCTGGAGAGCTGACCTTTTCTTCTTTTCTTTTTTTTTTTTTTTGAACCATTTTGCCACCCTTGCCCTTGTGGGTTTTCACGGATGTCGGTTCTACCATTTTTGCACGTCAGTGCCCGTTTTTGAGTTTTTACTACGTTGGTAGTTTTGTATCTTGCCATGACAGTACTTTTTTACCCATAGCACTCTGGAGGATTTTCACTATGTCCTCAAGCCATGCATTTTCCCTTGATTTCTCTCGTTGATGCCGATGAAGATGACCCCTTGCTTAATAAGAATAGGAATGTTGAATGTTTTGATTTTTTGAAGAACGATTGATGATGAAATCCATTGCTGACTGAAGTCGCTGCTTTAGTTGAAGGCTCTTGATATTACTTTTGACATTGATGTAGAATTGAGTTGGAATTTCTGCTAGATAGAGCACTTTCTAGCATAATCATCTCCCTTTGAAGAACAATGATAGCAATGATCAATCTGAAAGGTCTTTATTTTAGATTGAAATGTGAGCTTGGTTATGGGGTATTTGAAAGAAAGGGATAAAGGCTCAAAATATTTTGCTTTTATTTTGCTTTCTAAGACCTATGATCACCTTGGACAGCCAGACTCACTCTCTTATTGCTGCTCATTCTTTGTTTTTCCCTTTTTGCTTTGGACATAAACATACCTCGGCTTTTTTGTTTACGATCCCAAACTGTTACTTTTACATCATGGTATTCTTATAGATTTTCACCAGGTCGATAGTTTTTGTATTTCGCCATGCCTCCACCTTTTTACTTACAGTGTCTTTTCGGATTTTTCTTATGTCAACGAGGTCATGCACTTTTTTTTTAGCACTCCTTAAACCTGTATCCGCTCTTTATTTCCCTTATCCTATTTACTCTGTCTCAACCCATTGTGGTCAGTGATCATTAGGTCAGGTTTTTCAAAGGAAAGTAATTAACTCAATTGGGTTTTGCAATAGAATGTTTTTAATTGTATTGTAAATGAATTGCGGGCCTCTCTTTATTTCAATCATTGCTATTATTGCTCTGTCAAAGTTTTTTTATTACACATAGTAGCACTTTACCTAATTTGAGTTGACGAGTGTTGCAAAGATTCTTCTTCCACCTCTGCTAGGATCAATGGTCTTCCTAACATGATTTTGTGAACCAAGAATAAGTCTTCATAGTTGCAGGCAAATTTGCCTTTGGCTCTCTGCTGACTTTGAATTGTCTTTTTAAGAACAACATCACCTTCTTTGAATTGGCAGGGCTTGTGTTGAAGGGTCTGGTGATGCATTTTTAATAACATTGGGCATGGTACATGGTTACCATTCTCTTTTCTTCTAGGAAACAAAGTTGTTCACCCCGACTTTTGATCTAGTCTGCTTCAATGAGTTGAATTCCCATGAGGACTTGGAGAGAGAGGATTTGTACTAGGATTGCCTCGTTGCTTTAGACTAAGGAGAATAGTAGTGCCCCAGTTGAGATTCTGATTGAGCTTTTATATGCCAACAATGCAAAGGATAGCTGCTCATGTCAATTCTCGTGGTTGTCATTTTTCTAACGAAGGGTTCTCTAGACGCTTTTTGTTTTGCTACTTCAATGGTTCTATTTGCTTGTGGACAGTAGGCTATTGAGTTATAGGGATCGATCCAGAAGGTTCAACAATGTTGTGTCATTGTTGAGAATGCATGCATTATTTGTAATGATGGAGTCGGGGAGGCCGAGTCTATAAAGGATGTATGAAAGTCTTTAGGGTCAAAAAGATGCCAAATGTTGGATACCCTGTACGTTTTGTTTTTTTGAAAAATATTTTAGCATAACAAATAAAGTATTTCATGATCAAGAGTCATTTATTTTATATTAGCCCGTTATGTACTTGATATTTACACGATACTTTGATAAGTTAAAATCAAAGGGTTCCTCCTGTACGCTTTGCCAAGGCCTTCAAGGTCTGGGAATATGAAAAGCGATCCAATTTACCAACTTTTATCTAATGCTGCTTGAGGAAGATAAGCTGGTATTGAGGGATCAATGCCTAGGGTGGAGGCATCTTTTTTGTGAAACAAGCTTGATAATGACTCCTCTGGGATTTGAACTGATTTGTATAAACAGTAGATTGTTGATTACTGTCAGCTGCTTAATAGTTGAATTTTGGTTTAACCCTTTTGCTTAGTCTCCTTTGGAGGGGGACAATATCCCATCCTACGAGTATGATACTAACCGTTGATTGTTGCAGATGAAGATCAACCTATAGTTGTGCCCTTTGTCCTTTTCCCATATTGAAAGCCTCTATTGCTGAGGTGGTTAGCTACCATGTTCTCAACTTTCGAATGCTTGGAATGAGCTGAATCTTTTTGGGCGGTTGACATGCGTTTGAAGGCTTGGAAGTTGGAGGGTTCTATTGTGGCAATGCATGGGGTTGATAGAACTTTGCAAATCATGAAGTCTTCTTCCGTATGGATGGTGATTGTTGTGACATGGCATGGAGGTAACATCTAGTAGATAGATGGCCAATTCTTCTCATTCTCTAATGTAGGTTCGGCCTCTTCCCATAACCGGGCTTATCCTTGCATGAGTTTGAATTGGGCGGGATGCTGGAGGGGTTTTATAAGTTCAATTATGTTCTTCGACCTGGAAAAAGAAAAACAAAAACAAAATGCAATCAGCGTGTAGAGTTGGAGGTTTTGTGCGATACTTGTCCTATGGCAATCCTTTCTCTGAGGGAGTCTAGACATGATGCTGAGTCCATCTTGGAGGTGGGGATTTTGCCCCTTATGCAATACAATTCCTCTTCAGCATGGGCCAGTTGATGTTTCTTTGTTTGGGAAATCCCGCCTCTATAGACGGAGGGGGATTTGGGCTCCTCTTAAGATATGGTTCTATGCATACCATGAATCCTTAGGGTTAAGGAACCTTTAGGAGTTTTGGTAGATTTGATTAACATGAGATATGATTGTTCATTTCTCTTTACGGTTGATTAAATGCATAAGAATGCAATGACTTGAGTTTTTTGAAACTCTTATCTTAGAATAAATATGGATGCATGAGCACAATGGAAGTGAATATATGGGCAGCATGATAATAGTAAATGAATGGTCTAAAAGACCCCCTACTTGTCTTGCTTCTACTTTCGTTTTCTTCGTACTTAAAGATAAGGGGAAAGGATAGAAGACAAAAAACAAAAGATAAATTAGTATCTTGATTTGAAAGTTTTTATGCAATGCATATCCTAGGGGTGCCCATACTTTGAGAGGGAGACTAAACATGATGTATTTGGCTCACTTTTTAGAAATAAGAGGTTTGCCCTGTATGCAGATCCCTTACCGTTGATTGAGAACATACATTCATTCATTCATTCATACATTCGTGAAAAATAAAGAAGTACATTGAACTTTGGAGTTTAAATACAACGGAATTGAAATACATTTTAATAGGGGGAGAGGCAACAATGTCCTTAGGACTTCCACCTATCTACTTTTACATTTGAGATCCTAAACTACTCTTGAGTCTTCGGATTCATCTTCTTTGAATTTGATGTCAAGGAGGTCGTTGAGAGACCTTGTTATTCGATTGCCCCTTGTTTTCTTGGTAACCCTATCTCCGTGAGCATAGAGGGATTGGGAGCCCTCTTATAGAATGACATGAAATGCATACCATGAGTCCTTAGGATTACATGGGAACCCTTAGGGTTTTGGTAGGTTTAATGCAAGGGAAAGTGAAATTGGCGTCACTCTCTTTGGGTTGATCATATGCATGAAGATGCGGTGACTGAGTTACCTTAGAACTCTTGTCTTGACATGGGATATTACATGCATGAGCATGTATGCATAGAGTAGAGAGAGAATGCAATTATAAAGTAAACATGGATGCATGAACAGTTAGACAAGCATTACAACAGCAGGAATACAAGAATTATATCAACAAGAATAGACAAGCTTAAAGGAAAGTAAAGCAGTCACCCTTTCCTCCATGATTTTGAAATCAACGTGCGTGTCTTAAATTCAGTAGAGGTTCGACTATGCATGGTTTCTGTATGAGCATGAGGTTGAGGTTTAGTAATGCTTCCTAAGAAGGCTCTGTTCCCACATCTTCAAACCTAGGCTCACTCTCCGAGGTGGCGCCATTATCGGTTGGTGATCCAAGCAGAGAAACCATCAAGAGATCTTAAGCGAAGAAACTAACACAGCATCTTGCCCACAACCAATATACCGTCCCTATTCTAACTAGAAGAGACATATTCAGGTAAAGAATACAAGTATGCAAATGCTTGTGCACAATGCAGTGTGTGTGTAAAATTTTGAAAAGCAGAGGAAAGGGCCCAACAACTCCCATCCATCCTGTCCATTCCATCCTATTCATTCATGACATACATGATAGTTAATATGACATATAATAAAGGGGTGAACAAAGGTCCACCTACAAAAAAATGCAAAAAATCAATACTTGAATGACAAACTTAATGCAAGATTGAATAATTAAATGTAATCGAATGCAAACAATGACATGTATTTGAAAATAATTTTGAAAAGTTTGAAGTAGATAGAATTGGACAAATTAATCACAGACTCTAGATGAGTGAGGGTGAAGAGATATGACAATGGCCTAACTCTCAAGGGTCCCCAATGGAATCGCTAACTATCGCGCCCTTATTTTTCGCACTTGCACAATTCGAAAAAACTGGGTACTCTCTCGTTAGAACTCATCCTCCTAGAAGGACGAGTGCGACTAAGTTTGAATTGAAAATTGATTTGATTAAGGGCTTTTGAAAAAAGTTTTGGAGTTGCTAGCTAACTTGATTAAGGTAAGTTAGGTCACCTAAAACTAAGCACAATCTAAATATTACACTCAAGATTTTTGAAAACTTCCTCAAGAGAGGGTTTTTAAGAAAATATATTGTTTGGCAATCTTTGGAAAGTTTTGAGTCCTTTTTGAAAATAACTCCTTTTAGTCTTTGAAAATAGTGATTCAAGATTCGGAGGTTGGTTACGTATAGGAAAAACGCACTAAGTCATCACCCTACCCTCCCTTTGCGGTACCTACATGTCTATTTATCCTAAATTCACTCATTTAAAATTTTTGATTAATAAAAGTCCAATTATATCCACTTTGAAAAGAACTATAAAAAAGAGATTTGACATAATGCATGACATGTAAGTCCAAGTAAAGAAATTGATTTTGAAAATAAATTTGAAAAGAGGATTTGAAAGGAGATTTGAAATTTGAAAAAATGTTTTAGAAATTGAAAAAACTTGAAAAAGATTGTGGAATTAGAGATTTGAAAAAGGTTGTGACTGCACCCATGAGGGTTGTCTACGTATCCCTTTATTGGAATCAGGTCAATCGTAGTTCGGACAAGAGTCCGATTGAAAATAAACACTTTTAGGTTTTTGAAAAGTTGATTAAAAAATGTTTGATTAGAAAATAGTTTGATTTGAAAAGGAGTTGATTTGCACTTGGAATAGAAAAGTTGAAATTGAAACTTGGATTTAGAATTGACCTTAAAATTGACTTTAATTTGAAAAGAAGGAACTTAGAAGCAGAACTTTGACTTGATTTAGAAAAGAAGGAGTTGAGTTTTGAAAACATTTTAACTTAGATTGAAATTGGAGAACTATCTTGGTTTAGAAAAGGGCTTTAGAAAGGAGTTGAAGCTTCTTAACTTATGATTAGAGTTGAACTAGGGTTTAGACCTCCTAGGGTTTACATTACCTAAGATTAGAACATGTAGTTAAATTAGGAAGGTTTGATTTAGATTTGAAATGTTTGATTTTAGAAAGTTGGATTTAGGGAGGGTTTGGAAGGAGATTTGATTTAATTTAGAAAGATTTGACTTGATCATTTAATTTGAATGAATTTGGAAAGTTGGGTTTAGGAAGAATTAGATTTTAGAAATCTTTGAGTTTAGAAAATTTTCAAAATAGGAAAGTTCCGTTTTAGGAAAGTGCCAAATTAAAAAAGTTTTCGAATTAGGAAAGTTTCATTTTAGAAAAGTTTTAATTTAAGAAAGTTTTGATTTTGGAAAGATTCTAATTAAGGAATAATTTTGAATTTTCAAAGATTTGAACTTTGAAAAGATCTTGAAATTAGGAAAGGTTAGAATTAGGAAAGATTTGAATTAAGGAATATTTGTTTTCTATTTTCCAAAGTAGAAGATTAGATTTTATTTTTAAAAATAGATGATTTGATTTGATTTCTAAAATTGAAAATTTTGATTTAGTTTTCTAAACTGTAAGATTTGATCTAGTTTCTTAATTCAAAAGATTGGATTTGACATGGAATTAAAAAGTTTGAATTTTGGAAACCTTGGATTTAAAAAGCTATGATTTGATGTAGAAAAAGAGAGTTTGGAAATTTAAGATTTGATGTTGAAAAAGAGATTTTAGAAACCCATGATTTGATGTAAGAAAAGAAAACTACGATTTCCCTAACATGGATTCTAACGCTTGACTTGGACTCCAAGAAAAAAAGTTTTTGAAAATGAGATCTTTGAAAAGAGTTTTAGGAAAGACTTTTGAAGAGAGTTTTTTGTAAGAAATTTTTGAGGAGAGTTTTTAGAAAGAGAATTTGAAAAGCAATTTTGGAGAGGGGTTCAAATATCTCACTTTCCTAAAACGATTCTAACCATGAAAAGGTTAGAACCATTTTAAGTTGGTGGTTTTGAAAAATAACACAGATTTGAAATATGGACCAATATGATCACATTGAATATCACACTTTTCTAAAACAACCCTAACCATAAAATGACTAGAATCATCTTAAGAGTGTGGTTTTGATAAAAACAAGTTAGGGTTTACATCTAAAATATGAATCTTAATGGTCACAATAAATATAACACTTTCATAAAACAACCCTAACCATGGAATGGCTAGAATCAGCTTAAGATTGTGATTTTGAAAACAAGATTTTGAATGCAAGTTTTTGAAAGAAGATTTTCGATACAAGTTTTGAAAATGACTTTTGAAGACAACTTTGAATGCATATGACATGCATAATGCAACTAAGGTTGTGAGTATACAAGGTTAGGCATCACCACATAATCAAGGGGCCCAAATCCGGACGGTCTAAGTTGAACTAGAAGAAAGCTCCCGACACGGTGACTTTCAACAATTCTTCCTAGGTCATGGGATCAATTCTTGGGGCCACCCGCCCAGGGCGTAAGCCTTACGTCCTAAACGAACCACGTGGTTAGCGGGGTATTGCGTGGGCCCGGGGTGGTTTACCGGTCGACTACACCAGGGGTTGACCCTGGCAATAAACTAGACGGGTTCCCCCTGTCAGCAAAAAAAAAAAAAAAATGAACAGGGAAACCTTTTGTTTCAAGCATGTAAGAAAAAGATGTAGAAGATGGGAGATTAAAATAAAAGAAAACCCAAGTAGGTTAGGAGGAAGAAAAGAGAGGGGGAATTGAACAAATATAAAGAGAAAACCAACCTCAGATTCTTCTTGCTTTATTTGCTTTATTTTACTTGAACTTTAAGAGCTTCAAAGTTGCAGCACTTGAGTATTCAATGGCTTGCTTTGAGGCTGGTGTATGAGTGTATAGAGTCTGTATAGGCTAGGGCTGGAGTGTAAAGGGGCTAGGGCTTGAAATGACTTAAAGGAATTAGGGTTTTGAAGTGGATTTGAGCTTTATTTTTAGAGAGGCAGCATTTCTGGACTAAGATTGCTGACCTTTTTCACGTAAGGAGAGGGTCTATATTTATAGGCAACTTAAACCGACCTGACGCCTGTTGCAGTGGCCTTAGGCTTAAAGTTACACTGGCGCCACTAGTAGTGGTGCCAGCCACTTAGAAAGGTTTTTAGGGCGCAAGAAATGTATCTTTGACCCTTGGTACGTAAGGCAGAAGATTTGGGTGCCTGTCCTAGTAAGTACCATGCAATTTTTGGTTTGGCTCCATTAGGAGTGACTTCGGAAGGTCCGAAAATGTTCCAGGAGGCTAAAAATAATCCAGAAGGCTAGAAATGGATAGAAACCCTTCAAATAGTGTCCCGAGGGTAACGGTTTTCAAAAACAATGTCGGGATTGTTGAAATGGTCGACTGAGCCATTAGGGGCAAAATGGTCAACTAGACCAAGAAACCATCGAAATGGACTTGGAATGTCCCATGAGAGGACTTCATGGTTGAAAACACTATCTAGAGTATTATAGAGGATTGTCGGTTTGATACACAAAGCTGGTGTGGTTGGAAAATGCAACCGGCCCATTAAGGGCAAAACAATCATTTTGCATTGAACTTGCCAAAATGGACTCGGAATGTTCTGAAAAGGTGCTAGAAGATTGAGAATACTATTAAAAGCATCCTCAGGAGGTTACCGATTTGATGATCAAAGCCGATGTGGTTCGCAGAGGCGATCGAGTACCTAGGGGCAAAACAGTCATTTTGACTGGGTGATCCTGAAATTAGTTTGGAAGCAACTGGAAGGGTGGACTTACCACTTTGAGGACTTAGGTACTTTCTCGAGAAGTGTGCCAAAAAAGGCTTAAAGGGCAGTTTGGTTAATTTTCACAAGAGTGGGCTAGCAGGCACTGGTGTTGACCTGGGTTTTGTGTATTTTCGCTACTCTAACGATGTGTGACGAGTTAGTTTCCAAAGGTATCCTGTCCTTTGGTAAACGTGCCACAGGCAAGAGGTGAGTTTGGTCCCGTGACATAGGGGTTTTTTTGGCAATTCCTAATGTTGACTTGTTTGCGAGTGTTTCCGCCACTCTAATGGTGTGCGTTTATTCCGAAGACTACCTGATCTCAAGAAGCTGCTAAATGGACTTATTGTCTGATGAATCAACTTTCTCGAAAGACGTGCTGAATAACGGACATTCTACATTAGCGGGCTAGCAAGCGCCAGAAGTTAATTGTTCTACCATCTCGGTGACTTGGGTTCTGTCCTGGTCAACAGGTTTGAAGGAACTTACCATTCTGAGGAGTTTTCTCATAGAACGTGCCAAACTAGATAAACTTACTGCTTGAGGGATTAACTTTTTCGAAAAGGTATGCCGGTTTGAGTTTGATTGGTCTTGACTGGAATTGAGTTTGAAATAAGGACTTACCGTTTTTAGGAAGACGTGCCAATTAAAAATGAACCGAGCAATGTCCCAAGGGCATTTTGGTCATTTTGCCTCTATTGGGCCCAGTGGGCCCGCGAAACGATTAATTGACTAGATCGAGTCTAGAAAACTGGTTTGGACTTGAATGTGTCTGTGTTGGTTTGAATGTGAGTTCAATTAGACCAGAGATTGCCGAGCGGGCAAAAATGGGGTGCTTACAACCATCAGAGCCATTTGAGCTGGAAGGGGCTGAGCTGGTCGAACTATTTCTCAAAGAAGCCGAGGAGGTAACGAAAGAAAACAAGGGGGTTAATGAAGCTGACAATTGCACTATCACTATCAACTCGCCCATAGCCCCAAAACAAGCCTTTGTTTGCCTTGCTTGGTCCAAAGATCTCAATGATGGATAGAGCATAAAGGATATGGGCATTATTCCAAAGCCCAACTTAAAGGGTTCTCTTCAGATGCGTACAAGAGAGGGGTATTTTCACCCGCTTTCTTTATATCCCTTCTACTTTTTGTCTTTAAATTTATGTCTACCTTTCTATAAGAACTCTATGCTTTTCACTAAAATAATAAAAATGTAGTTTTTCATTCAAAATACTGTTATCTCATATTCTGGTAAATGGTGAATGCTTTCAAAAGGGGGCGTGTTCTCTCTTATGGAAGACCTGTCTTGAAGGGTGTGATAGCACGAGTTAACCGCTCGTTGAATGATCAACTTTTTGAACAAAGAGAAGATGAGAATGAGTGAGGAAACCACCCAATAGTAGCACTTACAAGACACCGAAGCTAAGCGATGGGTAGCCAGACTATCAAAAGGAAGAGGAGTCATCTTTCATTTTCCTGGAAAACAAAATGTTTATATTCTCTTTGCTCGCCCCACTAGTGCCATGATCCAAAACCATCCCTCCACACTAGGGTTGACAGATAGCTGAATAGTTGGCAAAGAATGACTTTCATCAAGCTAAATCAACGTAAAGGCTCTATGGATTAACCAACCTGGTTCAAAATGAAGAGGGGTCCTCATTTCATTTCTCATATAGTCAAAAGCAACCGTTGTCAAACCTATTGAGTTGGTTATGTTTCATTCCAAGAGAACCCTAACCTAGGGATTGCCGCCCTTAATGGGCTAGAATGAAACACTAAGAGAAAAGAGTTGCAGAAGTATCCATCTCACAAAAAGAAAGAAGAGGAAAAGCAAAAAGAAAGAGTTATCAAGGGGCAAGCTGCCATAAAAAAAAAAGTCATTTCATGCCATATTAAGGAGCGTATAGTAAAGGCAAGAAGGGAAATCTAAAGGTGATCCTAGGCAATAAGGAAGCCTAATAGAAGGAATAGATTCAAGCTTTTACCTTTTTTTTTTGCAAAAACCCAGAACCATGGCCTACACTATAACCTTAATAAAGTCTTCTCCGATTGAAAATGGATTGCTTGATCCAAATGAGGCAGACATTTTGCCAAGGCTAAGGAAGGATATTAGGGTAGCAAACCCTGCCAAAAAAATAACTGAGAATGGTGTGGATCTAAACCCTATTGAAAGCCACATCAAATTTATGCCTGCATATCCATTTGATTCTCAATCCCATAACTTAGCCTACATTATGGTCCTAAAACAAAGCCTCCTTTGATTGAAAGAATGACTACTCATTGCTCTACCAAAGGTCAGGTAAGTCATTGCCTAAGCCCCGAGGGTTGAGAGTTCAAGCCAAATGATCCCAAACACTAACCCAAAGTAGAAAGTCCGAGTCAATCAAAAGGAGAAAAAAGGTACAAAATGCTATCATCCGATCAAGGTAGGGTTGAGCCAAAGGAGAGGCCAAACCCCTAAAAGAAAGGAGTTGCTATTTTGAGAATGCAAAGCTGGACAGCACCCCATCCATTTTATTAATTGGTGTATTCCTCATATGTGCATGCATTTTTATAAAAATTTTAGCATGAGTTTCGCATACATAGGACATAGGTTCCTGTAGAAACAGAAGTCGCCAATGCAGTTTAATATAATATTTAAACATGTAATAAACATACATCATCAACATTTTTCCTATTCATGCATCTGTCCATATATCTAGCTATTTAAATCATAAACATCCACCGCTACTTATACATTAATACATACATATGGTTATCTGAATCATAAATATCCATTCTATTCAAAAATTAAAAATAAACCGTTTAACAAAAAATGCATGTCCAGGACATGGTGTAGAAGAGAAGCTGGGTTCGCGACAAGGGGCACCTATCAAGAGTCAAAGTCAATGTCTAGGTCAAAATCTCCAAAACCTATCTCAAGAGGAGACGGTCGACTACTAGAAGCACCAACATCCCATAAAGAAGAAAAGCCTGAATCAACAAAATAGATAGATAACTAAACAAAGCCAAAACAAAAAAAGAAAAAGGACAACATACCTGCTACCTCTCATTTGACCCAACTGTGCGATCAAAATAGCTACCTCAGCCTGGTATTGGTCCTTCTCCATCTAGAACTGATCTCTCTCGGTCTGGTACCAGTCTCTCTAATCCCTCATGGCAGCAAACTCGGCCTGAAACACATATCCTCTAGCTTGACGCCACAAGTCAACTACCTCCTGGCTAACGACATAATCTTTGACCACCACCTCAAACTAGGTATAGGCACCTATGGAGTAAGCCCCGAAATGTGTAGCATAATCAGTCTCTAAAAGAAGTAAAAAACTAGCACCCGACTAATGCTCCTGATACAGAATGGGGACCCCTTTGACTAAAGCTCTAAACATGTACTCAGGAGGATCCCTAGTTGACCAGAACTCCTCATGGAACTAGCGCCAATGCTGGTCTCACAAATAAGACTCCCAGGACTAATTACTCAGAAAGGAAATTCTCGATAGGGATATCGAGACCAGATACATGACTACCTCATAATAAACCGATCCAACAAAGAGCTACCAAGTCACATCTCTCGCCTCTATCAACTGCAAGTTCGCCCATATCGTCAAGAAGTCAGTGATCTCAGATAGATGGGCCACTTGATCGCGAGCCTATCTCAAAGCCCAAGGATAAAGGTCAACCTCTACTACCTCTAGACAGTGGACCTAGCAAATACTTATAGCTCCACCAAACCAGAAAGGGTAATAATTCAGTCATATTGCCCCAGCAAGAGGAATTCTGGACTCGCATGGATCTGAAGAAGCAACCAAAGGAAAAAGATCCCCAGTCTAACTCTGATAAGGCTCCCAAGTCGGCTACCACACTCGTCAATTTGAAAGGGATGATCGACTTGTTGTTGCAGAAGTAGTTAAAACCAATATATAGAACTAGTCGTCACCTCGTAATGTCTTGTTGCTCAAGTAGTGGCTCAACAAAAAAGGTACTCTCATCCTGACTAAGCCATGACACAGGAAAGATAGAACGGTCAAAAGGCGGCAAGTCTAACAAAGTACAAGCCTCGACCCTACTCATTGGTTGTAAGGTGATCTGACAGCCGACAAAAGAAAGTTCTGTGATAATGGTCCAGTCTAACAGAGTCAAACCCAGCTCAAAACCCACAAAATGGAAGGTCCCCTGTCTTGCCAAACCATCTTTTAATTAGTGCCAACACTAAATGGTAGTTCAAGCAGTTTGCCTATAATCCCATGAATGCCCCAAACCCAATCTCTGCTAGAAAGGTGTGCTAGGATGGAATAGCCCGCTATATAGTACTGAAAACCTGATGGATGGCCCCTCTAAATGATGTATGTACACGGGGAGGGGGCAAGTGCTACTGAGAATATACACTGGGATAATGGGCAAGATCCCCTAATGGAGGAATGTCTGGTACCTCCAGATCTCCCAAATCACCATCCGTCTGCCTCCGCCTAGTAGAGGCCCACCTGTAACTAGTCACACGGTCTCCTAGGCCCAGTGCTTCCTCCTGGGGAGGAAAAGGGTCAACTAAAGGCATACTCCCCCTCCCGCTCTGATTAGAAGACATCCTGCCAGCCGATCTATGGCTAGCCCTAGAATGGCTAGAACTGCCAACGGAACATGTGTAGGCCTTCTTCCTGGACTGACGTCTCTGCTCTGAACCATCGTTGCTAGCGTCAACCATCCTGAAAGTCAAAATAAAGATAAAGATATCAATATATAGTATATATAGTTTAAAAAGATAAGAGATACAAAAAAAGAGAGTAAAAAAATGAATGAATGACACAAGTCTCAACAGAGTCTACTCAAAATAACTTAAGGGTTTCTTAAACTTTTTCTTTCAAAAGTATATTTTCAAAATAAATTCTCAAAGATTCCCAAACTTTTTTCTTCGAAAGTTTACTTTCAAAGTTTATTCTATCAGTCGTCAAGTTTCTTAAACTTCTTCCTTCAAAAGTTTATTTTTAAAATTAATTTCTAAGGTCCCTTAATTTTTCCTACCAAAAGCTATTTTAAAATCAAGGCCTAAAGATATTTTAAAAATCAAATCTCAAATATTTCAGTCAAAATCCATGTCAAAAACTTTTTCTAAACCTCTTCTTTAAAGGGTTTCTATTCCAATCAAGTTTCAAGATTTTCTAAAACTTTTTCCTTCAAAAAATCTTGTTCAAATCAATCCTCAACGATTTTCAAGATTTCAATTCCCAAATTTCTTCCTTCCAAAGTTTTGATCAATTTCAAAGTTTTCTAAATTCAAAGTCCATTTTCAAAAGTTTTCTTAAGCTTTTCCTTCAAAAAGTTTTATTTTAAAGACTCTCGAGTTTTTCAGGGTCTTCTCTGCCAAAAAGGCCCCATCTTCAAAGGTTGTATATTTTTTCCATTCAAAAAGATTTTATTTAAAATTTTTTTAACTCTTTCCTTAATTTCAAAAAATATCAATAGAGTCTCGTTTATAAATGGTCCCTACAACGCCCAAGACGTGACAACAGAACACAAGTTGTGCACCCCCACGACATCATAATCACATAGCACTAATACACAAAACAATCTGTGCACATTCCTCAGATTTTCGACTTTTCAAACACATGTTCTATTTTTCAAAAATTCAAAGATCTTCAAATTATCACCAAATCTCTCAAAAATACTTCAAAATTTTATTTAAATATTCTCATATTTTTCAAACTCAAACAATTCTTTCAAATTCTCAATTTTTCTTTTTTTTTTTCAAGCATTTTTTCTATTGTTTAAAAAATCAAAAATTTAAAAAGTTTTTAGAAAATCACAAAACTTCATACGGTTGTTCAATACATTTTTCTAAGGTACATGGTGCAAATATCTACCCAGAAAACCTAATACCCAAAAGCTGTAGGAGCAAATTTTCAATTCCTGCAGAAACAGTCTTTACATAAACATGCAAAACTACTCAAATTCAATTAAACGAGCATCAAAACACAAAAATAACATCACCAGAGTATTCAAAGCACATCAAAACATCAATTTCAACTATTTAGACAACTTAAACTGACTTCTACACATCAAAATTAACAAAAAATAAAAAAACTCACCTTTTGGAGTTCTTCAGCGAAATCTTCCCATCCGGCAACTCTTGTAAGTCTCTAAACTCACTCCTTTAGCGCCCAAGAATTCTTCCTTGCAAAAACTCGGAGAAAGCTCTCAAACTCCCAAAAACTCAAACAAAACTGTGAGCATCAAATCAAAAAAAATTTTGGTTTTAATTCTCAGGCCTGTAGTGGCGCCATAGTCAAATTCTAGGAAACTTTGCCATTTTGCCTGCCAAAATCCAATTTCAAATGCCTGCTTGGGCCAATCTGCCAATTTCAAGCTCTAGTTTTCAAAATTTTCAAATTACATCCCTCCGATCGCCTCGCAGTCAATATGGAACCCTTACTTTATTATTTTCTACCTTCGACAAGTAAAGACAGACAAAGAGGGGCAACTGTAAGCACCTCATTTTTGCCCGTTCGACAATCTCTGGCTCGACCGAACTTACATTCAAACCGACACAAGACACATTCAAGTCTAAACTAGTTTTCTGAACTCAATCAAGTTAATCAATCGTTTTGCGGGCCTGTCAAGCCTAATAGAGGCAAAATGACAAAATGACCTTACAGCTTTTCTTGGTCTAATTCTAGTTGGCACGTCTTCTTAAAGACGGTAAGTCCCTATTTCAACTTCAACTTCAATTCCAGTTCCAATTACAATTTAGACCAATCAAACTCAATATGGTACATCTTTTGAGAAAGTTGATCTCTCAAATGGCAAGTCCATCCAGTCTGGCACGTTTTTCTGGAAAGCACAAAATCCCTCAAAATGATAAGTCCCTTCAAACCCGTCGACCGGGTCGGAACCCAAGTCCCCAAGATGGTAAAACGGTTCACTTCTGGTGCCTGCTAGCCAGCCAATGTAGAATCTCTATTATCCAACATACCTTTCAAGAAAGTTGATCCCTCAGACGATAAAAGCATCCAACAGCTTCTTGAGATTAGGCAGTCTCTAGAATGAACGCACACCGTCAAAGTGACGGAAGCACTCACAAACATTGCAACCGTCAGAGTGACAAAAAACACTCGCAAAATGTTGATAATGGGAATTGCCAACAAAACCCCTATGTCAAGGGACCGAACACGCCTCTTAACCGTGGCACGTTTACTGAAGGACGGGATACATTTGAAAACCAACTCGTCACACACCGTCAGAGTGATGGAAACACTCAATACCCAAGTCAACACCAATGCCTGCTAAACCACTCTGGTGAAAAATGACCAAACTACTCCTTGGGCCCTTAGGGCACGCTTCTCGAGTACCTAAGTCTTCAAAGCGGTAAGACCACCCTTTCAAGATTGTCCCAAAGACAATCTGGCATGTTCAAGTGCCTTGCAGTTGCTTTTGGATCAATTTCGAAAGCATCCGGTCAAAATGACTATTTTACCCCTAGGCATCCAATTACCTTTGGGAACCACACCAGTTCTAGACATGAAACCGGTTACCTTCTGAGGATGCTTCCAATAGTATTCTCAACCTTTTAATACCTCTTTAGACCATTCCGAGTATATTCTGATAAGCCCGGTGCAAAAGGATCGTTTTGCCCCTAGTGGGCCGATCGCATTTTTCAACCATATAGGCTTTGGGTATCAAACTGGAAACCCCTCGGAACACTCTCAATAGTGTTTTCAACATTCCAGTCTCCTCACAGGTCACTCAAGGTTCTTTCCTGTGCTTTTTGGTTTGAATGATTTTTTTGCCCGAGATGGGCCGATAAGCCTTTTCAAATATTTCAGCATTGTTGCTTAAGTCTATTACCTCTGGAACACTCTTTCAAGGGTTTTTGTCTATCCCCGGCCTTCTGGATTATTCCCAAACTTTTCAGAGTTACTCCTAGTCGAGCCAAGCCAAAAATTACATTGTAGTCACTAGGACAAGTGCCCAAATCTTTTGCCTTGCGTCCCAAGGGTCAAAGAGATACATTTCGTGCCGCCTTAAAACCTTCCGAAGTCTAGCGCCACTAGGAATGGCGCAAAAGTTAAATTTCCATTAGCACCACTACAACAGGCGCCAGTTTCTGTTTCAATTGCCGATAAATACAAACCCTCTTCCTGCGTAAAAAAAGGTTATCAAACTCAGTCCAGAAACTCTATCTCTCTAAAAATAGAGCTCAAATTCTCTCAAAACCCTAATTCTCTCAAGCCTCTTTAAGCCCTAGCCTCCACACATGCAAACCCTAGCCTCTATACATCCTATACACTCAAACACAAGCATCCAAGCATCCATTAAGATCAAGTGCTGCATCTTCAAGGTTCTCAAAGTTCAAGTCAAGTAAAGCAAAAAAAAAAAAAACAATCAAAGCAAGAAGAAGACAAGGTTGTTTTTCTATTCACTTTTATGTAATCCCCCTCTCACTTCTCTCTCCTAACCCACTTGGGTTTTCTTCTATTTTAATCCTCATCTTCTACCTCCTCTTCTTACATGCTTGAAATAAGGGGCTCACTGATTCATGCTTAGGAAGGACTATTGAAGTTCACTGTGCTGGGGGCTTTCTTGTAGTTCAACCTTAGATGATGTAGGTTTGGCCCCCTTGATTATGTGGTGAAGCCTATTTACCTTGTATGATCACAACCCTATTGCATTGTGATTATCATTACATTCAAAATTGCATTAAAATCATTTTCAAACTTGCATCAAGGTTCTTTTTTGAAACATGCATTTAAATATCCTTCTTTCAAACTTGTTTTCAAAATCACACTCCTAGGATGATTCTAGCCATTCCATGATTAGGGTTGTTTTAGGAAAGTATTACATTCAATGTGACCATCAAGGTCTAAATTTTGGGTGTAAACCCTAAATTAGTTTTATCAAAACCACAATCTTAAAATGATTCTAGCTCTTCCATGGTTAAGGTTGTTTTATGAAGGTGTTATATTCAATGTAATTATTATGGTCCATATTTCAAATCCTAGTTGTTTTCAAAATCATAATCTTGGAATGATCCTAATCTTTTCATTATTAAAATCATTTTAGGAAGGTGAGATATTCAAAAGACTTGCAAAAGTCCATATTCGAATCTCTTTTCAAAAATCTACTTTCCAAAAACTCTTTGCCTTGAAGTCCAAGTCAAGCCCTATAATCCATGATTAGGAAATCCTAATTCCTTTATTAAAATCATGACTTTCTATTTTGCCATCAAATCATAGATTTTCAAAACCCTTTTTCTACACCAAATTGTAGATTTTCAAATTCAAGATTTTTTAAAACTCAACCTTTCCAATTCTATGTCAAATCAAATCTTTTTTTTTCTTTTTTTTTTTGCTAATCAACCCTCGGTGTAGTCAACCAGTAAACCACCTCGGGCTCACGCAATACCCCGCTAACCACGTGGTTCGTTTAAGACGCAAGGCGTAAGCCTTGGGCGGGTGGCCCCAAGAATCGATCCCATGACCTCCAAGTGGGGAGTAGTTCCACTTAGCCATCTAGGACAACCCTTGGGGTTTGTCAAATCTATAAATTTAGGAAATCAAATCTAATCCTCCAATTTTGGAAACAAAATCAAATTATCTATTTTTGAAAATAAAATCCAATCTTCAACTTTAGGAAATAGAAATCAAATCTTTTCTAGTTCTAATCTTTCCTAATTTCAATCTTTCTTAAATTCTAACTTTCAAATCTTTCTTAATTTCAAACTTCCAAATCTTTCCAAATTTCAAATCTTTCTAAGTTCAAATCTTTCTAAATTCAAAACTTTTCAAATTCAAATCTTTCCAAAATCAACTCTTTCCTAAAATGGAAACTTTTCGAAAATAGAACCTTCATAATTCAAAGCTTTTCTAAATTCAAGTTTTTCAAATTCTTCCAAATCAAATATTTCTAAATCAAGTCAAATCTTTACAAGTCTTTTCAAGTCATGTGTTTCTAAATCAAATCAACTCTTTTCCTAACCTTTTGTAATTTGGAACTTTCCTAATTTAAAACTTTCCTAAATTGGAACTTTCCAAAATCAAACTTTTCAAGTTTGAGTCAAATCTTTTCAATTCAATTACATGCTTTAAACCCTAGGTTACCAAAGTCCTAGGATGTTAAAGCCCAAGTTCAACTCCTAACCTTAAGTTAGGATGCTTCAGTTCTTTTCTAAAACTCTTTTCTAAACCAAGATGGTTTTTAAACTCCAATTCAAGTCAACGTAATTTCAAAGCTCAACTCAATCTTTCCAAATCAAAGTTCAAGTCAAAGTCAATTTCAAATCAAAGTTCAATTTCTAATCTTCCAATCAAAGTTTAAATCAAACCCTTTTCAAATCAAACCTCTCAAAGACCCCAAAGTGTCTTTTCAAGTTAAACAAGACCTCAAAGTGTCTATTTTTAATCGGATCTTGAGTCCGAACTACGATTGACCTGATTCCCAATAAAGGGACACGTAGGCAACCCTCATGGGTGCAGTCATAACCTTTTTCAAACTTCAAATCCCCTTCTCAACGTTATTTTCAAAATCAAATCTTTTTCTTGCACTTGCATGTCATGTATCATATCAAACTTCTTTCTAAATTCTTTTCAAAGTGGATAGTATGGGACATTTGATAATCGAAGATTCTAAATGAGTGAACCTAGAGTGAATAGACATATCGGTACCGTAAGGGCAGGATAAGGTGATATCCTAGTGCATCTTTCTTATACGTAACCAACCCCCGGACCGTGGATCACTATTTTCAAAAGACAAAAAAACGGAGTTAGTTTTTAAAAAGGGTTTAAATTTTTTCAAAGGTTGTCAAACATCCTATTTTCTCCAAAAACCCTCTCTTGAGGAAGTTTTCCAAAACCTTTTCAAAAACCCTAACTTAGTTTTAGGTGACCTAACTCACCTTAACAAACTTAGGCGACGACTCTGAATCTTTTCCAAAGGTCTTTATTCAATGTTAATTTCTAGTTCAAACCTAGTCGCACTCGTCCTTCTAGGAGGATGAGTCTAACAAGAGAGTACCGTGTTTTTCTCGCTTATGTGTTTTCTTGAGTGCGAAAAATCGAAGCGCGACAGCTGGCGACTTTGTTGAGAACGCTTAGAGCATTAGGCCATTATCATGTCTCTTCAACCTCCAGTTATCTAGAATCTTCTATTAATAAGTCCAATTCTATCCACTTTAAATTTTGGATCTTCTAAATATCTCGTGAATGAAACGAAGCCCAAAATTAGGTTTTTCGTGTGACTTGGAAATTTTATACCTCCAGACATATGCGGGGATTTATTCTCGTCCAAACAATTTATTTGATTTGAAAGGGTTGTTGATTTTGGAAAAAGTTTCGGAGTTGCCACCGGACATTTAAGGTGTGCTAGGTCACCAAATGGTTTTAATGCAAAAAAAAAAAAAAAACATGGTTTTAATGCAAAACACGTGTAAGCACCCCATTTTTCCCCCCTCGGAAATTTTTGATCTAAAGTCGTTCTCCAATAAAACGTCACAACACTATCAAGCCCCAACTGGCTTTCAAAAGATCACTTCAACCTTCCAAGAGCAAAGACGCACTCCAAGCTCATATGGTCGTTTCAAAGCCAGAATGATCAAAATACCCCTAGGCATTCCACGCAATTTTCAAGAACGGGCGGTCTTCGAAACCCTACTCCAACACTGTCGAAATGACAGAAACACTCATAAACTTTGAACGGTTCACTTCTGGCGTCTGCTAGCCCACCGACATAGAATGTCTGTTGTCCCATGGCATCAAGAATTTTCCTAAGAACAAGCAATCTCTGAAACCATTCGCCAAAACCATTAGAGTGGCAAAAGCGCTTAAAAACTATCAAATCACCAGAGTGGCGAAAGCACTCACAAATAGATTAATACAAGCACACCGCAAGTAACCTTATGTTAAGAGACCGAGTACGCCTCTTGGCCGTAGCATGTTTATCAAAGAACATATGCCTTCCGAAACCAACTCGTCACAACCATTAGAGTGACAAAAACACTTGTAAACCTAGGTCAACACCGACGCCTGCTAGCCCTGTATGGTGAAAAATGACCATTTTGTCCCTAGTAAGCCAACACGTCTTTTGAAAAAGTACCAATCTCGAGATGGTAAGTCCACCCTCAATACTGTCTCTATACAGTTTGGAATGCTCAAAATACCATTCAAACAGGTCACAGTTCCATTTCGGCCAACTTTGGTCAAAATGACTATTTTGCCCCTAAGCACCCCGGCACGCTCCCCAAAAAGTACAAGTTACCCAAAGCAGTACGACCACCCCAAACTACCTCTAGGTAGTCAAATATACCCTTGCTACCGAATATAGTCCATTACAGACTTATTTCGTCAAGTTCCAGTCAAAATGACTACTTTACGCCAACTTGCCCAAGCACATTTTTAGACCACACTCATTCTGAGAATTAAATCGGCATTCATTGGGACACTCCAAAGAGGGTTCTTTCATTTCCAGATGAGTCCCCTGACTCAAAACAAACTTTTATCAATAAAAGCTTCATAGAGCGTGTCACGGACGCTCCTCCAAGCTACTTTTCCTTCACTTTCATAGTTAAAACGCACCATCAAACAATTAACGAAATGCACAAATTAGGAAATTTCAAGAAGCCTGAGTGATTGGTTAAAACGCAGTATCAAATGACTTGAGAAATCTATAAATCAGGAAAGTCTTTTCGAGGGACTTTCCATTAGTATGGTTCAATCAAGATGGTTGCTTCGCAAAGGCCACAATTGCATGGATCAAAAACGACTATTTTGGAAAACTAACCAAGCATCTCGCAGATGCTCCTGAAAGCTTATTTTTAAGCCCGCTTCCCAAGGCAATATCTCTCATTTAAGAGAAACTGTCAAGAAATGTTGCCGCCATGCCTGATTTCTCTAGATCTTTCCCATATTACACAAATATCGAGACAAAACGGGTATAAAAGTTCCCAGTAGGGGAGCATAAGCTACGAGTGCCCAGTTTTTTATTAGATCCAGACAAAACTTGTCTTGTAGCCCAAGTTTGGAAAGTACAGGGGTGCCACGTGTCACTGTTTCAATAGGTGAGTCTAGGCGCACGTATTATATGCACCTGGACCATTTTTGGCCCAGCGCATGTAAAACAAGAACCCAAAATCAAATGCCTATAAATACCAGGCCACCCCTTGTGTATTTCAAAGACGAAAACAGTAACTAAACTCTGCCTAATTCACTCTAAAAAATAAAAAATTCTAAAAAGCTTTAAGTCTCATAAGTTTCAAAGAAGAAGTCCAAGCCATTTGAAGTTCAAGCTTCCAACAATGGTAGATTAAAGATTACAAGACCAAAGGTATTCTCCATTTAAGCTTATATACCCCCCACTCTCTTTTCTCCCTCCTAGCTCACTATAGCTATTCTCTATTTTAATCCACATTTTCTACCTCTTTCTATTGCATGCTTAAACTAAGAGAGCTCCATAGCCATGCCTAGACAAAAGCCTATTAGAACCACAACATCTAGGGACCTCTTAAGGGCCTCATTGTAGATGGTACGACCTTGGAGCACCTTGCAATGTGGTGAAGCAAAGCCTTGTATGACCATACCCTTCGCATTCTACTTGTTATAATATTCATGTTATACTTGCAATGACTTTTTTTTTTTTTGTGTTTAAAACCTCTTTTCAAAACACCATTGTCATTATCTTCAAAGGCTCTTCAAAGTTTATGTCAAAATCTTTTTCAAAATGTCTCTATAATGCTCTTTAAATTGGAGTTTCTTAAGATTCAAGCCAAAGAAAGCCTTAGGTTTCAATGCCTTAGAAATCCTTTAATACCATCTAGGGTGCATTATTTTATTTCATTCTCTTGTGTTTTTCATAAAATGGTTTTCAAAACAACCCTCTCTAGAATGGTTTTTCAAAGTTTTACTCTCTTAAGTTTGTGATTAAAATGGATCCAAGACAACCCTCTCTTGAGTGGTTTTCAAGAATCAACCATATAAATCATAGGCTCACTTGAGTGGTTTCAATTTATTAAAATACTTTTCAAAACAACACTCTCTAGAGTGGTTTTCAAGTTTTTGCTCTCTTGAGTGGTTTTCAAAAATCAATCATATGAATTACATGCTCCCTTGAGTGGTTTTAATAAAATGGTTTTATGAGTTTTCTACATAAATGTCGCACCTTGATTTTTCGCACTCGAGATAATATGTGGAAAACACACGGTACTCTCTCGTTAGAACTCATCCTTCTAGAAGGACAACTGCGACTAGATTTGAATTGTAAATTGATTTCAATAAGGGTTTTTGAAAAAAGGTTTGAAGGTTGGTTATGTATAGGGAAAATGCACTAAGCTATCACCCTATTCCACCCTTGCGATACCTATATGTCTTTTTAGGCTTAAGACTTAAAAAATAGTTGAAATTTCCTAACTCAGGGTTAGAGTTGAACTAGGGCTTAGGTATCCTAGGGTTTAGATAACCTAGGGTTTAAACATGCACTTAAAAAGTTTGATTTCAGGAAAGTTTTGAATTCGGAAAGATTTTATTTTAGGAATGTTTTATTTCAAGCAAGTTTTCATTTTAGGAAATACTTGATTTTAGAAAGATTTGATCTAGGAAAAGATTTGAATTTAGAAAGGTTAGAATTTGAAGTTTGGAAAGTCGAAATTTGAACAGATTTGATTTTAAAAAATTGAATTTGAAAAATTGAGTTGTAAAAGATTTGACCTAGGTTTGAGTTAACTTGGGATTTAAGCAATCCTACGACCTAAAATTTATGCAATGTACTTAATTTGGAAAGATTGGATTTCAATGAAAAAAGGAAAGTTTTGCTTTTGGAAAGTCTTAAAATTAGAAAAAATTTGAATTAAGAAAGATTGGAATTAGAAAATATTTTATTTCTATTTTCTAAAATAGAAGATTAGATTTTATTTCCAAAAATAGGATATTTGATTGGGTTTCCTATTTGGACAAGATTTGATTTAACTTGAAATTGGAAAATTTTAGTTTTGAAAACCTATCATTTTATGTGATTTTGGAGTTAGAAAATCTATAATTTCATGTAAAAATGGTTTTGAAAATCTATGATTTGATACAAATAGAAAGTCATGATTTTATGTAAGAAACCTAGGGTTTCCTAAACATAGACTCTGTGGTTTTGACTTGGACTTCAAGACAAAGGGTTTTTGGAAAGTAAATCTTTGAGAAGAATTTTTAGAAAATGAATTTGCAAAACTATTTTAAAAAGGTTTGAATATAGATTTTTGAAAGTCTTTTAAATATCTCACTTTCCTGAAACGATTCAAATCATGAGAAGGCAAGAATCATTATAGGATTGTGATTTTGAAAAGAACTAGGGTTTGAAACCCTAATATGGACTTTAATGGTCTCATTGAATGTAACACTTTCCTAAAATAACCCTAACCATGGAATGGCTAGAATCATCTTAGGGTTGTGATTTTGAAAATAAGTAGGGTTTGAAACCCAAATTTGGACCTTGATGGTCTCATTGAATGTAACACTTTTCTAAAACAACCCAATCCATAGAATGGTTAGAATCATCTTAGAAATGTGGTTTTGAAAATAACTTTGAAAATAGCTTTTTTGGATGCAAGTTTTAAAGAAAGCTTTTGAATATGATATTAAATGCAATGTATAAACACAACAACCACAATGCAATAGGGACGTGAACATATAAGATTTGGCTTCACCACATAACCAAGGGGACCGGACTCACACCGTCTTAGGTTGAACTTAAAGAAAATCCCTGATACGGTGACTTCCTCCAAGGCCTTCCTAAGCATGAACTAGAGGAGAGTGTTTCAATGGATTGCCAGTTTGATACCCAAATCCGGTGTGATTGAACAAGGCGACCAACCTACTCGGAGCAAAATAGTCATTTCGCATCGAGTTTACCGAAATGGACTCAAAATAGTCTAAAAAGGTACTAGAAGGTTGGGAATACTATTAGAAGTATTCTTGAAATGTAATCGGTTTGATACCCAAAGCCAGTGTGGTTCCTAGAGGCGATTGGTTACCTAGGGGCAAAATGGTCATTTTGACCGAATGCTCTTGGAATCGATCTGGAAACAACCGGAAGGCACTAGAGCATGCTAGATTATCTTTGAGACAATCTTAGAAGGGTGGACTTACTGGTTTGAGGTCTTAGGTACTTTCTAGAAAAGCACGCCCGTGGGGCCCGCCGAGGGTGTCTTGGTCATTTTTTACCAGAATGGGCTAGCAGGCACTACTATTGACCTAGGTTTTGACTATATTCATCACTCTGACGGTGTGTGACGAGTTGGTTTCCAAAGGTATCCCGTCCTTTGGTAAACGTGCCACAGCCAAGAGGCGTGTTTGGTCCTGTGACATAAAAGATTTGTTGGCATTCCCAATGTCGACCTGTTTGCTAGTGTTTTTGTCACTCTGATGGTTGCAATGTTTGTGAGCATTTCTATCACTCTAACGGTGTGCGTTCATTCTAGAAACTACCTGATCTCAGCAAATTGTTGGATAGTCTTATCGCCTGAGGGATCAACTTTCTCAAAAGACATGCCAAATAACAAACATTTTACGTTGGCGGGCTAGTAGGCGCTAGAAGTGAACCGCTCTACCATCTCAGGGACTTGGGTTCCATCCCAATCGTTGGGTGTGAAAGGACTTATCATTTTGAGGGATTTTATACTTTCTCGGTAAACGTGCCATGCTGGATGGACTTACCGTCTGAGGGATCAACTTTCTCAAAAGACGTGCCAGATTGAGTTTGATTGGCTTGGACTATAAATGAAACCAGAATTAAGGTTAAAATAAGGACTTACCATATTTAAGAAGTCATGCCAACTAGAATTGGATCAAGCAATTCTCCAAGGGCATTTTGGTCATTCTGCTTCTATAGGGGCTGGTGGGCCCGCAAAGTGGTTGATTAACTAGATTGAGTCTAGAAAGGCAGTTTGGGCTTAAATGTGTCTGTGTCAGTTTGAATGTGAGTCTAGTCGGGCCGGAGATTACTAAACCAACAAAAATGGGGTGCTTACAATAAAATCATAAGATTTTTCACATGAAACCATAGTTTTCAAAATACACTTTAAAAGTTTCATGTATAAAAGGTCACTTTCCAAACCTTTCAAAACCATTAGTTTCAAAACCCTAATCCAAAACTACCTTTCAAAACCACTAGGTTCAAAAACCTAGCCCAGAACTATTTTCAAAAACCCTAGTTCATCCTAAACCTAGTTGATTAACCCAAGGTCATCCTAACCCTACTTAGTTAACAAAACTCTAGTTCAAAACCACCTTTCAAAACCACCTTTTAAAACCACTAGGTTCAAAAACCTAGCCCAGAACTATTTTCAAAACCCTAAGTCATCCTAAACCTAGTTGATTAACCCTAGGTCATCCTAACCCTAGTTAGTTAACCCTAGGTCAAAATAACCCATGTTAGTAAACTCTAAGTTATCCTTACCCTAGTTAGTTAACCTTGGGTCATCCCAACCCTGGTTAGTTAACCCTAAGTCATCCTAACTCTAGTTCAACCTAACCCAAGTTAGTTAACCCTAGGATATCCTAACCCTACGTCAACCTAACAAAAGTTAATTAACTCTAGGTCAACCTAACCACAAGTCTCAAATTCAAGTCATAAATTTAAAAATCATTTTCACACTTGTTTTCCAAAATCTTCACTCTCTTGAGTATTCAAAAATAATATTGACAAAATCTTTTCAAATGGTTTTATAAACTCCTCAAAGTGTTTTCAAAAGTTCTCTTAAACTTGTCTTAACCAAAAGTGGCTAGACACTTAGCATTTTCAAAATTACATTCTAAAATTATTTTCTAAAAACTCACAACTCTAAGGGTGGTACTAACCTCCTCATAGTTAAAGTTTCCAAAGGAAAGTGATACATTAAATGAAACCTTCAAGGTTCATATTGGGATTTCATACCCTAGAGGTTTTAAAATATCTCTTTCAAAAAAGAATTTCAAGAGTCAAATTCTTGAGACGACCTTTGTCTTCTATGGTTAAGGTTGTCCAAGAAAAGTGATATATCATAGAAGAGTTTACAATCCTAAAGTTTTCAACACCCAAAAGGAAATTTCTAGCTCATTTGCCAAAATGAATTTTTCAAAAATCATAACCCTAAGGGAGTTTAGCTTGATCAATAACTAATCTCTTGAAGCTAATGAAACATTCAATCAAGCCTTTCATTAGGCATAGAAAATTCATTCAAAACTTTTCAAGGCAAGTCTTCAAAAGTTTTCATTTCCTCCATATCCAAATTCTATTTTCAAAACATCTCTAACCAAGTTTTTAAAACATTTCCAAACTCTCTTGAGTTGATGTCAAAACACTTTCAAATCTCCTTCGACTCACTCTGAAAAACACTTCAAAACTCTCTTGAGTTCCATTTCAAAAAACACATTCCAAAACTCTCTCGAGCTCATTTTCAAATCAAAACTCTCTTGATTTCAAGTTTCAAAACCTTCTACGACTCCTTCGAGTCGGCTTTTCAATTGTGCTTTTGCACAAACTATAACTGACCTGATTCTCGCCAAATGAGATACATAGCCAACCTAAATAAGAGCCGTCATAACCTTCATTTCAAGTCAAATATCCTTTTAAAGCTTTCTTTCTATTCAAAAGTACTTTTCAAAAGTCTAATTTCAAAAACTTCCTATTCTTTTAATAGCCTTTCCAAAAACATACATCATGCATCATTCAACCCAAAAGTGATGAACCAATCCCATTTTCAAAATTATGTAATTGGATATAATGAATATTGGACAACTGGAGATTTAGTGAGTGAATTAAGCATAAATAGACATGTAGGTACTGAAAGGGCGGGGTAGGATAATGATCTTAGGATATCTTCCCCACACAACCAACCCCCAGACCCTAAATCTCTAGTTTCAAAGACCAATTCAGAGTCACATTTCAAAAGGGCTTTAAACTATTTTCAATAGGTTGGTAAAAATCTTATTTCCTAAAATCTTTTCTAGCAGGCATTTTCAAAATATTTTCAAAAAACCTAAGTTTTGTTTGTAGACTACACTTAGTTTTAGGTGACCTAGCACATCTTCAATCATTATAGGTGGTGACCCCAAATCTTTTTCAAAAAGTCTTTATTCAAATCAATTTTCAAGATTAAAGCCCCATCACACTTGTCCTTTTAGAAGGATGAGTCCTAACATAGAGAGTACTGATTTTACCCGAGTCAAGACTTAGGCTCGAGGTAAAAATCGGGACGCAACAACATGATATGTAGGTTTGGAAAGATTCCAATCATTTTGAAAAGGCATTTTTGTCAATTTTTTAAAGGCCCTTTACGGTTTAACTCCATTTTGGTTTGCATAATCAGGTCTAGACTCGAGGATCCTTTTACATGTTGGGAAGCGTATACATTTAAAGCATAACACCCAACCCTGCCTAAAATTAGCATCACCTCTGCTCTAGAAACCTCTTTTCCAATGTCTATCAAATTCAGCCTCATCATTATCGTCATCATTGTGCTTGTATGCATGCATCATGTAAATTGTGTGAAGTTGAGAATGATTGTGTTTATATGCTTATGCTACGTACTGATGTGCATGTATAAGGAATGCATAAATGTAGGCAGCATAACTGCCATGCTACTTATGAATGCAATGCTATTGATCAAAAAAGGGCTTATGCCAGACTTTTGAAAAGGTTCATTTGACTGCTTTTGAAATGTTTATCACTCCACTTGGGGAGGTTTTGAGATGTTATTCCAATAAAGGAACAAAATACTGATGCTTATGATGAGCTTTGATTGAGCCTAAAAAGAGAATTCAAACTGCCAATATATTTTAAAAACGCAGTTTGGGGTTGACTTTGGAACTATCTCCCACTCCTTGGGAAAAATGTGAAATATGATGGCCCGTGTCTATGGACAAAACTCTGGCTTAAAATGTTGGTTCCCTATTTGTTTAGGGACAGATGACCGAGCCTAGGAAGACAACCTATACTACCTATGTACCCTAGCTATGTAACGATCAGGTCAGACGTAGTTTATCCTAACCGGTGGCCAGGGTTTGTGAACAAAACTCCAGCTTAAAAGGGTTATTTCCTGTTTGCTAGGGAAAAGGGAACCGAGCCTAGGAAGAAAACCCAAACTTCCTACATATCCTAACTATGCAGGGAGCAGGTCGAATGAAGTTCAACATGTGTTGAAATGGCTATCATGGTTTCCTATTTCCGAAAAGGTATCTAGTGGCCCGAGCTCTACGGATGAAACTTCGGCTTCAAAGGTTGATTCTTCGTAAGACGGAAGAAAGGTGACCGATTTGGGAAGAAAACCTAGACTGCCTACGTACCCTAGCTGTGTAGAGATCAGATTAAACATAGTTCAAATAGGACTACTGGCCCGGGGTTTGTGAATAGAACTTCGGCTTACTAGGGTTACTTCTCTACATGTTCAATGAGAGATGGCCGAGCCTAGGAAGAGAACCCAAATAGCCTAGGTATCCTAACTATGCAGGAATTAGGTCAAGCGTAGTTTATACATGATGATAGAATGGTTATAATTGGATTCCCATATGTTGGGAAAGTATCTGATGGCCCGGGATCTTATGGACAAAACTCTAGCTTAAATGATTAACGGGGCCTATCAAGGGAAAGATGACCGAGCCTGGAAAAGAACCCAAATAACTTACATACCCTAATTCCGTAGGGATCAAGTTAGAAATAGTTTCTGCCGACTTCAAAATGAAAAGAGAATAACGCCACAGAGCTTTCTAGCTTTTGATAGAAAGGTTATGAGAAAATTGTGGTTTTTATGCAAGAATTTGATAAATGATTGGATTTTTGAAAAAGGATCTTCCCCATTTTATGCAATTTTAGCCAGTTTGTACTACTTTAAAATGGCTAACTTAGTCCACAGAGGAATTTAGTGTTTCGATAAGAGGTTTTGGCTAGTGGCAACTATAGAGCATACGCACACAAATTTAGAACTAGAGTTTGGGTCATTTTTTCAAAAAATAGGAGTTTTTTGTGACAAGGGCCATTTTGTCATTTTGATAATTTTAGCAATTCTGGTATGGAAGATCCTATAACAGAAATCGAAGAGCATAAGTGTTATGGCTATGATGGTAATCTGTGCTTTTGTTTAAGAAAACGATGATTTTCCAAGGAAGGGTATTTTTGTCATTTTGTCAGGCCACGTATTTTTGAAATGGAAGATTCGTGTAACAGCAACTGTAGAGTATACGTACTGTGGCTCATGACGATGGTCTGGACATTTGTTTTGAAAAATCTATTTTTCAGGTCTTCAACCGGGTATTACGATGGCTTATGATCGGCAAAAAATGCAGTTTTGGGTTCGAAAATGGGCATTATGACTGCTCTGATGAGTCAATATGCAATTTTATATTTGAAAATGGGCAATATGACGGGTTATGATGGGCCAAAATTCAAGTATGGATGGACATGCTGACACATTATGCTGGCTAAAACCATAACAAGGCCACCGAAAACTAAGAAGGAGTAGAAGCAGAAATGCCTGGTTTCCATGGCTTGAATGTAAGTTTATGTACCTTGAGTGATTTTGACATAGTTTCGGCTTAGTTTGGATGTAGTTTGGTTACCGAAAATTGGGCAGACTAACGGCTAACCAAGGAGCTATTTGGAGCCGTGAAACAGACAGAGGTCTGGCTATGTTGGAGGGATGGTAGGTGTTGGAATTCGCCCCTAGTAATAAGTTAGATACTAAATAAGCCATTCCAGATACCATAGCATCGTAATAGCTTCAGTCGGAACTTAAATTGACTAGTTTGAATTACACCTCTTTACTGGTGAGATTTCAGCAACACTTCGGCCTAGCTAGACACCATTTTCATTGTTTCCATCAGACCGAGTTCTGGCTAATTGGGAGGAGTTTTTGAATCCTCGAGATTGTAAAAGCATTATTCCAGCTATGCAGAGGGGTTCTTAGAAACCATTGATTGGGCAGCACTTTAGCTAGGATCGGGTGATTCTGAACTAGTCAATTAGATAGGGGATCGGCTTGGCCGAGGTTGACCTAGCCGAATTTGGTGACATAAGGCCGGAAGGCTCTCTTCTCTAGAGAGAGAGAGAGAGAGAGAGAGAGAGAGAGCAAGTATATGACCGTAATGTAGCAATAATTTCTTAGTGAAGTCCAACGTCGAACCACAGGGAAATTATGGATGGCTTTGTCAGTAAACTAATATTTTGGAAAAGACTAATTTCTTAGAAAACAATCTTCTAAAAAGAAAATAAAAAGTAATCTTCTTGTTGGAAAGATTGAACTATCTAATAACAATGGAAATCAAGAATAAAAAGAAGTCCTGGCTAAGCATGATCCAATTGTTAGGTATATATGTGATCGTCCAAGGTAAGGTTAACTCAATTCAACAATGACAAGAGTGTTGTTGAATCAAAAGATTTATCAATAAAAACTAATTGGAATCTTGATAGGTTCTTGAAGATTTGTAAAAAGTTATTGTTCAAAGGATCCTTATCAGGGATCTAAGTAACCGATATCCCAAAATCTAATTTGTGTATAACAACTCAAAGATCTTGATTTCTAAGGAAAATCTTTAAGAACGCATAAAGATTCATTGAGAAAAGATGAAAACATTGCAATGCATGAAATATCTTAATCAACCATACAAAACCCTTCAATCTTCACATCCCCATGCCAAAAGATGATCAGCTACTTGAAAACATGAAGAAAACTTAAATTCAATTGGTAAATAATATGTTTGATTACAAGATATTAAAGCACAGAGTAAAACTAAGCTATTCTACCTAAGAAACTCTCTAAAAAAAACTCTAAAAATTGCATAAACTAAAGATCATCCAAATTAGGATTGCAATTGCACTTAAACAAGGTTAGGAAACCAAGAAAAAAAGTCAAAAATGCAGACCTGCTTTCAAACCCCTTGCCAACCGTTTGAACAGTCACCTTTTAGTCTTTGGCCATTCGAACGCCTTTAAGGACCCTTCAAATAGTATGCAGCTTTGCAGATTTTTGTCGCTCAGTTTTGACCATTTTAGAACCATATGCAGCCAATGCGTATTATAGGCAAAGTTTTAGATCTTGAAGTCTTCTTTTCAACACCACAAGAATCAGCTCAATCAGACATTGGAGCAAAAATCGATGGCCAATCTTCCAAGACAACGTTGAATTTCCCTCTCCGGTTTGATTGCTTTGAACCCGCCTTGATCATTCTTACTTTTTTTTTACTCTTTTGGCTTCCAGAACCTACAAAACTCGAACAAAATATAGTCGAACACATGATTAACTAAACTAAAGCAATATACACTATTCTAAGTCTAACAAAGTCCAAATTAAAGGCCTATGATTACACTTTTACAATGCAATCACGAGGCCCCTATTTATAGAAAAAATTTAGGCTAGGCATTTGAACGCCATGATGCCTTCGTTTATTCTTTTAGGCATATCAATGCCTAACGTTTGGAGGGAGAAGATGTGGCTCCACCAAAATTTTGTCACGTATGCAAAATGATGATGTCAGCATGACACATCATGGTTGGTCACAATAATGCCCATGTCCACAAATTTGCACATCATGGCATTGCAATGCTGTGAATCCTTAAATTGGCCTTCACGGCATAACTCATGTCTCCTTGCTTTTGGTTCGCTCCAGTGTTCTCCGATTTGGGGCTCTTGTTCCTTATTGATGAACCAAACTTCAGAAGGTGATATCAAAGACCACTTACCTCAGGTTTACTAAATTCAGAAGCTTTGGACTTCCGATTTAGGGTTTTCAAAGTTCAACCACATTACAGTCATTAAACTTCGGCTGGAGAATGCTTAAAAGATATCAATGGATGTTGGAGATGTCCAATCTCTGAAATGATGTCATCAGAGTCCTACCAAACGCAGTCGCTTGGACTCTAGTTTAAGTACTAAAGATGTCTAATCTCCAAGAGGTGTCATCGAAGTTTGACTAGGATGCGATCGTCTGGACTAAATTTAAGGTGACTAAAGATGTTCGTTCTCTGAAAGGTATCATCGGTGTTCGATTGGGTTGCAGTCGTCTAAACTCCAATTTAAGATGACTGAAGATGTCTGATCTCTAAAATGGTGTAATCGGAGTCTGACTGGGATACAATCGCCTGGACTCTTGTTTAAGGTGACCTGAGATGCTTGATCTGTGGAATAGTGTCATCGGAGTCCGACTAGGATACGGTCATCTAGGCGTCGATTTAAGGTGATCAAAGATGTCTGATCTTCAGAATTATGTCATCAAAGTTCGATCGAGACGCGGTCGTTTGGTCTTCAGTTTAAGGTGACAGAGATCTATGATCTTCGAAATGGTTTCATTAAAGTCCAACCGGGGCACTATCGTTTAAACTCCAGTTTAAGGTGACTAAAGAAATCTAATCTCTAGAATGGTGGCATCGGAGTCCGACCAGGACACAGTCGTCTGGACTCTAGTTTAAGTTGACCAGTGATATCTAATCTCTGAAATGGCGTTATTGAAGTTCGACCGAGACGTTATCACTTGGACTCATGTATATGGTTTGATGTTATGAGCCAGTGGTTCAAATTTGGGTGTTAGCACCTGCTAGCCCCGATAGATAAAAAAATCACCATTTTGCCCCTAAGGCACCCGACATGCTTCTCGAGAAAGTATCAATCCCTCAAAGTAATGAGACTATCCCACACTGTCTCTAGGCGAGTCTGGCACGTTCAAGATGCTAATCGAGTCGGCCCTGGGCCCATTTTGGCGACTATCGATTAAAATAACCATTTTGCCCCTTAGGCACCCTAGGCACACTTCTCGACAAGTACAAACCCCTCAAAGTGCAAAAGCCATTCTAGACTACCCCCAAGTAGTCAAGCACGTTCAAGAGGACAAGATTGTTTGGGCTATTTCCTTTATATAAACTTATAGTGCAGCTGTTACTTGGAATAAAATCAGAACCTACTATCCTAAAGTCATATGGCATACATTAGTTTGGTTTCCTAAGAATATTCCTTGACACAGCTTTATCATTTGGACAACTATTAAGAACAAGCCTACCACTAGAGCAAAACTTGAGGAGTAAGGGGTCATGAATCAAGTAATCTATGATTTATGTCTCATGCAAGATGAGACTCTTGACCATCTTCTTTTCAAATGTCCATATTCTAAGGAATTCTGGTCTACAATCTGTTAATTGTGCATGATATCTAAACAAAACCAAACCTGGGGGGCTTAGGTAAACTCATTGGTTGAAAAACTTAGTGCCAACAACTTTTGTAACTTTATTAGGAAGCTTGCATGGGCAGCACTAGTCTATTACATCTGGCAAGAAATGAACAATAGAATTTTTGGCAGCACCCTAAGATCACCATAATAGCTAGTGAAGGAAATCAAGCATGATATTCAAGTCAAAGTCTCCCAATTCTCAAAGATTCCATCTTTTCAACTCAATGCAGCTATAGTCCGAAAATAGTCCATTCTCCTTTTTGTCTTTGATTGATCTTGAACTAGGTCTTTAGCTTGGGATTTTATTCCCTTTTATATAGAGGGGTATGCTCTTCTCTAGCTTGTACTTTGTCGTGCTCCGATTTTTCACACTCGAGAAAACACAAGTGAGAAAAACATAATACTCTCTTATTAGAACTCATCATTCTAGAAGGACAAGTGCGACTAGGTTTGAACTAGAAATTAATTTGAATAAAGGCTTTTGAAAAAAGTTTGGAGTCGTTATCTAACTTTGATAAGGTGAGTTAGGTTACCTAAAACTAAGTGCAATCCGAAGATTAAACTTTGAGTTTATAAAAAAGTTTTGGAAAACTTCCTCAAGAGAGGGTTTTTGGAGAAAACAGGTTGTTTGGCAACCTTTGAAAAGATTTAAGCCATTTTTGAAAAATAGCTCTATTTTTTAATTTTTGAAAATAGTGATTCTAAGTTCGAAGGTTGGTTACGTACAGGAAAGATGCCTACATGTCTATTCACCCTAGGTTCACTCATTTAGAATATCGATTATCCAATGTCCAATGCTATCCATTTTAAAAAGAATTTTAAACAAAATTTGATATGATGCATGACATGCAAGTGCAAAAAAAAAGATTTAATTTTGAAAATAGATTTGAAGAAAATATTTAAAGCTTGAAAAAGGTTGTAGAAATTGAAAACTTGAAAAAGATAGTGACCGCACCCAAGAGGGTTGCCTACGTATCCCTTTGTTGGGAATTAAGTCAGTTGTAGTTGGGACTCGAGGTCCGATTGAAAATAGACACTTTGAGGTCTTCAAAAAGTTTGACTTGAAAAGGTTTGATTTGGAACTTTAATTAGAAGATTGGAAGATTGAAAATTGAACTTTGATTTAAAATTAGACTTGGAATTAACTTTGATTTGAAATTAAACTTAAGAAGTAGAACTTGGACTTGTTTTGGAAAGATTGATATAAGCTTTGAAAACATCTTGACTTAGATAGAAGTTTGAAAACCATCTTGGTTTAGAAAAAAGTTTTAGAAAGGAGTTGAAACTTCCTAACTTTAGGGTGAGCGTTGAACTAGGGTTTGACCTCTGAGTGTAATATCCCAAACCCCTATTTATTTATATTAATGTGAATTTCTAGTGTATACGATGTTTAATTTTAATTACTTCATCTTTTGGATTAAAAATGACCAATGAGAACTTGGGTTGTAACTTATGTTAGAGATGTGAGACACATGGGATTATTTTCCATGTGTGTCTTCTATAACACAAAACACACACACGCATATACACATACACACACCCAACCGTAAGAGGGAGAGAGAGAGAGAGAGAGAGAGAGAGAGAGAGAGAGAGAGAGAAAGGAGAGGAGAAGAGGAGAAGAGAAGAGGGAAGATTGAAGGAAGAGAAAGCTTGAAGAGCCTCCACCCAAGCCAAAAGGAGCCATTGGAGGACTTGGGCAAGCTTGAAGAAAGGTAAGACTTTATCTCTCTACAAAATTGTATATGTGTTTGTATCTATCTTGTTGGGTTAAGTTGTGAGGTTGTTTTGGGGGACTTCCTTGAGTCCCAAATTGTCTAAAACTAGAATATTGTAAGCCCCATTAGAAGATTTGAGAGTTTAGAATTGAAATCCCCAATTTATGCAAGTTAGGACTTGGGTTCCTAAAACTCTAGATCCCTTTGATTTACTTGTTGGTTTAGCTTCATTTTAAAGTATTGTAGCTTCTTGGGTTAATCTTTAAATCCTAGAAGCATTGGTAAAGTTTGATAGAGTTTGGGGTAGTTTAGGTTAGAAATCTAAGGTTTGGAGAACCCATTTTCTCGAACAAAATATACAAGGATCGTCAAGACGGCTCGTATTAGTGTCCTGACAATCAATTTTGAAGCTTGGAATAGCCACGGATCGTCAGGATGCAACATTTTGCGTCCTGACGATAGTATTTTTGGGAATGTCAGCATCGAGTCGTCAGGACGCTCTTGCTGACGCTAGTGTCTGACAACTCCAACACTGTTTAGTAAAATAGGCATAACTTTCTCTAAAAAAATACTCGGAATGACACACCATTTGAAGCATTGGAAAGTAGACTCATAGACCTTTGTATCCCTATAAAGTGGGTCCTCTAATTCATTATAGATTGGGAGATATGAGATTTTAAAGTTAACCGAAAATTATACCAAAAACCTTATTTTTCCAAAGTGTTACCCCGTTTTTTGTGAGACCTAACTTCTTCACCCAAAATGTGTTTTTAAGGCATGACCTACCAAATTGAAGGGTTGTAAGCCTACTTCCACACGGAACTAGCCTAGTGTGTGAAACCTTTTTCGGGATGGTTGAGACGTGATGAAAGGATCGATGTTCCGAGTTTCATACTTTACCCTCAACTTTATGTTCTCCTTTTAAGTTGGGGCCTTGCCCTAGAGTTAGTGTTGCCCTTCCATGTTGAGAGTGAGGTGTTGGTGAGTCAAGGTTGAGGGACTTATGTGCTAAGTCTCGGTTTACGTGTTATTGCTTTGCCTTGGAGTCTTGTATTGATATTTCTATACTTCTATGTGCATTTTGTGTAGGGAAGCCTTGTTTACCACCTATTTAATAGGAGAGAAGTGAATAGCGATATGTCATGAGTAAAACTCTATTATTTTTTAATTGTTTTAAGCTGACTTCTATATCATGAATGTGTTCCATATGTTTCAATGCATCAATGATTATGTTCAAGTATAAAGTAGATGTAAGATTCCTAACGTACGACTCTAACTCAAGGTCTTTTCGTGGCAAGACATTAATCTAGTCTGATAGTCCTAGGATGGGGGATGTGAAATAAACTATCAACATATAAGGTCTTTCGTGGCAAGACCCTAAACTAGCAACGATGGTCCGACGGTAAGGGATACGAAATAATCTATCGCCATGTTGGGAGATGTCCCTTGGCTTAAAAACCTATGTGTGACCTTTATGGTTACTATAACTGAGTCTAGCTCTTATGTTGGCCTAAGGAGCCTATGCGTGACCTTCATGGTTACTATGTTGACCTAGAGAGCCTTATATGTACCGTGTGCGGCTAAGATCAAGCACCCAGAAAGGGGATAAGTAGGTGCAAGCTAGAGCAGACAATCTAATGTTGGCCTAAAGAGCCTTATATGTACCGTGGAGCTGAGACCAAGTGCCCAGAAAGGGGGTAGGCAGGTGCAAGACAGAGTAGACAATCTAATGTTGGCCTAAAGAGCCTTATATGTATCGTACGGCTGAGACCAAGCTTCCAGAAAGAGGGTAGGCAGGTGAGAGCTAGAGCGAACAATCTAACGTTGGCCTAAAGAGCCTTATGTGTACCGTGCGGCTATGACCAAGCACCCAGAAAGGGGGTAAGCAGGTGCGAGCCAGAGCGGACAATCTAATATTGGCCTAAAGAGCCTTATGTGTACCGTGCGGCTGAGACCAAGCGCCTGAGAGGGGGTAGACAGGTGCAAGCCAGAACGGACATAATTGTACTGCGTACTATGATAGCTCAAGCGCTCCCAAGGGAGTAGGCAGGGTGAAGTATTACCGTTGCAATGCGTTTAAAACCGTGAGATAGGCACATGCGTGACATGAAGCGCCAAAGCGGTCAATATTGTACACGGTTAAGATCTTAGCCTAAAGAACCCTATATATAACCTTTAAGGTGACTAGTGCAGAGCTTAGCTCTGGTATAAAGACGTAACATACTTATGCTCTGGAATGAGAAATATGATTTGTTCAAATGCTTCATGACAAGTTACGTGTGTTTCCACAAGTACTAATGCCCCAATATATCTCCCCTTTCTATGATATTATGATATGCCCTTACAATATCATGCCATGACATACTTATGACAGTCATGTTTAGCCTTACGAAATCATGTTATGCATTATGTCTCACTCCTATGATGCTATGTTCGCAGTGTTATAGTATTTCAATATAATACTTATGTTATTTACGTTTCCAAAGCTATGCTTTATAAGTTACTGAGAATGATAACACTTGATGTGCCTGATATTATGTGGCGAGCTAAGTTGTATGCTTACCAGATATGATATATTATGCTCATGATAAGTCATGTCACGCTTGAATAATTCCTGCTACAACACGCCTGCCTCTTTTCTTTAATATTATGTTTTAGAAATGATGAAATATTTTAATACAAAAGCCTATGTCACATGTGATTTTAAGATTTCACTTATATGTCTCTAAGTTCATCTCACATATACATAAAGGTACCCCTATTGCCATGTACATGAAATATAAATGTTAGTCCACAGTATTTTATGCTCATGCATTATTGTTATTCACTAAGCATTAGCTTACGTTTTCTAAAATGTTTTCAAGTGACCAAACTGGGAGGCCTTGAGGGAGGCCCATTACGTGGATATTTGGACTACAGCTCATGAGCCTTATGTTATGTACTGATATAGGGATTGGACCCTATTGTTTTATAATATTATAATGTTATAACTGTGATGGCCTTTGACATGCCCATCTTATGAAATGTTTATGTTTTAGAGATTAGGCATTGTTCTGCTATGTATGACACACATTTTACTTTACGTTTATAAAAGTTTTAAATTCCGCAATTATGTATCCTTTAAAAATAAATGCACGGATATTCAACCGGGTTATGAAATGCGGCCTTAGGTAGCCAAGCTACTAGCCAGTCATGCACCCTAAATCTGTATAAGCCGGATCTGGGGCGTGACACTTAAAGTTTAGGTAACCTAGGGTTGAAACATGCACTTGAAATTAGAATGTTTGATTTAGACTTGAAAAGTTTGATTTTAGAAAGTTTCGAATTAGAAAAGTTGAATTTAAGAAAGATTAGAAAAGAATTTGATTTGATTTAGAAAACAATTGTAAAAATTTGACTTGATTTGGAAATATTTGATTTGGAAGAATTTAGAAAGTTAGAATTTGGAAAACCTGAATCTAGGAAAACTTTAAATTAGGAAGATTCCATGTTTTAGAAAAGTTTTCAAATTAGGAAAGTTTCATTTTAAGAAAGTTTTGAATTAGGAAAGTTCCATTTTAGGAAAGTTTTAAATTAGGAAAGTTTCATTTTAGGATTGTGCCAAATTAGAAAAGTTTCATTTTAGGAAAATATTGATTTTGGAAAAATTTGAATTTGAAAATTTTTGAACTTAGAAAGATTTGAAATTTTGAAAGACTTGAAAGTTTGAAATTAAGAAAGCTTTGAGAATTTAGATTTAAGAAAGATGGGAATTAGGAAATATTTGATTTCTGTTTCTTAAAGTAGAAGATTGGATTGTATTTCTAAAAATAGATGATTTGATTTTGTTTCCAAAATTGAAAGATTTGATTTGGTTTCCCATGTGGACAAGATTTGATTTGACTTGAAATTGGAAAGGTTGAGTTTTGAAAATCTTAGATTTGGAAATCTATGATTTGGTGGAAAAAAGGGTTTTGCAAATCTAAGATTTGATGTAAAAAAATAGTTTTGGAACCCTATAATTTGAAGCAAAATAGAAAGTCATGATTTTAAGAAAGGAATTAGGGTTTCCTAACTATGGATTCTAGGGCTTGACTTAAACTTCAAGACAAAGAGATTTTAGAAAACAAATATTTGAAAAGAGTTTTAGGAAGTAGACTAACAAAACATTTAGAAAGAGGTCTGAATATGGATTTTTACAAGTCTATTGAATATCTCACTTTCTTAAAACGATTCTAACCATAGGAAAATTAGAATCATTTTAGGGTTGTGATTTTGAAAACAAATAGGGTTTTGAAATATGGACCCCAATGATCACATTGAATATAACACTTTTCTAAAACAACCCTAAACATGGAATGACTAGAATCATCTTAAGATTATTGTTTTGATGAACACAATTTAAGGTTTGAACTCGAATTTGAACCTTGATAATCACATTGAATGTAACACTTTCCTGAAACAACCCTAACTATGGAATGACTAGAATCACCGTAGTCATGTGATTTTGAAAAATAAGTTTGAAAGAAGAGATTATGAATGCAAGTTTTGAAAGAGAACTTTAATGCAAGTTTGAAAACAATTTTAAATGCAATGCATGAACATGGTAATTACAATGCAATAGGGTCGTGAACATACAAAGCTAGACTTCACCATATAATCAAGGGAGCCGAACCCACACCATCAAAGGTTGAACTAGAAGAAAGCCCCCAATACGGTGACCTTCAACAGTCCTTCCTAGGCATGAATCGGGGATTCCCTTATTTCAAGCATGCAAGAAGAGGAGGTAAAAGATAGGGATTAAAATAAAAGAAAACTCGAGTGGGTTAGGAAAGAGAAGAGAGAAGGGGATTACATAAAAGTAATAGAAAACCATCCTCGTATTCTTCTTACTTTTATTACTTGGTTTGCTTCACTTGACTTGAACTTTGAGAGATTTGAAAATACAACACTTGATCTTCAATGGATGTTTTGAGGCTTGTGTTTGAGTGTATAAGATGTATGGAGGCTAGAGTTTGAGTGTATAGAGGCTAAGGCTTGAGAGAATTAGGGTTTGGAGAGACTTTGAGCTCTATTTTTAGAGAGACAAAGTTTATAGATTGAATTTGCGTATCCTTTTTATGCAGAGGAAGGGTCTATATTTATAGGCAACCAAAGTTGACTCTAGCACCTGTTGTGGTGACGTCAGGCCAAATTTTGGCTTGGCACCACTAGGAGTGACTCCAGCCTTCTAGGATATTTTTTAAGTTGGCAAGAAATAGATCTTTAACTCTTGGAATGCAAGGTAGAAAATTTAGGTGCCTGTCCTAGTGACTACCATGCAATTTTTGGGTTGACTCCACTAGAAGTGACTCCGAAAAATCCGGGAATGATCTGGAAGGTTCCGAGTAACCAGACAGGGCCAAGAATGGACGAGAACCCTCGTGAGAGTATCCTTAAGATAACTAGCTTGAGAAACAATGCTAGAATAGTTGAAAAGGTTGAACGGCCCGCCAGGGACAAAATGATCATTTGAACTAAGGAAACATTAGAACGGACCCGGAGTGACCCGCGAAAGGCTAGAGGGTTGGAAACACTATTGTGAGTGTTCCAAAAAATTACTGGTTTGATACCCAGAGCCAGTGTGGTTGGAAAAGACAACCAGCCCACCAAAGGCAAAATAGTTATTTTGCACCGGCCATACCGAAATAGAATTGGAATGGTTCAGAAAGGTGTTAGAAGGTTGGGAATACTATTGGAAGCATCCTCAGAAGGTAACTAGTTTGATACCCAAAGCCGGTGTGGTTCTTAGAGGCAATTGGATGCCTAGGGGCAAAAATGATCATTTGGCTTCAAGTGGGCCCGACGGGGCTAGGAAGTGACCGGTGGACTGGATTGAAATTTGGAGAGAGGGTGTGATTTTGAATGTGTATGCGATGTTCGAAAGTGAGCCTGGTCGAGCTGGAGATAACCGAGCGGGCAAAAATGGGATGCTTACATCCCAGTGCACACATTTGCCTACCAAAAAAGACAAAAAAAGGTTATTGAAAACAAGTCATCCCAGTGTCATTTCGGTGAGTTTTGTTCAAAATGACCATTTTACGTCTACGTGACCTAGCACACTTTTTGAGACCACAACGGCTTTGAGAATTAAACCAGCTAACGTAACATTTCAGTAAAGGCCGCACAACCTTCCAAATGAAGCCTATTGGCTCGAAGCACACTTTAGTCAATAAAAGCTTCCAAAAGCATGTCGTATACGCTTCCCAAAAGCTAACTTTTTCTTCACTCCTCTAATTATAACGCACTGTCAAAATGTTGGCAAAATATGCAAATTAAGGAATTTCCTAAATCTCGCACAAGAGGCTTTCCATCAATAGAGTCCGATCATTGAGATCATTGTCCGAAGGCCACGATCAAATGCTTCAAAGATGGCTACTTTAAAAAATTTGGGAAGCGTATGAAAGACATTTCTTGTTTAATGTTTTAGAGTTCAAGTCTATAATTGTAACGCACCATCAAATGGTTGGGAAAATGCAAATATTAGGAAGTTCCCAAAAGCCTGCACATGAGGTTTTCCATCGATGTGGTTCGATCGAGGAGATTGCTTCACTGGATCAAAGACAACTATTTTGGGAAATTTTAGAAGCATTTTGGAGACGTTTCCAAGACCTTATTTTTATGTCCACTTCCAAACCTTATTTTGTCTTTATCAACTAAGATCACCTGAGTCTTCAAACATATACCATATCAAAGAGAATCTTCAGAACAACACTGCTACCAAGCTGGATTCCCTTGGATTGCCCCAGAATGGCATGGATATTGAGATAAACTAAGCATAAAAGCTACTGACAAAGAAGCATAAGCTACAGGCGTCCACAGTATGATTAGTCGAGACAAAACTAGATTATTGCCCAAGTTTGCAAGTGTTTGGGAGTGCCACATGGCATCCTCCCATTGGAGGAGGCCAGACACCTCTCAAAGAGGCATCCATGCAAATTTGTATGGACGCTCTTTAGTCAGGCATCCCAGGGGGTCCAGTTTGCCTATAAATACCAATCCATCCCCCTTGCAAATTCAGATTGAAAAACTGTAGCAAAGCCCCATTAAAGTCACTATAGAAATCTTAAATTCAAAATAACTCTTCAACACTGTAACTTCTTTGAAGATTTAACACACCAATTGAAGGTCAAGTTTGAAGCCACAGTGGATTTGAAGACCAAAGGTAACTTTTATTTATATTCTTGTCTACCCCACTCTCTCTACACCAGCTTGAAGCTCACTTGAGCTTTCTTCTATTTTGATCTCCATCTTCAAATCCCACCTTCTTTGTGTGCTTAAAACAAGTAAGCCTCTTGGCCATGCCTAGCGATGCTTACAAGACCCACGGTAACCAATAATAATATGGCCTTGAAGCTCTTTTGCTATTTGGTGATACTTTAACCTTGAATGTTCCTACCATTGTTCTTATGATGTTCATGCATTCATAGTGTCCTTGTTACATGTTCATTACATGTTTTCAAAAGCTCTTTTGGCTTGTTTTCAAAAATTGTTATGATTTTCATTTCCAAAAGGTTTGTGATAACGCTTTTAAAATTTCTTTGAAAAATGACTTTCAACTCTTTACTTCTTTCTAGTTGTCTCTCTTTGAAGTGGTTACCAAGAGCCGTAGTTTACTTCTTTGAGTTGTTTCTAAAACAAACATAAACACTAGGTTGCATTTTTTACAAAAATCATAACTCTCTCTAGTTGGTTTTTCAAGTGGTTTTTCAAAAATCACAACTCACTTGAGTTAGCTTTCAAGGTTTTTACAAGAACCACAACTCTCTTGAGTTGGTTTTTATAGTTGTTTTACAAAATTTACAACTATCTTAAGTTGGTTTTTCAAGATGTTTTATAGAAGTGACACTCGTTCAGTGGTTTCTAAAGTATTTTACATGAAATGATATATTTTCTCGAATGTTTATAAAAATAGTTTTATATAAAACAATACTCTTTTGAGTGATTTTTAAAATGTTCCACATGAAATGATACAATCACTTGAGGGATTTTCAAAATGGTCTTGTATAAAAGGTCATCCCCTTGAATAGTTTTCAAAGCTTTGCACATAAAATCATAGCTTTCAAGAATGATTTTTCAAAATTATTCACACAAATGACACTTCCAGGCATCAAAACCCTAGTTCTAAACCATTTTTGAAAAAACCACTAGGTTTCTCAATACCCTACTACAAAACCACTATTTTTTCCAAAACCCTAGTCCAAAACCATGTTCCAAAAATCACAAGGTTCCCAAAACACTAATTCAAAACCATTTTTCAACAACCCTAAGTTAACCTAATCCTAGTTAGTAAACCTTAGGAAAACTCAATCTTAGTTAGTAAACCAAATTCTAGTAAACCTAACCCTAGTTAGTAACTCCTAGGTAAACCTAATCCTAGTCAGTAAATCCTAGGCTAATCATCCTAACCCTTGTAATAAAACCCTAAGTCTTTAGTCCCAAGTTCCCTAGAACATGATTGGAAATCCAAGTCATTTCTAAACTTGTTTTTAAAATCTTCTACTTTCTTGAGTTTCCTATATCAAAAATTACTTTTACAATGACTTCCAACTCTTTGCAAACATCCTCTTGGATTTTGTTTCAAGTTATTTCTCAAAAGTTTCCTTGTACTTGTGTCAATCGAATGGATACAAGCTTTATATTTCAAAAAGTTACTTTCACAAATGTTTTTTAAGCTCACAATTTAAAGATGATCCTAATCTTTTCATGATTAGGGTTTTCTAAGAAAGTGAAATATCAAACGAAAACTTCGTTGTTCATATTAGGGTTCCAAGACCCTAAATATTTTTAAAAACCTTTTTAAAAAATAATTTTTCAAGTTTACATTCTTAGAACAGCCTTAATCTTTCTATGAATAGAGTTTTTAAAGAAAAGTAAGATAATGATAGTAACCTCTATGGTCCAAACTAGAGTTTCTAAACCCTAATATTTTAAATATATATATATATATATAAAAAGAAGTTTCAAGCCCCTTTTTAAAAAAAAAATGTTTTCTCAAAGTCATAACCTTAAAAGAGATTAGTCTATTCTATGATTATTTCTTAAGAGTAATGAAACATTCAAAAAAGCTTTCTACAAGGCAAAGAAAAATTATTTCTAAAATTTTTCAAGACAAGTCTTCAAAAGGTTCTAACTCCATTCCATTTCGAATTCTATTCGTAAAATAAAAACTTCTTCAAGATCTAAGTGAAGACTAGATCTTGTCAGGCTACGGAAGTGACAGACTGACTCCAAGGTTATGTGCTGTGATTTTACATCGCCTGGAAAAGAAGAGGGAAAGTACTTTATATATAGAGGTAATTGCATTTATTTGGTACAAAGTGTTTTAAAGTCGTGCAAGCCAAAACTCAAATCTAACAATATTATACCATATCGATCCTGAGTCGTGACAGAATGGTATCAGAGCCGATCCCAGTAGGAAGTGTGCGAATCTAACCCAACTCGAACATGTGTTGCCCGTAGAGGGGTGGATTGTGAGACCCATGCGGGTGCACTTGAGCGGAGACAAAATTCTAACAGGCTATGGTAGTGATAGATTGGCTTTAAAGTCATGTGTTGCGATTCCACATCGCTTTGGGAAGGAAATGAGAAGTGCTATATATGTAAATACTTGTATTATCTACTTGGTATAACGCGTTTTAAAGTCATGCAGGCCAAAATTCAAAGCGGATAATATTGTACCATGTGAATCGTGGGTCATGACACCTCTAATCCAATATTTCAAATATATTTTAAAAACTTTCTCGAGTTCATTTCAAACTATCTTGAGTTCATTTCAAATATCATTTCAAAACTCTCTTAAGTTTATTTCAAAAATCATTTTAAAATTCCCTTGAGTTTAGTTCCATTAAGATCAAGTCAAAACTCTCTTGGTTTGAGTTAAAAAAATATTCTAAAACCCTCTTGAATCAATTTTAAAACATTCAAAGCTCTCTCGATTTTTTTTTTTTAAAGTCATTTCAAAATTTTCTTGATTCAATTTTTAAAAATCATTTCAAAGCTCTATTGTCATTTTAAGAACACATTTTCAAAACTCTCTTAAGTTCATTTTTTATTTGTGCACTTTCACGAACTACGACTAATCTGATTCTTGCCAAATGAGATATATAAACAACCTAAAAAAAATTTTAAGTGCAGTCATCCGTCCTTCAAATAAACCCTTTTTTAAAACTTCCTTTTTCATCAAATCCTTTTTGCAAAATTCTATTAAACTTTCTATTTTCAAAGCCATTTTTAAAATGTTTTCAGAAAGATACATCATGCATCATTCATCCCTAAAATGATGATAAAATTTTATTTTCAAAAATAATTGAGTGAATATCAATAATTAAAGATTCGTGAGTAGATTAAAGGTGTAGAAACATGTAGGTACTGATTTCTATCGAACGGAGTAAGTTGGTGATCTTTTGATACTTTCCCTACGCATAACCAATATTCAGACTAAAGATTTTTAGAATGGAAACCAATCCAGAGTCATGTTTTTAAAAGGACTTTAAAATGTTTTCAAAAGACTGTTAAAAACCTTATTTCCTAAAATCTTGTCTAGAAGGCATTTTTTAAATTATTATCAAAAAACTTACATTTAATTTTCATATTATACTTAATTTTAAGTTATCTAATACATATTTAATCATGTTAAGTGACAATTTTAAAACTTTTTCAAAGCGTCTTTTAATGTTGAAACCCTTGTCGCACTTAATCGTTTTAAACAATAAGTTCTACGAAAGAAAGGATCGATCGACCTTTCACTGAACCGAGAGATGCACCTCGCAAAACCATGACACGACGCTTATCATAGCCTAAAAGAACAAAATTAAAAATAACATTTTGGGGCGTCACTTCAGCTGTCTAAACGAATTACTCTCATATGTCTAAATCCCTGCCTGCAGGTCGCCCTCAGCATGCACCTCTAGTCGTGAACCATAATATCAATGTTTTCAGAATATTACAAGCAACCCCTCCTCTTCGTCTACTTCTAATTTTACTTTTGTACCATTCTATTTTCTATTTTGTCTCTTTTGGAGATTCTGGAAAACTTCTTTCTGGTTTGGGGAGGGAATTAGTTTACTTGCTCTGAAAAATTTTAGGTTATGTAATTGCAATTTTACTTGAGGTTCGTTCGTAATTAGATATTAACACGGAAGTAAGCACTGGCGGCCCCTTGTATATGATTAGTTGCGCTATTTAATTTACCTAAAAGCCTCGAAGCAGAAAAAGCAACAGCACCAAGAGAATTCTGGAAGCATGCATCTTGTTAGCAATGTTCGACGACGACACATTAGAGGAGTCATTGGTCGTGGCTTGGCCATTGATTTCCACATTGGAGGGGCAAGCTAGGTGTTGTCTTTATCCCCGCCCCTCACAATTTTTAACAAGTTTCTATTTAGAGTAATGCAAGGGCCATGTGTTTTTTTACCAATTTTTCAACACAGATAAACACAAGTAAATAAATCTCACTTATACTGGATAATGTAAATCTCATCACCTTGTATCTATTTGTGATGAAAATACAGTAAAAAAAAACTAGTTGCTGTAGCATTGTTTTTCTATTTATGTCTTATCCAATTGGCCTCCAATATTTTTCGCATAATCATATGCATGGTAGAGCTTAGCTTAATTGTCTAATTAACGTAGTTATCGGGATGGATGTCATTCTCTACCCTTACAGCCTGTATTAGTATATAGGCAAGGCATAAATTATTATCTCAAATCTAAAAAAGAGGAGCGTCAATTGGTATAAGTTTTACGTAATTCGGCTATATAGAATTTTTGGTGGGGGGGGGTTGTTTGGATATGGGCCCTCCAAAGTGTCGAGATTTTCCTCTATACTCAACAGATTTTCAGATATTTAGAATATAGTATCATATATTCATCTAAAGTTTTCCCTAGAATTAGAAAGAAAAAAAAAATTATTAACCCTTCTTTCAAGAAAAAAAGTTCCTTGGCCCCTTCCCTAACCAGAAATTTTGGGTCTGGCACTACATTTGGGCAATGTGCATGGGCACCCGAATCCTAGCAAGTGTACCAACATTAAATTTGTTTATTACAAGGCTCTGTCTCATGTTGGAACGAACCATTTTTCTACTTCAACGACAGCAATATGACAACAATGACGTTTTTAAATTTGTAATTATTCTTGTTTCCATAGAAAAATGAAAACAAAAATTTCAAAATGATTACAAACAAGTAAGTTTTTAACAGAGTTAACAATTATATATAAATATAGATATAGATATAGCAGGAGAAGGGGGGAAAAGAAAAGAAAAAAAAGCAGAGTATGATGGTTTGTTAATTGAAACTGACTTGGTTTTTGTTGGTAGTAAGTTACGCACACGTGTATGGCACCACTGTGGTGTGGTGTGGAGTGGTGTGGTGTAAGACAGCACCACGAGATTTTTGTATTATATATACTTTACATTAGATGGCCTATTAGAGGAAAGGAACGCAACGGAGTGGTATCCATTAGCTGGGATCAGGGAGCAAAATATAAAAGAATATACGGTGACAATATTATTGGGTTGGGTTGGGGGCTCCCAATTCCTTCAATTTTTTTTTTTTTTTTGTTTTTTGAGTGAGTGAGTGAGTGACTCATGACACGAGAATCGCATGCGTGCTTGCTTGCGTGCGTCCTTGCATGTTGGCCACTTCTTATCTCCAACAAAAAACAACGCCCACTCATACTCTCTCACCTGTTACCCAATTTTCCCATCCTTCCCAATAAAAGCATTTCGTTCCTACATATTCCGAAAATGCCATTCCCTTGATATTTATTTTATATATATAGAACATTTCCCAAGTTACGTATTTTAACTTAATAAGTATTATATATATATATATATATATTATTTTAGCATTGCGTTTTTAGCTCCGCATACAAAAACCAACGACTCTTTTAGCATGCGTTTCAAAGGGGGAAAAAAAAATATTAGTAACTATAGTTTAGTCATTGCCAAGAAGTCACTAATTAGATTAAATAAGACTAAATTGGTTTACATCATAAAAATATGACAGTAAACTTTTGAAACTATAGTACAGATCCTATTCTATATCATAAAAAAATGACAGTAAATTGTAAAATACATAACATTGTTCCTTATCACATTATTAAGTGGCAAATATGGAGAAATTTCTCTGTATCTTGATTCATATCACTAGTAACATTTCAGTATCTACTATTGTTTGACTTAGACTTTTGACTTTTACACAGACTTTGTTTTATCTAATCAAATCATACCGCCAATAGAGTTCTATATATTTATTACAATTATGGGACTCCCAAGAACTCACTATGCATATATGGAGAGTGAAGATGACTCTTTCAAGGAAATAATGTACAAGAAACTTATAGCATGAGACCAGCCAATTTAACAACAATACCTTCTTCTTCTTCTTTTTTTTTTTTTTTAAGGGTGGGGGAGTGTGAAAACTAATTTAATATATACCTTAAAAACAAAGTTCAAATATAAGATTTACAGTTAAAAGATACATATACGCGCACACATATATGAGTGAGAGAGAAACCGAGAGGGGTATGAGAATCACAAATAAAAAATGGAAACAAGGGCAAGAAAAAAATAAAAAAAGCATTTACCTATGTGTACACATGCACACATATATACATGCATATTTATTTAGATCAAAAGAGGAACCAAAAAAAAATGATAATTTTATTCTATTTTTCTTTCTTTCTTTGTTCATATTTATTTATTGGATCTTGCCTTAGGCATATGTTAAGGATCAACTAATGTAATAGAATTCATACAAAATACAAATTACATGAGAGACATTCATTTAAGAATTGTAGATAAGATAGAATATGACATAATGCACTCACCTTCTAATACAAATGCTGCATTAATGAGAAGTTTGAATTTTTAAATCTATTACAATTTGTCAAAACTATCCCTAAGATATCATTAATATAAATAAATAACACATTTTAAATCAAACTTTGTATGATAAACTTAATAATAAATTCAAACTTATATGAATATAATACTACTTTTTTAATCTTTATCCTAAAAAATATAATTACACACTCACACACACATGTATATATTTATTTGACACGTCTTTCAATTTTTATATTTAGCCATTTATTTTACTATATCAATTCTTTTTGCCGTTTTGATTCGTCATGGAATTTTTAGATATTTGTCGGGTAATTTTGATATGCAATAGTATTAATTTAATTCAGTTGTTTCAAAATTTCTTTTCTAAATGATTTTTATATTATTTGCAATTAAAATAATTAAAATGATATGTAGACTTAATAGGATTATATCTAGAATTTAAAATACATAGGACAATATAAATGCTGAGAATATATCAACAACCTCATTAATTACGTTATTAAAAAAAGTCATTAAAGCTTAAGAGTTAATGATTTGTTTTTCAAAAAAAGATAAATACATTAAGTCTCTCCTTAACATATGCCTTTAGAGCATATGTTAACATTTGCTTTATCTATTTTGTTTATTCAGTTTTTTCCCGTTGTGAGCACTCACTTACCAATTTCGTAAATATACCAAACAGCGAAGGCGTATGTTCAGATAAATAGAACCAAAAGAACACAACTCTCACATGATTAGGCTTATATCTCTAATTTAGCAGGAAAGTGGGGGGTTTGCTTTTTTGTCCTAGATCACTCAGGTTGGATGTTGCATTCAAACAAGTCCATGTACATTCTTCTTACTCTCTGTATATATATATTGCTTCAGAGACTCCAAAGGACGTTAAAGTAGAGGACCTATATATAGACCCCCGCGCAAATACAAATACAAATACAAATACGAGAGAGAGAGAGAGAGAGAGAGATGGAATGGAAGAAATGTTACTTAGATGTGATACTGGTGCCCTTGGGGTTGCTGGTAACGATGGGTTATCATGTGTGGTTATGGCATAAGGTTCGAACCCAACCGCTCTCCACCATCAGTGGAACCACTGCCACCGCTAGAAGGTTGTGGGTCTCAGCCATCATGAAGGTAAGTACGTAAACAAACACCTGCCCGCCTGCCTCTACTGGCATTGACAGTTTCCACTTTTTCCAGTCTCCATCATCTCAAATCTCAGAACTACTTTTTCTATTTCCACACAATTCAAATTTTCAGATTTTGATTTATGCAAGAATTATTTGATTTCACGTAGTGAGTTGAGGAACATGGTATAGGTGAATTACAAGCTTAAGCAGATCGATTGTTGCTTGCCATTTCTTTGGCCTACTCTGTCTTATTACAGTCACTACTATATCACCCTCTCTCTTTTCTTTCCGAAAGGCACTTAGAAGCCAAGTTTAGCTAGAGCGGGTGGCTGTCACCGGTAACACTTTGGAACAAAATGTTTAAATCTAATATATTGCCGGCTCAATCAAGTTCTCTGGGCTGGGTTTGCGCATTAGATTGGCAATCCATGTCAGAACGTTAGGGTGTGTGCGTGAAAAAAGTATTTAATAGTAATGGTATGCCCATAAAAGTTAGATCCTTTTATTATGGCAAATGCTATTCTGACAAATAAATAAATAAAACTTATACAAAAAATCATGTAAGATGTGGCAGTTTCATTTTTGGTATTTTGTTTTTAAATGAATAGTTTTCATTCAATCACATCATTCTGGTGATAAATTCTGTATGAATCTTTTGTTTGTATGTCATTACTCCTTTATGAGTTATACCTGGATTTCTGTAAAAAAAAATTCTAATATACTAAAAGCTCACTATTTCATGAACTTGGAGGCAATTTTCAAGAATGGATGGCATACCAATTACCATCTGAAGATGCAGTAGGCGCTTCAACAGAGAGCCTAAACTACTAATATAAGTGAGCTTGATCAATCATCACTTTTAAACCGTTCCAGTAGCCAAGCAATAAGGGGTTAAATTCTGGGACGAACCGTGAACTTGGATGTTTTGGGTTCAACTCTCTTTGGTAACTCAAGAACTTAAGATACATGTAGTTTGTGGTTAATTGTAAACATCCATGGTTTACTCTGTTGGGGTAGGTCTAATGTGGTCCTACTAGAAACTTCAAACGTATAATTAGGTTTTTCTTTTTTTGTCTTTTGGATCGGAGACATATGATTAGAATAGCAATAGCAAATTACATTTGACAAAAAAAAAGGAATCAATTAATATACAAAAATTATGTATTCGGTTTTTTTATTCAAATTAATATTCATTTTTCTTGTACATCGTTTAATCATATATGTAGGTGCTAATATATATGGTAAGATATACAAGCACTAGTTCCGTGTACATTCCTTAGATAAAACTTGTTGAAATTCCGAAACAGTTTTAATAATGCTATAAAATCATATACCATGCTTGCGTCTAGTGACTGAGTGTAATCTGGAATAGAATTCCCACAGAATGCTGATTAAAATTATTATTCTAGCTTCGTTGAAATTCATGATCAGAGGCAACCATATATAGTTGGATAACTTTTCTTTGTTGTGCTGAAGGATGGTTTTATTTGCACCTTTCAGGAACAGTTATTAATTAGGCAGTAAAGTACCCTGAATGGCTTGCCATGTGTGGACCAACTTTATTTTAACCACAGGGGGACTATATATTTTGTAGGCCAAACATTTTGTTATATATTTATATTATTATAAAGCAAACTCTTGAGTTTAGTGAAGCTGGTAAAACTCTAAATTTAAAAAAATATCACTTTTATGTACAGACCAAAACATCTTCAAAAATCACATAAATTACTAACATTGTGCATATCTTTATTTAACTCAAAAGGTAAAAAAATAAAATACTAATTTAGGTTTTGTAACCGCCTACTAATCCTCACCTATTTGTTCTCTCTCACTTGCTTAAATTAACTATCCCAAATTAACCACCCATGTAGTGAGGGCACCCATTCTAACATATATATATATATATATATATATGTTCTATATGCCATGCCAATCAGAAAAATTTTGGTGGGAATAAGATGTCCTTTTCTGACTTTATTTGGGGTTTGGGCAGGACAATGAGAAGAAGAACATCTTGGCCGTCCAGACACTTCGAAACATGATAATGGGATCAACATTGATGGCCACTACATCGATCCTTCTCTGTTCGGGCCTGGCCGCTGTCATAAGCAGTACATACAGTGTGAAGAAGCCACTCAACGACACAGTTTACGGTGGCCATGGGGAATTCATGGTGGCACTGAAATACGTGACGCTTCTCCTCATCTTCCTCTTCTCATTCATCAGCCACTCGTTGTCAATCAGGTATGTGAACCAGGTGAACTTCCTCATCAACTGCCCACAGCCACAGGACGAGGAGGAGGAGGAGGAGATCATCGTAACCCCAGAGTTCGTGTCGGACCTACTCGACAAAGGCTTCATTCTTAACACTGTGGGGAACAGGCTCTTTTACGCAGCACTTCCTCTTCTGCTTTGGATTTTCGGGCCTGTGCTGGTTTTCTTGTGTTCTGTCACTCTGGTCACAGTGCTCTACAACCTCGACTTTGTGTTTGGAAATGGAAAGGGAAAGGGAAAGGGAAAGGGAAAGGTGGATGAGATTGGAAATGCAGACTTCGAATCCGTGTAAAAGACATTATATGTGGATGGGAAGATTTGGTTGATTATTACGTGTATGTCATTGACCATTAATATAACTTGCTTTTTGCTTGTAATTATTTTGTTTCTCATAAGTGCAGTTTACTCCAAATAATAATCAACGTAATCTTTGTTGTAGTGCATGGCACTAAAATGATCGTTTGTGAACCTACAAAATACATGACAATGATAATATTTTAATAAGTTCAGATGAAACTTGATTACAGCATACAGACAAAAACAATGTAGTTGAAAACTACTGTTGACTTTGGAAAGCAAAATAAATTGTTTCAATTAACTTATATTACTTGTACAAGTAAAATAATTTGTCATAATCTTTGTTTGTATTCGGCTGCTGGCATTATCTTCAACTTGTCCAATACATTATTCTCTATATACTTTTTTTTTGGTACGGAACTGCTCTTATTTTAATTGAGTTTCACTATTTCAATTAGTAAACAATTTCATCCATTAACCTTCTTATATGGTTCATCAATTTAATTGCAGAATTAAGGGTCGATACCCATGTAGTTAGTGGGTGCCGATCATTGCAGTTCGATTCTGTTATAGCTTGTCCGTTTTCCTCAGTTTGATTCTAAGTTAGCTAGTTGATATACCGAACTAGTCTAGAACCAACACTTTTTAATAGGTTCGGGAAGCATTCTGCTGCGTCTCCACAGCAATTGTTTCGTCAGTGCATGAGAGTTTGTAATCTATTCAACAATGATACAAGTACTTTAGGCGATGTGGGATTTGAGAACACGAATAATTTAAGAAAATTCTGGCCCCACCAAAACAGAACCTGAGAAAAATTGATCTGCCTTACGAGCCTCCATTAATGTTCACCTGGGATGGGGAAAAGGGAAAACCTCCATTGATGTTCACTTAGGAAAAGAGAAGTATTTAAAGGTTAAAAACACTCAAACGCTGACTGTTAGTTTTTGTGTAATGTGTAACTACGATCTGTCAATTTTTCTGATCTCTCTAATATGTTGCCCATTGGTTTATTACTGGGTCTTCGAACTCGTTGAGAAGAAGAAACTTAAATTATGAAGAAAGTCAATAGAAACTCCCAAGTCCCAATTCTAGCAACAAAAAGCATATCAATGATCAGATCCACAAAAATCTTAGAATGGGAAACCATTAGTAATAGAAGAACACATCCCAATAGCACCAAATGAGCAGCAGTGAAAAGAGAGAGAGAGCTAGCTGACATTTGTTTAGATAAACCCATCTTGGGGATGATGATCAAACCCCTATGAGGTAATCTTCATAAGAGAGAGACAGAGATGGCATGCGAATGAGATCCACCATCAACAAAACCATACGTATACATATATAAAGCTAGTGTACGTAACGTTTATTTGCTCTTCTCCTTTGCCAGTTCCCCCCCATTTGTTTTTACTCTTTTTTTCTTGTCCCACATTGAATATCTGCCCATTTGACCGCAGGTTTGAGACGCAACAGTGGGCTTAAGCAGTCGCAGGGGCTAGCTGCTTGAACAAACTAGTACTCTTTTAGTAATAGGCCTCTTGTATCCAAGAGTTATAAAAAAACCATTTGATAAACAAACGGTTCAGAACCGAACCCAACCGAATGAGTTAAGTTTGGTTTGGTTCAGTTCTCAAAGGTGATGGTTCAATCCTTGGTAAAATTTTATGGAGCCAATTTAGCTCGGTTGGGTTTTAGGTTGAGTGTCAACCCGAGCCAAACTGACCCATATGCTCCGCTAACTAATATTTTGATTATTGAAGTATTGGGTTTAACTCTCTCATCTCTCTCCTCCAATGGTCTCTCTCCCTCTCTCCTCTCTTCTCCGGCGGTAGAGCCAGGATTTGAGTGTAGGGGGGCAATCAAGGTTAGGAGGCTTAACAAATTTTGAATCACATTGATTAGAAAAAAAAATAGACCTATAAGTCATATAAGCATATATACATCAACATAAATATGTATACATGGACAAATTTGGATAGCTTGTCAGTTTATATTTATCCTTTTTAATGTGATAAACTATAATCTTCATTAATGGGAACATTAATATTCTCACAGTGAAATAAATGATAACAAAATCATCATAATCAAAAGAAGTTAGTCAAAGAACTAATTTGAACTATATAATCTATTTATAAATAAAAAATTGAAATGAACCAAATAAACAAGTAACTCTAGAAAAAATTGTGAATGTGCAAATAAGATACTTTGGAGGGACCTTCCAAGTCCAGTTTTGTGTTCAATATATTTTTTCTTTATTCTCATTTGATCCCAAAAAAAATCTTTTTTAAGCTTTTATATATTCTCATTTTATTGTGTTTCTTTTTATATGTTATCAACGAATACAACTATTTATACCTAATAGCAAGAGTTTACATTTAATAGGAAACTATTCCAGATAAGTGAGGAATAATTTTCATTAGAAAAATGCAAAATTATAAATCAAATAGGTAACCAGTTCGAGATAATGAAAGGAATTAGAACTTTTTTGGGATTAATATTTTAGATTTACTATCTTCCAGTGCTTATCTATATCAGTACATAACTACAAAATTTTTAAACAAATCAGGGGGCAATTGCCCCCTCTCGACCCCCTCCCTCCGCCACTACCTCCCCCCAACCCTCCTCTGCCACCCCAAGGTGGATGAAGTTGTGGTTGATATATGCTTTAGGTGGTGATGTTCTGCGCGTGATTTGACAACCAAGTTATCCCTTGCCTTCTACAACCCAACTCTTTCAGTCATGCCCCAATTTGGACCCCTCACAGAAGTAGTTGCTTTGGCTCCAATCAAATAGAATCGTAAAAGCTTCCTTTTATGGCCAAGTTTACTTATTCCAATTCTTCACAGTCAAGATTTACTGAAATGTGTTGATGGGTCTCTGCCAATCCATTATGAATTTCTGTCGAGGATGATTGGAATAATCATACTCGTCCAAATCCTACATTTCCTACATATTGACCAGATGCTCCTTAGTCGGATTCAAGCCATACTCTCTGACCTGTTTTGTCGCATATTGTGGGTCTTGATTTCTTAATAGCTATTTGGCAAACCTTTGAAAAGAATTTCTCTACTCAATTGTCTGTTGTTGACACTCTATTTTGCACCCCAGTTCACAATCAAAATTCATTTTCTAGATATTCTTAACTTCTGAAAAGCTAATATCAAGGTCGTAGTCCTTCAATACCTTAAGTTAGAGTGCAAAAAATGGCACTAGTGGCTCTTTAACGATCCAATTCGAAGTCTAGTGATTGACGATAACCACCCTTTGAAACCCTAATGTAGAGTTTGGCAATCGACACCAGTGGCCCTCTGATAATCCAGTCTAGAGTCTAGTGATCGACTATGACCCCTTTCGAAAACCCTAATTCCGAGTTCGACAACCGCTATTGGTCGCACTTCAATGATCTAGTTTGGGATATGGTGATTGATGGCAATTGCCCTTCGAGTCGAGAGCGGCAATTAGTCTCCAAATGCCTTGCCCTAGAAGCAACTGAGCAAAAGGAGCCACCTTACTTGTACCTCAAGATGTGTGCAGTATAAATTTGGCTTGCACACAGCTCAAGATGCAGCACTAATATTGTGACATATGGCATGCTAATTAAGCCTGATGATTCAGTAAATAATGATGGGGACCGATCAGGACCCCCAACAATGGGCTGACCGACGGTTGTATCGAGGACAGAGTGTCCAGAGTATATGTCAAGCACGATAGAGCAGGCCATGGCCGACCACGATCAAGCACGACCATGCTGAGCATGACCGAGCAGGCTATACCCTGAGCAAACCTTGTGGGACAGTTCTGATCATTCCCCCCCACCTGCTACGCTAGTGGGAGCCTGTCGCACCCAGATTTTTCACACTCGAGGAATACACACAAGCGGAAAAAAACACTGTACTTTCTCGTTAGAATTCACCCTCCTAGAAGAATGAGTGCAACAAGATTTGAATTGAAAATTGATTTGAATAAAGGGCTTTTGAAAAATATTTGATTAAGGTGAGTTAGGTCACCTAAAAACTAAGCATAATTCAAATACTACACTTAGGGTTTTTGAAAACGATTTTAAAAATACTTCCTCAAGAGAGGGTTTGTAGGAAAACAAGTTGTTTGGCAACCTTTGAAAAATATGTAAGCCCTTTTAAAAATAAACTCCATTTTGGTCTTTGAAAACAGTGATTTTAGGTTCGGAGGTTCGTTACATGTAGGGAAGACACACTAAGCCATCACCCTATCCCACCCTTGCGGTACCTACATGTCTATTTACCCTAGATTCACCTATGAGAGTTTTCAACTAACAAATATTCAATCCTATCCACTTTAGAAAACAATTCTGAAAAGAATGTGAGATGTAAGTGCAAGAGAGAGAGTAAGAAAATAGATTTGGAAAAAGATTTGAAACTGGAAAGTTTTAGAAATTGAAAATAGAGATTTAGAAATAGATTTTTGAAATTGGAAACTTAAAAAATGTTGTGACCGCATCCATGAGGGTTGCCTACGTATCCTTTTGGAGGAATTAGGTCAGTCGTAGTTTGGACAAAAGTCCGATTAAAAATAGAAGATATGATTGGAAGAAGTAGATTGAATTGGAAATTGGATTGGAAGATTGAGAGATTGAACTTTGATTGGAAGATTTGAAAAGATTTGACTTTGAAAAACTTGGTTTTAGGAAACCTAGACTTAAGAACTTAGAAAAGAAAGATTGGATTTGACTTAGAAAGATTTTAAAAAAGAATTGACTTGAATATTGGACTTGGAAGATTAGAAAACTTGAAATTAGGAAAGATGTTGATTTAGGAAAATTTCAACTTAGGAAAATTTTAATTTAGGAAAGTTTCGATTTGGAAAGTTTCAACTTAGAAAAGTTTTGGAATTAGGAAAGTTTCAACTTAAGAAAGTTTCGAATTAAGAAAGTTTTATTTTAAGAAAGGTTTTGAAATAGGAAAGTGTTGAATTTAGAAATGTTTTGAATTAGAAAAAGTTTAGTTTAAGAAAGGTTTAAAATTTGGAAAGTTTCAACTTAAGAAAGTTTTGAATTTGGAAAGCTTAGAATTTTAGAAAGATTTGAATTTAGAAAGCTTTAGAATTTTTGGAAGATTCAAAGTTTGAGTTTTCAAAAGATTTGAAAATCTAGATTTGGGAGTTAAAGTTTGGAAAGAATGTGGAATTAAGAAAGGTTGGAATGAGGAAAGGTTTAGACTTTGAAAGATTTGAAGTTTAGAAAAGCTTAGAACTTAGAAAATTTTAGAGTTTGAAAGTTTCAAATTTAGAAAGTTTAGGATTTAGAAAGTTTTAAAGTTTGAGTTTTAGAAAATTTTGAGATTAGGAAAGGTTTAAGTTTAGGAAAGATTTGAAAATGGAATTTTAAAATTTTAGGAAAGATTTTTATGTTCAAGTTTTGGAAACTTAAGATTTAGGAAAGTAGAAGATTAGGAAGGAGTTGAATTAGGAAAGATTTTGACTACGAAGAGATTGGATTTTGTTTCTAAAAGAGAAAATTTGATTTTGTTTCCAAAAACGGAAGATTAGATCTAGTTTCCTAAACGGAAAGATTGGGTTAGTTTCCTAAAGGGAATATTGGATTTGGCATAAATTTGGAAAGAGAAGTTTTAGAAACCCTAAATTTGGAAAACTATAGTTTTGACGTAGAAAATAGGTTTTGAAAATATGTATAGTTTTGATGTGGAAAACAAGAGATTTTGGAAACTTAGGTTTTAAGGCAAGTTTGAAAACTATGTTTTTGGAAAGAAAATTAAGGTCTCCTAAACGTTGGCTCTAAGGTTTAACTTGGACACCAAGAAAAAATGATTTTTGGAAAGTGAATTTTTTGAAAATAGGGATTTTTGGAAAAGAAATCCTAGAGATGAGTTTTTAGAAAGTAAATTTTGAAAAGAGGGTTTTTGGAAAAAAAACCTAGTGAGGAGTTTTTAGAAAGTAAATTTTTGGGAAGAGGTGTTTAGGAAGGAAACGTAAGGAGAATCTTTGGAAAGTGGACTTTGAAGAAAATGTTATTGGAAGGGAGCTTGTAGGAAAGACGTTTTTTTGGAAAGAGATTGTTGGAAAGGAGTTTGGAGGGAGTGGGAGTTTTCTAAGAAGGAAACCTAGGGAGTGTTTTTAGGAAAGGAATTTTAAAGAAAGTGTTTTGGAAAGGAAGTTTAAAAAAAGGCGTTTTAAAAAATAGATTTTTGAAAGGAGTTTTAGAAAACAATTTTGGAAATAAGAGTTTTTGGAAAGCATGTTGAAAAGGAAGGTTTTAGAAAGAGAGACTTTTGAAAAAAGAGTTTTTTTTTGGAAAGTATAAAAACGTCTCACTTTCCTAAAGTGATTTTAACCATAAGAAGGTTAGAACCACTTTAAGAAAGTGGTTTTGAAAACAACAAAGAGTTGAAAATATAGACCATATCAGTCACTTTAAATGTAACACTTTCCTAAAGCAATCTTAGCCATGGAAATGCTAGAATCACCCTAGGATTATGATTTTGAAAATAAGTTTTGAAAAAGGAGATTTTGATGCAATTTTGAAAACAAGTTTAATGCAAGCTTTGAAAACGAGTTTGAAAACGATTTTTGAAAGAATGCAAGATAATGACATGCACAATGCAGATTGGGACCGTGAACATGCAAGGTTAAGGTTTCACCACATAATCAGGAAGGCCGAACCCACGTGGTCTCCGGTTAGACTAAAAGAAAGCCCTCGACATGGTAACTTTTCAATAGTCTAATCCTACACATGGACCGGAAATCCCCTTGTTTCAAGCATGCAAAGAAATGGGGGAAGAAGATGGGGGAATTAAAATAGAGAAAACCTAAGTAGGTTAGGAGAGAGGAGAGAGGGGGAAGTGCAGAAACTTAAAGAGAAAACCTACCGTATGTCTTGTTTATTTCACTTTGCTTTGTGCACCTTACTTTCTTGCTTTTCTTTGATCTTCGCTTCAATCTTTGAGAACTTTGTCTTGGTCTTCGAGAGCTTTGAGTTACAGCAATCCAAGTCTTCAATGGAGGGTTGGAGGCTAGTGTATAAGTGTATAGGGGTGTGTAAGAGTGTATAGGAGGCTAGGGTTTAGCTAGGATTTGGAAAACCTAGAGAAGCTAGGGTTTTGGGAGTGTACGAGCTCTGTATATCGAGAATTAGGGTTTTTAGATTGAGTTTGCGGACCTCCTTCACGCTAAAAGAGCTCTGTATTTATAGAAATAGGATAGACCTAGTGCTTGTTGCAGTGGCGCCAGGCCATTTCTTAGCTTGGTGCTGTTGCTAGTGGCGTCATCCAGTTAGGAAAGTTTTAAGGTCGGCAAGCAACGTATCTTTAGAAGATTTGAGAGTCTGTACTAGTGACTACCATGCAATTTTTAGCCTGATTTCACTAAGAGTGACTCCGGAAAGCTCGGGAAGGACTTAAGGGACCGGGAATGGCCCGAAAGACCGAAAAAGAGCAGGAACCCTCAGAATAAGGTCCCGGAGATATTTGACTTGAAAAATGGTGATAGGATGTGTCGGAGGGGTTAACCAGGCCATTAGGGATAAAACAGTCAACCGAGCCAGAAAGCTACCGAGATGGACTCGGAACGTCCTGGAAGAAGATTCGAGATTTGGAAACATTATTCAGAATGTTTCTAAAGGTTTCCGGTTTGATACCCAGAGCTGGTGTACTTGGAAAAGGTGACCGGCCCACCAAGGGCAAAACGGTCATTTTGTATTGGGTTCGTCGGAACTGACTACGAATGATCCGGAAAGATAAAGAGAGGTTGAGAATACTATAGGAAGCATTCTCAGGAGGTTACCGGTTTGGTGCCCAGGGCCGGTGTGGTTCCCGGGGCATTCGAATGCCTAGGGGCAAAATAGTCATCTTGACCGGAACGTCTCGAAATTGGCCCGAAACTGATTAGAAGGCACCTAACCATGCCGGATTGCCTTTAAGACAATCTTGAAAGGTTGGACTTACCGTTCTGAGGATTCAAATGTGTTCTCGAGAAATGTGCCGAAAAATGGCCATAGTGGCAGTTTGGTCATTTTTCACCGAAGTGGGCTAGCAGGCACTGGTGTTGACCTGAGTTTTGAGTGTTTCTGCCACTCTGACGGCAATCGCGTGATACAAGAGTTTGTTGGCAATTCCTTATATCAACCTGTTTGCGAGTATATCCACTACTTTGACGGTTGCGATGTTTGCGAGTATTTTCACTACTCTAACGGTTCGCGATCATTCTCGAGACTACCTGATCTCGGAAAGCTGCTAAAGGGATTTAGCGCTTGAGAATCAACTTTCTTGAAAAGGCGTGCCTAAACGAACATTTCTGCATTAGCGGGCTAGCAGGCCCTAAAGGTGGACCGTTCTACCATCTAAGGGACTTGAGGTCTCGTCTCGGTCAACAGGTTTAAAGGGACTTACCATTCTGAAGAGATTTTTTTTGAAAACGTGTCGGACCGTCTCGAGGAATCAACTATCTCGAGAGAGGGATTGGAATTGGAATTGGAATTGGACTTGGAAAGGGGACTTACCGTCTTCGGAGAGACATGCCTGATTTAGAATTGGAAAGGGGACTTACCATCTTCGAAAAGACGTGCCTGATTTGGAATTGGAAAAAGGACTTACTATCTTTGGAAAGATGTGCCTAATTTGGAATTGGAAATGGGACTTACCGTCTTCGGAAAGACGTGCCTAATTTGGAATTAGAAAGGGTGATGTCCCTAGGGGCATTTTGGTTATTTTGCCTCTATTTGGGCCTGGTGGGGCCCGCGAAGCAATGAATTGACGGGATTAGACTTAGAAGGTTAATTTGGATTGAAAGATACTCATAATGACTTGAACACAAGTCTGGACGGAGTGGAGACTGTCAAGCAGTCAAAAATAGGGTGCTTACAGGGTTATCACTAACAACCCAATCATGAGAACAGGCTCCCAACTCCATAACCTCGCATGTAGCAGGAGATAGTCACCTCCTCCGCTCTGACACACGTCTAACGGAGCGCCATGTGTGGGGTTGGACAACCACTCCTCCCACTATCCTGCCACCAGTTTGGCCCTCCAATGCCGTGCTGCCATGTGGAGAGACAACCATCTCTCACTATCTCCGTATATGCAACGCCCTCCTAGGGCTACTAGGGGATCTACCCATATGAAAGGGAAACTCATCTTCTCCAACGAGGTACACAAAATATAAACCCTAGCCAAAAACTCTATTGGAATATCTGAAAAAGACCTAACTTTAGCATCGGAGTACCCTTGGCAGGCATCACACTGGTGCCCTTCACCCTTTCTCTCTTCTCAGATTACTGGAGCTGATTGTTGCTAACCTGGAGACCAACTTACTACATTATCAGTTGGCGCCGTCTGTGGGAACGATTATTTTTCCATTTTCATGGTCGTCACCAGGTCTGGCACTTCATGCATCCCCTTACCCATGGCAGATCAAAACACCAACAGGGTCGCAGATGACCAACACACCGACAGAGTTGTGCCCCTCGAAACCCGCATGGCTGATGTTATGGCCAATATGCAAGGGCCTTTCCATTCATAAAAGTTGGATTACAATGCATTCCACCTTTACGAAGAAACACTCGCCATTCTAGAAATCCCCTACCGGATGAAACACAAAACTGGGCCCTGGCCCGCCTCCTCGACGTCACCCCCAACACACCGAGGCAGAAGGAGAAAGGGGGGACACCCCTCCAACCTGGGACAAGTGTCTAAGAGCCCTTCAAGCCCAGATGACCGGGGTCATAAAGGCGGTGAAGACCAGAACTCCAAACACCGTTGAGGAGATGGTGAACAGAACTGACTCCCCATTCACCCAAACAATCATGCAGGTCCCCCTACTGCCCAAGTTCAAGATGCCCACCATAGAGATATTCGATGGGACGAAGGACCCATTAGACCATCTGGAGACCTACAAAGCCTTGATACAGCTCCAGGCCGTCCCCGACGAGGTTATGTGTTGAGCCTTCCCCATCACTCTCAAAGGGGCAGCTAGAGAGTGGTTCAACCAAATTCAACCCTCTATTATCAGTTCCTTCGTCCAGCTTAGCAAGCTGTTCGTTGGACACTATATTTGAGCCCAGCAACAGAGGAAACCGACAACCAGCCTACTTAATGTAAAGCAGAAGAAAGATGAAACTCTCCGAGACTTTGTCACCAAGTTTAACCAGGAGACCCTTGAAGTGGACGATGTTGACAACAAGGTCGCAGTCACCACTTTCTTGAGTGGAGTCAGGACTCACAAATTCATGTTCTCGCTGGCCAAGGAGCCTCCGAAGACTATGGCAGACCTTATGATCAGAGCCCAAAAGTATATAAACGCAGAAGATACGATGAACGCGCGAGGAGAGCGTGATGAGGGCACTATGTGTAAGTGATTTCTTGCTATTTGAACATACAGCAATTGTAAAAAGTGAGCAGCTGACACCATGCAGAAGTTTGTCTATATTTATGCTAACTTGTCTCTATAATGACGAGTTCACCTACAACTTTTTGAATTTGCTTATAACTCTCTTTGTTTGCAAACTCCCTAACATCTCCCTTCTAAAGGCATCAACCAAAATAATAACGAAGCAATAAAAGCCCAGCTTAGGCCCAAGCTGAGCAGGTAAAGGTTTTATACCCAATCGACATGAGAAAGCGATAAAAGCCCTACCCAAGCCCAGGCAGAGGCTTTATACCCAATCGGCATGTGAAAGCGACAAAAGTCCTGCTCAGGCCGAGGCCGAGCAAGCAAAGGCTTTATGCCCAATCGACATGAGAAAGCGACAAAAGCCCTGCTCAGGCCCAAGCCGAGCAGGCAGAGGCTTTATGCCCAATCGACATGCGAAAGCGACAAAAGCCCTACTTAGGGCCAGGCCGAGAAGGTAGAGGCTTTATGCCCAATTGACATGCGAAAGCAACAAAAGCCCTACTCAAGCCCAAACCGAAGAGGTAGAGGCTTTATGCCCAATTGACATGCGAAAGCGACAAAAGCCCTGCTTAGGGTCAGTTCGAGCAAGCAAAGGCTTTATGCCCAATCGACATGCGAAAGCGACAAAAACCTTACTCAGGCCCAGGCCGAGCAGGCAGAGGCTTTATGCCCAATCGACATGTGAAAGCGACAAAAGCCCTGCTCAAGCCAAGGCCGAGCAGGCAGAGACTTTATACCCAATCGACATGCGAAAGCGACAAAAGCCCTGCTCAAGCCCAAACCGAAGAGGCAGAGGCTTTATGCCCAATTGACATGTGAAAGCGACAAAAGCCTTGCTTAGGGTCAATTTGAGCAAGCAGAGGCTTTATGCCCAATCGACATGCGAAAGCGACAAAAGCCTTACTCAGGCCCAGACCGAGCAGGTAGAGGCTTTATGCCCAATCGACATGTGAAAGCGACAAAAGCCCTGCTCAAGCCAAGGCCGAGCAGGCAGAGACTTTATGCCCAATTAACATGCGAAAGCAACAAAAGCCCTGCTCAAGCCTAGAGTTGGCAGAGGCTTTATGCCCATTCGACATGTGAAAGCAACAAAATTCCTAACTAGAGCATCCACTCTACTTACTGACCACAGCTACTTACCAACCAGAGTGTCTACACTGATTATTTGCACCTATATTTTTGCTTATTATCTACACTTGCATTTTTGCTGACTACCTACACTTGCTAAATTTCAAAATAGACTAGATAAGAGTTTGTTAATTTGTTGGTTTATTTACCAATGAGATTTCATTTATTCGTGGAAGGTAACAAAATCTACAGCTTAAAGCAAAAACTATAGCATCGGAGGCAAAAGGGGCCTTTCCATTCATAAAAGTTGGATTACAATGCATTCCACCTTTACGAAGTAACACTCGCCATTCTAGAAATTCCCCTTACCACACTTGGGGTACTCAGAGGAATTGGGGGCAACTGATGGGAATCGATCAGGACCCCCAACAATGGGCTGATAGGCAGTTGTATCGAGGACAGAGCGCCCAGAGTATATGTCAAGCACAACAGAGCAGACCATGGCCGACCACGACCGAGCACGACCATGTCAAGCATGACCGAGCAAGCCATACCCCAAGCAAACCTTGTGGGATGGTGTCGATTATTCCCCTCACCTACCACTCTAGTGGGGGCCATCACTGACAACCCAATCATGATAACGTGCTCCCAACTCCAGGACCTCACGTGTAGCAGGAGGTAGTCATCTCCTCCGCTCTGACACACGTCTAAGGGAGCGCCACGTGTGGGGTTGGACAACCACTCCTCCCACTATCCTGCCACCAGTTTGGCCCTCCAATGTTGCGCTGCCACGTGGAGAGACAACCATCTCCCACTATCTCCGTATATGCAACGCCCTCTTAGGGCTACTAGGGGATCTACCCATATAAAAGGGAAACTTATCTTCTCCATCGAGGTACGCAAAATATAAACCCTAGCCAAAAACTCTGTTGGAGTATCTGAAAAAGACCTAACTTTGGCATCGAAGTGCCCTTGGCAGGCATCACATCGATGCCCCTCACCCTTTCTCTCTTCTCAGATTACTGGAGCTAATTGTTGCTAATCTGGAGACCGACTTACTGCATTATCAAATGATGTCACTAACGTGTTAAAACTTTACGGTGCCATTTGTCAAAACCCAACAAATGCAAAAACCACGTTGCACGTATCACTAGATGGATGCAAGGAAAAGATAGCCTACACGCATCTCTTGAAGCATGCAATGTGTCACGGTCCGACATTTTGTGAGCTTGGCAGTCACAAATGTGGCCCGTGCGGCACTTGCCAAGTCCGTCTGACAAGCCAGCCAAACCCGAATTATCTTGGTCGGACGCAATAGAAGTCCGTCTCTAGGTCGCCACTTGAATGCTAGATCAATTTGGCCACACTTTTGGCCGAGCAGCTTAGAAGTCCCGTCTTCAAGACCCATTTGATGGGTTTGGGAACCGCTCGCTTCTTTGAAGCATTTCATAAACTTGGGCTTATCTCCTGCCGTGTTGGGCGCCCGGGACTTTGGTTTATCCCCATCTGCTATGCGCACTTGATAATAGTCCAACCGCAAATCGAGCTTGGTGAAGAACTTGGCATTGCACAATTAATCAAAGAGATCTGTGATCAGTGTGATGGGACACTTGTTCTTCACCGTCACCTTATTAAGAGCCCGATAGTCTACACAAGACCGCCTCGATGAGATAGAGGTGGAAATAGAAAGGCTAAGACATGAGACAGCAGAAAGCTTGGCCTAGTTCGGTGATCGCCTAGACCTAGTGGAAGTAAGCACGACAGTTGATACGTCACGGGCTAGTGCCACCGTTGGCGGGCTCGCTGACACGGAAGAGCTTCGGGATAAGGTGAAAGAGTTGAGAGGTGAGTTAGATGAAATCAACACCAAGCTAAACTTGCTAATGCGGGCAGTCGGTAACTCGGCCCCTCACACCTCAATCTTTGACACGACAAAGGTACGCTTTCCAGAACCCCATGCCTATGGTGGAGCACGGGATGCCAAAGAGTTAGAGAACTATCTCTTTGACATGGATCAATATTTCAGGGCCGTCAAGGCCGACTCAGAAGAAACTAAGGTCACCATGGCTACCATGTATTTGAGTGGTGATGCTAAACTATGGTAGCGCACGAAGCATGAAGAAATCCTACAGGGCCGCTGCACCATTGACACAGGAGAGGATAGTAAAGTGAGTCCAAGTCCCTAGTTGTTAGTTGTTGGCAAACTAAACTCCCCACCTAATTGTAGTCTGGAATTGCTTTGTATATGCAATAAAAGTGATCTTATTGCTTGCAAATTGTGTGCCCATTGCCTTCGTTGTTGCTTTAAACGTTCTTAGCTTATTGCTTCCAAATTGCTTACTTGTGCACCTTTAGATGTGTGTGTTGGCTTTCATTTGCGAGGTGCCCTTTTGGCTGACTTGTCTAGTGCCGCCCACGACAAGTGCCACACGGCCTAATCCACTTGAAAGTGTCGAACCGTGGCACAATGTAAGATTGCCTTGCTTACATATAAAGATGTGTACATAAAGTATAGGAATGGGTCACCCCTTTCATTTTCAGCACTCTCTCTCTCTCTCTCTCTCTCTCTCTCTCTCTCTCTCTCTCTCTCTCATGTGACACCTCAAGCCTTACATTGCTACAACCGCTTCGGACCTTCACTGTCTGGCTAGCCCTCTATCCAATTGACCGATCTAGAATTTCTGCCGCCTAAGCAAAGTTCCATCTAATTTTTTAGTCTGGAAGGTTTCCTACTAGTTGAAACTCTGCACAATTCTAACCATAAAAATGCTCCCCGTACAAATCGAAATGCTGACAAAACTTTCGCAACAGCCAGATGACATCCGCATAAGATTCCACCGATTAGATTAACTTATCACTGAAGTTAGTGCAATGCGTTGGTGTCTGGCCAGGCATAGTCATTGTCTAAGTTGTAGCTGGTGAATAAATCTGACACCGATCATACCTCTAGCATATGTAGCCAAACCCTTATTCGATTTATGGCTCTAGACTAGCCCCTGCCTAGATGGAGCTTTGCAGATTTTTCACACAAAACAAGCCCTTGCCTAAGTTGAAACTTTACCAAAATCACTCCAAGAAACAATTACCTTTTCACAAGCACTGCATGGTGTCGTGCCCCAATTTTGAAAAAAATTAAAATCCAAGCTCTTTTCAAGAAGAACTTCCCTCCGAGAAAGGAAGAAAAAGTACAACATGATTTAATCTCTTGAGATTTGATTTTGATAAGGGCTCTTTTAAAATGTTATTGAAGTTGACATCTAATTTAGATAAAGATGTGCTAAGTCACTTAAATATAAGTATACCTCGGAAGCAAACTTAGTTTTGAAAACGGTTATTGAAAAGCCTAGTAGAGAAGTTTTGAAATAACATGTGGGATCCTTTTGAAAATTTTTGAAAGCCCTTTTTGAAAAATGTTTAAATCTAATATATGAAAAATCTCGTTATATATAAAACCATGAACTTGGAGGAAAGTTTCAAGGATGGATGACAAAGCTGTCTGTGAAGGATACCATTCCCCAATTCGGAGATACACTAGACACTTCCTCATAAACCCTAAACTCAAAACTACTGATGGGAAATAGTACTAATATGAGTTAGCCAAGACCGACTCAAGATAATTTGAGGCTTAAAATAACAATTTAAATGAGACTTTTTTCTTTTCTTTTCTTTTTTACAATTTTTAATATTGTTGAAAAATTTTTTATTAGCTTTTTTGTAAACTGGCTTTTTTTTCTTTTAAAATTGACTAGTATATAGATTTTAAGCCTTATTTTTTTGATAATTTTTTTTCTCATTTCAATTGGGGTCTTTATTTTTCAAAAAAAGATGTAAGAACTATATACGGTCCTGATGGCATGTACAGTTTTAAAAAATTTGAAGCCTACAAAATATTTTTTATTTGTATAATCGTCTTTGTTAAACTCTTTTTTATTTTGGAAGTTAACTGGTGCAGTTAATTTTAGGCCCACTTTTTTTTTTTCCGAACAAACGTATTTTTTCAATTGGCCTAGGGTCTAAATTTTTTGGGCCCTAAAAAAAATTTATACATTTTATTTGTTTTTTGTTGAAGTAGTAATTCATTTTTAAGTTCACTAGTGTAGTTAATTGTGGGCTTTCTTTTCTAGCATAATTCTTATTGCTCTTGTCTAGATTGGGGCTTATATCTTCATTTTTGTTCTTTTGGTAATTTTCGGTCAAATATTACTTCGGCAAGCATGACATGTTTATTGAAATCAGCGACCTCGGAAATCAACATGTCATAACCATTGGAGTGATTAAAACACTCGTATGCCCAAGATGAATGTGCAAAACAAGTAGCCCTTACCTTCCTCATATTTGATTTTTCATTTAAAAGACTGTTTGGTAAAGTTTTTTGTTTTTTTTTTTTTTTAAACAAAAAAAATATTGTTTGTTTAATTTTTTTCGTTTTTTGTTATTTATAAAATTCGAGAAAAAAAAAACAAAAAACACTAAAATGGATGTGTTCTTTGTTTTCAAAATATTACTTCGGTACTGTTGGCATAATGGTAACCTATAATATCCATCACCAGATCATAAAAAATACACAACATAAATACATAACAAAAAATAAAAACTGACAGCGTTGTTAAACGGGTCGTAGCAAACTATTGTGCTTAGTCTTGGTGGGTTGATCGTGATATAGGCAAGTGGTAGAATTCTAAATATCAGTTGGATGAGGAATTGACATCTCACACTCTCATAATTCGTATTGTAACTTTTTTTTCTTCTGTCCTTCCTTCTTCTTTTTATGCATTAATTCCTTTATGTGCATGTTTCAACCCCTTCAATTCTGTTTTATTTAATTTTATTTTTACAAAATTTTTATATAGTGAATTCTACTAAAATGATGTGACAATGGTATTTTTATAATTAAAATTTAGCTTATCTTGTTTTAAAATGATAAATATTAATTCAATCACATTATTTTGTGTACTTATATATATATATATATATTGTATAACATTACTTCTATTTTAATTGAGTTCTACTGTTTCAATTATAAGAATTTTACCCCTTAACCTTCTTACATTGTCCAATTAAATTGAAGAATTCAATGTTGATACCTATGTGCTTCAATGGCTTTCGGTACTACTACCTTGATTGTTGTGGTGTTAAGTTCAACTCTCTCCCCACGGTGGATAACATTGTGGCTTATGCAATTATTGTTGTACTTGTTGCAGGCTTATATACTATTGAACTTTCTTATGAAAATGAACTACTTCTGTTTCTCACCATTTTCAAACTAAATTCTAAATCAACCCATCTTCTCATTCATGCATTTACACAAATTATGATTGTCTTATTCTCGTCTAAAATTTGTAGACAATTTAGAAAAATTTAAGTACAGTCATCACGTCTTGGATATGAATATTTTTTTAAAACTGTTCCAATCAAACACTTTTCAAATTTCTTACATCAAACACATATCCTTCCATTTGTGTATTTGTACGAAGTATGACTTAAATAATTTTTACCAAATGAAATATGTAAGTAACTTAAGAATGATAGGTATAGTCATCATGTCTTTCAAATAGACATCACGGCTTTTGAATGACCACATTGTCTTTGAATGATTACTTTTCAAAATAACTTTTCCAAAAGTGCAGGCCCCTTAGTAACGCTTTTTGTTTTCGTTTTTTGTTGTGTATTTTTATTTTGTGTTTATACTAAATATTTTTTGTGATCTATTAATGGGCACTTATAGGTTATTGTTGTGTCAATAGTACGAGATCAATGTTTTAATAAGAGAGAACACACTCATTTTAGTGTTTTTAGTTTCTTTTTTTTCAAAATTTGTAAAAAACTAAAAAAAATTTAAACAAATGCTATTTTTGTTTTTTTTTAAAAAAAAACCAAAAATAATAAACATTGCCAAACAGGCCTTTAGGTTAAAGTTTTTGTTTTCAAAATTGCTATTTCCAAAAATATACATGCATGCATCATTTATCCTTGATGCATTGATAAAATCCCATTTTTAAAATTACATGAGTGGATTTAGCAATTGGAAATTTGTAAGAAATTTCAGGATGGATATCATGTTGGTACTGATTTTTATCAAGGGGGATAGGGTGACGATTATTTAATACCTTCTGTGTACGTAATCAACCCATGATGAACCTAGATCTCTAGTTTGCAGACTAACCCATGGTTATTTTTTAATATGAGGTTTCAAAAATAAAAAATTATTTTTAAATAAAAAATTCGTTTTCAAAAAGTTAGGTTGTTCTTTGAAATTTGCCTATTTTTATGTGGCTTGATACACTTTTATCAAAATTAAGTGGCAACTCTAAACTATCGAGATGATAGTTGAGTTGGCTTCAACAGTTGGACTTAAAACTCCGCTCTTCTTTCGATGATCGTATGTTCAAACCCGCTTGCAGTGTTAATTGCATGAATCAAATGTTATTGAGAAGAAACTATATGTCGCTTGCACTTCGATAGGCTACAATAACGGGCTCACCTTCCCGAATCAGTAGTTATGGCTTAAAACGAACATTTTGCAGTGAACGTGAACTCTTATGATCATACAAAGAAGAGGTGTTACATTAATCATTCTTTCTCACCTTTTTAATTAGTTAAAAATAAAAAATAAAAAATAAAAAAAAGGGCAACTCCGAAATGTTTTCAAAAGCTCTATTCAAAATCAAATTCAAGATATCAAACTCCTATCACACTTTCTTTCCCTTTTCGAATGGAGAGTTTTTTCTTAGAGAACATCAGATTCTCGAGAGCCCGTGAGGGCCCCCCGGAAAGTCGAAGGGCGACAATGAGACATTAACAATTCAAAGACGGTTCCTCATGGAAATTGGGCTTCTGACTTTCAGATGATAAATTTAATTGATTTGTGTTTTGTTATGTTTCATTTAGTGTTAAAAAAATAATGTTATTAAATGATGTGCAGAACGAACTGTTTTTGTAGTGGTATAGACCGATGATGATTAGGGATGGTAATGGATAAAAAAAAAAAAATAGAGATCCGACCGCATTCGTCCCGTTTAGAGCAGAAATGGAAGTCAAAATAAAAATTCATACAGGTATAGAGGCAGAGATGAACTCGCCCTATCCATCCCCGCCCCACTTCTCTCACTTTTAGCAATTTTTTTATTTTTTATATAGGTTACTTTTAGTTTTTTTTTATGTATGATGTGCTAATGATACTATCATTATGCTTTATGTTGATTGGTATGTAACTAATATTCAATAATTTTTTGATATTATTTGTTAGATAGACTTTTAATTTGTTATTTTAAGCTTTATTTCTTTTGACAGGATAATAAGACTATTTTGATTTATATACAGCCCAAAATATTTAATGTTAATTCTATTTTACTACTAAGTGGAGACTATGATGCTATTAATATTCCTAATATCTTAGTTTTTTTTTTTTCTAGCTCTTTGTGTTGTTTATTTATTTATTTTTTTTGTACCACAAAGAAAGAAAGAAAGAAAAAGTTTGGGCTGAATTTGGACTTTGATCGCCGTTGTGAAGCCAGAAAAATTGATAGTCACATTTAATTTGCCTTAAGATGTGTTGTAAAATGCAATATCATCATTTGCTAATTTCCACTCGTCAGGGTCTAATGAACTTTTGTATTGGTCATACAATATTTTAAAGTAAATAAATGTATTCATAAAAAAAAGGAACTAAATTATAAATAATAGACTATTGAATGATCTTGCATAAAAAATGAAAATAAGGAATAACTATTTTTTGTTTGTGATAGCTTAAATATGCCTTGCAAATGGTTTTTTTTTTTTACGGATTCGTAGCTATTATTATTTGTCATTGTCTTTTTTTATTTTCTAGAAACGTAAGAGTGCAAAAAATAAAAAGGGTCTATTTGTTGACATTATGAGCAAAAGTAGAAAGAACTATTACTAATCTACATCCAAACTTTTTCCTTTGAGATTTTGTAACTTCCTTTTTTTCTTTTTTTTTTTTGTTCCTCTTGTATTTCTCTCCCTACTAAGTAAAGCTCTGCACAAATCTATATTCTTATTTGCATTATGAGATCATGCATATTTAAGGAAATGTATATTTTAACTTATTTTCTTGTTGCACGTGCCAAATGATTAACACTATGTTTAGAGCAAAAAATTCTTATATGAATTGAATTTTAAGATGAGAAAAGCAAAAAAAGGATTTTAAAGAAAATCTCTTTTTCCTTGGTGTTTGGAAATAATTAGAATTAAAAAGGAAAGATCTCCATTTTTTCCTATTTGGTTTGATGAAGAATTAGAAAAGAAATAATTTTATAAATAATATTGTCCTTAGATTAGGTTAGCTAGTAAGGAACTTAGAAAAAGTAAAGGTGGGCAATGTGATTCAATTCTCATGAAGTCTGACCACTTTTCAAAATATGTTATGATAGTCTTTTTTATCCTTTTAAAACCCACCAATGCAAATTTTTTTTTAAAATCCATCTACCCCAAACATAAGAAATTCCATTTTAAAATTCAACTTCCATCAAATTTTACTATTCCAGACACACTGTAATGTGTATTATATATGTATATATGCATATATATATATATATGCGTGTATGTGTTGTCACTGTGGTGGTGACTGGAAAAGTTAGGTAGAAGCTCAAAAAGACGCATACAAAAAGATAAAACAAAAAAAAGTCGCAATGGACATTCGGAGGCACCTATCAAGCGGCTTTCTTATTCAGGTCGGTGCGTCTCCAAATCAACCTTCCACTTGCTTAGCCCCCACTTTCCACAGTAAACAGCCCCAGACTTCACTTTTATTTACTGAAATACCACTCTTCCTTTTGACCCTTTTTTTGATACATGACAACAACAATAATAACAATAATAAACTGGAGGAAAATCTGGTCAGTGTGTGGCCCATTCATTGTTATTACTTTTGGTGGAGTTTTAATTGGAAACAATTAATCTCGAAGACAGCTGGAATGGAATTGGCTTTGTTGTTTACTTGCTGCATGGAGAACCTAAAATATGCATCTTATTGCTTTGTTTGGTTCCGCTTTTTCAAAGTCACTTTTTTGAAAGAATTTTTCCTCGACTTAACAAAAAAAAAAAAGGAAAGAAGTTCATCATTAGATGAAAATCTATGCAAAACAGGAGCCTGCATTTGAGATGATTTTGGTAAAACTTTATTTTTCACAATTCTGACCTACCGTTATAAAAAATATGAGCAACAGCAGTTACCACAATGTGACTTAAATTTTGAAAGACCGATTCAAGAGTTGAGAGGGAACAAAATTTTGTTATAAGTGCTGACATTTTTTAAGTACTCGTACCGTCTTTCTATTTTGAAAAATAAAATAAACCGAGTAAAAAGAAGGTGTTTTTAAGAAAGCCAGCCTTTTTTTAGTTAATTTTCTTTTCTGTAAGCTTATTAATAAAGGCTCGTGGATGTACCTTTCGTAATTTCAATGGACAAAAGCTTGTGGCTTATGAGTGCAGGTTTGTTTTCTTGTCTTTTTAGGGTGATTTCACTTTCACAAGGTTTTTATACAATTTTAGACCGTTGTGTATGTGTTTGTGATTTTAATGATATTCTCACCTCTTCTCTATTTTTAAAAAGAAATGAAGAAAAAAAATACGTTAGGCTAATATAGTGCGGGTTTGTTAACAATATTTATTTACCTTTACCCTATGACTCAGCTAATGTACAACCTAAATGGTTTTATCCGCGCTCTTCTCTCTACAGTTCTTGACCCCTACAATCATGGTTATTCTTACCACTTTTGTATTTTTAAAAGAAATGAAAAAAAAAAGAAAAAAAAAACTATGTTAGGCTAATGTAGTATGGGTTTGTTATTAAAACTTACTTACCTTTACACCATGATGTAGCTAATTTATAACCTAAATGGTCTTATACGCACTCTTCACTCTATGGTTCTTGGCCCCTACGATCATGGAAAAAAATTAGAGCCGATATCTAATAAAATTGTGGTGGAGAAAAACATTAGGCCCCATATGTATGAGTTCTCAATGTATAGAAGTGTGATGGAATGGTCGGTTCCTTTGGTTTGGCAATATAAAATAAGACTTCACCTACCCTTTTGTTTAAACATCACAATTACTATTACATGTTATCATTTAATAGGTATCAATTTGTTTAAGAACTTTGTGTGTAATTAATTAACTTGATTGCAAAAATTAAGTATGCAAAACCCTGAATGTTGAGTAACTAAGCTATATCAATTTAAGTTTAAAGCTCAATTTGTTTTGGGGGATGCACTTTTATTTTTAAGAAAAGATCAAATACAGGTATAGTTAGTAAGAAGTGAGGAATTAGCAAGGGCAAAAAAAGTAATAAACTAAATCTTACAAGAGTAAACGTCAGGAGCAACAAATATTATTTGTTTAAAACACTACGCTCCTGTTACGATTTGAACCTGTGATATCATCGAAGTCTAGATGGATTCATAAAAATTGGACCAAAGGCACCTTGGACCTTTTAAATTGTTCTTTGCAGATATGTATAAATATACATATATAAATTTAAAAACTCGATAGACTGTCAAAGTGATAGCTGAAGGAGGAAGCATTTCACATTTGCTTTTCTCAAATTGCACATAATTTAGAGGCATCGATAGGATCAAATTTCAACTAGAAAATAAAGCATGAAATCCCTAACTATGATAGGCCATGATGATAAACGTAAACGTGTAATGTTTAGATATATAAGGAGTTGTCCCAAATAAGATGATTTTTAACTACTTAATTTTTGGTAATTTTTCTTTTTAATTTTAACATTCTGAGAATATTTCCCCCCCCAAAAAAAAAAAGGTTTCGGGTAGCACAATTGGAAGAGTCTGAATTATATATTTGGACAAAAGATCTTTAATTATTGGGCACTAAAGTATATTTATACATTTTAAGTCGCATAAAATAAGAAGGATGGCATAGTAGTGAGTGGGGGCAAAGGCAAAAATGACAAATTCTAAAGAAATTTATTCACTAAAACAAATTAGAAAATGTATATTTTTATAAATACATAGATATATTTAGAAACACACCAAAATAGTAATTCACAAAAACTAAAATTCGTACACAAGTGCATAAAATCAACCAAATTAATAAGGAAGTGCATATAGTTGAGGACGATTTTGTGAATTTCGCCATCAGGAGGGGCTGCTGAGGATAGTTTGGTAATCTTGAACAGTAAACCACTAAGGTGGTCACAATTCATGTGAGGCCCGCTTTTCCTCTCGCTGAAGCTACTTTGGTTTCTTCTACTTCTTCACTTTATTTTTCTTTCTTTTTAATATTCATATGCATAATATATATATATATATATAACCAACCAGCTGCTTCACCTTCTCTCCCCGTCTCTCTCTCTCTCTCTCTCTCTCTCTCTCTCTGAGTCCAAGGAAGCAAAATTCGTACCAGAAGCGGTTGTACAAAATGGGTCAGAAACGAGTGGAGGAATCGATCTTCGGCCGAGGAGGAGGAGGCGACATGAAGCGAAGCCCGTCGGAATTGGCTTTAGAAGAGCTTTTCAGTAAAGATGCCGTCGAAATTCCTCCTCAGAGGAGTAGGGTCTTCGACGATGCCGACGCTCTTCTCAGCCTTGAAGACCACCCTAAAAGCTTCGCTGACGTCTGTGCCGGCGGCGATCTTACCTTCCCTTTCAGAAATCAGGTCTCTCTCTCTCTCTCTATATATATGTATACACACACAAACTACCAGCTAGAGTTTACACATACACTTCACACCAGATGAGTGGCCCCTACAAAGTAACAACCGACAAGTAAGCGTCGATTGGGGCAGCAACCTAGAAGGTCACGTCACGTCCTCACAACCTGTCGGCGTGGTTTTCACCGATTGTCATGTGCTTACGCTCCGCTCACTGAGCTGAGCGTAGTTATGTCATTTGTGTATAATATTTCTCCTCTCCCACCACAGCAGGGGAGAAGGCCTGTGACTCTACGATTCCATACCTAAAAAGAGAGTCGCTAAAACCTCTCCTCCGGTTCTCACATTGTGATATACACATTAGTGCAAGAAAAAAGACTAATAGATACAACAATTTTGACCACAGATTTAGAATGTCTTTACTGTTATTATTGTTACTTGTTATTGAAGAATTAAATTTAAGCAACCTCTGTTTCATAGAATGTGGTATTATTGATAAATAACATCAGACTAATTATTCTGTGATGGAGTTTGCATTAGGCGGGATTGGATATTCAGCCGTATACCTCGTTTGTTTTGGGATAAATATAGGGGTATAGAGAAATGACGCAAAAATTGAGAAATGGTCTAAATTTGTATGTACCAAAAAAAAAAAGAGGAGAGAAGTTATGCAGAGGATGGGAGGTTGTGGAAAGGCTGATTCAAAACAAATACGGTTTAGGTGATGGTGGTTGGACCTCTAGTGATGTCAAAAACTCTTATGGAGTTGGTTTGTGGAAGGGTGTAAGGAAGGTTGGCATGATTTTTTAAATAATGTGAAGGAAGACGAGTAAGGTTCTGGCATGATGTGTGTTGTAAGGATGTCCCATTATCAAGAGCTTTCTCTGATCTTTTGGCTATTGCTAGGGTTAAACAGGCTTTAGTGGTGGATTAGCTACTTTTTTTGAGATAGGATTGGTGTGGGAACTTTGATTTGTTCGCAATTTTCAGGATTGGGAAGTGGAGATGGTAGAGGGATTTATGGTTTCTTTGTATAAGGTGAAGGGATATTATGGGAGGGAGGATAGATTGGTTTGGACAGGAAAGAAGGGGAAGTTTACTGGTAAGTCATTCTCTGATATTCTTGATAGGGATGTGTAGAGGTCTTTCCCTTGGAAGAGCATTTGGAAAACTGGGGCTCCATCCAATGTTGTTTTTTTTACCTGCACTGCAGCACTGGATTCTATGCTTACCATTGATCATTTGGGAAAAAGGGGTAAAATGCTTCCAATTGGTGTTGTATGTGTCAGAAAGCTCAAGAATCAGTGAATCATCTTCTTCTCCAATGTAATGTGGCGTGGCAGATATGGAGTATGGTTTTTTGCATTTTTGGTATTCAATGGGTTTCACCAAAATCTATTATTGCTTTGTGTGATTCTTGACCTAGAAGGTCCACCAGGGAAGACTAATAAGGCTAGGAGGATTGCCCCTTTGTACTTAATGTGGTGTTTGTAGAGGGAGCGTAACCGTAGGAATTTTGAAGAGATGATCGGCTCAAATCATATTTTTTGAATACTTTTCAAGTTTGGATGTCAGGGAATTACTGTGAATCCTTTGTCGTCATGATAGTTTTAATAGGATATCTTAATTTTGGGGAGGGCTTATAATTTTCTTTGTATACTACTTGTGTATAAAGGTGGCGCACCTTTTGTTGTCTTTTGAATAAACTTTGCTCGCTTATAATAAAAAAAAAAGGGCAAAAATATCCCTACACCATTTATGTAAATCTGAACAAGCATTATCTCCATTGAATTGTCAAAACATTTCCCATGGAGATAGATACATTAGTCATTTTAACCTTTATCCCAACAGCGCTGGTAGTACAATTAATAACATCCTCCATTGTATTAGATAATACGCTCTATAGGATATTACTATTATGGCCTAGGAAATTAGTCCGAATCTTATTAGCAACTCAAAAGCAATACACTTTAGTGAGGACTAATAGTCCTATCCCACTCATTGGTACCAAAAACAAATGTGGCCTTATAACTTTGATAGCGAATCGATACCCTTTTTTTTTTATAAGTGTATCCCTACATTGAAAGAGCGAGGGGTATATCTGCACCTCATAAAGGTGATGGATCTTACAATTTTTTAAAATAATGATTGTTAATATGAAGGGTAATGCTTTACAAACGAAATTTGTATGTAGAAACAGAATGTGCATATGTCTGTAAAACAAAAGCCTACTATTTGTGTTCCATATTTGCCAAAATACTACTGCTAAATCATTTTGTATGCTATTTTGTGTATTGCAATTTTGTAGGTGTCTTTGTGAATAATAATTTTGTATGCTTATTAGTTTCCTAATATTATGAATTTATAGTAGTGGGCTACAAAAATAGAAACTGAAATAGTCGTCCTCTGCTGATAAACTCACAAAACCCAAATGAAGGTGGAATCTAAGAAGTTGTGGGCATCATTTTGTGAATGTTATTCTATTTAAAAAATAAGAACTTTACATTAAATAAGTTTGGCGAAATTGTTGTGGGAAACTACTTAAGAAATTTTTTTCCAAAACAATCATTTTCAAGAAACTGTTTCACACAATTTTTAGGTTTTAGAAATGAGTTCACAAGAAAATGGAAACTATTTTTAGTGATTGCCTTTTCAAACTTGCCATCATTTTCACATACAAAAACTCAACAAATAAAAACCAAAGATGGAAAAGTAACTAGTGAGAATGATACCAAGTAGGCCTTGATCTTACATTAATTTACTACTATTAAATGGAGTGGAACTATGGCATTGCTCCATAAGGTCCTCTACTATCCCTAAACTCCCCCAACCCCATGAACATGGCTCTGTAAAATGCACCTTCTATGAAGAACTAATCTATATATTGTAGATCATCTATTAGTTGCTGAAGCATGGCTCATACATACCTTTTGGAGCATAATACAGAGAACAACCTGATTTCTTGAACCGAAACTATTCAATGTGCTTCAGTATGTAATTTGTGATCTCTACTTGTGGTGGAGTTTATCAAACCGTTGAAAGGCCAACTATACCCTCATTGTTCACCAATCATACACCTCTTTCACATTCATTTGTTTAGAAGAGAGAATAGAGAATAGACGAAAAGAAAGAGTAGAGGGCAAGCAACCTGTATCTTTAACTATATACAGATTTGAAGATGTTAACTATTCTTGTAGTGGGCCATAGTAGAGGGAAGTGGGTAGGTATCATAACTATGTGAGATCATATTGCAAACTTAATGATTTGGGAATTTTACACCAAACTTAATGAAAAAACCTAACATAGAGATATCAACCACAATTGAAATAAAAACAAGTGTCTCAAGTACCTTGAATCCATCTAGACACGTCGGTATAGGTATCTGAGTATCTCCATCCCCTCTAGAAGCATACATAACTCCTCAAGGTCAACTATATACCTATACTTTCATTGCAATACAAAAAGCGAAAGTAAGTTACACTATGTGAATATAAAGCCTGATGTACAAGGTGATCCTTCATTTGCCCTAATGTCATTCGGATCAGGAGTAACTACTTTCCTAGCTATGCTCGGCAGGCCGAATCAATCATGACCTTAAGGTATCATGCCAAAGTACTTGTATTAACCCTTTCACCTCATGGCGTAGTAAAAAAGTCACATAAGGGTACAATAACGTTTACACAGTGAAGAGGCTAGGGACTCACTCACCTTCTTAAATTTTGGTCGCTAAGTACATAAGAGTATGAATACATGTTACAATGGAGTAGTTCCATTACGAAACCTATGTCAAGCTGACACACTGTACATATTTTTGTCTAGTTTCTAAGCAAGCGCCTAATTTGAATTTTGCATTTGCTCACCCTCTTATAAGGTGACAAAAATAAAACCTCATATCTAGCTAGAAATTCAGGTTATGGTGGACACTAGATAATAACCACCATCGATCTTCGACTATTAGATCCCATCCCGTCTACAACTAGGGTGACGCAATAGGATACAACATCTCATCTTTGCTTGTCGTCACAAGCGCCAAAGGTGATAGCTCGTGTGGAAAAGCCTATCAACCTGTTGACATACTCTCAATTTCATATTTGTGTAATGCAATAAGCATGATTATGAAATAGTCATTGAACTGGCATATGCATCATATCATAAAACATCTAATATCCTAAGGTACATAGTGATCAACTAATAAAACAAACAACGCATCATCACCATCTACACAGTCTTAATGCCCTAACATGATTAACAAAAGCCTCCCTATCAATGGGCTTGGTCGGAGGGTCTACAACTATATGAATTGTAAAGATGCGAGTCAGGATCACCTCTTTTTGTGCTACCCTATCTCTGTTGAAGTGATATCTCATATCATTGTGCTTTGTCTAGTCGTGGTACTTGGGATCCTTGGCATAGGCTAGTGCTATCGTGCTATCACAGTAAATAGTCACAATCTTAATAGGAAATATGACAACATCCAAATGTCTTAGGAACCTCCTCAACCAAACAGCCTCTTGTACAACAGTCGAGCACACCACAAACTCTGCGTCCATAGTGGACAAGGCAATGCAAGATTTTTCTTGCTACCCTATGAAATGGTCCCACTATTAGTAAGAAGGCATATCCGAATGTGGACTTACACTTATTAAGTTCAACACTCAATTAGTATGAATGTAGCCAATTAAATGCACATCCAAATGCTCATAACACAGTCCAAAATCCGTAGTCCCTTTCAGATACCTTGGTATCCTCTTTGCTACTTTCCAATGAGCAAGTCTTAGGTTGGATTGGTAACGACTTAACAACCCAACAACATAATTGATATGGGGCTGAGCACACATCGTGGCTCCCTACGGCATTGGAATAGAGTACTCGGGACATATGTTCTTTCTCTTTTGGAGTCTTAGGTCTCATATCAAGGCTCAGGTTTTCGCCTTTAGCGGTAGAAGTATCAATAGTTTTATAGCTTTGCGTATTGAACTGCTCAAGGACTTTCTTTATGTATGCCTCTTGAGACATACCAAGAAGTCTCTTAGAGCGGTCGCTCTAGATCTTAACTCCTAATACAAATTTTGCCTCGCCCATGTCTTTCATCTCGAAAGTGGATGATAGCCGCCCTTTAATGGCAACAATCAATTCTATGTCATTACTAGCCAATAATATATCATTCACATAAAGTGATAATATAATGAAACTGTCCTTAGACCATTCAACATTCACACAATGGTCCTCAATCATCGTGAATTTATTAGCAGTAATAGCTTGATGAATTCTTAAGTATCATTGCTTGGATGATTGCTTCAGGCTATACATAGATCGACGGAGCTTGCAGACTTTATGCTTTTGGCTAGCAATTGCATAGCCCCATGTTGATCCATATAGATATCCTTATCCAGCTCATCATTAAGAAATGTTATCTTAATGTCCATTAGCTATAGTTCAAAATCCAAATGTGCCTTAATGGCTAGCATAAGACGACTGAAAGCAAATCTAATAGGAGAGAAAGTCTCCTCATAGCGATACCTTCTTGTCGAGTGTATCCCTTTGCCACCAAATGTGCCTTGTACCTCTCAATAGAACCATTTGCCTTACATTTGACTTTGAGATAACACTTGTTTAGGTGAGAGTTCAACCAAGTCCCAGGCTTGATTAACTTTCATAGAGTTCATCTCTTCATCTACAGCAGCAATCCATTTCTCACTAGCAAGTGATGAGAGGGCCTCTTTTGCAATGTTAGGCTTAACATCATCATGCGAAGCACTCATGAAAGACTCCTCCTCAATCTCAAAACGACAATGAGAGATGATCTGACCTGTGCTCCTATGCAATGGAGTATCCTCAGAATACTCATCAACTAACATGTTTGTCGCTACAACACTCTCACTGTCTCTGGGAAATGGAGGAATTTCTCCCTCAGTCTCAACTAGTCTACCTGATGTGCTATCCTGAATATCCTCTACTCATAGAGATCCAAATATCTAGACACCTCCCCTCTGCTAGGAAAAACATACTCAAGAAAATACTTACCTTGACTCTATTGCAGTCTCACTCCCATCAGGCTACTCCCCAATAAACATATATCCCTTTGAGTGGTCAAAATATCGTATAAAGATATGCTTCTTTCCTCTAGGGATTAGCTTCCCATACTTATGAGAAGCATTGTGTCAATAGGTTGTTGAACCCCATGGCCTTAAACGACTTAGGTCAGTCTTTTTGCAGTTAATAAGGCATCTCCCCTATAAGATACTAGAAGATTAGCTTGCGTTATCATTGACCTAACTATGTTTAATAAAGTGTAATTCCATCTCTCTGTTACACCATTTTGTTGCAGAGTGCCTACAATAGTCAATTGTCGGAGTGTACCGTTGATGCAGGTCAAGCTAACCCACACAAGGTTGCAAAGGGATGACCCAAGAATAGGAAGAAAATACGATTAAAGCTGAGAGGTTTCGACCAAAAAAGGGGAAATAACCTGGGATGCCCCCGAGCCGGGGGCAGCGGATGTCACTCGACATTGCTAATCACTGATGCCACTCAACACATCCAAGCCACAAGCTTGATTTTAATGGAGGAATCACTCAGTCCCGCAAAATAACTTGCATAAACAATTTTCAAATCAAAATATTCTGCCTCTTCTTTCCATTACATTGAGAATTTAAAGATTACATAGAAGACCACATTCAACTATTACATTAAATGCATGTTTACCACTACTTAGAAACTAGACAACTCTTTGAATTTTTGTCTCCCGTTTACTAAAGACGTATGTTACTTGGACTCGGTTACGGGTAGGTGTCCAAGTATCAGATTCATCTAATTCTCATATCCAAGGACACTCTGAGACACAGCTAGATTTCATATTTTTTTAAATACTTTTTTTGTTTTTTAAGGTAAAATGACATTTACAAGCTAAAATATAGCATTTTATACATAAAGTAAAAGTCTTATGCTTAGTTTTATAGTAAACTCAATTAGTTATACATTCTTGTTAGATGCATGTCTAACTAGTGTCGAGTATCGGGTGTCCGATACGAGTACTTCACATATTTAGAAGAGTCCTGGTAATATAACTAAAGACTAGTCAGCATTTCAGCTAGTGCATATATTGAAAATATAAATTAGACCCAAAGCCAACTACTAATCTTAAATACCAAATCTGGACACATACACTGCCACATATCAACTCTCATTTGCTCCTGTATCATTCTCTTTGGGTTGAAGAGAACTCGACCTCGAGTTAGGTTCCAAATCTTTCCACAACAATTCATCAATCTCCTTTAGTGCTTGGCTTGACAACCATGGATGTTTTAAACTTGGTTTTCCTTCCAATGGACGAGATATTGAGTATGAATTCCACGCCTGGTTTTAATTGATCTCATGTCCAACACATCAATGGAATCTCAAGTCGATTGACTAGGAATAGTATGAAGATCTAGAGGATTCAGAACAGCCACATCTTCTTCCCCATAATATGGATATAGATTAGAGACGTTAAAAACAAGACTAATTGACAATCCTTATGGTAGCTCCAATTGATAAGCATTAGGACTAAGCTTCTTTAATATTTTACATGGACCAAACTTCTTTGTCATGAGCTTGTTATTCTTTTTTTTTTTTGGGATAAGTAAATCATGAGCTTGTTATACTTACCAGTAGGAAATCTCTCTTTGAGCAAGTATGCCATAATCAGATCACCTTTTTCACATTCTTTATGTTTCTTTTTTGCATTAGTACTTGATTTGTATGATTGAGAATATTGCTTTAAATGTCACAAACCCGCTCATGAATCTCCTTAATATGTCCAGCAAATTCTTGTGCTTCCATGCTTATTCAAGCTTCATTTGACATAGGAATGAGGTCCAGAACTTGATGAGGATTTCTGCCATAGATAATCTCAAATGGAGGCTTCTTAGTAGAATGTTCAACTGAACTGTTGTAAGCGAATTCAGCTTGAATGAGAAAATCACATTGCTTAAGATGATCTCCAACCATACACCTTAGCATATTTCCAAAAGATCGGTTTATCACCTCAGTTTGTCCATTAATCTGTGGATGGTAAGCACAGAAAATTGCAAATGAATGCCCATGCCCAACAAATTCCGAAGAGTCCTCCTTAAGTGACCTATAAATTTCACATCTCAATCAGAAGATATTGGCTTAGGAATTCCATGCAATCGAACAATTTCTTTAAAGAATAAAATTGCGATATGAGAGGCATCAATTGGATTCTTACAGGAAATAAAATGTGCCATCTTGGATAAATAATCCACCACCACAAAGATGCAATCAAATTCATAGTCCACGAACAAAGTCCATAGAGATGTCTTCCCAAGGAGCTTTTGGTATTGGCAAGGGCTGATACAATCCAATGTTTTGTACTCCTTTAGTCTTGCATCGTGGTGTAAAACAAGTTACATCATGTTTCAAAGTTGGCTAGTAGTAGCATTCCTTGAACAGATTCCCTGTTTTGTCTCTCCCAAAATGTCCATCAAGCCCGTCACCATGCAATTCTTCAATGACAAATAACCTCATTGAACCTTTTAAGAATGCACAATTGATTACCTTTGAAGAGATAGTCATTAGTTGTCATGAAGTCATGGCTTCCCCAGTCATTAAGGCACTGTAACACTTCGGAGAAGAAAGAATCTACTGCATAATACTCAGGTAAAACTTCAAGCCATTAATCTCATTAGAAAGTGTAGTAAGCATACAAAACTTCCGGCTAAGAGCATCGGCAATCTTGTTTGAAATTCCAGCTTTATGATTCAAAACAAGACTGAACTTTTTCAGGAAAGATACCCAGTGAGCATGGCGTGAGTTAAGCTTCCTTTGAGTTTTGAGAAATCTCAATGCATTATGATTTGAATATAGGACAAACTCAACACCAATGAGATAATACTCCCACTGTTGTAGTGCTCTGACCACAAGTTAAAGCTCTTTGTCGTAAGTTAAATAGTTCAGCTTTGCATTATTGAGCCTCTCATTGAAATAGGCTATCGACTTTCCATCTTGCATTAAAACAGCATCAATGCCCACTTTTGAAGCATCGCATTCAACTTCGAACATTTTTTGTGAAATTGGGTAGTGTTAGTAGGGGAGCATGAACTAGCTTTGTCTTACAAGAGCTGAAAACTCTCTTGAGCTTGTTTGGTGCACTTGAATTCCTTTTGCCTCAATACACCCCTCATTGGAGCTGCAATGGTACTAAAGGTTTTAACAAACCGACAATAGAAGGAGGCTAAGCCATGAAAGCTTGTGATATCCATAAAGCACTTTGGTGTTGGCCAATCAAGAACAGCTTGTACCTTCTCTTCATCAACATGAATACCATCTGCATAGATCACATAGCCTAAAAACACAACTTTGTTAGTCATGAAACATCACTTCTTTAGTTTGATGTACAATTGGTTGTCATGGAGAACTTTGAGCACTTCATACAAGTGCTCTAGGTGTATAAGTCCTTACTACAGGTTCAAAGCCTCCCACATCTCATAGGAAATCAGGTACACCTCAAACTCTACCATGAGATCATTTGCCATACTGCTGATCATAAGAAAGCGCATGTCCTAATCTCCAACTCTTAAAGAGTTCCTACTTCCTAATAAGGACAACAATTTGACCCGAGAAAGGATTTTTGCGGGGCGCCCCGGGGGGGTGGGCTGGGTTGGGGCCTATATTGGAAAGAATAAAACCCGAAGTAGGTATGGGCTGAGGTGTAGGAGAATGAACAAAACCCGAACCCGACCCAATTATGTACCAAAATTACTAGAATACCCCTTATTATATTCTAATAATACATAAATACCACTTAGTATAGATAGAGAGTTTATATAGCAAAGCATTGTCTACCTCTTATTTTGTAAATTAATTGTTATTTTTCAAAAATATGTGAAATTAGGAAAATATTATCTATGTGCAAAATAGAAAGGAAGAAATATAAGGGTTAACCTAACTCGACTCAACTGAAAAATACACGGATGGGATTGGAGGGTTCAACCCATAACAGGTATAGGACGTGGTGTGGGGGAGATTTTTCCTATTACGGTCGAGGTAGGGTTTAGACATACCTGTCTCATACTTGACTTGTTGCCATCCCTAGACCCTACAATACTGAGTTATAGTATCATGTTGAGCCTATTCAAATTTTGCAACAAAAATCTAAATTGAAAATGGGCTAACTCGCACAAGTCATGAGATCGAAAGTTCGTTGTGCTCCCAATCATCCTTGAGCCACAAATGATTATTATCTTAGGAAGCACAGACACTTCGTTAGAGGAGCCGTACCCGTGTCCAACACTTCTTGGACACCGACGCGCGTGGGACACTTGTCGGACACGTGTTGGACACTCCATTCTATGTGTCCAATTATTTATTATTTATTTTTACATTGGACACTCCACGGACATGGCTTGGACACGCGTGTCTCGTTTTGGATACTTTAGGGACACCCGGGGCCTCAACTATAAATTTTGAAACTAATTGTTGGTTCGAAGAAGAAGAAAAACAACCAAGAAGAAGAAGAAAAAGAAGTATGCTATGATAATGGATAGTTGATTAAATGTAATGACGTTTTAATATTTTTTGTAGTTTATGACTTTATAGTATTGTTTATTGATAGAACAACTTTTTTGTTGTTAATGTGTGTTAATGTGTTTGTTTACTTTATATTTTTTTTATGAAATATAATTGACTAATTATGAATTTGTTGCCGATTAAGTACTGAAATGTGTTCTTTTTTTATTTTTAATTCGTGTAATCTTTTATATTTTTTTACTTCTTTTGTATAATATTTATATGTATAACATATAAGGAATATAAAAATATAGTCTTTTGTCGTGTCCCTACTGTGTTGTGTCCAACATTTTTTAAAAATTCCTGTGTCGACGTGTTCGACACATATCGTGTCCGACACTCGTGTCCGTGTTCGTGTTTCTTAGTTAATATCCAATTTTAATTTAATTAATGCGCAAAAAACCATTGCAATTTTGGTGGTTATGATCGACTGGATATTGTGGTTCTGTTTATACTATTTTTAAGGCCCTATGGGTCCCATATATTGGTGCATGAGGCACATGTGCCTCTTGGCGCGACTGGGGAACGTCGGATCAACATTTTCATTGTCTTCCTAAGTCCAGTTCAGAACAAAAAATTGACCCAATTTAAATCTCCCTAACTTTCAAACCAGACATTAAAATAAGTTGCTATAATATGTTGTTGGAAAGCTTATGAGATAAGGAATCCATTAGTATAAGTTTCATGCACTGAAATTCAGTATATAAAGAGAACTAGGGTATTGTTTTTCTCTTAGACCACAATACCATTATTAACGAAGCTTTCCAGATAACATCACATGCATATTATCTACAACTTTGTTAAGTTTCAAGCCAAACAAAGATCATTTTATAAATAGGCCATTGAGGCTTGTTTCGAAGCTTTATCTGAAAAACAATGTCTCTAACGCATTGTATATTTACTAGGATACCTTGTAAGGGCTCTGTAATATAATGAGATTTACACAAGAAGAAAATACAACTTTTCAGCTCTTCCCTTTCTTTTCCCTCAGGGTCTTACAAAAGGAGAGGACTTGCTTTTTGGAAATTATAGATCTCAAAGTAAAAGGAAGATGTCTCAACCTTTTGCCAAGTTGGACTAAAAGTTAGATTCCATTTTTGTCAGCCTATTCTTTGAGATTTTCTTTTCTAATTTCCTAGGACTTGGGATCTGTATCCCATCATATTAAATCTTCAAATCCTTCTACAATCCAATATAGTTGGTAAAGCTGCTGTAATAGAACTTCTATTAGATCTCTCAGCTACCTTATTATATGAGCATGCAGATGCTCTGAAGTGACTCCCGGTGCTTGAATAATTTAGTGTATAAAGGCTGGTACCCTCTTCAATTGTTCAGATTATTTATCATTTAGCATCAAATTCCAACACCCTTCCTAATTTATACAAGTTCTATTGAAGTGGGAGTTTTTATATAACTTAAGAAATAACCCATAGACCAATCAATATATTGATGATACTTTTATGCTTTAATATGATCACTAATTCCTTGCTCTGGCAAAGACGTTCTCTTGGACATTGTTAGCTTGATATATATTGTCGGGGCTTTATCTAACAGCTTAAGTTCTTAGGTCAAGTGATGATTTAACATGATTTCAGAGCTCTGGTTCTAGGAAGTCCTAAGTTCGAGACTTATGGCACGCATGTGTCTCCCCATTTGTGCATTTTGTTGTCTTTGTTCTTCCAACTGTTTTGTTCTGTCAGTTTGCCTCTTCACGTGCGAGCCGAGATTGCACGTGAGGGAGGGTGTTAGCTTGATATATATTGTTGGGGCCTTTATCTAATAGTTTAAGCTTTTAGGTCAAGTGGTGACTTTATCATCTAAGAGATTGTTAATGATTTCTTTGATCATTTGTGCTTTGGGAAATAGACTAGTTTAGTTGTTCAACTTGAGTCATCAATTGCAATCTTTTGCCATTTGAAGGACCAACTCATTATTTAAAAACTAATTAGGCTGTACAATGGAGGGCTATTTGTATACTTTCCTGATTAGTCTAGACCTCATTGGCTTAGGATTACACATCTCATTGTAATAAATGTTTTTTTTAATCATTGACGAGAGATTTGTAGGATTAGTCATGAAAGTTCTTCTCTGGTGTTCTACAAGTCATCCATAGGTTGATGAAGTCTCGGGGTACTGTGGTGCATGGATCTTAAAAGTCGACAACCTTTTCTTTAAGCTTTCTTATTTATTGCAATATTGAACAGCTTTAAAGGTTTGTCATGTTAGCTAATTATTTGGTTAGTGAGAGAGGTGATTTGCCAAAATCCATATTGATAATTGAAATTTGAGAACTCTTTTGGAGTATTCAATTTGTTGATTACGACTTCCTTTTCTTTGGAATAAGGCCATCCAAATAAACTAACATTTAGCCTCTTACTGGTTTATGTACTATGCTTTCTTACAACTTTGATTAATTAACATTTTGATTATGACTTCCTCGTTTCCCTTAGGCTTGCCAAATATTGCAACCTTTTTCTCATTATAGTGGGCCAGCGATTTCCTACAAGCCTTTATAAATTTTTAGAGCAAGAAGTCATTATAGTGGGGTGTTTAAGTTCTAGGTGTATCCATCTCCTGGACCAGAGCATAATATTGCGACCTTTTTCTCATTATATGAAGTGTTCAACTGGCATTTATGAAGAAAAAAAAAACAGCAAGTCACCTTTGTTTAGGCAGTGTAGCTTCGAACCATTGAATAATGTTTATCTCTGGGTTTTGCATATTACAGAGGAGATCAGTAACCTAATCATGAACTGGTGAGGGAAAGAAAGGTTACATTCTACTCTTAGGTCTTCCCTGATAGAACAAAATATATCATGATGCTTTAAATAGTCTTAGGTGCCCTAGCTAATAAGAGTCCCATAAACCAGTTAACTGTCCAACTGAGTTGAACGAAAAAAAAAAAAGAAAAAATTGCTATTGTTGCCAGTGCAGAAGAAGTTAGTAATGACTGTCTTCTTCCTTCGAATTTACAGTGCGCAGTTCTTATTTTCACCAATTTGCAATGGTAATGTTTCATTTCTCTTCCGATCTCTTTTGATGGTTTTGGTTCTCTTGAAGAAGTTTAAAGAGTTCGAGAAAGATGATTGGAATCTGCAACTTCTGTATAAAATAGATTGCCATGCATTTTTTGCTTTCTTTATTTGTCAATACAACCCTTCCTAAATCGTATTATCTGTACAGAAAGGGAGGGGGAAAAAAGAGAAAAAACGACCTTACAGCTCTTGTCAATGAGTAACTGGAACCTCTATACCATTGATAACAATTAACAGCAGCAAAAAGCGGTTTTTTTCTTCCCCATAAGTAGTGAGAATAGTATAAAAGAAGGCTGTAAAAGGGGGCACAACCCTGTACATACGTCGCGCACAAAGGGCGATTCACAAAGTCAGCCCTAAATATCTACTACGGCATGCAAATCCCCAAAAAAAATCAACAAAAGAAAAAGTAAATGGGCACGCCTCTTTCATCCAAATAAACAAAGAGATTAACACACTGCCCTTAAGACTCAAAATAGAGTGTTCCTCTCCTTCAAAATATGTCCTATTCTTCTCTCTCCAGACACCGCATCAAGCACAAAGGAGATAGTAACCTATTACCCAAGCCTGGATCCTTTCAACTGACTCTACCTTCCAATCTTGCAAAGCCTCCTAAAAGGAGGAAACCATGCTCCACTGGAAGAAAAGGCAACCAGGAGTCTTCCAGATACACCGCAATTCTAAACAAGTTAGGGAACTCCTCCCTCAAAGGCGTCTATCCGCATCATGAGTCATGCCAAAAGAACACCCTTCTCCCATTGCCAACTCTTAACCAGATGAGATCAACAAAATTCGTTCTTACTTGCATTATAATTTCCAAACACCCACCACATAAGAACCCCAGACAGGTTCTCTCATAAGAACCCCAGACAGATTCAGAGAACCACCCACCCCTCCCTTGCCCATATTTCCCACCTATTACCCCCCATCACACACAGTCCCTCTCCAAAGAAAACTGCCACTACCATTTCCCAAGCAAGGCTCATCGCACCCCCCAAACCTACTCCACAAAAAAGTCCCTCATCAACTTCTCTAATCTCCTAGCCACTGAAATAGGGATGTGAATAGAGACAGAAAGAATGTTGGCAAGCTAGATAAGGAGGTTCTAATGAGGTGAGCCTAACCCCTTTCACAAATATTGCCTCTTCCACGAGATCATCAGCAAAGAACAATGTGATGCTGAGATCAACTCCTCCCTCTGTTTCCAAAGTGAAATCCCTTCATTGTTCCATCATTCACTGTCCTAGCATCTTACGACTCAAAGGTTCCATTGCAATAATAAAGAGCAAAGGGGAAAAGGGATCACCATGTCTTGGGCCTCTAGAGCTTTCGTAAAAAGCAATAAGTTGTCCCATCAACCAACACTGGAAAATTGGCCTTGGAGATACATACCAGACCCACCTATACCACCTATCTCTAAAACCCGTCCTTTCTAGAAGATAAATCATGAAATCCCAACTTACATGATCATAAACCTTTTCAATGTCGAACTTGCATACTAAACTTTGAACATTATGACAAGAAAACCAATTTTCCCAAGAATAACAAGAGGACCAAGATTACAATAATGACAAGAAGAGCAGGATTACAATCAATTCTCTGTTCCTCCCCCTTCTGGTGCACTCTAAATATATAATATCTAACATTCTAAGTATAGTATCTTTACAGTCAATGATTCCCCCTTGATTGGGGAATTATACAGCTCACATATACACAAAAGGAAAATATGACCAGCCTTGATATCAGCCTTGATACATTCTTTTAATCATTGAAGCCATACACTCGTTAGCCACAAGCACTGCATCCAAAATTTGCTTGCCCCTTACAAATGCATTTTCGGACTCTAAGATGATCCGTTCAATCACCCTCCTCATCCTCAAAGCAAGAATCGTAACAATAATCATGTTCACACTCCCAACCAGGCTTGTAAGTCTAAAGTCCATAATGTGTACTGTGCCCCCCCTTCTTAGGAACCAATGCAATAAAAGAAGCGTTCAATCTCCTTTCAAATCTTTTGAATTCAAAGAACTGCAATACTGCCATCACCTCACTTCTGACCATTCTCCAACATTACTGGAAGAATGCCATGGTAAAACCCTCTAGGCCTAGTGCTTTATCCCCGTTAAGGCTGTTTGAAGCCCCCAGAATCTCCTCTTCTGAGAAAGGAGACTCCAACCCAATCCATCTACTCTCGGCCTCCAATCCTCTGTCTCAGTGTACAACCTCCGATAAAAGTCAACAATGCCACTGGGAATGAACCTCTCATTGGAAATTGGTTCACCGTTTATAATCACACTACCAATATGTTTCGCCCTTCACAGCACATTGGCCATGCAATGAAAGAACCTAGTGTTTTTAGCCCCCTCCTTCAATAGTTGGTTAGTGTACTTTAACTAAAAACTCCACAAATTTAGGAGTAACGAACAATACTTTGGAGGGTTAAACTGGCTGAACTCTTTCAATTATTTGGCCAATAATAGTAATTAATACTAATAATAACAGAATGATGATAATTATATTATTAATAATAATTAATCATGATTCTCCACCACAAGCGAAACACTTCAACAGAGCACTATCCTTTGTGAAACCAGGCAGTTATTCTTCTGTTAAAGAAACCTATTCTCTTTGTTGGTATAATCATTTATTACAAGTTTCCCCTCTTTTTTGCATTTGGTGTCAGTCTTAACTTTAAACAAATTTATATTTCTCACTCTCTTATATTTACACTCATTTATTGCACCATTCTGAGTTTTGGCTCTACTGCTTTTAGATCTGTTGTTCCTTTATTGCTCAACATACTGTTAAGTTGAAACAGGTTTTACAGGCATTGTATTTGGATTCATAACTTCCAATATAAATTCCAAAAGACCATGCGGGAAGGTTTCTGTGGAGCACTCCCTATGATGCTTGTTGGTGATATTTATTCATCTAAAAACAAAAAAAAAATGTAAAGGAAGAAAGATAGATTGACAGAAGGACAAAAGCATACAGTAAATGTGTTTCCATGTTTCAAGGAGGGTATTGCTCTGAATTTTTTTTTTTAAGATTCTAATCATGTGATCACCAATGAGATTACACAAAAATGTCATGAAATTCTTGTGTAAATTGATATTAAAGTATTGCCAAAACAAAAAAAAAATATTGCTGCTGCTATTGCCACAGTAGCTTTGCTTTTTGTCAGAGCCACGCAAGGTTGTTTAAAGCAATTTGAGTTGGACAGTTTTTTTTTTTTTTCCAACAAGATGATTATTTAGCTAGGGGCTTGAACTCTGGATACTTATATCATAAACCTATCTTAAATATGCTCAATTAAATCATATAAATGCCTTCTCTACTCCTCTTTGTCCCCAACCTCCCATTCCCTACCTGCTAAGGAAAGAAGATGAAGGAAATTGTAAATGGTTACTGAATGAATAGAAATAAGCCTCAGGCCCTTTTCTGTTTCTAAGCGCAACATATTACCTGTTCATGAATTGTTGTCTATATGTCTATATCCTGTATAATAACTTCTATAGTTGCTTGTTATACCAGGAGATAATGAGCAGTTTTCCAAGTTGTGGTGGACTAACGGATACTCTTCTATGGTCTGAAAATGTCACTTCCAAGCAGTCCAGCATCTCAGCACCTATTGATTCCCAGTCATCAATATGTGGTACGATAAAGCTTATATAGATATGTGTGTCTGTATGTGTGTGCGCACGCGCGCGCACATGTAGTTAGGTGTGCATGCATACAAGTCTTGCTAGTAATCAGTCAAGTGTAGCAAACAACTTAGGTCTGACATCTTCTTTTGTGTTATAAGAGTAAATGTCTTCTCCAAGCCGTTGCTTACTCGTAAACATAATTCTCAGAAATTTGACTAAAATTACTTTTTTGTTATTTAACTTCTGGATGCACCTGTAATTGGTCAGTTAGCAGTCCAAATTCAGCTATTAAACCGAAAGGCAGAGATAATCAAGCGACAGGAACTACCAGTGGTTCCTCACGCGAGCAATCAGATGATGACGACATAGAGATAGAAGCTGGTCCATGTGAACAAAGCACCGACACTATTGATGTAAAACGCATCAAAAGGTAGATTTTGCCTAAGAATACTATGCAAATATCGGTTGGATCTAGACCCAGCCTACTTGACATGGTTGCTTTGGTTTCAGAATGGCTTCGAACAGGGAGTCTGCTAGGCGCTCGAGAAGCAGAAAGCAAGCACATCTGCAAGAGCTTGAGCAGCAGGTAACCAATTTTTCCTTAGTACGTGTTATTTGAATAGCCTAAAGTTAAATCTGCTTACACTCCATGTGTTGACCAAAAGGACTGTAGATTGTATTAGTCTTTCATTTATTTGGTCTTGGAAGCTTTTGGATACGAGTTATATTGTTCTTGTTCCTCTGTGCTCTTGCAACCTGCACAGAGCATGGTTCCCAATTAGAATAATGAGTTTTTTAGATTAAAAAGTTTTGCATCAGCTTCAATTTCCTAGGGGATTTTGTTTTTTTTCTTTAATTAGTTTCATGCTCACAACGCCGAGGCATAAATTTTGAGTTCCATCAAATCTCTTTTGGAATGTTGATTTATGGCTTTCTCTTAGGCTGAACATATGCGAGGAGAAAATGCAACTTTGTGCAAGCAAGTTACAGATGCTACTCAACAATTTAAAGATGCTACCACCAATAATCGAGTGCTTAAGTCAGATGTAGAAGCTTTGAGAGCCAAGGTATCGTGGTCTTCCCCCTTCCTTATTTTGGTTCGACCATAAAGTCAAGGAGTGGTCTTAGAAAATCAATGTCTTTAAACCCTTTTATTGTTGCAACCTCAAAGCAACATGGTCCTGTTTTCACAAATGCAAATATTGAAAGATAAGATGAGTAAATCCTATTGCAATAAGAACCTATGATTGTTTGCCACTTAAAAATGGTTCATTACTGCCGACTTCAGGTGAAGCTGGCTGAAGATATGGTTGCTAGAGGCTCGTTAACGTCTAGTTTGAATCATCTCCTACAAAATCATTTGAGCACTCCTCCTCAGTCATTTAGTAGTCACAACATGAGCAGGCTCACACCAACAATCCCTGTATGTGGAGATGACGATGTTCAATACCCTGGGATGACAGCAGCTTCTGGGCAAAATTCAACCCTTGGACTTGAAAATGCTGACGCCTTTAATGGCAGTACTGTGAAGAATGGAATTATCAGCGATGCAGTCAGCTGTGTGTCGGAGAATTGGGCTTGGGAATCTCATGCACCTACAGTGTCAAAATAGAGCAACGTTTTGGAATTTCCTGAGTGCATCGATCCCTTTGTTGTAGCTTTTCTTCCTTTATCCTCCTTTTATTTTCCTTTTTACTTTTTTGTGTGTGGCTTTTTTTTTTTTTTTTTTTTTTTTTTTTGCGGTTTTGTTTTGGGGTTTGGCATTGTGGTTTGGATGGGTGACTGTTATTTCCTTTGTATCTCCGACTCCAGTAGTCAGTTTCCGTTAATAGACTTTGAAACATGTCGCTAAATCCATCGAAGTGATATTGCATATAAATTGCCCGAAGAAAGTTCTCTTATTTAGAATTGCATCGCAAATTAATTTGATAAACGTTTATGTAAGTCATTGCATAGGATTCTTGATACGGGAAAAATTGATAATTAGTATCCTAGCTAAATAGCAGTAGTGTTTTATAGTTGCAGTTCTCTCTCTCTCTCTCTCTCTCTCTCTGCATGCATGTATATGAGCCTCTCCCTCCATATGAATGTAAGATGGAGAAAGAGTCGTTCCATTTCTAAACATGTCCATGTATCCTGTATTGGTTGCGGCCCTATAGAGATTTTTTATTATTTTATTTTATTTCCAAACCAATAAAAGAATCAAAATCAAAGAAAATAAAAATAATATTGGTCAAAATTTTGAAAAAGAAATAAAGAAATACGGCAATATTCAAGAAACAATGATTATTAGTCCCACCTCATGTTTATTAGGGTTTTCTTTCAAAAAAAAAAAAAAAAAACAAATTGTGGACAAGCAACCAAATTAAAATGGCAAGTAAAGTTCATAGTTCTACTATGTGTAAAATGACACATGAACCTACAGTCGGAGCTTTTGATGGAATGGGGGTAAATTAATTTGTTTGTTTGATGCCTTTGATATTATTATGTTCAAAGTGAGTTAAATACCCGCCAGTTATGTTCTCCTAATCAGTTATTGCTTGGAGAAACAATCATTCATTAGGATTATGCAAGAGAATGTAACAACATATTGCACAAATTTCGATGTGAATAGGTCTATATTCTTGAAGCATAATGCCTAGAATATTCTATAAAGTGTACATTCAACTCGAAAAAATAAATATTTTTATATAAATAGGTACTTGCACGTCTTTTTAGTAAGTACTGTAAGAGTATTGTTTGGATAAAGAATATAGAAATGAAGTACAAAATACAAAGGGTATATCCCAAGAAAACAAGATGGAGAATGGGATGCATAGATAGATGGGACCAAATGGCGAAAAAGATTAGATAAACACATTTGGCAGTTTCCTCACACCTGAACTCCTTGGCATGTCAGTCAAATTACTAACTTTTTCTCTAGCTCTTTGGAGATTTTTTTATTCTCAGCTAATTTCTTCTTAGTTTGCATTCCTAGATAAAAGAGTATTAATGCTCTCACTAGGGAGGGCTTGCCCACTTCTTCTTGGAATAGAAAAATTAGCTTCTTCCATCACACTTGAAGATGGTAATTCGGGTTTTACCTCCAAAACACTGGGGAGTACTAGCCATGCTCGGCCTAGCCTTACTACTCTATTCATTACCTTCCTTTTTAAGAAAAGGAGAATTCTCCCCCCTTTTGCTTTCAAGATTGGAGAACTTCAAACAAATTTGTTGATGAAAGCTTTGAAGTTGAAAGCATAGAGTCCACATTCGTCTCGTTTTGAGACACCTCAGCAAGTCCTTTTCCTTTTTATATTTACTTCTCATTCATTTTTATCTTCTTTCCTTTCGTTTACTTTCCACTCTCACTTTGAAACATTTGCATTCTCGCTTTGAAACATTTGAGGCTTAAGGTTTTGGCTTTAATGGACATGACAACATAGCATGACCAAAGGTTTTACAATCTTCACAACATTTCTTTGGGGCTAAGGGACTTCCACCTAATCTCATACGGTTTACCATAATCTAAGTTTATCTTGAAGGATTGAGGAATGTCTTTATTGTTGACTCAAGGTTGATCCACATATTAATTTTGATGATAACTAAACCTTGTGTTATTTTACTAATGCATTTGTTTAGTGTGCAGATTAATAAAAATTATAATTTAGACTTAGAAGTTTGACTTAAAGTCTAATACATGTCAAAGTGGATGCACAGTAAACCAAATCAAGCAATGCACTCTAAGAGTCATGCAATGTACCAAAACAGAGTAATGACACCTATTCCAACTTCGATCAAATGATTTGCATTCGAAGAGAATGAATGTGTTCAAAAGAAGAATTTATCAAGTGCGCATAGACTTAATGAAGTTAACTTGAATTCGAAGAGATTGAAGGTGTTCAAAAGAAGACTTCATCAAGCGTGCAAAGATCAATTGAAGATGACTTGATTTTGAAGAGATTGAAGGTGTTCGAAAAGAAAGTTTATCTTAATTGCAAAGTCTTTATAAAGAATCCAAATGAAGATTTCATCCTGGATATGAAGAGTCAATGAAGATGGTATTTATTCGAAGATATTGAAAATGTTGAAGAGTAGACTTCATCAAGCCTATAAAAGACTCATTGAAGTGATCTTAAAGAAGAAAGAATGATTAGTAGCAAAAAGAAAGAGCTCGACAATGAGATATCATGAATATGACACTTTAAATGAATGAAAAAGTGATTAGTAGCAGAAAGAGAGGGCTTGGCAATGAAAGAGAGAACTGGGCAATGAAGAAGAAGAGCTCAACGTTAATGGAATGAAGTTTTGGTAGTTTGGAAATCAAGAAAACATGATTATCAAATGATAGATTCAATCTAAATTGAATAAGAAAACAACTTTAATGAATTGAAGATTTTGATCTATCATCATACCTAAAAAAGAAGACTCCTTGAAGATCTTATAGTATTGTTGAAGCTAAGCTTGATCATTAGAAGAATGAATGAAGATTTTTGGGCAATGTGTCGACACATGAAAATGAAGAGTTGATACATGAAGACAGAAGCCAAAAATCTGAAGACAACATGATCAAGTGTCGACACATGGAATTGATGTGTTGACACATGAAGACAGTGGACAACATTTGGAAAATGCAGATCGGATGTATCGACACATGAGATCAAGTGTCGACACCTGAGAAATAACGGCTAGTTTTTCTAACGTTATAACAGACTGGACTTGCATTAAATGAGCCTTAATAACCTCCAACGGACGAAATCAATACAGGGGTTTATATACAAGTTTCCAACAACATTTATAAACAAGAGATACAAGAAAAACAATAACCACTGACTGATCAAGTTGAGAAAATCTGAATATTCCTTTTGTTTTCATTTTGGCATTAAATGAGATTTTATTTTCCTATTCACTCTTGATAGAGAGTTTGTATTTCATTTGTACAACTTCATACACTTGTAAGTGAGAGTTTGAAAGTTATCTTGTAGAAGAAAAACTCTTATAAGTTGAAGTGGATCTTGGACAAAACCACTTGGTAGCTAGAAGAATTGGGAAGAAGTTCTTGTGTAAAAGTGAGCTGAGCACTTGAAAAATCAGCACCTACTTTGTAATTGGAGATTGCATAGTGGAAGAAGACTTTAAAGGGATCTTTGGGTGAGAACATAGATCACGAATTGTGGTTGAACCTCGGTAATTCTTGGTGTGCCTTCTCTTGCTCTATTTTCATGTCCCTTTTGATTAGATAGCATTTTATATATCTTGATCACTATTCTATTGATTAGATTAATTATTAATTAGTCTTAATTGCTATTAATTTTTGAAAAACCCAATTCACCCCCCCTCTTGGGTTGCCATTTGGGCCAACGTTTACTAGCCAATACCTCAATGCACACTCTATTAGGGACTGAGAAATTACCCTTGATCTGGCTATAGTACATAAGCATAATACCAAACAAAATTTGATCTAATTAGCATAAATTAATCTACGTGATTAGTATCATATCTCTGAGATGTCTTTGATTCGATCTTGAATAGCAATAGTTATGTTATTTGAAAATCTTTTGCTTTGATCTTAAATAACAACGAGTACGAATCAACTACTCGGACGCAACCTTTAGACTTCTGCTGTATCTCTCATACACGTGTTACTCTAGAGAGAGCGGACTCGCAATTGCTAGGGTCTCTTCTTCTCACAAAAATGTGTATATAAGATTATGAGTCAGTATGTTCCTAGTTGCTTATACAATGCGTATGTAGAGACTACAGGAGGGACCGTAGGATTAGTATGACTAGAGCTTACTATACAAATAAAGATTCCTAACCTAACTAGGATTAATCCTTATTTATGTAAATTATAAGTTATACTACTAATTGTACTCCCTGTCATACTAGGAATTATATTTCGAGCTCCATATTATGAATGCTTATTTATCTCCTCACGTTAAGATCACAGATACCCCGTCTATTAAATTAAATTATTGACAATTAAATTTAATAGACTTATTTAATTCCTTGAGACCTTGCACTTAACTTATTTGATATATCGGATTCATAACCCACCTACAAGGTTTGACATAATAAAAAATTAAAAGCTTCCTTAAGGAGATATCATCAATCCCTATACCGGGACATAGATTCTATTAATAATTAATATTCACCATACACGTAATATTATCGCCCAACTCATATTGAGTTTATTGACTATTAAAGAATTTTACTCTTCTGTGAATCAAAACAATAAACATTATATGCCCGTGTTTAATAATTATATTAGGATTAAGAATATAAACACTCATAATAATAATGAGTTATTAATTGTTTTATATAGTTAGTATAAAAATAATTATTTCAACAAGGTCCTATTCAATACACACAAAGTGTACTAGTATAAGGAGTTAGAACTATACTGTTCCATGTACTCAAGACAGACCTATTAAAACTTTGTGCTATAGTCCTACAGATAGTGTGTCTAGTTTTATCCAAGACTGTAAACTATAAGAATTGATGATCTAATCTTTTGTGTGTAAACCATGCTCTGTACACCAGATCATCTGTTATATAGAATAAGAGACACATATAATCATGTGAACTATAAGTTTTCCATCGACCTACCATTATACATGTGGTCTTAGCTTTACGACAGCTATCACTTATGTCACACCTCGAATTTCACATGCCTGGGGATTTTTCAGGTGGCGTGACGTAGACCACTTGCTAGTTCCACATCAATTGCATTAATGCCCCCAATGAGGGATCAACAGGTGGTTGAAATGTTATAGCCTAAATAATAATAGTTTCGGTCTCCAAAATAACTCAAATAATACACTAAACCCATACTTTATCACAATATCTCATTACAATCATCTAGTGTCTTTGCACCACTTTAAATAAGAATCTAAATAATTTTAAAATCTTGCTGAATTGAAAAGAAAATAGTTGGATCTTGGATTTTCATTTCCGACCTTTCTCGAGGTATAACTTAGTTCTTGAACTGCCTATTGTTGTCCCTATCGCGTTTACCACCCTGTCATCATTTTGAGGGTGATATACAGTAATTAGCTTCACTTGGGTTCCTAGTGCTTTTTGTAGACTTTGCTAAAAACGTGGCCCTCTATCAAACTCAATAGATCTAGGAACTCCATGTAATCTGACGATCTCTTTGATGTACATTCTACTAAAATGCTCATACTATCTCTTTTCTTCATAAGTATGAGGTGTGCTGATTTAGTCAAACGATCAACAATCACCCATATGCTATTATAACTATGACGAGTTCTAGGCAATCCCACTATAAAGTCCATTGTGATGTGCTCACATTACTATTTTGCTATGGGTAGCAGTTGCAATAGTCCTCTGGGTCGTTAATGTTTTGCCTCCACTTGCTAACCAGTAAGACATTTAGCCACAAAGCTAGCAATTTCCTTCTTCATTCTTTTCTAATAATAATGTTTCTTTAGATTATAGTATAGTTTAGTATTTCCTCGATGAATGGTCAACTTCAAATGGTGTGCTTCCTTCTTGATTCCATTCTTTAGCTTGTCATCATTTACCACATACAATTTGTCCTTATACCTCAAACTTCAATTTGATTGTCACCTGATAGTTCGCTAATGTAGAATGTCTACTATTCGGCACGTCTTTTGAGAAAGTTGATCCCTCAGACGAAAAGACCATCTACCAGCTTCTCGAGATCAGGTAGTCTCTGGGATGAACGTACACTGTTAGAGTGGCGGAAACACTCACAAACAAGTCGACATCTGAAATTACTAAGAAACCCCCTATGTCATCGGACCGAACACGCCTCTTGGCCGTGGCACGTTTACCAAAGGATGGGATACCTTTAGAAACCAACTCGTCACACACCGTTAGAGTGATGAAAACACTTAAAACTAGGGTCAACACCAGTGCCTACTCGCCCACTCAGGTAAAAAATGACCAAACTGTTCCTTGAGCCCTTCTGGCATGCTTCTCAAGAAAGTACCTAAGTCCTTAAAGCAGTAAGTCTACCCTTCCAAGATTATCCTGAAGATAATCTAGCACATTCTAGTGCCTTCTAGTCGCTACCAGGTTAATTCCGAGAGCATCTGGTCAAAATGACCATTTTACTCCTAGGCATTTGATTGCCTCCAGGAACCACAACGGTTCTGGGTATCAAACCGGTTACCTTCTGAGAATGCTTCTAATAGTATTACCAACCTTTCAATACCTTTTCAAACCATTCCAAGTAGATTCTGGTAAGCCCGGTGCAGAATGACCGTTTTGCTCCTAGTAGGCTGGTCGCCTTTTTCAACCATATTGGCTCTGGGTATCAAACCGACGATCTCTTGGGACACTCTCAATAGTGTTTCCAACCTTCAAACTTCCTCACGGGTCACTCTGGGTCCATTCTAGCTTTTTCTTGGTTCAAATGACTGTTTTGCCCTTGATGGGCTAGTCGGCCTTCTCAACTATCTCGTCATTGTTTCTCAAGCCAGTTACCTCCGAGACACTCTTTCAAGGGTTCCTATCGATTCCAGGCCTTCTGAATCATTCTCGGACTCTCCGGAGTTACTCTCAGTGGAGCTAAGCTAAAAATTACATTGTAGTCAATAGGACCGGCACCCAAATTTTTTGCCTTGCATCGCAAGGGTCAAAGATCTATTTCATGTCAGCTTAAAAGTTTCCCAAAGGGAGTGGCGCCAAGCCAATAAATGGCCTGGTGCCACTCCTAATGACGCTAAGTGTAAATTTACACTGGCACCACTGCAACAGGCTCTAGTTGCTGTCCAGTTTGCCTATAAATACAGATCTCTTCCTGTGTAAAAAGGATCCGTAAACTCAGTCTACACACTCTGGCTCTCTGAAAACAAAGCTCAAATTCCCTCAAAATCCTAATTCTCTCAAGCCTCCATACACTCAAGCCCTAGCTTCCATACAACCTATACACTCAAATACAAGCCTCCAAGCATCCATTGAAAACCAAGTGATGCATCTTCAAAGCTCTCAAAGTTCAATTCAAGTAAAACAAACAAAGCAACATAAGCAAGAAGAAGACAAGGTTGGTTTTCTATTTACTTTTATGTAATCCCCCTCTCTCTTCTCTCTCCTAACTTACTTGTGTTTTCTTCTATTTTAATCCCCATCTTCTACCTCCTCTTCTTACATGCTTGAAACAAGGGACTCCCTAATTCATGTCTAGGAAGGATTGTTGAAGGTCACCGTGTTGGAGGCTTTTTTCAAGTTCAACTTAAGACGGTGAGATTTCAGCCCCCTTTATTATATGGTGAATCCCAACCTTATATGTTCATGCCCCTATTGTATTGTTGTTATCATGTTCATACATTGCATTCAAAATTATATTCAAAGTTGTTTTCAAATTTGCACCAAAGTTCTCTTTTAAAACTTGCATTCAAAATTTTCTTCTTTCAACTTGGTTTCAAAATCACACTCATAGGATGATTCTAGCCATTCCATGGTTAGGGTTGTTTTAGAAAAATGTTATATTCAATGTAACCATCAAGGTCCAAATTTTGGGTTCAAACCCTAAATTGTTTTTATCCAAACCACAATATTAGGATGATTTTAGCTTTTTCATGGTTAGGACTATTTTAGGAAAGTGTTACATTCAACGTGATCATTATGGTCCATATTTCAAACCCTAATTGTTGTTAAAATCACTATCCTAGAATGGTTGAATTTAGGAAAGTGAAATATTCAAAAGACTTACAAAAGTCCATATGCAAATCTCTTTCCAAATAGTTTTGCAAATGTATTTTCTAAAAACTCTTTGCAAAGATCTACTTTCCAAAAACTAGTTGTCTTGAAGTCCAAGTAAAGCCCTAGGATCCATGTTTAGGAAACCTAGTTTTCTCACATAAAATCATGATTTTCTATTTGCCTCAAATCACAACTTTCCAAAATCTTTTCCTACATAAAATTATAGATTTCCAAATCATAGATTTTCAAAGCTCAACCTCTCCAATTTCATGTCAAATCAAATATTCCAATTTAGGAAACAAAATCAAATCCTCCAATGTTGGAAATAAAATCAAATTCTCTATTTTTTGGAATATGATCCAATCTTTTGTTTTAGGAAATAGAAATTAAATCTTTCTTAATTTCAATATTTCTAAATGCCAAAATTTTTCCTTTTCAGTGGAAATCCAATCTTTTCAAATTCAAGTGCTTTGCATAAACCCTAGGTCTTAAGATTGCCAAAATCCCAAGTTACCTCAATCCTAGGTCAAACCTTTTTAAACTTAACTTTCTAACTTCAACTTTTCAAATATTTTCAAATTTCAACTTTTCTAAATTTCAAACTTTCAAATCTTATTTCCAAATTTCAAATCTTTCTAAGTTCAAACCTTTCTTAAATCAAAACTTTTCTAATTTGGAACCTTCCTAAATCGGAACTTTCTAAAATCAAACCTTTCTATTTCAATTGCATGCTTCAACCGTAGGTTGCATAAACCTTAGGAGGCCAAAACCCAAGTTAAACCCTAACCTTAGGTTAGGAAGCTTAAACTCTTTTCTAAACCAAGATGATTTTCAAATTTCAATTCAAATCAAGATGATTTCGAAACTCAATTCAAACCTTTCAAATCAAAGCCAATTTTAACTCAAAGTTCAATTTCAAATCTTCTAATCAAAGTTTGAACAAGAACCTTTTCAAGTCAAACTTTTCAAAGACTTTAAAGTGTCTATTTTCCATTGGACCCCGTATCCAAACTATGACTGACCTGATTCCCAACAAAGGGATACGTATGCAACCCTCATGGGTGCAATCACCACCCTTTTCAAGTTTCCAATTTCCACAACTTTTTCAAGTTTTCAATTTTCACAACCTTTTTTAAGATTTCAATTTTCACAACCTTTTTTAAGATTTCAATTTTCACAACCTTTTTCAAGTTTTCAATCTCTACAACCTTTTTCAAGCTTTCAATCTCTACAACCTTTTTCAAGTGTTAAATCCTCTCCTCAAATCTATTTTCAAAATCAAATCCTTTTCTTGCACTTGCATGTCATGCATTATATCAAACCTCTTTCTAAAATTCTCAAAGTAGATATAATTAGATAATGGATAATCGAAGATTCTAAATGAGTGAACTTAGGGTGAATAGACATGTAGGTATAGCAATGGCAGGATAGGGTGATAGCCTAGTGCATCTTCCCTATACATAACCAACCTCTAAATCTAGAATAACTGTTTTCAAAGACCAAAATCGAAGTCATTTTTTAAAAAAGGCTTAAATCTTTCCAAAGGCTGCCAAATAACTTGTTTTCTCCACAAACCCTCTCTTGAGGAAGTTTTCCAAAACCTTTTCAAAAACCCTGAGTTTTATCTTTGGATTGCCTGGTTTTAGGTGACCTAACTCACCTTAACAAAGTTAGGTGGAGACTCCAAATCTTTTTCTAAAAGCCCTTAATCAAATCAACTTCTAATTCAAACCTAGTCGCACTCACCCTTCTAGGAGGATTGGTTCTAACGATAGAGTACCGTGTTTTTCTCACTTGTGTTTCCTCGAGTGCGAAAAAATAAAGGTGCGATAATGTCATAACATTATCAAGCCCAAACCGGCTTTTCAAATTCCAATCCAGTCAATAGGTCACTTCTTAGGCTTGTAAGGCCCAATTGAAGCCAAATGACCAAAATACCCCTAGGCACTCCTAGTAGCTTCTCGGGATTGATCGATCTTCGAAACTAATGCCAAATATCGTCGGAGTAGCAGAAACACTCACAAACTATCAGACCGTCGGAGTGGCAGAAGCACTCACAAACTTTCCAAGGTAGCTTTTAGAGATCAGGCAGTCTTTAAAACCAATCTCCACCATCGGAGTGATGGAAACACTCAAAATCTTAAACGGTTCACTTTTGGCCCCTATTATCTCGCCAATGTAGAATGTCTGCTATGCCTATTGGCATTAGGTGACTTTCCAACATTAGGTAGTCTCTAGAGCCAACACCGAACCATTGGAGTGATAGAAACACTCACAAACCTTTAAGCCGTTGGAGTGACGAGAACACTCACTAGGTCGACACGGGTATTGCCACTAAACCACCCAGTGTCACGGGACCGAATGCGCCTCTTGGTCGTGGCACATTTTTTAGAGAAAAGTAAGACATTTAGAAACCAACTCGTCACAACTGTCGAAGTGACAGAAACATTCATAAACCCAAGTCAACACCGACGCTTGCTAGCCCGTTTTAGTGAAAAATGACCAACCTGCCCTTTGGGCATGATGACACGTCTTGAGAGAAAGTAAAAACTCTTCGAGACGACAAGTACATCCAACCTAACACGTCCTTGAGAAAGCACTAATCTCTCGAGACAGAAATTCCACCCTATTTGACTGTCCCTTGACAGTCTGGCACGTTCAAGATGCCATTCCAATCAATTTTGGACCAATTTCGGTGATACCCCGTCAAAATGACCATTTTACCCTTGGGCAATCTGGCACGTCCTTCGAGAAAGCACCAATCCTTTGAAACGGTAAAGTCACCTTCACAAACTATCTCTAGACAGTCTGGCATGTTCAATATGCCACTCAAATCCATGCCGACTGTATTCCGACATGTTCTGATCAAAATGACTATTTTACCTTTACCGGCCCGAATGGGCTCCAAAACCACACCAGCTCTGGGTACCAAACCGGTATTCCCTAGAATACCCTATTGTACACCCATGCTCAATCCAAGGTGAGTCTTTGTGACTTTAAACGCTTCCAAGTCAACGAAAGTCCCCTGAGGCATCTCACAGACACTCTGCTAGGGTTGTCTTTTCTCCCGATTCAAAGAAATTTTAGAAGCCCGTCCATGGGTCTTTCCATCGATATGGCTTGATTGAATAGATCACTTCCCGAAGCCCCCGATCACATGGCCTGAAAGTTGTAACTTTTGAAAACCCCAGGAGTGTCACACAGACACTCTGCCAAAGCTGTTTTTTTTTTCGATTCCCTAATTATAATGCGCGGTCAAACGACTTGAGAAATGTATAAATTATGAAATTCTCAAAAGTATTTTCAGAACACTTTCCATTGGTACGGTCCGATTGGGGAGATCATATCCCGAAGGCCCGGATCACGTGCCCTAAAGACCGTTACTTTTGAACATCCACAGAGCGTATCACAGACGCTCTGAAAAAGTACTTTCTTGTACACGCTTCTTGAGGTGATATCTCACTCTTTTGAACCCCTTTAAAGCTCCCTAGAAGTTCCCGGTTATTAAGAAATAATAGGAGAACATCATGAATATGATTGATTTCCTCGAATCTTCCCCAAAACACATAATTATCGAGACAAAGTTAACATAAAAGTTCCTGGCAATAGAGCGTATGCTACATGCGCCCAGATTATATTCAGATCGATCAAAAATTTGCTTGCTCCCCTAGTTGAGTTAGTACAGAGGGTGCCACATGGCATTCAACCACTAGAACAGTACTACTGCATGTAGCACAAGCACCAACTCCTAGTAGATTGCCTAAAAATATCAGACCCTTCCCCTTGATTATTTAGAGTTGAAAACAATGACGAAGCCCTACTGAAACACTCCCAAAACCTTGAAAAATCCTAAATATTCCACCTCTTTCAACCTTCTAAGCATCTAAGCTAGAGTCCACCCACCATAAATACACCTCATTCTTAAAGCCTCCAAAGCAAGACTTAAAGCCATTTCCAGCCTACTTCAAGGCCATTGAAGACCCTTCAAATCTCAAGCAAAGCTCTCCATTGAAGCTTGAAGAAGTTGTGAAGACAAGGTAATATTTCTATTTACATTTTGCTACCCCCACTCTTCTCTTCTCCCTCCTAACCTACTTAGGCTATTATATATTTTTAACTCCCATCTTCTACCCCCCTTTCTTGCATGCTTGGAACAAGAGAGCTCCTAGGTTATGCCTAGAGTATAGCTTGTACGAGCCACCGTGTAGGGGGATCTCTCACAAGCCTACTTTTAGATGGTATGGCCTTGGAGCACCTTGCAATGTGGTGTGGCCTTTTAGCCTTGTATGATTGCATGACCCTCTTGCATATAGTTGCTATGCTCATGTATTGTATGCTTGGCTCCCTTTTTCATGTTCAAAGGCATTTTTTAAACCCTTTAGCATTTCTAATCTCTACATAGTTTTCAAAATTCATATTCAAGTGTTTTTCTAAAAATGGCCTTAAGATTTGATTTCTTGAAGCCTAGTTTGAAGCTTTAGATTTCTATGTCCTAGGGAGCCTTTCTTAAGCCCTTTGACTTCATTTTGCATCATTGTATTTTACCATCTTCAAGTTGCATTAAAACGGTTTTTAAACCTTATATTTCACTTTTATTTTCAAAGTTTTGCCCTCTTAAGTTTTGTGATTGAAATGGTCCTCACAGAACCCTCTCTTGAGTGGTTTCCCACTTATTGACTATAGGAACCCTAGCTCACTAGAGTGATTTTCTATACTCCACAAGTGGTTTTCAAAACAACCCTCTCCAAGAGAGTTTTCAAAAATTCATTCTCTTTATTTTGCATAAAAAATAGTTTTCTAAAACCACTATTACATGTTGATTTTCAAAGTTTTGCTCTCTTTAAGTTAATGATTACAATGGTCCCAATGAAACCCTCATTGGAGTGGTTTCCAAATATCAACCATACAAACTATACACTTAATTAGAGCCCATTTTCAAGCAATGATTTTTTTAAAAATTCATGTAACTCTTTAGAGTTGTTTTCCAAATCCTTTACAAAACATCATGGTTTCCAAAGCCCCTTTTCAAAATTCATGCATAAAACCACATTTCAAAATCATCTTTCGACCCTAGGTTAACTTGACCCTAGTTGTCCAACCTTAGGTTAACCTAACCCAAGTTAATTAACCCTAGGTCAACCAAACCTTAGGTTAACCTAACTCTAGTTATTTGACCCTAGTTGTCCAACCTTAGGTTAACCTAACTGAAGTCAGTTAACCCTAGGTCAACCAAACCCTAGGTTAACCTAACCTTAGTTAGTTAACCCTAGGTCCCCTTAACCCTAGGTTAACCTAACCTAGTTATTTAACCCTAGTTCAATCCAACCCTAGGTTAACCTAACCCAATTTAGTTAACCCTAGTTCAACCTAATCCAAGTTAGTTAACCTTAGGTCATCCCAACCATGGTTAGAAGGCTTCAAAAACTCCTATTCCAAACCTCTTTCAAACCCTTTTTCAATTAAAAAATTATTTGCATGGCATGTATTCAAAAAGATCCTACTCTCTTGAGTTTTCAAAAATCAATTCAAAAGTCTTTTCTAATTCTTTCATACCCTATTCCCAAAATGTTTTCAAGAATTCTCTTAAACTTGTCATGACAAAAATGGCTAGACATTTACCATTTGCACAAGTTATTTTCAAAGGTGATTTCAAAACTCATAATTGTAAGGTAATTCTAACCCTCTCATGGTTAAGATTTCTTTAGAGAAAGTGACACATCAAGTGTGACCTTCAAGGTCCATATAGGGTGTCGAACCCTAAATGCTTTTCAAAAACCTTTTTCAAAAGTCTTTTTTAAATATCACATTCTTGAAGTAACCCTAATCCTTCCATGGTTTGGATTGTTCAAGTATAAGTGAGATATTCAAGAAAAGTTCTATAACCCTAAAATTTTAAAAACTAAAGGAAAGTCTGTAGCCCATTTTCCAAACATATTTTTAAAACTTATAGCCCTAAAGGAGTTTGGTTCTTCAATGACTAACCTCTCAAAGCTAATGAAACATTAAACATACCTTTCATAAGGTATTCAAAAACTACTTTAAAAAAATTTTCAAAGACAAGTTCACAAGAGCATTTCCAATCCAAACTCTACCTCCCAAAGTTTTCAAAACAAGACTTCAAAATATTTCCAAAGCTCTCTTGAGTTATTTCAAAACCTTTTCAAAACTCCCTTGAGTTGCTTCAAAAATATTTCAAAACTCTCGTGAGTTAATTTAGAAAACATTTAAAATCATCTTCAAACCTAATTTCAAAAACACTTTAAACATCCTAAGTCCTATTCTAAAGGCATTTTTCTAAGCTCTCAAGTTCTCTTTTTTCAAAGACCTCAAAGTGTCTTCAAACCTTTCCAAAGATCTCAATACATCTTTAAAGTTCCTAAAGGCCCTAATGTGCCTATTTTTCAAAACTAGACCCCAATGTGTCTTCCAATGGCTTCAATGTGCCTTTTTTCTATCGGACTCTTACCCGAACTATAAACGACTTGATTCTTACCAAACGAGATACATAGGCAACCTTCAAATAGGTGTGGTCATAACTTTATTTTAAGCCAAATCCCCTTTTCAAAAATGTTGTCAAGCCTAATTTATTGTCAAAAACCTTTTTTCAAAATTCGATCATTTTAAGTCTTTCAAAACTTGAATCATTACATCATCTCATCTTGAAAATGATGACCAAGCTGATTGTACCTTAAAAGTGCAATCATTGGTCTCTAATGTGCCTTTGTTAGGCTTAGAGTAGGTGTAATTGTATTTTATTGTTTGTATATTGTGCATAAGCTCGAATTGGTTGTTTTCTCAGGTTATTAATGCTAAAGAGATGGAATTGGAGCTTTAATGATGATCCAGGACTTGTGGTACGTAAAACAAGAAAATTTCGTCAAGCAAAGTCTCGTGAAAAGGGGTCATATTTTGCTATAAATGTTTGATTGAGCTGATTCCTACGCCGTTAGAATGATCTCCCCAAGTTACAAATGTTTGCGTCTAATGTGCGTCAGCTAATTTTGCTCCGAAGGGAGTCAAAATCAAGGAAAAGTGAAAAATGAGTAAAACCAGCGTTCCAACGCCCAAACATAGTGTTCAAACGGCCCGAGAGCTATCAATTCCAATTTTAGCCTAGCGTTCGAACACCAAGGCAAATTTCAGAATTTGAAGTCCAACCTGTCTCGATATTTTGATCATAACTATTTACTCCAATGTTCGATTAAGCTAATTTTTGCATCATTGGAAAGAAAACTTCAAGCTCTACAACTTTCTTCTAATGTGCATTAGATGAATCAACCTCTAAAGTTGTCAAAATAAAACTTCAACAAACAGGCAAAAAAGAGGCCTAGAGTTCAAACGCCAAAAGTGGCGTTTGAACTGCCAGAGAGCATGCAAATCCAATTTTGCCTTGGTGTTCGAACACCCATTTTGAAGTTCGAATGCCAAGGAAAAATTCTGACTCGAATCTAGGGTTTGGGTTGCGATCCCTATAAATACCAACTCATTTTTTGTTCAAAGGAGGCGACTTGGGGGTTGCGAGAGGCGGCCATTTTAGATAGTTTTCATAGTTTTTAGTCTAGAATAGCTTAGATTTATTAGTCTTTTGCATTCTTGTAATCAAGTTGACTTCAGTACAAGTTTCAATACAATTTTGTTTTAGATTGCATCCAATTCAAGATTTCTTTCGCTTTTTCGCACTAGATCTAGATTTCCAGATTTTTGTTCAATTACTTCAAGTTTTTCATAGATGGAGATGAGTAGCTAAACTTTCTCATCTTGGGATTGATTGTGAAGATCAATTGAAGATCTTGGATGAACAAAAGAGATAAAACCTGGGATTTCACAGGTACAGTTTTCTGTTTACTCATTCTTTATATTCTTCGTTCTAGAAATCATTGAAAACTTAGATGTTTGATTATGTTTGGCAACGTTTATGCATGCGTCTATATTTAGTATATGCGTTGCACGAATCGATGGTATTCATCCTTGAATATAACAACCCAATTTATTCTAACAATTGAAGTTTTGATGAACACTTGGCTTTTATCGCTAAATTTTTCGAATCTGAGACTCACCACGTAGTCGAAGGATTTGAGTTATAAAATTATCTTCTTTGGAATTCTAAGAGACATAATTGGTTGAATCGATTGATCCCGAGACTTTAATTTCAACTTGCTTTGATTTAATTGCCTAGTTGTTAATTATTTTTATTTTCACTGTAATAGTTTAGTAATTCAAAACTATTATCAAAACCCAAAAGATTTTCGGTCTCTTTTATTTTCTCTTTTATTTAGATTTAATTAACATAATTTGTACTCAATCCAAGTTAGTTTAGTGTGAGTTTAGTGTCAACAACCTATATTGGGCTTGGTCCTTGAGGAAATACGATTCCTGACTTTCCGGATAAAACTAAAACCGTTAACCGTGTACTTGCAGATAAATAGATCACCTTTGAGGTCGAACCACAAACTATATTTCAAAATTCTAAAGTGGATATTAAGTGGAGATTTGTAACCAATTATTCAAGTGAGTGAACCAAGGGTGATTAGATATGTAGGTACCGAAAGGTCGGGGTAGAGTAATGATCTTAAGATATCTTCCTTACACGTAACTAACCTCCAAACCTAAAATCACAGTTTTCACAAGACCAAAATGGAGTTATTTTTAAAAAAAAAAAAAAAAGGCTTAAATTCTTCCAGAGGTTGCTAAACTACCCGTTTTCTTAAAATTCCTCTAAAGAGGAAGTTTTCAAACATTTTTCAAAAAACTAAGTTTAGTCCTCGAATTACACTTAGTTTTTAGGTGACCTAACATATCTTTAATTATGTTAGGAGGTGACTCCAAAATTTTTTCAAAATCCCTAGTTCCAATCAATTTCAAGTTCGAACCTAGTCGCACTCGTCCTTCTAGGAGGGTAAGTTCCAACGAGAGAGTACCGCATGTTTCCCACATCTCGAATACTAAAAACCAGGGCGCAACAATTTGGAAGGTCGGGGATAGACAAAAACCCCTAAAAGAGTATCCTAGAGATAACCGGTTTGATAACTAGAGCCGGTGTGGTTGAAAAGAGTGATCAGCCCTCTAGGGGCAAAATTGTCATTTGAATAGTGAAACACCAAAACTGCTTCGAAGTCGATCAAGATAGGATTTGAAGGTTAGATTGGAAGAGGCGACCGACCCACTAGGGACAAAATGATCATTTCACATCGGGTTTGCCGGAATAGACTCGGAATGATCCAGAAAGGTACTTAAAAGTTGGGAATACTATTAGAAGTGTCCTTAGAAGGTAATCGATTGGATACCCAAAGTCGGTGTGGTTCCGAGAGGCAATTGAGGGTGTGTTTGGTTGGGCTTATTGGTTAGCTTTTTTGCAAGCTTATAAGCAAAAAAGCTAACAAAAGTTAACAAAAGTTAGCTTTTTTACTTTTTTAGTTTATTTTTATCTAAACTAAAATCAGAAAAGCAAAAAAGCTTGAAAAACTTAACTTTTTTACTAGCAAGCTGAAAAAAAGCTTCATTTTTAAGCCCAACCAAACACACCCTGAATGCTTAGGGGCAAAATAGTCATTTTAATCGAATGGTCTTGAAATTGATCTAGAACCGACTAGAAGGCACTTGAACATGCCAGATTGTCTTTGGGACAATCTTGAAAAGGTGGACTTACTGCTCTGAGGACTTAGGTATTTTCTTGAGAAGCATGCTAGTGGGGCCCAAGGGGCAATTTAGTCATTTTTCACAAGAGTAGGCTAGCAGGCATTGGTGTTGACTTGGGTTTTGAGTCTTTCCATCACTCTGATAGTGTGTAACAAGTTGGTTTTCAAAGTGTAAGCACCTATTTTTGCCCGCTCGACAATCTCCGGTTTGACTGGACTCACATTCAAACTGACACAGACACATTCAAGTTCGAACCAGTTTTTCAGACTCAATCTAGTCAATCAATTGCTTCGCGGGCTCAATAAGAGACAAAATGACCAAAATGCCCTTACGGCATTGTAAAAGCACCCCATTTTTTACCGCTCGGCAGTCTACACTCTGTCTAGACTCGTACTCAAGTCAATATGGACGTATTCGAATTGAAACCAACTCTCTAAGTCCAAATCCCGTCTATCCGTCGCTTTGCGGGTCCACCAGGCCCAAATAGAGGCAAAATGACCAAAATGCCCTTAGGGGCATTGTCCTTTCCAATTCCAAATCAGGCACGTCTTCCCGAAGATGGTAAGTCCCCTTTACAATTCCAATCCCTCTCTCGAAACAGTTGAATCCTCGAGACTGTAAATCCAATTCCAATCAGGCACGTCTTTCCGAAGACGGTAAGTCCCCTTTTTAATTCCAATCCCTCTCTCGAGACAGTTTATTCCTCGAGATGGTAAATCTACTCCAATCAGGCACATCTTTCCAAAGGCGATAAGACCCCTTTCCAATTCCAATCCCACTCTCGAGACAGTTGATTCCTCGAGACAGTCTATCATGTTTTTCAAAGAAAATCTCTTCGAAACGATAAGTCCTTTTAAACCTGTCGACCGAGACGGGACCCCAAGTCCTCTAGATGGTAGAATGGTCCACCTTTGGTGCCTACTAGCCCGACAATGTAAAAATGTCCGTTTAGGCACGCCTTCCGAGAAAGTTGACTTCTCAGGCGCTAAGTCCCCTTTAGCAGCTTCCCGAGATCAGACAGTCTCGAGAATGCTAGCAAACCGTCAGAGTAGCGAAAATACTTGCAAACATTGCAACCGTTAGAGTAGCAGAAGTACTCGCAAACAAGTCGATATAGGAAATTGCCAACAAACCACTGTATCACGCGACTGCCGTCAGAATGACGGAAACACTCAAAACCCAGGTCAACACCGGTGCCTGCTAGCCCACTTCGGTGAAAAATGACCAAATTGCCCCTTGGGCCTTTTCCGAGACTTTCCAGTCAAGATGACCATTTTGCCCCTAGGCATCCGAACGCCCCGGGAACCACACCGACTCTGGGTATCAAACCGGTAACCTCCCGAGAATACTTCTTATAGTATTCCAGACCTTCCTCTATCTTTCCAGATCATTCCAAGTCAATTCCGGTAAACCCAGTATAAAATGACCATTTTGCCCTTGGTGGGCCAGTTGCCTTTTTCCGACCACGCCAGCTCTGGGTATCAAACCGGTAACCTCCTGAGATTGCTTCTTATATTATTCTCAACCTTCCTCTACCTTTCCGGATCATTTCGAGTCAGTTCCAGCAAACCCGATACAAAATGACCATTTTGCCCCTGGTAGGCCGGTCTCCTTTTTCGACCACATCGGCTTTGGGTATCAAACCAGTAACCTCCTGAGAATACTTCTTATAGTATTCCTGACCTTCCTATATCTTTCCGGATCATTCCGAGTCAGTTTTGACAAACCCGGTGCGAAATGATCGTTTTGCCCCTGGTGGGCCAGTCACCTTTTCCGACCACACCAGCTTTAGGTATCAAACTGGAAACCTTTGGGAACATTCTGAATAATGTTTCCAAATCTCGAGTCTTCTTCTAGGACAGTCCGAGTTCGTCCCGGCAGCTTCCCGATCCGATTGACCGTTTTGCCCCTAAAGGCCCGGTCAACCCTTCCAACACATCCTATCCTCACTTTTCAAGTCAACTACCTATGGGACACTATTCTAAGTGTTCCTGCTCTTTTTTGGCCTTCCTGGTCATTTTCGAACTTTTCGGAGTCACTCCTAGTGAAGCCAGACTAAAAATTGCATGGTAATCACTAGTACAGGCGCCCAAATCTAGTCAAAGATACGTTGCTTGCCGACCTAAACACTTTCCTAACTAGCTGGCGCCACTAGTAGTGGCGCCAAGCCAAGAATTGGCCTGGCACCACTCCTAGTGGCGCCAAGAGAAAAATTGGCCTGGCGCCCTTGCAACAGGCGCCAGGTCTATCCCATGTCTATAAATACAGAGCCTCTTCTAGCGTGAAGGAGGTCCGCAAACTCAGTCTACAAACACCAATATTCGATATACAGAGCTCGAACACTCCCTAAATCCTAGCTTCCCTGGGTTTTCCAAACCATAGCCACCATACACTAAACCCTAGCCTCCTATACACTCATACATACCCCCATACACTCATACACTAGCCTCCAAGCCCCCTTTGAAGACTTGAAGTGTTGCAAACTGAAGCCTTGAAGATTGAAGACAAACTCTTGAAGATTGAAGATGAAGATCAAGACGAAGACTGACGCGAAGCGAAGACCGAAGACAAGCAAGGCACGCTAAATAAACAAGACATACGGTAGGCTTTCTATTTAAATTTTCGCACTTCCCCCTCTCTCTTCTCTCTTCTAACCCAGTTGGGTTTTCTCTATTTTAATCCCCCATCTCTTCCCCCCCCCCCCCCCTTTCTTTGCATGCTTGAAACAAGGGGATTCCCAGTACATGTGTAGGATTGGACTATTGGAGAGTCACCGTGTCGGAGGCTTTCCTTTAGGCTAACTGGAGACCACGTGGGTTCGGCCCCCTTGATTATGTGTTGAAGCCTTAGCCTTGTATGTTCACGACCCCAAATTTGCATTGTGCATATCATGATCTTGCATTTTCTAAAAATCGTTTTCAAACTCATTTTCAAAGCTTGGCTTAACCTTGTTTTCAAAATTGCATCAAATCTCCTTTTCAAAAACATGTTTTCAAAATCACAATCCTAGGGTGATTCTAGCTTTTCTATGGCTAGGATTGTTTTAGGAAAGTGTTACATTAAAAGTGACTTTTACGGTCCATATTTTTAAATCTTATTGTTTTCAAAACCACTTTCTTAAAGTGGTTCTAGCCTTCTCATGGTTAGAATTGCTTTAGGAAAGTGTGACATTTTTATACCTTCCAAAAACTCTTTTTTTTTTTTAAAAAATCTCTTCCTAAAAATCTCTTTTTCAACATACTTTCCTAAAACTCTCCTTTCCAAAGTTGTTTTCAAAAACTCCCTCCCAAAATCTATTTTTCAAAACTCCCTTTTTCAACTCCTTTCCAAAATACTCTCCTCGAAATCTACTTTCTAAAAATGCTTCCTAAAAATCTTTCCTAAAACTCTCTCCAACAATCTTCTATCAAAAATCTTTTCAAAAACTCTCTTCCTAAAATCTTCCTTCTAGAAACTTTCCTCTAGGATTTTCCTTTTAAAATCTTCGTTTCTAAAAATGCACTTTCCAAAAATCCCTTCTCTTGATGCCCAAGTCAAGCCCTAGAACCCCCAATTAGGAAACCCTAATTTTCCTTCTAAAAACATGGTTTTCAAACTTTGCCCCAAACCTAGGTTTCCAAAACCTCTTGTTTTCTACATCCAAACTATACACATTTCCAAAACCTATTTTCCACGTCAAAACTATAGTTTTCCAAATCTAGGGTTTTCAAAACCTCCCTTTCCAAATCCTTGCCCAAATCTAATCTTCCCGTTTAGGAAACTAAATCCAATCCTCCGTTTTTGGAAACAAAATCAAACTTTCTCTTTTAAAAACAAAATCCAATCCCTTCCTAATCCAAACATTTCCTAAATCTTAAGTTTTCAAAACTTGAACATAAAAATCTTTCTTAAATTTTAAAACTTAACTTTCACATCTTTCCCAATTCAACCCTTTACTAACTTTATCCCTTTCCAAATCTTAACTTTCCAAATCTACGTTTTCAAGCCTTTCCTAATCTCAAGATTTTCTAAAACTCTAAAACTTTCTAAATCTTAAACTTTCCAAATTTCAAAATTTTCCAAATTCAAAACTTTCTTATTTTCAAAACATTTCCTCTTTCAAAACCTTTCTTAAAATGAAACTTTCTTAATTTGAAACTTTCCTAAGTTGAAACTTTCCTAATTCAAAACTTTCTTAATTCGAAACTTTCCTAAGTTGATACTTTCCTAATTCAAAACTTTCTTAATTCGAAACTTTCCAAAAATGAAACTTTTTTAATTTGAAACTTTCCTAAATCGGAACTTTTCTAATTCGAATCCTTCCTAAATCCAATCTTTCTTAATCTTTCCAAGTCCAACTTTTGAGTCAAATCTTTTCTAAAATCCTTTCAAGTCAAGTCAAATATTTTCTAAGTCTCAAGTCTTTCTTAAATCTAGGTTTTCTAAAACAAAGTCTTTCAAAACCAATCTTTTCAAATCTTCCAATCAAAGTTCAATCTCTCAATCTTCAAATCCTCTTTCCAAGCAAAATCTCTTTCCTCCAATCCAACCTTTTATTTTCAATCAGACTCTTGTCCGAACTACGACTGACTTGATTCCTCCAAAAAGATACGTAGGCAACCCTCATGGGTGCGGTCTCCACATTTTTCAAATCTCCAATTCTACAATCTTCTTCAATCTCCAATTCCATATCTATTTCAAGTTTCCAATTCCAAAAATCTATTTTCAAATCTTTATTTCCAATTTCTAAAACTTTCCAATTTCAATTCTATCTCTTCAAATCTCTTTTAAATCAAATCAATTTCTTTTCAAATCAATTTTCAAATCTATTTTTCAATTCTCTTTTCTTGCACGTGCATATCATGCATCATATCTTTTTAAACATCTTTTTCAAAGTGGATAGGATTGAACATATGTTAGTTGAAGACTCTCGTAGGCAAATCTAGGGTAGATTGACATGTAGGTACCGAAAGGGCGGGGTAGGGTGATGGCTTAGTACATCTTCCCTACACGTAACCAACCTCTGAACCTAGGATCACTGATTTCAAAGACCAAACGGAGTTATTTTTCAAAAAAGGGCTAAATGTTTTCCAAAGGTTGCCAAACAACCTGTTTTCTTAAAAACCCTCTCTTGAGGTGATATTTTCAAAAACCTTTTTCCAAAAACCTTAAGTGTAGTCTTCGGATTATGCTTAGTTTTTAGGTAACCTAATTCACCTTAATCAAGTTAGGTGGCGACTCCAAATCTTTTTCCAAAAGAACTTTATTCAAACCAATTTTCAATTCAAACCTAGTCGCATTCATTCTTCTAGGAGGATGAGTTCTAACAAGAGAGTACAACATTTTTTTCGCTTGTGTGTGTATTCCTCAAGTGTGAAAAATCTGGGCGCGACACATTGTTCGGTCCATTTCTAGTTGGCACGTCTTCTTAAAGACAGTAAATCTTTATTTCAACCTTAATTCTAGTTTCAATTTCAAACCAAACTAATCAAACTCAATTCAGTATGTCTTTCAAGAAAATAAATCCCTTAGACGGTAAGTCCATCAAGTCCAACACGTTTACCAAGAAAACTTTTCAGAATGGTAAGTCCTTTCAAACTTGTCGACTGGGACGGAACCCAAGTTCCTGAGATGGTAGAACGATTCACTTCTGACGCCTGCTAGCTAGCCAATATAAAATGTCCATTATCCGACATGTCTTTCGAGAAAGTTGATCCCTTCGACGATAAGACTATCCAACAACTTACTGAGATTAGACAGTCTTTGAAATGAATGCACACCGTTAGAGTTATAAAAACACTGACAAACATCACAACCGTCAGAGTGGCAGAAACACTCGCAAATAGATTGATACTGGGAATTACTAACAAAATCCCTATGTCCCGAGACTAAACATGCCTCTTAGCCGTGGCACATTTATCGAAAGATGGAATACCTTTGAAAACCAACTCGTCACATACCGTTAGAGTGATGGAAACACTTAAAACTCAGGTTAACACCAGTACCTGCTAGCCCACTCTGCTAAAAAATGACCAAACTGTCCCTTGGGCCCTTTCAACACGCTTGTTGAGAAAGTACTTAAGTTCTCATAGTGGTAATTCTACCCTTCCAAGATTGTCTCAAGGACAATCCGGCACATCCAAGTGCCTTCCAGTCAGTTCTGGATCAATTCTGAGACCATCTGATCAAAATGACCATTTTGCCACTAGGCATTCGATCGCCTTCGAGAATTCTACTGGTTATGGGTATCAAACCAGTAATATTTTGAGGATGCTTCAAATGGTATTCTCAACCTTTCAATACCTTTTCGGTTCATTCCAAGTCCATTTCGGTAAGCCAAGTCCATTTCTGCGTATCAAACCGGCAATCCCTTGGAACACTCTTGATAGTGTTTTCAACCTTCAAGCCAAGCCAAAAATTGCATGGTAGTCAGTAGGACAGGTGCCGAAATCTTATGTCTTGCGTTCTAAGGGTCAAAAGATACGTTTCTTGCCATCTTAAAACTTTTCTAAGTGGCGCTAGCTGCTAGTTAATGGCTTGGCGCAACTCCTAGTGGTGGTAGTGGAATTTTTACCGTAGGGCACTACAACAGGCGCTAAGGTAATTTTAATTGTCTATAAATACAGACCCTTCTCCTGTATAAAAAGGGTCTGCAAATTCAATCTAGAAACTATGTCTTTCTGAAAATAAAGCTCGAAGTCTCTCCAAAACCTAATTCTCTCAAACCTCTTCAAGCCCTAGCCTCCATACACTCAAACCTTAGCTTCTATACACCTTATACACTCAAACATAAGCCTCCAAACATCCATTGAAGACTCAAGTGCTGCAACTTCAAAACTCTTAAAGTTCAAGTCAAGTAAAGCAAATCATGCAATCAAAGTAAGAAAATTACAAGGTTGGTTTTATATTTAGTTTTCTGTAATCCTCCCTCTTTCTTCTTCCTCCTAACCCACTTGAGTTTTCTTCTATTTTAATCCCCATCTTTTACATCCTCTTCTTGCATGCTTGAAACAAGAGATTCCCCGATTCATGCCTAGGAAGGACTATTCAATGTCACTGTGCTAGAGGCTTTCTTCTTGTTCAACATTCAATGGTGTGGGTTCGGCCCTCTTGACTATGTGGTGAAGCCTAGCTATGTATGTTCACGACCTATTGCATTGTAGTTATTATGTTCATACATTGCATTCAAAGTTGTTTTCAAACTTGCATCAAAGTTCTCTTTCAAAACTTGCATTCAATATCTCTTTCTTTCAAACTTGTTTTCAACATCACACTCTTAAGATGATTCAAGTCATTCCATGGTTAGGGTTATTTTATGAAAGTGTTACATTCAATGTGACCATTTCATGGTTAGGGTTATTTTAGGAAGTGTTGTATTCAATGTGATCATTATGGTCCATATTTGAAATCTTAATTGTTTTCAAAATCACAACCCTAGAATAGTTCTAATCTTTTCACTGTTAGAATCGTTTTAGGAAAGTGAGATATTCTTGAGACTTATAAAAATCCATATTCATACCTCTTTCCAAATAGTTTTGCAAATCTACTTTCTAAAAACTCTTTTCAAATATCTACTTTCCAACAACTCTTTGTCTTGAAATCCAAGTCAAGCTCTAGAATCCAAAGTTAGGAAACCCAAATTCCTCTCTTAAAGTCATGACTTTCTATTCTACATCAAATCTTAGATTTTCAAAACCTCTTTTCCTACCAAATCGCAGATTTCAAATCCAAGAATTTCAAAACCCAACCTTTCCAATTCCATCTCAAATCAAATCTCTCAATTTAGGAAATCAAATCAAATCTTCTAATTTTTGAAAAAAATTAAATAATCTATTTTTTAAAATAAAATCCAATCTTTAACTTTAGAAATTAGAAATCAAATATTTTCTAATTCCAATATCTCCTAATTTCAAAACCTTTTCAAATCTAGACTTTCTAAATTTCAAACTATCAAATATTTCCTAATTTTAATATTTCTTAAATTCAAGCTTTCAAACCTTTCTTAATTTCAAACTTTCAAGTTTTTCTAAATTTTAAATCTTTTTAAGATCAAATCTTTCCGAATTCCAAAACTTTCCTAATTTCAAGCTTTCAAATCTTATTTCTAAATTTCAAATCTTTTTAAGTTCAAACGTTTCTTAAATGGAACTTTTCAAATTCAAATCTTTCCAAAATCATTACTTTCCTAAAATGAAACTTTCTTAATTTGGTACTTTCGTAAAATGAAACTTTTCTATTTTGAAACTTTCCTACTTCAAAGTTTTCCAAAATCCAATCTTTCATAAATCCTAACTTTCTAAATTCTTTCAAATCAAATAATCAAGTCAAATCTTTACAAGTTTTTTCAAGTCAAGTGTTTTTAAATCAAATCAAATCCTTTCCACATCTTTCTTAAATCCAACTTTCCTAAAATAGAACTTTCCTAAAATCTAACTTTCTAAAATCAAACCTCTTAAGTTCAAATCAAGTTTTTCCATTTCAATTACATGCTTTAAACCTTAGGTTATTAAAGCTCTAGGAAACTCAAGTTTAACCCTAACCCTAAATTTAGAAAGCTTCAACTCTTTTCTAAACCAAGATAGTTTTCAAACTCCAATTCAAGTCAATGTGATTTCAAAGTTCAATATTTTCAAATCAAAATCAATTTTAAAATCCTCAAGTTTAATTTCAAATCAAAGTTCAATTTCCAATCTTCCAATCAAAGTTTCTAATCAAACATTTTCAAGTCAAACTTTTCAAGTGTTTATTTTTAATTGGACCCCGAGTCTGAACTACGATTGACTTGATTCCCAACAAAGGGATATGTAGGCAACCTTCATGGATGCGGGCATAATCTTCTTCAAATTTTCAATTCCATAACCTTTTTCAAGGTTGTAAATTCATAACCCTTTTCAAACTTTAAGATCTTTTCTTCAAATCTACTTTCAAAATTAAATTCTTTTCTTACACTTGCATGTCATGTATCATATCAAACTTCTTTCTAAAATTCTTTTCAAAGTAGATATAAGTGGATATTGAATAATTGAAGATTCTAAATGAGTGAACCTAGGGTGAGTAGACATGTAGGTACCGTAAGGGCGGGATAAGGTGATAGCCTAGTGCATCTTCCCTATACATAACCAACCTCCGAACTTAGAATCACTGTTTTCAAAGACAAAAAATGGAGTTATTTTTCAAAAAAGGCTTAAATCTTTCCAAAGGGTGCCAAACAACTTGTTTTCTTAAAAATCCTCGCTTGAGAAAGTTTTCTAAAACCTTTTAAAAAATCCTAAGTTTAATCTTTGAATTGCACTTAGTTTTAGGTGACCTAACTCACCTTAACAAAGTTAGGTGGCAACTCCAAACTTTTTCCAAAAGCCTTTATTTAAATCAATTTCTAATTCAAACGTAGTTGCACTCATCTTTCTAAGAGGATGAGTTCTAACGAGAGAGTACCGTGTTTTTTTCGCTTGTATATTTTCTCGAGTGCAAAAAATTAGGGCGCGACAGCAGTCGACTCCACTGGGGATACTTAGAGAGTTATGCCATTATCATGTCTCTTCACCCTTCAGTCATCTAGAGCCTTTGATTAACTTGTCCAATTCTATCAACTTCAAATTTTCAAACTCAAACTTTTCAAAGCTGTTTTCGAAAACATGTCATCACTTGCATTCAAATTGCATTCAATCATTCTATCTTGCATTAAGTTTGTCATCCAAGTACTGACTTTTTGCATCTTTATTTTTGTAGGTGGATCCTTGTTCATATTTTATTTTTATGTCATATTAACTGCCATGTATGTTATGAATGAATAAGATGGAATGGACAGGATGGATGGGAGTTGTTGAGCCCTTTCCTCTGTTTTTTAAAATTCCACACACACACTGCACGTGCATTTGCATTTACATATTTGCATTCTTTACCTGATTACAACCCTTCTAGTTAGAAGGGGGAATGGTGTATTGGTTATGGGCGGATGCTGCGTCAGTTTCCTAGCCTATGGCTTCTTGATGGTTCCCCCGCTCAGATCACCATCCTATAATGGCATCACCTCGAGGAGTGGACCTAGGTTTGAAGATCTAGGAACCGAGCCTTCTTAGGAAGCATTTATAAACCCTCAACCTCATGCTCATATAGAGGCCATGCATAGCCGAACTTTTGCCGGATTTAAGACACGCACGTTAATTTCAAAACTATGAAGGAAAGGGCAACTACCGTACTTTCCTTTATCCTTGTCTAATTCCTGCTGTTATAATACTTATATAAATGCTCATGCACACATATTTACTTTACAATTGCATTCGCTCTCTCTATACTTTATGCATACATGTTCATGCATTCAATATTCCATTTCAAGACAAGAGTTCCAAAGTAACTTAAGTTAATGCATTCTTATTCATATGATCAATCCATAGCGAGTGATGCCAAGATCGCTCTCCTTTACATAAAACCTACCAAAATCCTAAGTGTTCCCACGTAACCTTAAAGACTCATGGCATACATTTCAAGTCATTCCATAAAGAGGGGCCCCAATCCCTCTATGCTCATGGAGATAAGGTTGCCAAGAAGACAAGGGGTAATCAAACAGTAAGGTCTCTCAATGACCACCTCAACATCAAACTCAAAGAAGGTAAATTTGAAGACTCAAGAGTAATTTAAGATTTCAAAATGTAAAGGTAGATAAATGGAAGTCCAAAGAAAAATTTCCCTTTTCCCCCTGTTAAAATGTGTTTCAATTCTGTTGTATTTAAACTCAAAAATTCAATGTACTTCTTTATTTTTCATGAATGAATGAATGAATGTATGTATGTTCTCAATCAACGATAAAATATCTGCATATAGGGGCAGACCCCTTATCTCCAAAAAGTAGGCCAAATTCATTATGTTTAGTCTCCCTCACAAGAAGGGACACCTCTAGGACATACATCGCATAAAGCTTTTTAAAATCAAACACTAACTTGCAACTTGTGTTCCTGTTTGCATTTCATCTTTATAGGAAAGGAAAATGAATGCAACCTCTTCTATACTAGTAAAAGTCATGATTCACAAGTTGCAAGAGAATATACCACTGGAAAGCAAGAACTCTAGCAGAGGTACTCCACATAACCCATCAATTATAATTCCAAAAGAGACTGCTTATGTTCTAAAGGGGCTAGAATACTAAGACCACACCTTCCTCACCACACAACCTCACCAATCCAATATGAACTTGATCGTCAAAACCCTACTCAATCCTCCTCATTACCACCTTATTCTAACTCCTCTGTCTGAACCTGAACCCATGGTCACTATGGCTGGACCCAAACCCTAAACCAACACCCAGGAAGCCATGCAACGTCTATTACCTTTGGTCCTACCAAAAAAACCAACTGCGCCCACCACCCTACCCATCCTCACAAATCCTCTGCTTGTGGTAATCCCTTTTCCCGTACACCCAAAGGTAACTTTTCCCATTATGACCCAGTTGTCAATACTAAGTCTCCATAATGTCCGATGGAATTACCCTCTTGATAAGGCCCAAAGCATTGAAGAGCCCATAGTAGAAATAGGAGGGATGACTTGGTCAGGGCAACTTTACACCTACGTTGAAGTAAATAGAGGGAGGAAATTGAAAGATAAAGAAGTGGAAAGCTCTAACCTACTAATAGATCAAGAGATATCAGAATTTACCGAAGGTCTTGGAAAAGTTGTTTATGATGTCATGGAACAACTTAGAAAAGCCCCGGCTCATATCTCGATGTTAGGCTTGCCACTCACCTTTGAGGTACACTGGGATGCTTTGTTGAGGATCCTTAAAGATGTCCATGTGCCTGAGAACTTTACGGCGGATAATCTGCATAACATGGTGAGCCTCATCATGGCCCCAAATACATTCTTTGATGACGAGATTCCTGCTAATGGAACGTGGCACACCCGTGTCTCATATGTGGCTGTAAAAATAAGGGAAAAGATGGTGGCCAAAGTATTAATTAACAATGGATCAGCTCTGAATGTTTGCCCGTATTCCACTCTAAAAAGGCTTGGGATGGACAAAACCTATTTGAACAACAACAACACAATCATTTGTGCCTTTGATGGCTCCCGTAGAGAAACTATAAGGGAAATTAAAATGCCAGTCGAGATAGGACCTGTAACCTTCACAATCAAATTTCAAGTCCTACACATTCTGGCTGTTTACAACTTGTTGTTAGGACGGCCCTGGATTCACTCAGAGGACGCAGTCCCTTATAGTCTTCATCAAACAGTTAAGTTCATCATAGGCTCCAAGTTGATCCCTGATTTTGCTGAAAAAGAGTTTGTGATATACAAAACTGACACCGTCTCACTTGACATAGAGTCGGCCCCCTCTAGTATCCAGTCGTTCGAATATGTCACAATCAGACAGAAGGAAGATCGAGTGGAGCCAAAATATTCCCAAAATTCCTAGATGATAGCATTTTACTTCAAAACAAATGGTTTTCATCCAGGTAAAGGCTTAGGGAAATATTTACAAGGAAGGCCCGAGATCGTAGAAATACCATCAGCTGAACCCACCTTCAAGTTGGGGTACGAACCTACGATAAAAGAGAAGAGAGAGGCAGCACAGAAGAAAAGGGCTGACTAGAAAGTAGCCATGGAGCTCCTTGATCAATTCAAACAATTAGACATGGGAAAGGTAGTATCTGCATCGGGTAAATGTTTGAAGAAAAGGAAAATTCAAGATGAAGCACCCGTCATGATGGCTGACACCGAAATAACTCAAGATGGGTCCATTCGAACAATGCTTCCCAACGAGAAACTTCATAACTGGGCCAACAAGGACATCATTCGTACCTGCAAGTTTTGATATAAAGCTTACTAGAGCAAATCCCAAAGCATCAGACTTGCCATACGCGAATTCTATCTTTATGATTTACTTGTTTCAAGCTTTTAATTTAGTTCACTATTAGTGGAAAAGTAGCCCTTTTGTTTGATTCGTTGTGCAATATTTTTCATGTCAGGGACCTTTGTATCCTACGCCTTGCTCAACTAACCTAGAGAATGCCAAACATGACAAATAATGACTCTAACACTGAATTTGACTATTAGCAATTGGAAATTGAATTGGATGTGAACTATTCAGATAAAGTGCCAAAGGAAATTCGGGAACAAGTAGAAAGACATGAGAACAGTAGCACCCCAAACATTAAGGAGACAAAAACAACTAATTTGGGAGATAAGGGGAATCCAAAGGAGTCAAAATCGGCATAAGGTTAGATCAGTGGCAGCGCAAAGAGTTACTGGAACTATTATACGCATACTTGGATGTTTTTGCCTGGTCTTATCAGGACATACCTGGGCTAGATGAATCCATCGTTGAACATAAGTTACCCTTCCACAGATGAAACCTTACAAGCAAAAGTTGAGAAGACTCCAGTTGGAATGGAGCCTGAAAATCAAAGAAGAGGTGATTAAATAATTCCAAGTGGGATTTTTGCAAGTAGTAGAGTATCCCCAAGGGCTAGCTAACATCGTCCTCATTCCCAAGAAAGACGGCAAAGTACGAATGTGTAATGACTTTTGGGACCTTAACAAGGCTAGTCCAAAGGATGATTTCCCTCTTCTACAGATAAACCTGCTTGTTGATAACATGGCTAGTCATGAAATGTTCTCCTTTATGGATGGCTTTTCAAGATACAACCAAATCAAGCTTGCCGAAGAACATCGAGAGAAGACTTATTTTATCACCCCTTAGGGAGTATATTGTTACAAAGTTATGCCATTTGGGCTTCGCAATGCAGGGGAAACTTATCAAAAGGCCATGGTAACCTTATTTAATGACATGATGCATCAGGAAGTAAAAATTTATGTAGATGACATGATTGTCAAATCTAAGCAACGGGAAGATCACCTGTTCAACCTACAAAAGGTGTTTGACTGGCTCTGTAAATACCAACTCAAGCTAAATCCTGCCAAATGCACGTTTGGGCCATCTTCGGGAAAGTTACTGGGGTTTATAGTCAATGAAAAGGGAACAGAGATCGATCCCACTAAAGCCAAGTCCATTGTTGAAATGCCAACTCCGAGAGGGGAAAAAGAGATCTGATCCTTTCTGGGGAAATTAAACTTCATCAGCAGGTTCATCACTCAAATGAGTCATCTCTACAAGCCTGTTTTCAAACTCCTTAAGAAAGATGTTCCAAAGGAATGAGATGATAATTGCCAGACAATTTTTGAAAGAATCAAAGAATACCTACGGAGTCCTCCAATCTTAATGGCACCTACCCTGGGGCGCCTTCTGTTGATGTACATGTTAGTTCTGGATACTTCTATGGGGTAAGTTTTGGGGCAACATGATGAAATGGGGAGAAAGGAGTAAGCCATTTATTACCTCAATAAGAAGTTCCTACCATATGAAATAAAGTATTCTAATTTGAGAAAACCTACTAGGTGCTAGCCTGGGCAGCACATAGGCTTTGACATGACATACTCTATCATACCACTTTCCTCATCTCTCAGATAGACCCAATCAAGTATATTTTTGAGAAACTAACTTCGTCCAGCAGAATCGCACGGTGGCATATGATCTTATTAGAATTCGATATCATATTTACTACCCGTAAAGCAATCAAGGGGTAAGCAATAGCTGATTATCTAGCTGAGAACCCTATCAATGATTATCATTGCATGGAACCTTAATTCTCAGTCGAGGATATACTTTGCATCGAGGATGTGACTAAAGGGTTAACAGAAACCAGATGAAAGATGTATTTTGATGAAGCTTCTAATAAAAGGGGAGCCAGCATCGAAGCGGTAGTAGTATAAAAAACGGGCAATCATTACCACATTGTGGTTAAATTACAACTGGAACCGTGCACCAATAACATCGCTGAGTACGAGGCCTGTATCCTTAGATTAAGGCTAGCATTGGAGATGAAGATTGATGAACTGGCTATTTTCAGAGATTCTGATCAAGGTTGTGAGTTTTTTAAAGCGTTTTTAAAAGTAAAGCGTAGGAGTATTTGAAAAGGTCATGGTGTTTGTTCTTGAAATCTCAAGGGAATAGGAGATTTTGAAAAAGTGAGTTATGGGAGTATTTTTAAATAGGAAGATCCTTTAAAAGGGGTCCATGAGTTGGAACCTTGAAGTATACTAACCTAGGTTAGGTTGACCTAGGGTTGACTAACTTGAGTTAGGTTAACCTATGGTTAAGGTGACCAAGTGTTAACTAACTTGGGTTTGGTTAACCTAGAGTTAGATAACTAGGGTTAAGTTAACCTAGGGTTGGATAACTAGGGCTAAGTTAACCTATGGTTGAATTGGAGGATGGTTTGAAAGATGGTTTTATGCACTTTTGAAAAGAGTTTTAGAAAACAAATCATGTTATGCAAAGGACTTTGGTTGAAAACCCTTCTGAAGATCATTTCCATGAAAATTTCACTCTAGCCAAGAATTTGGTTTATATGGTTGGTGCTTGAAAACCATTCCAAGGAAGGTTTTCTTAGGGCCATTATAACCTTTATCTTGATAAGAGTGGGGATTTCAAGAATCAACATAATGATGACAATTTTTGGACAACCATTTCTGATGCAAAGATGGAGAGAATGAATTTTTGAAATCATTTTTGAGAAAAAGATTTTGAAAACCATTTTTAGAGGAAACCATTCCGACAAGGTAGACTTTCTATGGCCAATGTAAAGGGAGACCACCCAAAAGAGGGTTCCATGGGGCCATTTCAACCGCCAAACTTGACGGAATGAAAACCTTGAAAATTAAAGAGTTTGAAAATCACTTTTGTATAAGAATAGGAAGAGAAGGGAACCATTCTAACAATTTAAGGCTCCTATGACCAATATGAAAGGGAGACCACTCAAGAGAGGATTTCATGGGCCATTTCAACCACTAAACTTGAAAGAGTAGAACCTAGGGAGTTAAAGAGTTTGAAAACCATTTTCATGCAAGTTGGAATGCAATGATGCAAAAGTGAGAGTTAGGGGTTAAGTGGGGGCTTTTCTAAGGCATGGTTTCTAAGGTCACATCCTAAACTTTAAGGGACCAACTCTTAGAACCCTTTTGAAAGGAATATGGAGCTTGAAACTAAGAATAATGCAAGCTTTGTAGAACATGGTTATAAACATGAAAATGAAGCCAAGCACATAAGACATGATCAAGATAGCAAAATGCAAAGGGGTCATCAATACATACAAGGCTTTAGGCTACACCACATAATCAAGGGGCTCCTAGGCCATACCATCTTAAAGCAGGCTAGTGAGAGATCCCCCCACACAGTGGCTCCTACTAGCTTTCCTCTAGGCATGAACTAAGAGCCCTCTTGGCTTCAAGCATGCAAGAAAGGGGTGTTGAAGATGCAGATTAAAATAGAGAATAGCCTAAGTAGGCTAGGAGGGAGACGAGAAGAGTAGGGGAAGATAAAAATGTAAAAGAAATACCACATTTTACTTTCAATGCACTTGTAATCTTCTATGGATGCCTTGACTTGAATTTGGATGACTTCAAATAGGCTTGAGGGGCTGGAAGGAGGAGTTTAATGGTGTATAGGGCTATGTAAGTGAGGTTTATGGGTTAGAGGGAGGTGGAATCTAGCCTCTAAGTGTTGGAGGAGTGAGATTTATATAGAAATTCGAGATTTCGGAGCAGTTTCAACAGAGTTTCGCATAAATTTTTGGTTTTTCTATATGCAAAGGGCGAGGCCTCTATTTATAGGCAACCTGAAACAGGCCTGGCGCATGTGTTACATACGCCTCGCCAAAATTTGCCCTGACACATGTACCATATGCGCCACTACTGGTCCATTGCCAGAATTGTCGCGCTCAGATTTTTCACACTCGAGGAATACACACACAAGTGAGAAAAACACTGTACTCTCTCGTTAGAACTCACCCTCCCAGAAGAATGAGTGCGACTATGTTTGAATTCAAAATTAATTTGAATAAAGGGCTTTTAGAAAAGATTTGGAGTCGCCACCTAACTTGATTAAGGTGAGTTAGGTCACCTAAAAACTAAGAATAATCCGAAGACTACACCTAGAGTTTTGGAAAAGGTTTTGAAAATATTGTCTCAAGAGAAGGTTTTTAAGAAAAACAAGTTGTTTGGCAACCTTTGGAAAATATTTAGCCCTTTTTAGAAAATAACTCCATTTTTGGTCTTTCAAAAATAGTGATCTAGGTTTGGAGATTGGTTACGTGTAGGGAAGACGCACTAAGCCATCACCCTACCCCACCCTTTCGGTACCTACATGTCAATCTACCCTAGATTTAGCTATGAAAGTCTTCAACTGACAAATATTCAATCCTATCCACTCTAGAAAACAATGTTTAGAAAAAAAACATGATGTATGATATGCAAGTGCAAGAAAAGAGAATTGAAAAATAGATTGGGAAAGAGATTTGATTTGATTTGAAAAGGAAGAGATAGAAGTTTAAATTTGGAAAGAAGATTTTGGGAATTAAAAATAGAGATTTGGAAATAGAAATTTGAAATTGAAAATTTGAAAATAGATTGGAGATTTGGAAAATATGGAGACCGCACCCATGAGGGTTGCCTACGTATCCTTTTGGAGGAATCAGATCAGTCATAGTTCGGACAAGAGTCCAATTGAGAATAGAAGAGTTAATTGAAAGAAAGAGATTGAATTGGAAATTGGATTGGAAGATTGAGAGATTGAACTTTGATTGGAAGATTTGAAAAGACTTGACTTTGGAAAACTTGGTTTTAAGAAACCTAGACTTAAGGACTTAGAAAAGGAGGATTGGACTTGACTTGGAAAGATTTTCGAAAAGAATTGACTCGAATGTTGAACTTGGAAGATTTGGAAAGATTGGATTTAGGAATGTTCGAATTAGGAAAGGTTCAAATTAGGAAAGTGTCATTTTAGGGAAGTTTCATTTTAGGAAAGTTTTGGTTTAGGAAAGTTTCGAATTAGGAAAGTTTTGAATTAAGAAAGTTTCATGTTAAGAAGTTTCAATTTTGGAAAGTTTCGTTTTAGGAAAGTTTCAATTTAGGAAAGTGTTTGAATTGGGAAAGTTTTCATTTTAGAAAAGGTTTGAAATTAGGAAGTTTTGAAAGTTGGAAAATTTAGAATTTGGAATGTTTTGAAATAGGGAAGTTTTGAAAGTAAGAAAGTTTTGAGTTTAGAAAATTTTAGATTTGGGAAGATTTGAAGGAAATTTTAGAATTTTAGAAAGATTTGGGTTTAGAAAGTTTTAACTTAAGAAAGTTTTGAATTTAGAAAGCTTTGAATTTGGAAAGATTTCAAATTTAGAAAGTTTAGGATTTGGAAAGTTTTAGAGTTTTAGAAGATCTTGAGATTAGGAAAGGTTTGAATTTAGGAAAGATTGAAAAACCTAGATTTGGAAAATTAAGATTTGAAAAAGGGGTAGAGTTAGGAAAGGGTTGAATTAGGAAAGATACGGAAGCTTAATGTTTAAGGAAAGATTTGAAAGTTTTAAGAAACTTATGGTTTAGGAAGGTAGGAAATTAGGAGAGAGTTGAATTAGGAAAAATTTAGATTTTGAGTTCTAAAATTTAGGAAAGATTTTTATGTTCAAATTTTGAAAACTTAAGATTTAAAAAAGTAGAAGATTAGGAAGGAGTTGAATTAGGAAAGTTTTAGACTAGGAAGAGTTCAGATTCCTATTTCCTAAAACAAGGGATTAGATTTGTTTCTAAAAGGGAAGGTTTGATTTGTTTCCAAAAACGGAAGATTGGATCTAGTTTCCTAAACGGGAGATTGGATTTGATTTACTAGAGGGAAGATTTGATTTGACAAGGATTTAAAAAGGAGAAGTTTTAGAAACCCTAAATTTGGGAAGACTATAGTTTCGATGTAGAAGATAGGTTTTGGAAATATGTATAGTTTTGATGTAGAAAACAAGAGGTTTTGGAAACCTAGGTTTTAAGAAAAGTTTGAAAACCATGTTTTTGGAAAGAAAATTAGGGTTTTCTAATTATTAGCTCTAGGGCTTGACTTGGGCTCTAAGGAAAGAGTTTTTGGAAAGTGTGTTTTTGGAAATAAGTTTTTGGAAGGAAATCCTAGAGAGGAATTTCTAGAGAGAATATTTTGGAAAGAGAGTTTTTTATAAGGATTTTCGGAAGGAGATTGTTGGAGAGAGTTTTTAGGAAAGTGAATTTTGAGGAAAGTATTTTGGAAAGGAGTTTGAAAAGAGAAGTTTTGGAAGATAGATTTTTAGAGGGAGTTTTTCAAAACAACTTTGGAAAGAAGAGTTTTTAGAAATCATATTGAAAAAAAAGGGTTTTAGAAAGAGAGACTTTTGAAAGGACAGTTTTTTGTAAAGTATAAAAACGTCTCACTTTCCTAAAGCGATTCTAACCATAAGAAGGTTAGAACCACTTTAAGAAAGTGGTTTTGAAAACAACAATATTTGAAAATATAGACCATAAAAGTCACTTTAAATGTAACACTTTCCTAAAGCAACCCTAGCCATGGAAAGGCTAGAATCACCCTAGGATTGTGATTTTGAAAACAAGTTTTGAAAAAGGAGATTTTGATGTAATTTTAAAAACAAGTTTGAAAACGATTTTGAAAACAACTTTGAAGACGACTTTTGGAAGAATGTAAGAATCATGATATGCACAATGCAAATTTGGGGTCGTGAACATACAAGGTTAAGGCTTCACCACATAATCAAGCGGGCCGAACCTACATGGTCTCCGATTAGACTAAAAGAAAGCCTCCGACACGGTGACCCTCCAATAGTCCAATCCTACACATGGATCGGGAATCCCCTTGTTTCAAGCATGCAAAGAAAGGGGGGAAAGAGATGGGGGATTAAAATAGAGAAAACCTAAGTGGGTTAGGAGAGAGAAGAGAGAGGGGAAAGGTGCAGAAACGTAAAACAAAAGCCTACTTTGTCTTGTTTATTTTACTTGGTTTTGCACGCCTTGCCTTTCTTCAGTCTTCGTCTTGATCTTCGTCTTCAATCTTCAAGAGTTTATCTTCAATCTTCAAGGCTTCAATTTGCAGCACTTCAAGTCTTCAAAGGAGGCTTTGGAAGCTAGTATATGAGTGTATAGGAGGCTAGGGTTTAGTGTATGGTGGCTAGGGTTTAGGAAGTGTACGAGCTTTGTATATCGAAATATAGGATTTTTAGACTGAGTTTGCGGACCTCTTTCACGCTGGAGGAGGCTCTGTATTTATAAACATGAGATAGACCTGGCGCCTATTACAGTGGCGCTAGGGCAAAATTCCTCCTGGCACCACTAGGAGTGGCGCCAGGCCATTTCTTGGCTTGGTGCCACTACTAGTGGTGCCAGCAAGTTAGGAAAGTTTGTTAAGTCGGCAAGCAACATATCGTTGATAAATTTGGGCGCCTGTACTAGTGACTACCTTGCAATTTTTAGCCTCGCTTCACTGGGAGTGACTTCGGAAAGTCCAGGAATGATTTGAAGAGGCCGAGAATGACCCGGAAGGCCAAAAAAAAAGCAAGAACACTTAAAACAATGTCTTGGAGGTATTTGACTTGAAAAGTGAGGATATGATGTGTCGGAGGGGTTGACCGGCCATTAAGGGCAAAACGGTCAACTAAATCGGAAAGCTGTCGGGACGGACCCAGACTGTCGGAGAATGACCCGGAAGGCCAAAAATAAAGCAATAACACTTTAAAAACAATGTCTTGGAGGTATTGTGACTTGAAAAGTGAGGATATGATGTGTCGGAGGGGGGTTGACCGGCCATTAAGGGCCGAAACGTGTCCAAACTAAATCGGATAAGCGTTGTAGGGACTGACCCTGACTTGTTACCCGAAAAAAAAGACTCAAGATTTGGAAACATTATTCAAAATGTTTCCAAAGGCTTCCGGTTTGATACCCAGAGCCGGTGTGGTCAGAGAAGGTGACCGGCCCACCAGGGGCAAAACGGTCATTTTGCACCGGGTTTGCCGAAACTGACTCGGAATGATCCGAAAGGATGAAGAAAGGTTGAGAATACTACAAAAAGCATTCTAGGGAAGTTACCGGTTTGATACCCAGAGCCGGTGTGGTCGAAAAAGGAGACTGGCACACCAGGGGCAAAATGGTCATTTTGTACCAAGTTTGCTGGAACTGACTCGGAATGATCCGGAAAGATAAAGGAAGGTTGATAATACTATAAGAAGCAATCTCAAGAGGTTAGTGGTTTGATACCCAGAGCCGGTGTGGTCCCTAGAGCGTTTAGATACCTAGAGACAAAATAGTCATCTTAACCGAAAAGTCTCGGAATTGGCCCAAAACTGACTAGAAGGCACCTAATCATGCCGGATTGCTTTTAAGACAATCTTAAATGGTTGGACTCACCGTTCTGAGGACTCAGATGTGTGCTCGAGAAACGTGTCGAAAAAGGCCCAAGGGGCAGTTTGGTCATTTTTCACCGAAGTGGGCTAGCAGGCACCGGTGTTGACTTGGGTTTTGAGTGTTTCCGGCCACTCTGATGGTGGTCGCGTGATACAGGGGTTTGTTGACAATTCCCTATATCGACCTGCTTGTGAGTATTTTCGCTACTTTAACAGTTGCGATGTTTGTGAGTATTTCCACTACTCTGATGGTTCGCGATCATTCCCGAGACTGCCTGATTATGGGAAGCTGCTAAAGGGACTTAGCACCTGAGAAGTCAACTTTCTCAGAAGGCGTGCCTAAACGGACATTTCTGCATTGGCGGACATTTCTGCATTGGCAGGCTAGCAAGCGCCAAAGGTGAACCGTTCTACCATCTAAGAGACTTGGGGTCTGGTCCCGGTCGACAGGTTTAAAGGGACTTACCGTCTCAAAGGGATTTTCTTTGAAAAACGTGCTAGAAGGAATCAACTGTCTCGAGAGAGGGATTGGAATTGGAAATGGGTCTTATTGTCTTCTGAAAGACGTGCCTGATTTGAAATTGGAAAAGTGGACTTACCATCTTCGGAAAGACGTGACTAATTTGGAATAGATTTACCGTCTCAAGGAATCAACTGTCTCGAGAGAGGGATTGGAATTAGAAAAGAAATTGGAAAGGATAATGCCTCTAAGGGTATTTTGGTTATTTTGCTTCTATTTGGGCTTGGTGGGCCAGCGAACCGATGGACACACGGGATTTAAACTTATAGAGTTGGTTTCGATTGGAATACGTCCATATTGACTTGAGTACAAGTCTGGACGGAGTGTAGACTGACGAGCGGTCAAAAATAGGGTGCTTACAAGAATGCCACGTGGCACCCCTTGTACTGGCTAAATCTTGACGATTGATCAAACTTTGGTCGATTTGATCAAAATCTGGGCGCATGTAGCATACGCTCCATCATCGAGAGTGTTCGTTTAAACTTTGCCTCGATAATTGAGCCAACCAGAAAGGTTTCAGGGGAATCGGTTGCATCCACGATGTTTCCCTAGGGTTTCTCATGAACTTTTGTGTTTTCAAAAAGTGAAAATAGTGTTCGAAAGTGTGAGATATCGTCTCGGGAAATGTACACAAAATGGGTGGAGCATCTGTGATACGCTTCACAGGGTTTCAAAAGTAATTGTTTTTGCATTGCATGATCGAGGTCTTTGGGAAGCGATCTTTCTGATCGGACCGTACCGATTGAAAGTTCTTTGCGAATACTTTCAGGAATTCTCTAATTTGCGCATTTCTCAAGTCGTTTGACAGTGTGTTTTAATCAGGGAATTGGAGAAAAAGTCAACCTTGGCAGAGCATCTGCGAGACACTCTAGGGGTTGCCAAAAGTAGTAGTTTTCAAGCCATGCGATGACAAGCTTTGGGAAGTAATCTATCCGATCGAGCCATATCGATGCAAAGACCTATGAATAAGCTTTTAGGAATTCCTTGGTTTGCGCATTTCTCAAGTCATTTGATGGTACGTTATAACCAAGGAATCGGGAAAAAGGGCAATTTTGGCGGAGCATCTATGAGACGCAACGGGGAACTTTTATTGAGTCGGAGGTGTCTAGCATCGTAAAGTCCTCCTTAGATTAGACAGGGGTGTATGACAAGACCCACCGTTCGACATCCTAGGACCAGTGTTGTTTTGGGGCGTGTTTGGGTTGTTAGGGGCAAAATGGTCATTTTGGCTGGTTTTCAGTTGAAAATGGTCAGGAATGGATCGAAATGTTATGTTAATCATGTCGGGTCATTCAAGGATGCTTTCGGAAAATTGTTTTACTATTCGGTGGGATTTGTGTAGTGTTGGGGCATTTAGAGGCAAAACAGTCATTTTGACTGGAGTTAGCCAGAATGGGACTGGAATTGGACCAGATGGCATGCAAAGTACACCTAACAGTTCAATAACACTTTGGAAGGGTGGACTTACCGGTTTGAGGGATTTTAAACTTTCTCGAAACCTGCCTAGAGGCCCAAGGGGCAGGTTTGGTCATTTTTCACCAAGTCGGGCTAGCAGATGCCGGTGTCGACCTAGGTGTTGGTTTTTTATACTGCTTGGTCTAGAAAAACTACCTGTGCGGTATTGGTCCCTGAGACTGCCCGGCCTCAGAGAGCTAGCTGTAGGGTGGTGTAGGTTTCTAAGAATGCCTGGTCCTAGAAAGCTACCTGTGAGGGTGGTGTTGGTCTCCAAGAACGCCTAATCTCAGAAAACTACCAAATGACGGACATTCTACATTGGTGGGCTAGTAGAGGCCAGAAGTGAGCCGTCTGGAATTTGATAAGGTGTTAGTCCCCGAGATCGCCTGATCTTAAGAAGTTACTTGGATGGCATTGGTTTCCGAGACCGCTTGGTCCCGGAAAGCTGCCTGGAATAATATTTATGGCTTCAGCCGGATCTTGTGGGCCCGAGAAGTGATCAGTTGGCTAGATTGGGGTTTGAAAGGCTCATCTTGAACTTGCATGTGTTGTGATGTTTGAAAACTGGATCCGGTCGGGCTGGAGATTGCCAAACGGGAAAAAATGGAGTGCTTACAACTACCCCTCTTTTTCTATCTTTGCTTGTCGAAGGCAGAAAAATAACAAAGTAAGAATTCCTTTTTGGTCGCGAGGTGATCGGAGGGACGGTAAGCTGGTAAGTTTAAGATGTCCCGGGACCCCCTATGGGTCACCGATCTAGAAGATTTTGAAATTCGAAAAGCTTTGCATTTTGAAAATTTCGATCAGGGATTGAGTTACTGGTTTGATAAAGTGCGGTTTAGAATACTTGATTTTTGAAAAACAAATTTCGAAAGCTTGCTTCCGGCTTTTAAAAGCCTCGCAAACAATTTCAGACTCTCGGGGATTTGAAAGCTAGCTTTGGCAGGAAGCTGAAGAGTTAGGCGCATGTGCTACATGTGCATGGCCTTTTTTGACCCTGGTGCATTTGCTACATTCGCCAGCCTCTGGGTATTAAAACAGAGTAGTTCGCATTGCTCAGTGTGTGTTTTGAGTTTAAAGTTCGGTTTGAGAGTTAATCCGAGGGATTTTCAAGGCGTTTTGATCGGGGATCATTATAAGAGTGTCGAAAGATGTCGGGTGATTACTACGAACCACCATCGTCGCCGGATTCTCGCTGGAGAGCTTGATTTTCGCCGAAGAACCCAAAGGTTAGTTTTCTAAAAATTTCTTCAATTTTGATACGTATGCTTCCGTTTTTTGCGAATGATTAGGTGCAAACCTATGTTTTAGAATGTTTAGAACACAATGGTTGGATTGTTTTGTGATTTGGTGAAGATTTGAGTGTGTTTGTAACGATTTTGCATGTTTATGGAATTGGGTTTCTTGTAGGGTTAGAAAAATTGCCTCTACAGGCTTGGGCATTATGTGTTTGTGTATGATTTTTGTATCGGGAACCTTGGAAAAATGTATGAAACAACCATATGAAGTTTCGTAATTTTCTGAAAAATTTTAAATTTTTGAATTTTTGGAAATTATGAAAAATAGGGAAATTTTGAGGAAAATTAGAAAACGGATCTTGTTAAAGGCTGAAAAATTGTGGGACATTTTTGAAAAATTGGGATGACATTCTAGAATTTTTAGGAGTTTTCGTGGAATTTTTGAAAATAAAGATGCAACAGGAACATTTGGAGAGATCGAAAAACTGGTTTAAAAATTGTGCTTGAGAACGGGGCGTGTGTTTCAGAGGATAGGGTTGTTTTGGTGATATGATTGAAAGTTTGAAATGTCTCGGATTGAGCTTATGACTTGTTAAATTTGGGGGTAAAGACTTTTTAAGGCAAAATTCTGCCGAAATTTTTAAAAATTTTAACACCTAACTTTAAAATTTTTCAAAAAAGCAATTCTTTTGAGAATGGGGCTTTTTGAGGGAGAGCAAGCCCGAAGAACCCGAGATTTTTGAAAATTTTAGGAGCAGGATTGTTGAAGGAGAAAACTAGGGAAAACTAATTTTTAAAGAAACCATCAAAAACTTTGGGACGGGGCTTTTGAAGGAGAAAGCCCAGAAATCTGCTTTGAAATTTTGACATAAGACTTTTTGAGGAAAAAGCTCGAAAAATCGTTAGAAAACATTTTCAAACAGGACTTTTGAGGAAAAAGCTCGGGAAACCAGCTTGAAATTTGGAAGTGAGATTTTTTTAGGGAAGATCTCAGGAAACCTTTGGAAAGTATTTAGAACTAGGGCTTTTGAAGGAGAAAGCCCGAGAAACCGTTGAAAACTTTGATATGAAACTTTTTAATGGAAAAGTTCAAAAAACCATTAGAAAACATTTACAAACAAGGCTTTTGAGGAGAAAGCCCGAGAAACAAGTTTGAAATTTTGAAATGAAACTTTTTGTAGAAAAAGACCTGAAAAACCATTGAAAGCTTTGAAACAAGGCTTTTGAGGGGAAAGCCCGAGAAATCGGTTTAAAACTTCGAAACGAGACTTTTTGAGGGAAAATCTCAAAAAACCGTTAGAAGACATTTGCAAATAGGGCTTTTGAGGAGAAAGTCCGAGAAACTGGTTTCAAATTTTGAAGTAGAACTTTTTGAGGAAAAAGGCTTGAAAAACCATTAGAAAACATTTAGAAACAGGGCTTTTGAGGAGAAAGCCCGAGAAACCAGTTCAAAACTTTGAAACGAGACTTTTTAAGGGAAAATCTCAAAAAACCGTTTAAAGACATTTGAAAACAGGGCTTTTGAGGAGAAGGCATGAGAAACCGATTTAAAATTTATAAATCAAACTTTTTGAGGAAAAAGCTTGAAAAACCGTTGAAAATTTTGAAACAAGGTTAGATGGGACCTAAGCCCCCCCTTTTTTTCTTTTCTTTCTTTTCTTTCTTTTTTTCTCTTTTTTTTTTTTTTTTTCTTTCTCTTTTTTTTTTTTTGTTTGTCTTTTTTTAAATTTTTTTGCTCTTTTTTTTTTCTTCTTGTTGACATATTTATCTTTTTTTTTTTTTTTTTTTTTTGCTTTTTATACATATTCGGTGACTGATCAATTTTTGCATGCCGTTACTTTTTCAGGATGTCGAAGGTCGGTGGTGACGATTCTGACAAGAGGCACCACGGATAGACCTCGAGGAGGGTAGCAGCAGCCGGAGCGACTCGGCCAGGGGTGGTAGCAAGAGTGGCTCCGCTCGGGGTGGCGGTAGGGTTGGTTCCGCTCAGGGCGACAACAGTGGGTCCTAGCGATCTTCGAGCAGGACGGTCTCCAGTGGCAGTTCTGCGATGGGGCAACCTTCGGTTGCTCCGGATGAGAAAGCTGAGGATGATATTGATTTGTCTATGGACCAGCAAAGAGGGTATGGCATGGCGTCCGTTCGAGACAGGAGGAGAGATACTTCTTATACAGACGACCAGTTAGCGATTCTCGATGTTCTGCCGCTACAAGACTTGGCATTCCACCCAAGTTTGTACTCACGCTATGGTCGGATGCCATCATCTACCCACAGTTCCTTCAGAAGGGCTAGTATTTCGGCCTTGAGAGCCATGTAGGCATCGACTCCATCCTATCAGGATTTCTTGTACGGGATCGATTTTGGTGCCTTTATGACTCTTCAGACGGATATGCTTGATTACCGGAAAGCAGTTGGGTTATTGGAGCGGTGGTTTGGGGAGACCGAGACTGTGCACTTGGTGGGCTTCGAGCTGGGGCCTACTCTCGTTTACTGGGCCATGATTACCGGACTGTCCTTTGGAGGTGTTCCAATTTCTCTACAGGTCGTGCCTCTGGAGGAGGCTCATCTTCTCTTGGGTTTGCCAAAGATTGGCAGCTCGAGCTTCTCAGCTTCACTCTTATGTCCGGCAGAGACACCATTTGCTCGCGAGCCCTCACCAGTCGACCAGGTCATCATGAGGCGCTGGTTGGTACTATATATCGTCTTTAGTTTCTTTTGCAACAATAATAAGTCGACTGTTCCTTTATCTCTAGTGAGCCTGGTAGCGAAGTTGGATGCTCTAAATTATGTGGATTGAGGCACCTTCACCTTTGCTAGCTTCTTACGAGGGATGAGAGTGAAGACATCTGGGGCTTGGGGGAGCTTGACGAGTTTTTGGCCATTTTTTATATGGTGGAGTCATAAGTATCTGCCTGTCCACCGACCAAAGGTGTTAGCTGACGATGCCTTCCCGCGGGCCATGAGGTGGGCTAGACAACAAGTGGTTCAGTGTCCATGCTTACGGATTTCGTCACCCTCTGGGCGAACTTGGAGCTGCTGAAACCTCGAGACGTGACTTGGACACCTTACCACTAATCTCCCTAGTATACCGGCATGAGGGATATCATTCTTTTGTCTAGGTGATGGGTTACTTTCCGGGGCCCTGTTTCATGGGAGACGTATTTGGGGGAGCGCCACTGGCGGCAGCTTCAGACCGACTTCCGTGCTGCTATGGATCCTCCTCAGTACATGTTCAGATTTTATCAGACCGAGTGGAGATTCCTTATATAGTTGAGGTTCCTGGTAAGCGCTTCCTTTTTTTGCCAGATGTGGACTGCGAGGCTCATTTTAGGGCGAGGTCCATTGGCGCTTTTACTCAGTTGGACCTAGTGGTTTGAGGGCAGGTGGCTGGTCATGAGGTGGTGAAGCTATGGCACCGAGCTCAGGGCTTTGTTTCCGAGGAGGAGTACCTAGTAGCTTGCCAGGCACGAGGTCAGTATCGTGCTGAGGTGGAGGCCCTAACTGCTCACATATCTCGTATGGAGGCTCGTTGGGTATGCTATTTATGATTCATCATTTTCATGCATTCTAATGCTAGCTCCTCTTTCCTTTTGTCTTTTTCCTTGGTCAGGGTCCTTATGACGCTGGAGCTTGCTCCAGCCAGCCTTCCCCGTATGTGCCAGACCTAAGCGATTTTGACTTGGACAACGACCCTACTCAAGGCGCCTCTTTCCACTTGCGAACACAGTTGTAATTTAGTTAGACTGACTGCACTGCTTATGTTTTAAGGCCATATGTTGGCCCTTATGGACAATGATTATTGCTAGTTATATGTACATTATTGCTATTATCTTTTAGCCTATTTGCATAAGATGATGATTAGTTTTTCCTTTTAGTCTCATTTTGCATGTATGCATGTGGAAATATAATGAATATGAATACGAACACAGGAGTACAGAAATCATGATACGCATAAGAAATGGTGAGTATGTGTAAGCTTTAAGTAGATCTGAAAAAGGTGGGTCTATCGCTACACATGTTCAGGCAAAGCGCACAGGCATATATATAACTTTATGAAGACAGGCCTAGAGGTAGGTTCTAATTTTCTAGTTATTCATCGAGAACCGTCATTTAGGCCTTTTGCCCTCCCTTAAATATTCCCTTCTCTTGTTATGTCCTTTTCTTGCCGTGATGAGATAGTAGTTGCCCCATTTCTAGGGTTTTCATTTTTTGATCCGACTCTCCTCTCTCTTATCTGAGAATCTGTCATTCACTCTACTTTCTCTCAGGGACCTTATATTTGAACTAGTAAACTCCCTAGGTAACAACCGAAGCAGCCTTTAGCAAAGGAGCCGGCAGTTTCCATCCTCGATCCGAGAAAGCTTTACTTTGGACCGTAATGTAGGCTAAGTTAAGGGTGAGGAATGGAGGGGTATTCAGGCTCGAACAATTTTTTATTTTTATTTTTATGCGGTGATGATAACCAGAACCACCTTGAGTAAGCTTTTCCAATTTTGTTCACCTTTCTTTTCCGAATGTCCCCATTTTCTCTTGAACTTGTTTAGACTAAGCAACCCTCTTTGATCTGAGCGGAATTTTTTGCGAGTTGTAGTGTGGCTAGGTTGTGGGGTTTTCGAAAGGAAGGATATTAAAGGCTCAAAGTGTTACATTCTTCCTGGGGTTTACCAATGATCACCTTCTCAGGTCTTCTCCTTTTTGGGTCTCCTCCTCTCTTCTTTTTTTTTTTTTTTTTGGTACAAACTTCCACCCACATAGGGCTTATTGTTTTCTTTGATTTTTGTCCCAGCATTGCCACTTGCACAGTTTGTTGATTTCCTAGAGGCATCCTATCAATCATCATCATTTTTTTTTTTGAGTGGTACTTTGTTTCCTTCCCCTTTTGATGTACGAGGAAGCTTTCTTTCTCCTTACGCTCCCTTTTCATCACCTTCCTTTCCAAATTTACTTTCACCCATTGTGGGCAGTGATCATAACAATGGGATTGCCAAAGGAATATGATTTGGTTCAAAAGGGGTTTTTCAAAGGGAATTCTTTTAACTATATGGTAGAAGAATAGATGACCCCTCTTCCTTTCAAACAAGATTGCTTTGTCTATGGAGTTCAGTCTTAGAGCTTTGGCATCATCCTTTGAAACAAGCAGGTGTTAGCTTTATTGTTCCGTTACTCGTACCTGCCCAGTGTGGGGGTGGTTCCTAGTTGGGGTGTTTGAGTGAAAATCACTTACGGCTCGACTGGGCTGTTCAAAGGAATTACTTTGCAATTTAGGGAATTTGAAATGATGGCTTGTCTTCCTTTCGAGGGTCTAACTGCCAACTGCTTTTCCATGGCATCCTCCGAGTGCCGCGCCCTTTTTTTTGTGATCCGCTCCCTCTCTTTCCTTTCTTTAGTGTCTCCTCTCTTTGGATCAAGAATGATTCCTATAAATGAGGGTGCATGTACTATCTCCCCTTTTAAGTCAAAGCATAACAATAAGAAGGGAAATTTATAAGAAAAGGCAAGTGCCGAAGATGCAAACTTCAAATTCTTTTTCTTTCATTCCAAAGATTTTGTGTACATGATGAGCTCTTGATTAACAAAAGGTAAAAGTGGAGTTGACAAAATAGAGTTGACAGAAAAGTAAAAGGCAAAGTTTGATAGAAGAACATCCCTTTGATATTCACTTCCTCAGGTGGACTTTGGGACCACACCTGCATCCTCCATGCTCCATCCGCCGACTTCTTCACTCAGTTGTGCTGGACAAATTGATGCATTAACTGCGGAGTGGCAGAGATGGGCGGTCATAGTGCACTCGGGGACTCCTCCCTTTCCTTCCCCTTCTTTAGTGGGGTCATTGAGGTTGTGCATTCCATCTTGGGACCCTTGGTGGCTTTTCTTTGGTTGGATGATTTTCTCTTGCTCAGCTTCTTGGGGTTTCACGACCAAACTTTCTTCCAGAACTTGCGATGGCTTTTTCTTGGCTTCTTCTTTTTCAGCTTCCTTTTTGTCAATTTCAGTAAACAGGCTATCCAAATCACCTTCATTGAACTCAAACGGTGGGTTCGGTAATTTTAGCTCAATGATGCCCCAACCCATATCCTCATAATCAATGAGTTCGTCTTTCAGATGGGCCTCAGCTTTGGCATATCTAAGGTGTAGGAATTCTTCTCCCCATCCATCTATAGGTACAGTATCATCAAGAATGTTTGCAATGGGTTCATCCACAGGCCAGTCAAGAGGATCTTGCTCTTCACTTGTATTGTAAAGATAGATAGGGCATGGCGGTAGTTCTTCCTCCCAGTCACTTTCTTCCTCAGTGTCTGACTCGCCCTCGAAGTACTCTGTAGTTATGATGCCATCCGGATCTGTCTCTTCTTCGGTGATGATGTTGACAACATGGTCTGCCAAGGGATTCATCGTGACATTAGGAGTGGGGGCCGGTTTTGCTTTTTAGGTATTGATGACCTTGTTATCAGTAAGGTCTTAGATCTTATACTTCAAAGAGAAGCAGGACTCTGTGTCATGCCCCTATCCCCTAGAACGGTACTCGCAGGTAAGGGCAGGGTTGAAAGTTGGCAGCAACAGGCTTGGCAACGACCGCGAGGGAATAGGGTTTATGTGATTGGCCTTGAGGAGCTCACGATAGGCCTCTGTCTGGGTGCACGCCAACCGTGTGAACTCCTGGTTCTGCCGGTTGTTTTTGTTGGGGTTGAGGTATGGTGCAACAGGTCCAATTGCGGGTGCTTGGGTATTAGCATTGAGGATGTTGATGATAGGAGCAGGCGATGGTGGTCGAGCTTGATATTGGTGTAGTATGGCTGCTGTTGTGTAGGTAGGATGACAGATACCTCTCCTTCTTTCTTACCAATACCTCGAGTGGTTGCTACTTTCTTAACCGCATTTGCAAATTCCTTACTTGTCTTAGCATAGGGGTCTGTGATTCTGCCAGTTTTCAACCCATTCTCGATCAATTCTCCTTGCATTATTAGCTTAGAAAACTCTTTCCGATGCTCAGGTACAGGCGCTCATAGTACAGACCTTGGAAGGTGTTCACAAACAGCTCTGCACATACTCTTTTTCTAGCAGTGGGGCCTTGACTTGAGCAGCTGCCTCTCTCCATCTTAGAGCGTAATTCTTGAAGCTTTCTTTCTCACCTCGAGTCATCATCATCAGGGCACACCTATCCATGGTTAGGTCACTGTTGTGTCGGTATTGGGACCGGAAGGATGTGACCAATGCATTCTAAGTCGTTATCTTCCTCAAATCTAAACGGGCGAACCATTGCAGTACGGGCCCAGTCAAGCTATGTTGGAACAGTTGCATCAGGAGTTTGGGGTCATTCCCATGGCTACTTAACGGCCAGCGTATAGCCTCAGGTGAGCCATGGGATCCCACTTCCATCGTACTTTTGAAAATTAGGCATCTTGAATTTGGGCGGCCTTGGGTGGTTGGGAAACATGCATAGTTCATTGTAAGATGTCCCACCGAAAGTATCATGACCTTGTAGGCTGCACAAGGACTCTTCTAAGCCTTATATCTTGAGATCAAGAGGGTTCGGGCTTTCCTTCTTTGATGTGGCAGTTAGCAAGACGGTTTCGGGGTTGTCTTCTTCTCCTTCCTCAATATGCACCACTTTGGGGAGTTCTTTGTTCTTCCCTACATTGTCAGTCCGCAGGACGACCCTTGGTGGGATAGTTTTAATTTCTTTGGCGTGAGACATCGAGGCTGACGAATTCATGGCAGGTCCTTTAAAGGCCATCAGTTGCATGAGCTTGAACATCTTGTATATTTTTGCCTTCATCTCATTCACTTCTTCCCGTGTCACTAAGTTGTTCTGTTGATCGGGAGTGTTGCCTTCACTTGACATTGGCGTTGCTCATTGTCGAGTAAGGACTAGGGTTCAAAGTACAAGGGACACTTGTGTTCCTCTCTTTCCTTTTCTTGGAGCAATAGTGACCTAAAAATGCAAGCAATCTCACCAGAAACTATTGCTAGTCTTTTGATGAGATGAGAGGGGGGTAGAAAATAAAGAAAAACAAAACAAAAGTATCATATGTTAGGTTTTGGATTTGGAAAGATGTTATGCAATGCATGGCCTAGGGGTGCCCCTGCCTTTTGAGGGGAACTAACCATGATGCTTTGGCTCACGTCTAGAGATAGGGGGTTGCCCCTACATGCAATACTGAAGCTATGCCTATACATTCATCCATTCATACATTCACTCACTGCATGTAAATAACAACTTTATTGAAATGAATTTTCCTTGTACATAGAATTTTTCACAAATACATGGAAATGGGAAGTGGGGACATTTTTCTTGGGACTTTCGCCTATTCTATATTTACATCATGCGATCTTAAACTACTCTTGAGTTCTCAAATTTGCCTTCTTGGATGAAAGTTGGTGGGAGATCTTGATTTGAATTGCCCCCCGTCTTCTTGGTAGCCCTATCTCCATGAGCAAAGAGGGATTAGGGCCCCTCTTTGTAAAATGACTTTGATGCATGCCATGAATCCTTAGGGTCTCTTGGTACCCTTAGGAGTTTTGGGTTGGCTTGATTTGAGCGAGAAGGTCTTTGGGGCCTTTCTCTAGGGTTTGATTGGATTCATGAAGATGTAATGACTTGAGTTACTTTGGGAACTCTTGTCTTGAAATGAATTCTGATGCATGAGCAGTTATGATACATATACATAATAAAATGGCAAGAGGTAAATAACATAATAGCATGAATTGAACAGAATATATAAAGGAAAACAAAGCGGTCGCCCTTTCCTCCTTGGTTTTGAAATTGACGCGTCTATCCTAAATCCGGCAGAGGTTTGGCTGTACATGGGGTGCTACATGAACATAAGGTTGGGGTTTTACTAATGCTTCCTAAAAAGGCTCAGTTCCCAAACCTTCAAACCTTCGGCGTCCACCCCTGAAAGGGTGAACTCCATCTTTGGTTGGTAGTTCGAGTGGGGAAATTATCAAGAGATCGTAGGCTAAGAAACTAACACAGCATCCATCCACAGTCAATATATTGTTCCCCCTTCTATTTAGAAGGGCAGTAACCAGGTAATATATGCAAAATGCAAATGCAAGTGAGGGCACCAAGTGTGTGTGGAGTTTTTAAAAATGGAGGAAAGGACCCAACAACACACATTACATCCTGTCCATTCATCACATATATGACAATAAATAAGACATGAAATAAAATGTGAACAAAGGTCCACCTACAAAAGAAAAATGCAAAGAGTTAGTAACTTTTCAAAAAACTTAATGCAAGGTACAATGGATGGTCAACACAAGAGCATGAATGTAAGCAATGAATGCATGTGATGACACTTGTTTGAAAGTTGTTTTGAAAAATAAGATTTGCTTTGGAAACTTGGAAAAATTTAATGAGTGGATAAAACTAGACAAGGTAATCGGAGATTTTGGGTGAGTGAAGGGATATGTTAATGGCCTAACCCTCTAGGTGTCCCTAGTGGAGTCGCCAACTGTCGCGCCCCGATCTTTGGGTCTAAGGTCCTTTCAGCTAGGAGACAAAAGCACAAAACTCTGTCACTAGAACTCATCCTCCTAGAAGGACAAGTGTGACTAGGTTTGAATCGAAATTGGTTTGACCAAGGGCTTCTTAGAAAAATAGGAGTCGCCACCTAACTTGATTAAGGTGAGTTAGGTCACCTAAAACTAAGTATTAATCCAAATATCAAACTTAGGGTTCTTGGAAATGATTTTAAAAATGTCCTCAAGAGAGGGTTTGTAAGAAAATAGGTTGCTTGGCAACCTTTGGAAAGATTTAAGCCCTTTCAGAAAACAACTCCATTTTGGTCTTTCGAAAATAGAAATCTATGGTTCGGGGGTTGGTTACGTGTAGGAAAGATATCCTAATATCATCACCCTACCTCTCCCTTTCAATACCTACATGTCTAATCACCCTTTGTTCACTCACTAAAATAACCGGTTACCATCATCTACTTAATGTCCACTTTAGAATTTTAAAAATGGGGTTTAGTCATCTCTTTTCAGATGAATGGTGCATGATGCATGTTTTGGAAGAAGTTTGAAAGCATGGGAGTTTTGAAGAGATTTGAAATGAAAACTTTGAATTGATTGAAATTTTTGAAAAGGGGATTGGAGTTAAAATAGAAGTTATAACCGCACAATTTTAGGTCACCTACGTATCTCATTCGGCGAGAATCAGGTCATTCGTAGTTTGGGCAAGAGCCCTATGGAAAATAGGAGCATTAGGGCATTTGGAATGTTTTGAAGACACGTTAAGGTCTTTGGAAAAGAGAGCTTGAGAGTTTTGGTTTTGGATTGGATGTTGGAGTGTTCATAAATAGAACTTTAAAACTCTTGAAAGAAGGTTTCGAAGTGTTTTGAGATGTTTTTGGAATGACTCAAAGGAGTTTTAGGAGTGCTTTGGAAATAACTCAAGAGAGTTTGGAAAATGTCATATAGTTTTGTTTGTAAACCTAGGAGGTGTGATTTTAGAATGTTAAAAAGGTTTTCGAAAATGTTTCTTGAAAACACCTAAAACTTCGAAATTCTAATATAGACAACCTTGAAGGTTGTTCTTGATATATCACTTTCCCTTGGGGTCCCTAACCATGAGAAGGGTAGGGGACACATTAGCATTGTGAGTTTTTGAAAGCGTTTTTAAAGATAGAGTGTAGGACTATTTGAAAAGGTCATAATGTTTGTTCTTGAAATCTCAAGGGAGTAGGAGGTTTTCGAAAAATGAGTTATGGGAGTAGTTTTAAATAGAAAGATCCTTTAAAAGGGGTTCATGAGTTGGAACCTTGAAGTATACTAACCTAGGTTAGGTTGACTAACTTGGGTTAGGTTAACCTATGGTTAAGGTAACCAAGAGTTAACTAACTTGGGTTTGGTTAACCTAGGGTTAGATAACTAGGGTCAAGTTAACCAAGGGTTGGATAACTAGGGTCAAATTAACCTAGGGATAACTAGGGTCCAGTTAACCTAGGGTTAGATTGGAGGATGGTTTGAAAAATGGTTTTATACACTTTTGAAAAGAGTTTTAGAAAACAAATCATGTAATGCAAAAGACTTTGGTTGACAACCCTTTTGAAAATCATTTCCATGAAAATTTGACTCTAACCAAGAATATGGTCTATATGGTTGGTGCTTGAAAACCATTCCAAAGAAGGTTTTCTTAGGGCCATTATAACATTTATCTTGAAAAGAATGGGACTTCAAGAATCAACATAATGATGACAACTTTTGAAAAATCATTTCTGATGCAAAGATGGAGAGAATAAATTTTTGAAAATCATTTTTGAGAAGAAGATTTTGAAAACCATTTTTAAAGGAAACCATTCCGATAAGGTAGAGTTCTTATGGCCAATGTAAAGGGAGACCACCCAAGAGAGGGTTCCATGGGGCCATTTCAACCGCCAAACTTGAGGGAATGGAAACCTTGAAAATTAAAGAGTTTAAAAATCACTTTTGTACAAGTATAGGAAGAGAAGGGAACCATTCTAACAATTTAGGACTCTTATGGCCAATATGAAAGGGAGACCACTCAAGAAAGGGTTCTATGGCCCATTTCAACCACTAAACTTGAAAGAATAGAACCTTGGGAGTTAGAGAGTTTGAAAACTATTTTCATGCAAGTTGGGGTTAAGTGGGGGCTTTTCTAAGGTATAGTTTCTAAGGTCACAACCTAAACTTTAAGGGACCAACTCCTAAAACCCTTTTGAAAGGAATATGGAGCTTGAAAATAAAAATAATGCAAGCTTTGTAGAACATGGTTATAAACATGAAAATGAAGCCAAGTACACAAGACATGATCAAGATAGCAAAATACAAGGCAGTCATGAATACATACAAGGCTTTAGGCTACACCACATAATCAAGGGGCTCTTAGGCCATACCATCTTAAAGTAAGCTAGTAAGAGATCCCCCCACACAGTGGCTCCTACTAGCTTTCCTCTAGGCATGACCTAAGAGCCCTCTTGGCTTCAAGTATGCAAAAAAAAAGAGGGTTAAAAATGAGGATTAAAATAGAGAATAGCTTAAGTAGGCTAAGAGGGAGAAGAAAAGAGTAGGGGAAGACAAAAATGTAAAAGAAATACCACCCTTTGCCTTTAATGCACTTGTAATCTTCTATGGATGCCTTGACTTGAACTTGGATGACTTCAAATAGGCTTGAGGGGCTGGAAGGAGAAGTTTAATGATGTATAGGGCTATGCAGGCGAGGTGTATGGGTTAGAGGGAGGTGGAATCTAGCCTAAGTGTTGGAGGAGTGAGATGTATATAGAAATTCGAGATTATGGAGCAGTTTCAGCAGAGCTTTGCATCAATTTTCGGTTCTCCCATATGCAAAGAGGGAGGCCTCTATTTATAGGCAACCTAGAACAGCCCTGGCGCATGTGCTACATGCGCTTGGCCAAAATTTGCTCTGGCACATGTAGCACATGCGTCAGTACTATTCCATTACCAAAATGCCACGTGACACCCCTTGTACTGGCTAAATCTTGACGGTTGATCGAACTTTGGTCAATTTGATCAAAATCTGAGCGCATGTAGCATATGCTCCGTCATCGGGAGTGTTCATTTAAACTTTACCTTGATAACCGAGCCAACCAGGAAGGTTCTGGGAGAATCGGTTGCATCCACGGTGTTCCTCTAGGGTTTCTCGTGAACTTTCGTGTTTTTGAAAAGTGCAAATGGTGTTCAGAAGTGTGAGATATTGTCTCGAAAAATGTGCATAAAATGGCATCACTGCAGAGTGTCTGTGATATGCTCCGTAGGGTTTCGAAAGTAGTTATTTTTACGTCGCATGATCGGGGTCTTCAGGAAGCGATCTTTTCAATGGGACCATACTGATGGAAAGTTCTATGGGAATACTTTCGGGAATTCCCTAATTTGCACATTTGTCAAATCCATTGATAGTGCGTTTTAATTAGGGAATTCGAGAAAAAGTCAACCTTGGCGGATCGTCTGCGAGACGCTCCAGGGGTTGCCGAAAGTAGTAGTTTTCATGCCTTCGCGATGAGGAGCTTCGGGAAGCGATCTATCCGATCGAGCTATATCTATGGAAAGACCTATGAACGAGCTTTCGAGAATTCCTTGTTTACACATTTCTCAAGTCATTTGACAGTGTGTTATAACTAGGGAATCGGGAGGAAGGGCAATTTTGGCGGAGCGTCTGCGAGACGCTCCAGAGAACTTTTATTGAGTCAGTGGTGTCTAGCATCGTAAGGTCCCCCTTAGGTTAGACAGGGATGTTTGGTAAGACCTGTCGTTCAACATCCTAGGACCAGTGTTGTTTTGGGGCACGTTTGAGTTGTTAAGGACAAAATGGTCATTTTGGCTGGTTTCAGTTGAAAATGATTAGGAATGGATCGGAATGTTATGTTAATCGTGCGGGGTCGTTCAGGGATGGTTTTTGGAGAGTCTTTTACCATTTGGTGGGGTTTGTGCAGTATTGGGGCGTTCAGGGGCAAAACGGTCATTTTGATCGGAGTTAACTTGAATGAAACCGGAATTGGACTGGATGGCATACAGAGTATGCCTAACAGTTTAGTAACACTTGGGAAGGGTGGACTTACCGTTTCGAGGGATTTTGAACTTTCTAAAAACTCGCCTAGAGGCCCAAGGGGTAGGTTTGGTCATTTTTCACCAAGTCGGGCTAGCAGGCGCAGGTGTCGACCTAGGTGTTGGTTTTTTAAACTGCCCGGTCTCAAAAAACTACCTGTGCGGTATTAGTCCCTGAGACCGCCCAGTTTCCGAGAGCTAGCTGTAGGGTGGTGTTAGTTTCTAAAAACACTTAGTCCCAGAAAGCTACCTGTGAGGGTGGTGTTGGTATCTGAGAACGCCTGGTCTTAGAGAAGTACCAAATGATGGACATTTTACATTGGCGGGCTAGCAGGGGCCAGAAGTGAACAGTTTGGAATTTGATAAAGTGTTGGTCCCCGAGATCACCCGATCTCGGGAAGCTACCTGGATGTCGTTGGTTTCAGAGACCGCCCGGTTCTGAAAAGCTGCCTGGAATGATGTTTATGGCTTCAGCGGGACCTCGTGGGCCCGAGAAATGAACAGTTAACTAGATTGGAGTTTGAAAGGCTCGTCTTGAGCTTGCATGTGTTGTGACTTTTGAAAACTGGATCCGGTTGGGCCAGAAATTGCTGAGCAGGCAAAAATGGGATGCTTACATTATGCTAATGTAGTTAACCAATTTAGGAAGCTGAACCCAAATCAAGGGGGGGCAAGGGAATCCCTATTTTGGAACGTATAATCATGGGTGGCACAATCACCCCAACCTTAGTTAGGGGGGGGGGGGGGGGGGGGGGGGGGGCGCAGTGGCAGTATCGCCCCACAACCATATTGTCGCGCGCCGATTTTTTGCACTCAAGAAAAACAAGTGAGAAAAACACAATACTTTCTCGTTAGAACACATCTTTTTAGAAGGACGAGTGCGACTACGTTTGAACTTAAAATTGATTTGATTAAGGGCTTTTGAAAAAAGTTTAAAGTTGCCACCTAACTTGATTAAGGTGAGTTAGGTCACCTAAAACTTAGTGCAATCCAAAAATTAAACCTAGGATTTTTGAAAAGGGTTTTGAAAACTTCTTCAAAATAGGGTTTTTTGAAAAACAGGTTGTTTGGCAACCTTTAAAAAGATTTAAATCCTTTTTGAAAATAACTTCATTTTGCTCTTTGAAAATAATGATATAGGTTCAGAGGTTAGTTACGTGTAAAGAAGATATCCTAAGATCATCACCCTACCCCGCCCTTGCGGTACCTACATGTCTATTCTCCCTAGGTTCACTCATTTTGAGTCTTCGATTATCCATTGTCTAATTTTATCTACTTTAAAAAGAATTTTAGAAAGAAGTTTAACATGATGCATGACTTGCAAATACAAGAAAAAAAAAGATTTGGTTTTCAAGATAGATTTGAAAAGAAAGATTTGAAGTTTGAAAAAAAGTTTTAGAAATTGAAAATTGAAAATAAATTATGAAATTGGAGATTTGAAAAAGATTATAGAATTTAAAAAAGGTTGTGGAATTAGAAATTTAAAAAAGATTGTGAAAATAAAAATTTGAAAAAGGTTGTAATTGCACCCATGAGAGTTGTCTTCGTATCCTTTCGTTGGGAATTAGGTCAGTTCCAGTTCGGACAAAAGTCTGATTGCAAATAGACACTTTGAGGTTTTGAAAAGTTTGAATTGAAAAGATTTGATTCGAAAAGAGTTTAATTTGAAAAAGAGTTTGATTTGAACTTGGAATAGAAGATTTGAAATTGAAATTTGATTTGAAATTGAACCTAGACTTAGAATTGAACTTGGAAAAGGGTTTGAACTTTGAAAGAGCGCTTGGACTTGATTTTGTAAAGAAGTAGTTGAGTTTTGAAAACATTTTGACTTAGATTAAAGTTGAAAAACCATCTTGATTTAGAAAGGAGTTTTAGAAAAGAATTGAAGCTTCCTAACTTAGGATTAGGGTTGAACTGGGGCTTAGGTAACCTAAGGTTGGAGAATGGACTTAAAATAAGAAGGTTTGATCTAGACTTGAAAAGTTTGATTTGATTTTAGAAAACTTAGAATTAAGAAAGATGAGGTTTAAGAAAGGTTTGAAAATGATTTGATATGATTTTAGAAACACTTGACTTGAAAAGACTTGCAAAGATTTGACTTAATTACTTGATTTGAATGAATTTAGAAACTTAGAATTTAGGAAAGAGTAGATTTTAGAAAGCTTAGAATTAGGAAAGTTTCACAATAAGAAAGTTTCATTTTAGGAAAGTGCTATTTTAAGAAAGTTTCAAATTAGGAAAGTGTTGAATTTAGGAAAGATCTGAATTTGAAAAATTTTGATTATAGAAAGTATTGATTTTAGAAAGATTTGAAAGCTTAAACTTAGGAAAGGTTTGAGTTACAAAAGATTTGATTTCTATTTCTTAAAGTAGAAGATTATACTTTATTTTAAAAAATGGATGATTTGATTTTGATTTCAAAATTGGAGGATTTGATTTAGTTTCCTAATTTGGAAGATTAGATTAACATGGAATTAGAAAGGTTGAGTTTTGGAAATCTATGATTTGGTGTAAAAAAAAGGTTTTGGAGATTTAAAATTTGATGTAAAAAATAATTTTTGGAAACCTATAGTTTGAGACAAAATAAAAAGTCATAATTTTAGGAAAATGAACTTGGGTTTCCTAACCATGGATTCTAAGGCTTTACTTGAACTCCAAGGAAAAGAGTTTTTGAAAACGAGATCTTTGAAAAAGAATTTTTAGAAAGTAGACTTTTGGAAGAAGTTTTTAGGAAAATGATTTTGAAAACAATTTTTAGAAAAGAGGTTTGAATATGGACTTTTACAAATATCTCACTTTCTTAAAACAATTAGAACCATGAAAAGGTTAGAACCATTCTATGGTTGTGATTTTGAAAACAACAAAGATTTGAAATAGGGACCAATATGATCACATTGAATACCACACTTTCCTAAAACAACCCTAACCATGGAATGACTAGAATCATCTTAAGATTGTGGTTTTGATAAAAATAAATTAGGATTTACACCCAAAATATGGACCTTAATGGTCACAATGAATATCACACTTTCCTAAAATAACTCTAATTATGGAATGGCTAGAATCACTTTAGGATTGTGTTTTTAAAAAACAAGTTTGAAAAAGAAAATTTTGAATGCAAGTTTTGAAAACAACCTTGATGCAAGTTTGACAATAACTTTGAGAACAACTTTGAATAGATGTATAAATATGATATACACAATGCAAGAAGGGTTGTGAACATACAAGGCTAGACTTCACCACATAATCAAGGGTGCCAAACCCACACCATCAAGGGTTGAATTTGAAGAAAGGCCCTGACACGGTGACCTTCAACAATTCTTCCTAGGCATGAATTGGGCAGTCCCTTGTTTCAAGCATGCAAGAAAGGGAGGTAGAAGATGGGGGATTAAAATAGAAGAAAACCCAAGTGGATTAGGACAGAGAAGAGAGAGAGAGAATTACATAAAAATAAATCGAAAGCCTACCTTGTCTTTTTCTTGCTTTGATTTCCTTGCTTGCTTCACTTTAATCGAACCTTGAGAGCCTTAAAGTTGCAGCACCTTGAGTCTTCAATGGAGACCTTGGAGGCTTGTGTTTGAGTGTATGAGGTGTATAGTGGCTAGGGTTTGAGTGTATGGAGGTTAGGGCTTGAAGAGGCTAGAGAGGGCTAGGGTTTGGACAGATTTCGAGTTCTAGATTTCGAGAGACAACATTGTTGGGCTGAGTTTGCAGACCATCTTCACATAGGGGGAGGGCTTGTATTTATAGGTAACTAAATGACCTAGCACCTGTTGTAGTGGTGCCAGGACAAAATTCTCATTAGCACCACTCCAAGTGTCGCCAAGACATTTATTGGCTTAGCGCCACTACTAGTGGTGCCATCCACTTAGGAAAGTTTTAAGGTGGCAAAAAACCTATCTTTTGACCCTTCATACGCAAGGCAAAAGATTTGGGCGCCTGTCCTAGTGACTACCATGCAATTTTTGGCTTGACTCTACTGTGAGTGACTCTAAAAAGTCCAAGAATGATCCGAAAGATTCCAAGTAACCAGAATCGGCAAGGAATGGATGGGAGAGAGTGTCCCAGAAGTAATTGGCTTGAGATACGATGTTAGAATAGTTGAATAGGTCGACTGGCCCGCTAACGGCAAAATAGTCATTTGAACTAAAAAAACACCAAAATGGACTTAGAGTGACCCGTGAGAGGGCTTGAAGGTTAAAAACACTATTGAGAGTGTTCCGAGATGTTACAGTTTGATACTTAGAGCTAGCATGGTAGGAAAAGGCAACCAACCTGCTAGGGTCAAAACAATCATTTTGCACCGGTCTTGTCGAAATGAACTCAGGATGATCTAAAAAGGTGTTAAAATTTTGAGAATACTATTAGAAGCATCCTTGGAAAGTTATCGATTTTCTACCCAGAGCCAGTACGGTTCTCGAAGGTAGCTGGGTGCCTAAGGGCAAAATGGTCATTTTGACCTAATGGTCTCGGAATTGATCAGGGATTGACTGGAAAGCAATTAAACATGCCGAATTATCTTTGGGACAATCTTGGAAAGGAGGACTTATCACTCTGAGGACTTAGGTACTTTCTTGAGAAGCGTGCCGAAAAAGGCCCAAGAGGCAGTTTGGTTATTTTTCACCGGAGTGAGCTAGCAGGCACTGGTGTTGAAATGGGTTTTGAGTGTTTTCACTACTCTGATGGTGTGTGACGAGTTGAATTCCAAAGGTATCCCATTCTTTGGTAAAAGTGTCACGGCCAATAGGCGTGTTTGGTCTTGTGACATAGGGGTTTTATTGGCAATTCCCAATGTCGACCTGTTTGCTAGTGTTTCCACCACTCTGATAGTTATGATGTTTGCAAGTGTTTCTGCCACTCTAATGGGGTACGTTCATTTTGGAGACTGCTTGATCTCAGGAAACTACTAGATGAACTTATCGTCTGAGGAATCAACTTTCTCAAAAAACGCACTAGATAACAAACATTCTACATTGGCAGGCTAGCAAGCACCAGAAGTGAACCACTCTACCATCCCTCGGGACTTAGCTTCCATCCCGGTCAACGAGTTTGAAGGGACTCACCATTTCAAGGAGTTTTCTTAGTAAACATGCCGGACTAGATGGACTTACCGTCTGAGGGATTAGCTTTCTTGAAAGACGTGCTTATTTGAGTTTGATTGGTTTGGATTGGAATTGAGGTTGAAATAGGAACTTACCATCTCTAGAAAGACGTACCTATTGGAATTGGACAGAGCATTGCCCTAAGGGTATTTTGGTCATTTTACTTTTATTGGGCCCTGCAGGCCCGTGAAGTAATTGATTGATTGGATTGAGTCTAGAAAACTACTTTTGACTTGAATGTGTCTGTGTTGGTTTGAATGTGAGTCAAATGGATCGGAGATTGTCGAGCGGGAAAAAATAAGGTGCTTACACATATCAAATGCCACTCCCTCCATACCAACCCCCTTCACAATCTTATACAGTACCCATGCATGCCTCCATATCATATCAAGCGCCTCATAAGAGATCTATAGAGGACACCTTGCGACAGTGTATGCAAACACAAGGTGGGGTGAATGTGAGGGTTGACAAGACTTTGAAGCAACAAAGTCGTACTCTGAATGGCATAAAGAGTCAGTTGACTCTACTGACACAGACTTTGATTGTTCCCGAGAAGAGACGCTTCCTGACTCAACCCCAACCTAATCCTACTAGGCAAGCACACATGAGTGAGGGTGTTGCTAAGTCTACCACAGCCCATGAGCAGGTCCAGGCTATCACTACCTTGCGAATTGGTAAAACCATTGAGAAACCAGACTCCCCTTCTAAAGCTATTGACTCCATAGGGGAGGGGGTAGAGAAACTGAGAGAGAAGTCTAGCACACTTGAGAAAAAGATAGAAAGAGGTGTTACAGGTGAGATGCCGAAGCGAGTGAGAACGAGGTCTTATCTCATACACCATTCCCTCATCGATTGGAAAAACCAAAATAGGAATCCATAAATTCCAAGATCTATGAGTTGTTCAAGCAAGTCAAGATAAACATCCCTCTCCTCGATGCTATAAAGCAAATTCCCTCTTATGCCAAGTTCTTAAAGGACTTCTGTTCTGTTAAAAGAAGGTTACATGCTAAAGAGAATGTTTTACTAGCTGAACAAGCCAGTGTTGTGTTGCAATCCAAGGTCACCACCACCAAGTATAAAGACCCCGGTTGTCCGACTATCTCTTTCATGATTGATAATCATAAAATAGACCATGCTTTACTTGATTTGGGAGCTAGTGTCAACTTACTCCCTTATTATATCTATTAGCAGCTGGGTTTGAGAGAGTTGCGTCCCACCAGGATTACTCTTGAGCTAGCTGATAGGTCTATTCAGGTGCCCAGAGGTGTTGTTGAGGATGTTCTTATCCAGATTGATAAGTTGTACTACCCTGTTGATTTTGGTGTCCTAGATACACACCCTGTTGCAGAGTCTAGCACTCAACCGCATAGCCCAGTCATTTTAGGCCGTCCTTTCCTTGCCACTTCTGATACTGTCATTCGATGTAAGAATGAGTTAGTCAGGATGTCATTCAGTAACATGACTGTGAAAATAAACATCTTTGAAGGGGGTAAACAACAAGGTGAGTATGAAGACATACGGGAAGTAAGCTTCGTAGACATCCTTATGTAGGAATTCTTTGAGAGAAAATGCATTGTCGATCCTTTAGAGCTAGCACTAGTTTGGGGTGAGGGCTTAGAAACTTGCACACTTAAGGAAGGATCTGTGAGTAGTGATACCGTCAGGTTAGAGAGTGTTCTAGTCTTTTCAGTGGGTCAATGGACCCCCAGTTTTAAGCCTTTGTCTCCAAGCCCTACCAAACCTGAACCGTCGAAGCTCAAGGCTCCCGTCCCTGAGAGAAAACCACTTCCCCCCTCTTTAAAGTATATATTTTTGGGAAAGGGAAAATCGTATCCAGTTGTGATATTCTTTAGTCTTACTGTAGGCCAAGAGGAGAGTTTAAAAGTATTGTTGCATAGACATCGTAAAGCAATAGGTTGGACCATCACTGATTTGCATGGTATAAGTCCTCTTATATGCACACACAGAATTTATATTAAGTCAGAGGCTAAACCTGTTAGACAAATGTAGTGGCAACTGAACCCTATAATAAAAGATGTTGTGTGGGGAGAGGTGCTGAAACTTTTTGATGCAGGTATCATATACCCCATCGCTAATTCGAAGTGGGTTAGTCCAACCAAGTGGTTTCAAAAAAATCTAGTGGCATGGTAGTCCTGAATGATATAATGAGTTGGTACCAACTAGAGTTCAAACTGGTTGGCGCATGTATATTGACTATGACGTTTGAATGCGGAAATGTGTAAGGACCACTTTCCTCTCCCATTCCTTGACCAAATCCTAGAACGGGTCGCGGGTAAGGCCTTTTATTGCTTCTTTGATGGTTATTCTGCTTATAATCAGATTGAGATTGCATTAAAGGACCAGGATAAGACCCCATTCACATATCCATTTGGGACATAAGCTTACAAGTGCATGCCTTTATGCTTGCGTAACGCACTAGCAACTTTTCAATAGTATATGATGAGTATTTTCAGTGACATGGTTGAGCATGTAGTTAAGGTCTTCATGGATGACTTCTCTGTTTATGGGGATACTTATCAATAGTGTCTGGATAATTTAGAAAAAGTTATGGAAAGGTGTATTAAGAGCCACTTGATTGTCGCGCCCAGATTTTTTGCACTCAAGGAATACACACACAAGTGGGAAAAATATTGTACTCTCGTATTAGAACTCACCCTCCTAGAAGAATGAGTGTGACTAGATTTGAATTGAAAATTGATTTGAATAAAGGGCTTTTGGAAAACATTTGGAGTGGCCACCTAACTTGATTAAGGCTAGTTCGGTCACCTAAAAACTAAGCACAATCCAAAAACTACACTTAGGGTTTTCGAAAGCAATTTTGAAAATATCTCCTCAAGAGAGAGTTTTTAAGGGAACAGGTTGTTTGACAACCTTTAGAAAACATTTAAGCCCTTTTTGAAAATAAACTCCATTTTGGTCTTTCGAAATAGTGATCCTAGGTTCGGAGGTTGGTTACATGTAGGGAAGATGCACTAAGCCATCACCCTATCCCGCCTTTGCGGTACCTACATGTCTATTCACCCTAGATTCACCTATGAGAGTCTTCAATTAACAAACGTTCAATCCTATCCACTTTAGAAAATAATTTTTTAAAAGACATAATGCATGATATGTAAGTGCAAGAAAAAAGAGTTGAAAAATAGATTTGGAAAAGAAGAATTGAAGTTTGAAATTGGAAAGAAAATTTAGATATTGAAATTGAGGATTGAAAATAGATTTTTAGAATTGGAAGTTAGAAATAGAATATAGAATTGGAAATTGGAAAGTAGTTATGAAAATAGAAGCTTGAAAAAGGTTGTGACCGCACCCATGAGGGTTGCTTACGTATCCTTTTTGAGGAATCAGGTCAGTCGTAGTTTGAACAAGAGTCCAAAGGAAAATAAAAGATTTGATATGGAAGAAGAAATTGAATTGGAATTTAGATTTGATTTGAATTTAGAATAGAAGATTGAAATTGGAATTTGGAATTGAAAAGATTGGGAAAATGTTTTGGAAAGATTGAGGTTTAAGAAACCTAGACTTAGGAAGATAGGATTTAGGAAGGACTTGAGATTAAGAAAGATTTGACTCGAGTGTTGAACTTGGAAGATTAGGAAAGATTAAAATTTAGGAAAGATTCGAATTAGGAAAGTTTCAAATACAAAAGTTTCATTTTAGAAAAGTTTTGTTTTAGGAAAGTCTGGTTTAGGAAAGGTTTCGAACTAGGAAAGTTTCAATTTAGAAAAATTTTGGATTAAGAAAATTTCATTTTAAGAAAGGTTTTTAAATATGAAAGGTTTTGTTTTAAGAAAGTTCTGAATTTGGAATGTTTTGAAATAGGGAAGTTTTGAAAGTAAAAAAGTTTTGAGTTTAGAAAAGTTTTAGATTTGGAAAGATTTGAAGTTTGGGAAAGTTTAGAATTTTAGAAGGATTCAAAGTTTGAGTTTTAGAAAACACTTGAAGTTAGGAAAGGTTTTGAGTTTAAGAAGGGTTTGAAAACTTAGATTTGGAAAGTTAAGATTTGGAAAGGGATGGAATTAAGAAAGGTTTGAAAGCTTAAAGTTTAAGGAAAGATTTAAAAGTTTAAGTTTGGGAAACTTAAGGTTTAGGAAAGTACGAGATTAGGAAGGATTTGAATTAGGAAAGATTTGGGTTGGGAAGGATTGAGATTTGTATTTCCTAAAACAAGAGATTGGATTTTGCTTCTAAAATGAGATGTTTTGATTTTGTTTCCAAAAATGGAGGATATGATCTATTTTCCTAAATGGGAGATTGGATTTGGTTTCCTAAATGGAATTGGAAGGATGATGTTTTAGAAATCTTAGATTTGGAAGACTATAGTTTTGACGTAGGGAATTGGTTTTGGAAACTTATGATTTTGATATAAAAAGAAAGATTTTGGAAACCTAGGTTTTGAGGCAAGATTGAAAATCGTGTTTTAGGAAAGAAAACTAGGGTTTCCTAATTGTGGGTTCTAGGGTTTGACTTGAGCTCTAAGGAAGAAGATCTTAAAAAGTGAGTTTTTAGAAAGGGAGATTTTTGGAAGAAAATTCTAGAGAGTTTTTGAAAAGTGAATTTTAGGAAAGAGAGTTTTTGGAAAGGAATTTTTAGGAAAGTAAAACTTTGAAAGAGTTTTTGGAAAGAAGGGTTTTGGAAGGAGATCTTAAAAGGAGTTTTTGAAAAATAGATTTTTAGGGGAGTTTTTGAAAACAATTTTGGAAAGAAGATTGGAGAAAGTTTTTAGAAAGTATGTTAGAAAAGAGAGTTTTTTAGAAAGTATATAAAATATCTCACTTTCCTAAAACAATTCTAACCATAACAAAATTAGAACCACTTTAAGATAGTGGTTTTAAAAACAACAATGTTTTGAAAATATAGACCATATTAGTCACTTTAAATATAATACTTTCCTAAAGTAACCCTAGCCATGAAAAGGCTAGAATCACCCTAGGATTGTGATTTTAAAAACAAGTTTTGAAAAAGAAGGTTTTGATGCAAGTTCAAAAACGATATTAATGCAAGTTTTGAAAAACGAGTTTGAAAACAAATTTTGAAAGAATACAAGATCATGACATGCACAATGCATGTTGGGGTTGTGAACATACAAGGTAAAAGGCTTCACCACATAATCAAGGGAGCTGAACCCACGTGGTCTCCGGTTAGACTAAAAAAAAGCCCCCGACACGGTGACCTTCCAATAGCCTAATCCTACACATGGACCGAGAAGTCCCTTGTTTCAAGCATGCAAGAAGGGGGGGGGGGAAGAAGATGGGGGATTAAAATAGAAAAAAACCCAAGTGGGTTAGGAGAGAGAAGAGAGGGGGAAGATGCATAAACTTAAAGAGAAAGCCTACCTTATGTCTTATTTATTTTGCTTTACACGCTTTGCTTTGCTTATCTTGCTTCGGTCCTCACTTCAGTCTTCGAGAGTTTGTCTTTGATCTTCAAAGCTTCGTAGTTGCAGCAATCCAAGTCTTCAATGGAGGGTTTGAGGCTAGTGTATGAGTACATAAGAGTGTGTATGAGTGTATAGGAGGCTAGGGTTTGGAAAACCTAAGGAGACTAAGATTTAGAGAGACTACGAGCTCTGTGTATCGAAAAGTAGGGTTTTCAGACTGAGTTTGCAGACACTTTTCACACTAGAGGAGGCTCTGTATTTATAGAGAGAAGAATGACCTGGCGCCTGTTGCAGTGGCGCCAGGCCAAAAATCCTTTTGGCGCCACTAGGAGTGGGGCCAGGCCAAATATTGGCTTGGCACCACTACTAGTGGCGCCAGCTAGTTAGGAAAGCTTTAAGGTCGGCAAGCAACGTATCTTCAGAAGATTTGGGTGCGTGTACTAGTGACTACCATGCAATTTTTAGCATGGCTTCACTAGGAGTGGCTCCGGAAAGTCCGGGAAGGATTTAAGGGACCGGTGTAAGCACCCCATTTTTTACCGCTCGGCGGTCTCCACTCCGTCCAGACTTGTGTTCAGGTCATTATGGGCATATTTCAATCTAAATTAACTTTCTAAGTCTAATCCTGTCAATTCATCTCTTCGCAGGCCCCACCGAGCCCAAATAGAGGCAAAATGACCAAAATGCCCCTGGGGGCATCGCCCTTTCTAATTCCAAATTAGGCGCGTCTTTTCGAAGACGATAAGTCCCCTTTCCAATTCCAAATCAGGCGCGTCTTTCCGAAGACAGTAAGTCCCCTTTCCAATTCCAAATTAGGCACATCTTTCCGAAGACAATAAGTCCCCTTTTCAATTCCAAATCAGAAGCGTCTTTCGAAAAACGATAAGTCCCCTTTCCAATTCCAAATCAGGTGCGTCTTTCCGAAGACGGTAAGTCCCCTTTCTAAGTCCAATTCCAATTTCAATCCCTCTCTCGAGACAGTTGATTCCTCAAGACGGTCCGGCACGTTTTTTGAAGAAAATCTCTTTGGAATGGTAAGTCCCTTTAAACCTGTCGACCGGGACGAGACCATAAGTCCCCTAGATGGTAGAATGGTCCACCTTTCGCGCCTGCTAGCCCGCCAATGCAGAAATGTTCGTTTAGGCATGCTTTTCGAGAAAGTTGATTCTCAGACGCTAAGTCCCTTTAGCAGCTTCCCGAGATCAGGTAGTCTTGGGAATGATCGCGAACCGTCAGAGTAGCGGAAATACTCGCAAACAGGTCGATATAGGGAATTGCCAACAAACCTCTGTATCACGCGACTGTCATCAGAGTGGCGGAAACACTCAAAACCCAGGTCAACACCAGTGCCTGCTAGCCCACTTCGGTGAACAATGACCAAACTGCCCCTAGGGCCATTTTTCGACACGTTTCTTGAGAACACATTTGAATCCTCAGAACAGTAAGTCCAACCTTCCAAGATTGTCTTAAAGGCAATCCAGCATGATTAGGTACCTTTTAATTAGTTTTGAGCCAATTCCGAGACTTTCCGGTCAAGATAACCATTTTGCTCCTAGGCATTCGAATGCCCTGAGAACCACACCGGCCCTGGGTATCAAACCGGCAACCTCCCGAGAATGCTTACTATAGTATTCTCAACCTCTCTTTATCTTCTCAAATCATTCCGAGTCAGTTCTGGTGAACCAGGTGCAAAATGACCGTTTTGCCCTTGGTGGGCCGGTCACCTTTTCCAACCACACCGGCTCTGGGTATCAAACCGGCAACCTTTGGGAACATTCTGAATAATGTTTTCAAATCTTGAATCGTCTTCCAGGACGTTCCGAGTCTATCTCGGCAGCTTTCCGGCTTGATTGATCGTTTTGCCCTTAATGGCCCGATCAATCCCTCTGACACATCCTATCCTCATTTTTCAAGTCAAATATCTCCGGGACCTTGTTCTGAGGGTTCCTGCCCCTTTTCAGCCTTCCAGGCCATTCCCGGTCCCTTAAGTTCTTCCCGGGCTTTCCAGAGTCACTTCTAGTGAAGCCAAGCTAAAAATTGCATGGTAGTCACTAGTACAAGCACCCAAATCTTTCAAAGATACGTTGCTTGCTGACCTTAAAACTTTCCTAACTAGCTAGCGCCACTAGCAGTGGTGCCAAGCCAATAAATGGCCTGGCGCCACTCCTAATGGCGCCAAGAGGAAATTTGGCCTAGCGCCACTGCAACAAGTGTCAGGTATATCCCATCCCTATAAATATAGAGCCTCTTCCAGCGTGAAAAAGGTCCGCAAACTCAGTCTAAAAACCCTAATATTCGATATACAAAGCTCGTAGCCTCCCTAACCCCTAGCTTCCCTATGTTTTCCAAACCCTAGCCACCATACACCAAACCCTAGCCTCCTATACACTCATACAAACCCCTATACACTTATACACTAGCCTCCAACCCCCCATTGAATACTTGAATTGCTGCAACTCGAAGCCCTTGAAGACCAAGACAGAGCTCTTGAAGACTGAAACGAAGACCGAAGAAAAAGCAAGAAAGCAAGGTGCGCAAAGCAAAGTGAAATAAACAAGACATACGGTAGGCTTTCTTTTTAAGTTTCGGCATTTCCCCCTCTCTCTTCTCTTTCCTAACCCACTTGTGTTTTCTCTATTTTAATCCCCCTTTCTTCGCATGCTTGAAATAAGGAGATTCCCGGTCCATGTGTAGGATTGGACTATTGGAGGGTCACCGGGTCGGGGGCTTTCTTTTAGTCTAACCAGAGACCACGTGAGTTTGGCCCCCTTGATTATGTGGTGAAGCTTTTAATCTTGTATGTTCACGACCCCAATTTGCAATATGCATATCATTAGCTTGCACTCTTCCAAAAATCGTTTTCAAACTCGTTTTCAAAGCTTGCATTAAACTTGTTTTCAAAATTGCATCAAAATCTCCTTTTTCAAAACTTGTTTTTAAAATTACAATCCTAGGGTGATTCTAGCCTTTCCATGGCTAGGATTGCTTTAGGAAAGTGTTACATTTAAAGTGACCAATATGGTCTATATTTTCAACTCCTTGTTATTTTCAAAACCACTTTCTTAAAGTGGTTCTAACCTTCTTATGGTTAGAATCGCTTTAGGAAAGTAAGACATTTTTATACTTTCCAAAGACTCTTTTTCAAAAGTCTTTCTTTCTAAAACCCTCCTTTTCAACATGCTTTCCTAAAACTCTTCTTTCCAAAGTTATTTTCAAAAACTCTCTCCCAAAAATCTATTTTCCAAAACTCTTTTTTCAACTCTTTTCCAAAACATTTTCTTCAAAACTCTTTTCCTCAAAACACTCCCTAGGTTTCCTCCTTAGTAAACTTTCTCCAATCTCCTTTTTCAAATTCCTTTCCAAAAACTCTCTCCAAACTCGTTTCCAACAATCTCTTGCCAAAAACGTCTTTCCTACAAGCTCCCTTCCAAAAACGTTTTCTTCAAAGTCCGCTTTCCCAAAAACTTCCTCCTTAAAACTTTTTTCAAAATCTCTTTCTAAAAACTCCTCATTAGGATTTCTTTCCAAAAACTCTCTCTTTGCAAATTCATTTTCTAAAAACTCCTCTCTAGGATTGCCTTCCAAAAGTCTTCGTTTCCAAAAACGCACTTTTCAAAAATTCCCTTTCTTGGAGCCCAAGTTAAACCTTAGAGCCACGATTAGGAACCCTAATTTTCCTTACCAAAAAACATGATTTTTAACCTTGCTCCCAACCTAGGTTTCTAAAACCTCCCTTTCTACATCAAAACTATATATTTCCAAAACCTATTTTCTACGTCAAAACTTCCCTTTCCAAATCCTTGTCAAATCCAATCTTCCCATTTAAGAAACTAGATTCAATCCTCCGTTTTTGGAAACAAAATCAAACATTCTCTTTTAGAAATAAAATCCAATCCTTTATTTTAGAAAATAGGAATCTTAACCCTTCTTAGTCCAAATCTTTCCTAGTTCAACTCCTTCCTAATCTTCTACTTTCCTAAATCTTAAGTTTTCAAAACTTGAACATAAAAATCTTTCCTAAATTTTAAAACTTAAAATCTAAATCTTTCCTAATTCATCTCTCTCCTAATTTCCTACCTTCCTAAACCATAAGTTTCCTAAAACTTTCAAATCTTTCCTTAAACATTAAGCTTCCAAATTTTTCCTAATTCAACCCTTTTCTTAATTGTACCCCCTTTCAAATCTTAACTTTCCGAATCTAAGTTTTCAAATCTCTCCTAAACTCAAACCTTTCCTAATTTCAAGATTTTCTAAAGTTCAAATTCTAAAACTTTCTAAATTTTAAATTTTCTAAATTTCAAATCTTTCCAAATTCAAAACTTTCTAATTCAAAATTTTCTTAAGTTAAGACTTTCTAAATCCCAAACCTTCTAATTTTTAAACCTTTCTTATTTTAAAATTTCCTAATTCAAATCTTCCTTAAATCTTAAACCTTTCTTAATTCAAAACTTTCCTAAGTTGAAACTTTCTAAATTCAAAAATTTCCAATTTCAAAACTTTCTTAAAACGAAATGTTTCCTATTTCAAAACTTTCTCAATCCAACACTTTCCTAATTCAAAAATTTTCCCAATTCGAAATCTTTCCTAAAATGACATTTTCCTAATTCGAACTTTTCCTAATTCAAAACTTTCCTAAAATGACACTTTCCTATTTTGAAACTTTCTTAATTAGAAATTTTCCTAAATCTAATTTTTCCAAATCTTCCAAGTCCAACATTCGAGTCAATTCTTTTCGAAAATCTTTCCAAGTCAAGTCCAATCCTCCTTTTCTAAGCTTCTAAGTCTAGGGTTCCTAAAACCAAGTCTTTCAAAACCAATCTTTTTAAATCTTCCAATCAAAATCCAAATTTCCTATTCTTCCAATTCCAATTCGAATTCCAATTTCAACTCTTTTCCAAAGCAACTCTTCTATTTTCAATCGGACTCTTGTCTGAACTACGACTGACTTGATTCCTCCAAAAGGATACGTAGGCAACACTCATAGGTGCGGTCACAACATTTTTCAAGTTTCTAATTCCACAATATTTTTCAAATTTCTATTTCTACAACTTCTTTCCAATCTCCAATCCTACAATTTTCTTCAAGTTTTCAATTCCATGATCTATTTCTATTTTCAATCTTCAATTTCAATTTCCAAATCCTTTTTTCCAAATCCAAACTTCTATGTTTTTTCTTTTCAAATCAAATCGATTTTTTTCCAAATCTATTTCCAAATTAAATCTTCTTCTTGCACTTGCATATCATACATCATGTTAGTTTCTTTTCAAAAATTCCTTTCCAAGGTGGATAAGATTGAACTATAGTTAGTTGAAGACTCTCATAGGTGAATCAAGGGTAGATTGACATGTAGGTACTGAAAGGCGGAGTAGGGTGATGGCTTAGTGCATCTTCCCTACACTTAACTAACCTCTGAACCTAGGATCACTGATTTCGAAAGACCAAAACGGAGTTATTTTCAAAAAAGGGCTTACGTATTTTCTAAAGGTTGCCAAACAACCTGTTTTTCTTAAAAACCTTCTCCTTAGGAGATATTTTCAAAATCATTTTCAAAAACCCTAAGTGTAGTTTTCGGATTATGCTTAGTTTTTAAGTGACCTAACTCACCTTAATCAAGTTAGGTGGTGACTCCAAACTTTTTTCAAAAGCCCTTTATTCAAATCAATTTTCAATTCAAACCTAGTCGCACTCAATCTTCTAGGAGGGTGAGTTCTAACGAGAGAGTACAGTGTTTTTCCCGCTTGTGTGTGTATTCCTCAAGTGCGAAAAATCTGAGCGCGACAACCGAAAATGACCAGGAAGGCCGGAAAGAGACAGGAACCCTTAGAATAGAGTTTCGGAGGTAATGGAATTGAAAAAGGATGTCTGAGTTTGTCGAAAGGGTTGACCGGGCCATTAGGAGCAAAACGGTCAATCGGGTCAGAAAGCTGCCGGAACGGACTCAGAATGTCCCAGAAGTAGACTCAAGATTTGAAAACATTATTTAGAACGTTCCCAAAAGTTACCGGTTTGATAACCAGGGCTGGTGTGGTCGGAAAAGGCGATCAACCCACCAGGAGCAAAATAGTTATTTTGCACCGGGTTTGCCGGAATTGACTCGCAATGATTTGGAAAGATAATGGATGGTTGAGAATACTATAAAAAGCATTCTCGAGAGATTATCGGGTTGATAACTAGAGCCGGTGTGGTTCTTGGAGCGTTCGGATGCCTAAGGGCAAAATGGTCATCTTAACTGAAAGTCTCAAAATTGGCCCGAAACTTACTAGAAGGCACCTAATCATGCCGAATTACTTTTAAGATAATCTTGGAAAGGTGGACTTACCGTTCTAAGGACTTAGGTACTATCTCAAGAAACGTGCCGAAATGGCCCTAGGGGCAGTTTGGTCATTTTTCATCAAGGTGGGCTAGCAGGCACCGGTGTTGACCTGGGTTTTGAGTGTTTTCGCTACTCTGACGGCGGTCCTGTGATACAGGGGTTTGTTGGCAATTACATATATTGACCTGTTTGCGAGTATTTTCACTACTCTGACGACTGCAATTTTTACGAGTACTTCCGCTACTATGACGGTTCGCGATCATTCCTGAGACTGCCTGATCTCAAGAAGCTGCTAAAGGGACTTAGCGCCTAAGAAGTCAACTCTCTCGGAAGGCGTGTCGAAATGGATATTTCTGCATTGGCGGTCTAGCAGGTGCCAAAGGTGGTCCGTTCTACCATCTAGGGGACTTGGGGTCTCATCCTGGTCAACGGGTTTGAAGGGACTTACCGTTCCGAAGAAACTTTCTTTAGAAAACATGCTGACCAAGAAAGACTTACCGTCTCGAGGAATCAACTTCTTCGAGAGAGGGATTGGAGTCAGAGTTGGAAAAGGGGACTTACCGTCTTCGGGAAGACACGCCTACGGCATTGGACCGAACAATGCCCACAAGGGCATTTTGGTCATTTTGCCACTATTTGGGCCTGGTGGGCCCGCGAGCGATGAATTGACTGGATTAGGACTAGAATTCTAGAATATATCTATATTGACTTGAACTCAAGTCGAGATGGACTGGAGACTGACAAGAAGGCAAAAATGGAGTGCTTACATTGATTCTTGTCGCACCCCAATTTTTTGCACTCGAGAAAACAAGTGAGAAAAATACTGTACTTTGTCATTAGAACTCATCCTTCTGGAAGGATGAACTCATCCTTCTGGAAGGATGAGTACGACTAGGTTTGAATTGAAAATTGATTTGATTAAGGGCTTTTGAAAAAAGTTTGGAGTCGCCACCTAACTTTGTTAAGGTGAGTTAGGTCAGCTAAAACTAAGCACAATCCGAAGATTAAACTCAAGGTTTTTGAAAAAAAATTTGGAAACTTCCTTAAGAAAGGGTTTTTTGGAAAACAGGTTATTTGGCAACCTTTGAAAAATGTTTACGCCCTTTCTAAAAAATGACTCCAGTTTTGGTCTTTCGAAAACAGTGATCTATAATCAAAGAGTTGGTTACATATATGGAAGATGCACTAGGCTATCACTCTATCCCGCCCTTATAGTACTTACATGTCTTTCTACCCTAGATTCACTCATTCAGAATCTCTGATTATCCAATGTCCAATACTATCCACTTTAAAAATTATTTTCGAAAAGAAATTTGAGATGAAGCATGTAAGTGTAAGAAAAGGATTTGATTTTGAAAATCAATTTGAAAAAAGGATTTGAAGTTTGAAAAAGGTGATAAAAATTGGAAACTTGGAAAAGTTTGTGGAAATAAAAACTTAAAAAAGGTTGAAGAAATTGGAAACTTAAAGAACGTTGTGACCATACCCACAAGGGTTGCCTACGTATCCCTTTGTTAGGAATCAAGTCATTCATAGTTCGGACTCGGGGTCCGATAAAAATAGACACTTTTGAGGTCTTATTTGATTTGAAAAGACACTTTGGGGTCTTTGAAAAGTTTGTTTTTGAAAAAAGCTTGATTTGAACTTTGATTTAAAGATTGGAAATTAAACCTTGATTGAAAATTGAACTAGAAGTTGACTTTGCAATAAAACTTAAACATGGAATTGAATTTCGAAATAGACTTTGAACTTGTTTTGGAAAGTTTGATTGCACTTTGAAATCATGTTGACTTGAATTGAAAGTTTGAAAACCAACTTCGTTTAGACTTATGTTTTGGAAAAAAAAGTAGAAGTCTCCTAACTTAGGGTTAGGGTTGAACTAGGGTTTTGATCTCCTAGGGTATATGCAACCTAGGGTTGAAACATGCACTTGAAATAGAGAGTTTTGATTTTAAAAAATTTTGATTTTAGGAAAGTTTTGAATTAGGAAAATTGCAAATTAGAAACGTTCTATTTTACGAAAGTTTTAGATTAGGAACATTTCCTTTTTAGAAAATAATTGATTTTAGAAAGATTGTAATTTGGAAAGATCCATTTTAGAAAAGTCTTGATTTAAAAAAGGTTTAAACTTAGAAAGATTTAAAATTTGAAAATAAGATTTGAAAGTTTAAAATTAGAAAAGTTGAAATTTGGAAATATTTGAAAAGTTGAATTAAAAAAGTTGAGTTTGAAAAGGTTTGACCTAAAATTGAGGTAACTTAGGATTTTGGCAATCCTAAGACCTAGGGTTTATGTAAAGCACTTGAAAAGATTGGATTTCAATTGAAAAAAGAAAAGTTTTGTTTTTTGAAAAGTTTTGAAAAATGAAGTTTTGGAATTTAGAAATATTGAAATTAGGAAAGATTTGATTTCTATTTCCTAAAGCAAAAGATTGGATTTTATTCTCAAAGATAGAGGATTTGATTTAGTTTCCCAAATTGGAAAATTTTATTTGACTCAAAATTAGAAAGCTTTAGTTTTGGAAATCTTGAATTTGAAAATCTACGATTTTTTGTAGAAAAAAGGGTTTTGGAAACCTATGATTTTATGTGAATAGGAAGCCATGATTTTATGTGAGAAAACTAGGGTTTCCTAAACATGGATCCTAAGGTTTTGACTTGAATTTCAAGACAAGGAGTTTTTAAAAAGTAGATATTTGAAAAGAGCTTTTCGAAAGTAGATTTGCAAAACTATTTGGAGAGAGGTTTGAATGTAGACTTTCGCAAGTCTCTTGAATATCTCACTTTTTTAAAATAATTCAACCATGAAAAGATTAGAACCATTCTAGGGTTATGATTTTGACAACAACTAGGGTTTAAAATATCGACCATAATGTTCACGTTGAATGTAACACTTTTCTAAAACAATCCTAACCATGGAATGGCTAAAATCATCCTAGGATTGTGGTTTGGATAAAAATGATTTAGGATTTGAACTCAAAATTTGGATCTTGATGGTTACATTGAATATAACACTTTCCTAAAATAACCCTCACCATGGAATGGCTAGAATCATCCTAGGAGTGTGATTTTGAAATCAAGTTTGAAAGAAAGAAATTTTAAATGCAAGTTTTGAAAGAGAACTTTGATGCAAGTTTGAAAACAATTTTGCATGTAATTTTGAATGCAATGTATGAACATGATAACCACAATGCAACAGGGGCGTGAACATACAAGGTTGGGCTTCACCACATAATTAAAGGGGCTGAACTCGCATTGTCTTAGGTTAAACTTGTAGAAAGCCCCCAGCACGGTGACTTTCAACAATCCTTCCTAGGCATGAATTGGAGAGTCGCTTGTTTCAAGCATGCAAGAAGAAGAGATAGAAAATGGGGATTAAAATAAAAGAAAACCCAAGTAGGTTAGGAAAGAAAAGAGAGAGCGGGATTACATAAAAGTAAATTGAAAACCAACCTTGTTTTCTTCTTGCTTTGTTTGCTTTCTTTGACTTGAACTATAAGAGTTTTGAAGATGCAGCACTTGATCTTTAATGGATGCTTGGAGGCTTGTATTTGAGCGTATAGGGTGTATGGAAGCCAGGGCTTGAGTGTATGGAGGCTAGGATTTGAGGAAGCTTGAGAGAATTAGGGTTTTGAGGGAATTCGAGCTTTGTCTTCAGAGAGGCAGAGTTTTTGGACTGAGTTTGCTGACCCTTTTTACACAAGGGGAGGGTCTGTATTTATAGGCAATTAAAACAAAAACTAGCGCCTATTGCAGTGGCGCTAGTGCTTTTTTAAGCTTAGCGCCACTAGGAGTAATGTCAGGCCTTTTATTGGCTTGGCACCACTACTAGTGGCGCCAGCCTAAGTAATGGTGCCAACCACTTAAGCAAGTTTTAAGGCAACAAGAAACATATCTTTTGACCCTTGGGATGTAAGACAAAAAATTTGGGCACCTGTCTTAGTGATACCATGCAATTTTTGGCTCAGCTCCACTAAAAATGACTCCAAAAAGTTCGTGAATGATCCGAAAGGCCAGGGATGGATGGAAACCTCTACAAGAGTATCCCGGAGGTAAATGGCTTGAGAACTAGTGTCAGAATAGTTGAAAAGGATGGCTAGCCTACTAGGGGCAAAACGGTCAATTGGACTGAAAAAAAACACCGAAATGGACCCAGAGTGACTTGAAAGAAGGTTTGAAAGTTGGAAACACCATCGAGAGTGTTCTGAGGGGTTACCAGTTTGATACCCAGAGTTGGTGCGATTGGAAAAGGCGATCGGCCTGTCAGGGGCAAAACGGTCATTTTCCACTAGGCTTACCGGAATAGACTCGAAATGATCCAAAAATGTGCTAAAAGGTTAAAAATACTATTAGAATCATCCTTGGGAGGTTATCAATTTGATACCCAAAGCCAGTATGGTTCTCGGAGGCGATTGAATGCCTAGGGACAAAATGGTTATTTTAATCGAATGGTCTCGGAATTGATCCGGAACCTACTAGAAGGCATTTGAACATGCCGGATTGTCTTTGGGACAATCTTGAAAAGGTGAACTTACTGCTTTGAGAGCTTAGGTACTTTATCGAGAAGCATGCTAAAAGGGTCTAAGGGGCAATTTAGTCATTTTCACCCAAATGGGCTAGTAAACACTAGTGTTGACCTGGGTTTTAAGTGTTTCCATCACTCTGATGGTGAGTGAGGAGCTGGTTTTCAAAGGTATCTCATTCTTTGGTAAACGTGTCAAGGCCAAGTGGCGTGTTCGGTCCTGTGACATAGGAGTTTTGTTGGTAATTCCCAATGTTGACCTATTTGCTAGTGTTTTCACCACTCTAACGGTTGCGATGCTTGTGAGTATTTCTCTCACTTTGACGGTGTGCATTCATTCCAAAAACTACCTGATCTCGGGAAGCTGCTGGATGGTCTTATCATCTCAAGGCCTTAGGTTTTTTTCCAATCGACATGCCGAATAGTGAACTTTCTAAATTAGCAGGCTAGCAGGAACCAAAAGTAAACCGATCTACCATCTCGAGGACTTGGGTTCCTTCTCAGCCGACAAGTTTGAAGGAACTTACCATTCCGATGAATATTCTCGATAAACGTGCCAAACTAGATGGATTTGCCTGCTAGATTAAGTTTGATTGCCTTGGACTAGAATTGGAATTGAAATTGAAATTAAGGTTGAAATAAGGACTTACCATCTTTGAGAAGACGTGCCAACTGGAATTGGACCGAATAATGCTCCAAGGGCATTTTGATTATTTTGCTTCTATTAGGCCTGACGAGCCCGTGAAGAGGTTGATTGACTTGATTAAGTCTGGAAAGTCGATTTTGGTTTGAATGTGTCTGTGTCAATTTGAATATGAGTCTGGTTGGGCCAGAAATTGTCAAGTGGGCAAAAATGGGGTGCTTACAGTTCTCAATTGGGAAAAGTATCACTTTATGGTGACACAAGGGATTGTCCTGGGTATATCGCGTTGAGTAAGGACATTGAAGTTGATCGTGCCAAAACTGAACTTATCCAAAAACTTCAATCTCCTCGCGCTGTTAAGGACTTTCACTTATTTCTTGGGCATGCCGATTTTTACCGGCGATTTATTTAGGGTTTCAGTGATATCTCCCATCCTATATGCCAATTTTTATCTAATGGCATTCCATTTAAATAAACGTCTTTTTCCCAAGCAGCTTCTGATAACTGCCCCTAACCTTCAGTCACCAGATTGGTCATTGCCGTTCGAGTTAATGTATAACCGATTTTGCTATGGGTGCGGTGTTAGGGCAACAGGTAGATAAAAAGCCTCATATGATTTACTATGCCAGTAAAACCTTGAATGAGGCTCAAGTTAGTTACACAACCACCTAGAAAGAGTTATTAGCGGTCGTGTTTGCCCTTGACAAGTTTCGATTCTATTTAGTCAGCTCGTTAGTAATTGTCTACTCTGATCACTGAAGTACCTGCTCACCAAGTAGAATGCTAAACCCTGTTCGATCTGTTGGATCCTTCTACTTGAAGAGTTTAACTTAGAAATCCATGATAAGAAAGGAGTAGAAAACGTGGCTGCCGATCACTTGTCTAGGATCCCTGTCGAGCATCACATCCTTGATCTCATGCACATTAATGAGAACTTTCTGGATAAACAGCTTTTCCAGGTGAATGCTATCACCTCTTCTTCTATCACACCATGGTACACCGACATAGCCAACTATGTAGCTACTGGTAAGATTCCTCCCCATTGATCTTGCCTTGATAGGTAAAAATTCTTAAGAAATGTTACAGTTTTCTTTTGGGATGACCCGTATGTGTTTAAGTACTATCCAAAGTAGGTTATACATCAGTGCATCCCTGATGATGAGTTCCAATCTTTCATATCATTTTGTCACTCTGAGGCTTGTGGAGGCCATTTCTCTACTAAGGAGACCGTTGTAAAAATCTTACAATGCGGTTTTTACTAGCCTATTATGTTCAAAGATGTCCACCTGTTTTGCACTTCTTGTGATCGATGTTAGTGCCTACGGAGCTTAACTCAGTGAAACATGATGCCTTAACCCCCATTATCGTGTTAGAAATCTTTGACTGTTGGGGTATCGACTTCATGGGTCCTTTCCCGAGTTCTTTTGGAAACCCCTGCATTCTGGTGGGCGTTGATTATGTCTCCAAGTGGTTTGAGGTGGTTACCTCTTGTACTAATGACCACCCTATAGTGATCAAATTCCTTAAAGAGAATATCCTTTCTCCTTTTGGCATGCCTCGCGTCGTTATTGGTGACAGTGGCAAATACTTTTGCAACAAGCCTGTTGGGGTTTTGATGCGCAAGTACGGGGTTTTGCACAAAGTTAGTACTCTGTATCACTTGCAAACGAGCAGTCAAGTTGAACTGGCCAATAAGGAGATCAAGCAGATCTTAGAAAAGACTGTGAACCCCACACGTAAAGACTAGTCTTTGAGATTAGTTAACGCACTTTAGGCCTACTGAACTACATACAAAACGCCATTAGGAATGTCTCCTTATCGGCTTGTCTATGGCAAACCTTGTCACCACCCGATTGAGGTTTAACATAAAGCATATTGGGTCATTGGACAATTCAACGAGAGTATAGATGACATTAGCACTCTTCAAAAACTTCAGTTATCTGAACTGGAGGAATTGCGAAATGATGCATTTAAGAACGCATGCATTGCAGAGGCTAATATAAAGACCTTCGCACAACCAGCACATTCTCCGAAAGACCTTTCATGTTGGTTAGAAGGTCTTGTTATACAATACCCAGTTACATCTCTTTCCGTGTAAACTCCGTAATAAATGGACTGGTTCACTTCTTGTGTGGGACGTTAACACGGTTTATAATCCTGATACAGGTTTCGAGTTCAAAGTTAATGGCCATTGCCTAAAACCATACCTTGAGGGTTTTATGAGAAAGGTGGAGGGTCTAGCTCTCCATGACCCACCCCACTTCGACTAGTCTCACCCATATCCTCTCTATGTTATATCTTTGGTTCTTGTCCTTTCTCTTTTTATGCACGGTGATCCGTGCTGGACTTTATTTTTTTTTTTGGGGGGGGGGGGGGGGGGGCGCGGGGGGCGTTGTTCTTGCAATTCGTGTTTCTTGTAGTTTTTCATTAGAGTCAATTCAACTCTTTGTTGTTAGGATGTCATTTTGTACCATCCTGACGGTCCAAGAGCATCCTTTTAAAGAAATCTGCGCAGCTCTCTGGTTATCACGACATTCTCAACATTCTAGTTTTTCCCCTTGATCCTGCCTTCGGTGTCTCAATCTTCAACCTGGGTAACGTTCTCGTCATTCTAGCATCAACCCTTTTTATTGTTCTCCTCTTTTGTTTGAAATTGATTTGGGGGTTGTGGAGTTGGAATTTTAGGTTGTTGGGTTACGTTAATTTGGGGTTTGCTTTGGGTTTTGTGTTGTGCATTGAACCTTGAGTTTTTTGGGGGAGGATTTCAACTTGAATTGATTGTTAGGTTAAGGATTATTACTTAAAGTTGGGATTTTTTGTTCATTGTTGGTTTTGGCCCTGGAAAGTTGAATGCGTGTTTGATTTCTCTACTTCTTCTAATTTAGGAATTACCATAAGTAATTGGTCAATTTTGCATTATGAACCTTCTACTTGATTTTTGGGAATTGACTAATGTTGAGTGGCAATTGAACTATGCTTGCAACTTGAGTACATATGTGCATTTGTGCATTGATCATCGGTGTTGGTTCTTTAAATTGGAGATTGTGGTTTACATTGGAGTTAGATCTTCACACTTGGTTATTGCTAATCATGGGGGTTATTTTTTACTTCAGTCTAGAATATGTGATTTGACTATTAGATATTGGGGAGTACTTGCAGGTGTTGATTCGTGTTATGCTTAGTGCTTGTTGGTTAGTTGGAGTTTACAAGCTTCTGTTATTGCTCTAAATTGATCACCATGACTCCCCGGACCACAAGCAAGAAAGCCGCTCGGAGTAAAGCCAATGTCCCTAGTGCCCAAGCTAGTGCCCCTCCTGACTTCGATGTCGATTGCTTCATTAACAAAGAGGCACACAAAGGGTTCACCAAGACCTGGGGCAAGAAGGCTATTGTCTTGGAACGGAGTATCAATCTTTATACCTTTAGAGGGGAACCACATTCTTGGCAGGTAAAGTTTGTGAGTCAAGGCTAAAAACTTTAGTTGGTTACTTTAGGGGTTATAGTGGCAACTCTTTGTTGTGAGTGGTTAGCCAACATTTCTAACATGAGCATTGCGCCTGAGGCAAAAAAAATTGAATCTTGGGTAAAAGGCAAACCAGTGGTGATTACTGCAAATACATTTGTTGAGCATTATGGGTTGGAGAGGATGCCCAATGCTCAATTCAAGTACCTGAATGACGAGAAGTTTGACATGTCATCGGTAGCTAAGGAAATGTTGAAAAAGGGAGAGACATGGGCAGATAAAAAGACTCATATGGAGAAAAGCAAGCTAAATGTCATCGATACCTTCCTCTTCATCTATGGTCATGCCACAATTTGCTTCCCATCACCAAAACCATTAAGGTGAGTGTCTCGAAGGGGTAGTTATTATGGGTTGTGGGCACATAGCTTTCTATTGATCTACCACTGTACATGTGTTATCAGCTCTACGACAGCCACCGCTTAAAAAATTCCAAGACTAGTATCACATTTGCTTGCTTGCTCTCAGATGTCATTTCTCGAGCTAGGGTGGCTAAGTCCGCTTTCATGTTTCAAAAGTTCCCATAAAAGCCAATTGATGTGGCCACTATTAACAAATCAGCGGCTCAACACTCCGACCTAAAAAAAGAAAAGACAGAGAACTGGGACATCTTTAGAGGGGCAATCTTTTTAACCTGGGTTTGTCAATAGTGTAGATATGACCTTTTTGATTAGATGATGGAGCAGTAGAATCGCTAGATGGACCGCCAAAGTGAGAGGTTAACCCAACTAGGGGAGGGTCTTGAGGCACAAAAGTAAACCTTTAGTGAGTTTTAACAGCTAGTGGTGGGCTAGTTTGATGGATTGAATGTGCAACAGAGGCAACAGACAGGGATGCTGAGAGAGATGACAGGCAGATGGCACGTCAGAATCAAGGGCAATAGGAAAAAGAAGAGGAAGAGGATGATAAGGAGGATGATAGTGGAGAGTAATCAGTTACTGTGGGTTTAGAGTTTAGATCTTACTTTTTTATTGTAAGCATTCCCTGTTGGTCTAAAACTCTATCTATTTTGCTTGTGTTAGATGATTTTGGTGTTGATATGATAACTCATTGACTTCTCTTCTATTATGACCTATCTTGATATGTGTTGTGAGATTATCATTGACTTACCTTATCGATCTTATGAGTTTGAATTGATTGTGATGCCAACTATAGCTGCTACCCCGAGCTTTTATGTTTAAGTTGGTAGATACCCCTTTGGCTTCATGTTTCAATGATAAATCTTGTTATGGAGGTGTTAAATAGTAAGAAACCATGCTTTGTACTATAGATTGCATCTTTTGGTGTATGAATAGATAGTGCATCACATATGTATATTCGAAGTTACATTTCTGAGTAAAGTTCTCAAGTCTGATGCAGTTTCATTATGTAGTCTGACCAAGTGAAGTGAGAAGTCAGTTCTCATGCATGATCATAGCACCATAGTCATGAATTGCATGCTTCAGTTACTCTAATCTTTGCATAGGTAGAGATTATGTTACCTTGCGAGAGTTTGGGACACTGGTGTTCGTTTTAAGAGTGTTACGCATGTATTCAAGGTGATATTGTTCTACATCAGTTTTGTTCAATGGCTTGATTATCATTGAATTTGATTCATTCATTGGAGATCAGTTAATGCAGTTGACATGTCAAAGTTTGGGTTTTAAGCACTTAGGAAACGCTATGGGTTCGAGATGATTTATTGGTTCAGGGAGTTCATTACGTGTGTAGACTTTTCTTTGACACCAAATTGAGCCACAATATTATGCATATTGTTATGGGATGCTGCTGTTGTGTATTACCTATGTAGTTGAACATGCCCTTGAATAAGAGAAATGGGTGAATGGTGGTGATGATAAAAATGAGTCTTCAAAAAAAAAAAACACAAACTGCACTCAAAAATAAAAAGAGGAAAAATTCTGCAATTAAACAAAGAGAGAATCGAAGATCAAGGGTTGGTTTGTTGAATAGGAAAAAAGAGCCATGTTGTTCACATTTTGTCCCATTTTTTTAAGAGATAGGTGGTTCCTTATGAAAGTCTCATGTTGATTACAACCATTTTGTCTCCAGGTCTCGTGCAACTTGTGGAAACTTTAGTAAATCCAAAGTGCTCAAGTTCTATGGCTTTGGATGCTTTTGTTGATTGCTGAAACTGATTTCTATGATGAATAGCCTTTGATGAAGCTATGCTAATCTACTTGCCTTACATTATTTGTATGTCCTTCATGATTGGATTGCCTCTATTGATCACTTACACTTACTCTTGTTAAAAGAGCAATCCATGTGAGTTACCAGTGATTCAATTCTTGTCGAGTGAATGATTGGTGAGACTTTGCAATTGAAACTTGGAAGATTGGTGTACTTAAGCTTGTAAAGTGGAATCTATGGTGTATTGGTGGTTCACACACACACACACACATGACTTTCACTTCTTTAACGTGAGTTTGGATCTTGCTTTTGCATGGGTTTGAGAATGAACTGGAACTATGGGTTTGAGTTGAATATGCGTATTACTATTTGTTTAACCATTTTTGGGTGTAGACACAAGATGATATTTGTGGATACAATCACTAAAAATCCTCTTCAGATATAACTCATCTATTAGGGGTAACCTAATAGTTGAAAGGCTTAATGCATAAGCTCAATGCATTTGAGACTCCCACGAAAGTGGAGAACTATCATTTCCTTATTTATTTTTCCAGGGACTAGCAAAATGCAAGTCTGAGGGTGTGATTGCACTACAAAAGTGTAGTTATAGTCCTCTAATTAGGTTATGTAAGGTTTAGAATAGTTATATAGGACTTAGATTAAGTAACTATTTAAGTTTAATAGTCTTATGTATCTTTTGCAAGTTATTAAGGAAGGAGGAGGGCAAAAGTGTAAAGTGAACCAAAGTGAACTATCAGGACAGAGCTGCTCACCGTCAAGATGAAGATGAAGACTGTTCTGACGACTAGAGAAGGCTTCAGTGTTCACAATAGCCCATTTTCAAGACAAAAGAATTTACCATCCCGACAACCAAAGAGGAGATCAAATTCATCATTTGGCTTACCATCAAGATGAAGAATCTGGACCGTCTTGACAGTCGGGCAAGAATTAGGGTTTCCAACTTATTTTCCTTGTAACTATAAATAGGGAACTCTTTTATTTCATGATGGTTACGAATTTTAGAGAGTTTTGAGAGTTGTCTTGAAGCACAAACCTACTTCTTCGTATTTGGTCATTGTTCTTTGAATCAACTTCAAGTTTTGAATAAAGATTGCCAATTTTCTTTAATTACAAGTGATGTCTTTCATAGTTATAGGTAACTAATCCATCTCTTGGCGACAAACAAGAAGGTTGCTAGGGTTTTGAATATTTTCACAAGGTATTCCATTGAATTTTATTGTTGTTATCTATTTACATCTAGGATTCTTTTCCTCTTCATTCTTTTCTCTCGGAATCAAACTTTCAGGATCATATCCTAGCAAATCTATACCCAACGTTAGTTAGGTACGGGTTTTACTTGGATCCCTGATACAAATGTTATGAAAATAAGGGTTTAAACATTGGATGACGTAAGAAGAATACTTACTTATTTTAACCATGAAATCTTCTGATTCAAATGTGTAAGTTGTCACCAATACACCGAGTTAAACAAATACCTTGTGAGTCTATCAAATACCCGAGCAGCTAGATTGTTCTAAACCAAGATCGTTTATAAATAGTTTTAATATCAGTTTTCTTCATTAGTTTAAATCAAACAAACTTTTCAATCAATATTAATTTTATTCTCTCTTTTTGGAGTTGTTCTTGTTCTCTGTGTTCTCACTAAGTCACAACAAGAGTTCCTCTTCTTGGACAACAACTATCTTCCCTATGAATCAACCTCGGATTTTTTGAATTTATTACTGCATCGCAACCGTGCAATTGCAGTTATTATCGCATTATTTGGAGGCGATCAGAAGGCCGGCAGAAACTAATGCCATCCCTGGCACCAGATGCCGCCGACATTGCAATGGTGGTTACTGGTCAGCACAGTACACGACGAAGAACACCTAAGAACCGCCATTGTCTTCATCTGCATAATGGTGCCAACAATAATTAGAGAGGAGTCTCCTCAATTCCGCCCTCCGCCGCCTTCTGATGCTTTACGTGATAAGTCTCTAAAGATGAGTTTGTACAAACATATTTTGGAAATGAGGTTTGGTAGGGGTTATCAGCTATTGTTGGGGACAAATAATGGAAACTATGCAGCCAAATGGTTTACATGTACGATGATGGTCTAGCATACGACGTAGCGTTTAGAAGCGATAATGATCGATAAGGAATGATGCAATGATTTAGGATGAGGACGACAATGTTCGTGGGATGAGACGTGGGTTTCGAAAGAGGGGTGTATATGTAATTTTATTTCATCATTAGGGGCACTTTTGGAACAAAAAGTGTAGGAAACACTTCGATGTCTCCGGTCCTTTAAAGTAGTAAAGATTATTGGCATTCCTTGTAGTTGATTGAATAATGATATTGACATTATTAGTTATAATAATATATTATTAACACAAAAATAAAAATCCTATAATCCATTATTATTTATAATTAATACTAAGACTATCGGATCACCACTCATCTCATAGCCAACTCTAATATAATACCACCATCAAGATCTACACTATCAAATTACCTCAACTTAACAATTATTGACCATTGGATCACCTCTCATCCCATAGCTAACTCTCCAATATAATACTACCCTTAAGATCAACACTACTAAAGTACCTCAACTTAACAATTGCATCTCTATCCAACATTGTATCACCATAACTACCTTCTTGTAGCCATACACTCATAAATTCAAACCTCAGCAACCATTGTCTTATCAAAATGACCACCACTGCCTCATTCCATTAAAGTTGTCTTATTCTATTGCCTCAATTTATCAGGAAGCTTTATAAAAAATAAAAATAAAAAACTATACACAGACTCTCTAGAAGATAAATCCATCACTATCATTGTCTATCAATCGAATCGGATCTTTTGCAGCCAGGGGCGAAACCAAAATTTTATTTTGAAGGTTGCCAAACTTTGAAACACAAATTTCATCCAATGATACAATTACTATATTATAAAATTTGTTTGCACATATTTGTAATTTCGAGCATCAAAAATACATTAGAATGCAAGACTAAGTTTTACATGAAAAATAAAATCAACATATATTCAATACTACCAAAATATGAACAAAACATAACAAAATAATTGTTTCTTTGTATATTTCAACTCTTTTTGTTAAGGACAAAAAATTATAGATATTTTTTTATAAAAAGCACTGAAAAGGATTGAACTCATCTATAAAAACAATTAGAGAAGAAGAAATGACAAAAATTTTCTTTTATGCTAAAGATAAAAACTGTGCATTAGAGAACATTTTTCCTTTTGGATTTATACACAATAGAAACTCACTGTTTATTGATTATATTAGGTAAGGATGTATAGAAAAATAAAAAGTATGATCCATAGTTCACTATACAAAAATTTGGATAACCTTATTCACGTATTTCTTTTTGGTAAATCTTACTTATAGAACTTGCCATGTTTGATTTCGACATCTTTTTTATGGGACACCACTATTATTTATAAATTTATGTCGTCCATGGGATACCACTCTTGTTTATAATCTTATATTATCCACTGCCTTAAGGGCAATATGTGGCCAACTCTAAGAGTAGATGAAAAGGCAGCCGAAATATTGCATTGTCCGAAATGTGAAGTAAATCAAAAAACTGAATACCGGAGACGGCAAGCTGGACACTCCTGCTTTTGTAATAAGTAGAAGATATATGTGTGTGCAGTAACTTTTTTAGTAAAGCCTCCACTTTGGTGAGACTATTTTTTTTTTTTTTTGATGAAAATAACCAACAACAAAAAATTTGTCCAATGTACTTTCAAGTAGATGCAAGGCGTAATTATATAAAAACCACTAACTACTTTCCATTTTTTCTCTCACTTGCACAAATTAATCACCCACATAATAACGACACCCTTCAAGTCTTATATGTATAGGTGGTTCTCATACCTGTTAAAAGTGAATGACAAATGTCATCAAGAAGCCTAGGCAAAGGGGGAATTTGATGTTTGAGTAGTTGTTTTATTCGATGCAAAAAGAGGTTCGCCTTGTCTTTTGAGACGTTTTTCTGAGTCTTTTCTTGTAAAATATCAAAATGCCCTTCTTATTTTAAAAGATTAAAAATGTAGGGCCCAAAAAGTCAATTCAGTGAATTTTTTTTCTCTCTCTCTGCATCATTATGTACTTTATCCAAAAAATTCTAATAAAAGTAAATTTTGTAGCAGTAGGGCTAGGGTTTTACTATATAGATCATTTATGTGTATAAGTTTATGATCATGTTAAAGTCAATAGAAATAATATATAAAATATTTACAACAACAAATTGGACAAATTCGAAACAGTCCAAAAATGCTCCAGTACAAGTGCACACCATTCCGATGACAAAAACAATACGCTATTGGTAATGGATTGGCAACTATGACACTGGATTGGCAACTATGACAGTTACTACTAGTAATGGGTTGTCGGGAGGAGAATTAACAACAGTAATACGATCAAAAACATATTGGGTCAACTTCTAAAAAGAAACGAAGGGGAAAAGGACAAAGGCAAAGAATAACTAAGAAAATTAAGGCTTCAACTTCTCTCTTTAACACACTGGCAAAAATCCCTGTTAAGAAGTGTATGATAAATACTTAAACAAAATTGCATATACACTTCACCAATATCTAATTATGACCATACACATTATAATTAAATCAAATTCCCCTCTGGCGTTGCATCGTGTGGCATACATATCTGCATGTCTGATCATCATTCCATATTCGTCTAGAGAGGAATAAGGTTTCCAATTCCTCAGTTAATCAGTGGTTTCCCTGAGTTAAAATCCCTATCAGGTCCCCTCTCACCAATTCCGGAGAACACCTCTGGCAGAGGAATACCTAGCTCAGAGCAAACAAGCTGAACTATGTTTCCAGTAGCACCACCGAATGACATTTTGTTCAGAGTTACAGCAATAGCAAACCTGTTTTTTATGTCACAATATCCCGTTGATCCACCCATGCCCGAGTGCCCGAAGCCAACAAGGGATCCATCCTTCGAGTAACACCTCGTAAACCCTAGCCCAAATTTCCCATTTGGCAGAACCAAATTCTCATATTCTCCAGCACCCAAGAATGCATCATGAATTCTAGGATTACTAAAAATCTTGCGGACATTTCGATGATCAACTGCATTTACAGCGGTTTCAGTTGTAGTCAGATTATTGTTGTCGCTACTACTATCATTAGCAAGCCTAGTGTAGTCACTGCCAGCCTTTCTACTACAACCATGGTCATTCGAACTACTAGAGCTTTGCATCTGTTCAGAACGGCCGATACAGGTTGAAGCTGTTATCAACTCCTTCCAGCTGCCACCTTTCTGCTGCTTCTGGGATTTCAGGGAAGGGAATTTGGGAAGATGTGGATGGCTGCCAAGTGGTGGCTTGGAAGAAGAGGAATGCTGTGGTGGGACCATACCACCATCTGCTAGGGCTGCATAGTAGCGTGCAAGTGCACGTGCTGAGCAATGTCCATTAGCAGCAGGTATAATGGCACGACGAACACTAAGGGTGTTGAATAAAGTAGGAAGGGTGGTTGCAAGCTGGGAAATGTCATGTGGCTGGAAGGTAGAAGGCAGCTCTGGACGGTTGCTGACCCCCGAGAGCTTCTTGAGATCATCTGCGTCCAGTGTGAGTGTTGCAAGTCGAGATTCCACACCTAGAGGGAATCCGCCAAGGTTATAGCGATAGCCATTGACAAAGGTAATTACAATTTTATAATCATCAAGATACCTAAATAGCATATATTCAATGCCGAAGGACAGTAAAGGTAAATAGCTGGCAACCAAAGTGAGGGACGATGCTATAGCTTTGCTCAAGTGCATGCAAGGTGCGTCAACACTGAAATAAGAGACCAGAAAGTTAACAGAACAGAGAATAAATCATGCCTGGAGGTATTCCAATATACAGCTCGCCTTCAATGTTCAGGGGGTGAATGAAGGCTTCTTCGAGAATCTCCTGGAACTTCTTCCCAGATGCATGCTGTTCAATATAAGCACATTGTTAAATCAGTTGAAAGCCTGAGAATGACATAGAGTCCACAACTAGAGTCAGCCTGCATGCCAAGATTACATTACATTCATTAAATGCATCAACAAGGACACCATGAAGGTGATTGCATGGACAACCAAAAAAGACATTGACAAAATCTTCCAAAACTCAGCACACACATGTGCATGCACGCAAGAGAGAGACAGTCAAACATTGAGAGAGAGAGAGAGAGAGATGCAAAAATATCTGGCAGCAAGCCAACAGAACTCTTACGACCAACACGTCTGAGCAGTAGCCAAGCAGGAATAGTAAATGATAGATTCAGAATTTGTCTTTTTAGGGTATTCTAATTTTCTCTTCTTAAATAATCATGACAATATTTCGAGTAGCTTATTTTATTCATCTTTATAATATTGCCATAATGGGGTTTAGACTTTATTAATTTTGAAATGAAGGGATGTAAGGCTCTAAGGTGGGACTAGTCTCTCTTCGTTTTCTAAGGTATACAATAGAAGGAAAGACTAGCTTCAGTCTATTGGAAGCATTTTGGCAATTATCATATAATCAACATTACGAAGGCTTATCAGTTTGCTGTTCGACAATAGCAACTCCAGGAACTTTTGTCAGTCGTGTCATTCAAAAACTAAAATAACACAAATCCAAAAATTTACACTAACGATATCCATGAACAAAAGAGGATTTTAATATAGTGATACTATGGTTTTAACAAATAGACAAGCAAGTACATGAACTTTTACAATTGACCTCAATGAGATTTCATATTTTGACATCATTGCATAATAACCTAGCTATCAATACTATCAAATACATCCTATAGATAATGTGAGTAAGCACGGAGTTCGAAGCAACTTGAGTAGGTTTACCCTAAAAGTGGTTCGAGAGACAGACACAAGTGTCGAACACGATATGTGTTGAACACGCTAACATGGTGATTCTCAAAAAAATGTAATGCAGGACATAATACGGCAGGGACATGGCAAAATAATATATTTTATATTTTTATATGTCCTATATATAAATATTTTACAAAAAAAAAAGTAAAAAATATACAATATAACATCAACTAAAATTAAAATACAAAATATTTCAATACGTAATTGGCAACAAATCATTCACCATTAGGCAATTACATTTCATAAAAATAATAAAGTAAACAAACACATTAACAACAAAAAAAGTTATTCCATCAATACGTAATACTATACGTTATAAACTATCGAAAACATTGAAACGCCATTACACTTCATCAACTATCCATCATCATCTAAGTAGATAATGATAAGTAGCAATAAGCACTGATATGAGTAGCATACATCTTCTTCTTCTTCTTCCTCTTCTTCTTCGATCTAACAGCAAGGGCTTCTCTTTTTAAGATTTTAAAGTTTTCTTATTGACAAAATAAACCCTATTTTTAGTTTTAAAATTTATATTTGAGTCCTCACCGTGTCCCAAAAGGTTCCAAAATGGAACACGTGTGTCCAAGACATGTCTGTGGAGTGTCCAATTTAAAAATAAATTAATAAAAAATCGAACATGTAAAATGAAGTGTCCGACAGGTGTCTGCGCGTGTCCCGCGCTTGTTGGTGTCCAACATGCTTACAGCTCCTCCAATGTAGAGTCCATGCTTCCTAGGTATGAAGGGGCACATTGGAATAAGCGTATGTTTAGCCGAGGAAGGGAACGCCCTACTAAAGAGGTAGAGAGATTTCTTCACAAGAATTGATGAGGAGCTCCCATGAAGGAACCAGCACAAGAAGGGAAATGATACTGCTCAAGCCTAAGTGTGAGAGGCAAATGAATTCCCTCCTTCCAGAAGATGGGAGATTCTTCTTCTTGCAATTTTGGGGACCACCTCTGCCGAGATGCTAGAGCCTAGAAGTTCCTCAGAGAATCCACGATAAGACCACGACATAGCAAAACTGTTACGAGTGGTCCTCATATTCGGACGTGAGGGCAGCACGTGGATTGGTGCCTAAGAATGGAAGAACCCGTAGACAGAGTATGCACGTCCTGCGCAACTAGTAGTAGAGTGCCAAGTGGTCTTCCTTGGCCTGGCATAGCAGAGTGGGGAGAATATACCCATGTGGTCCTAAGGACACGTGGCTATCTATGGGACGTTTCTTGGTTCCCAAGCACCTCAAATCAGCCTATAAATAGATGTCTTAACCTACAGCAAAGAGAATCCTTCTCGTGAGATAAGAGAAAGGACAGCACTCTTTGAGCTAAGCGAGAGCCCAGGTAGCATCACTCTGCCATTATCTTCCTTGGCTTTGCTTGATTCATTCTTCACCCATATCACCACCTCCATTATCCAATTGGCTCTTTATGAATTTCATTACCCAAAACGCTCTTTCCACGATTGCAGCCGCAGCAGGTAGAAAGAAAGCCAATTTCGCAAGCAAATAGACTAATATATATGTGATATCATTCTGTCTTTACCAATTTCTAGCAAGGTCCGCCACAGAAAAATCAGATAGATAAAACTCAGCAAGATGGATTAACCATTACTTGTCAAAAACAGAAAATAAATTACTAGGGTTCAAGCATGCCACACAAAGAAGCAACTCAGTATTCACCTATGTAAAACAATTGTTAAGCTCTTGAAGTTGCATATCTAATGACTATTCAGACTAACTCCACATTAGTAAATTCAATTCTCGTTTGCTAATTTACATTTTTTTTTCCTTTGTTTTAACAGTGATGGGTCTGCTCTTAATGCCTAAACCCAGAGGAACCCAAATAAAATAGATTAAGTTACCTAAGAAGGAGAATAAGATGCTACTAGCAAAAAACAACGATCTTGCCAGAAAAAGGTGTAGTCATCGTCGACTAGGAAGTTAAAGTTGTTACTGGTTGAACTAATTTGGGAATTTTTTTTTATATAGCAAATTGGTAGATTTAGTCCTTAAAAGTGATATCTCATAAGGGTTTAATTAATTTGGGAATTTTTTTTATATAGCAGATTGATGGATTCAGTCTTTAGAAGTGATATCTCATAGTTGAACTAATTTGAGAATCTATATATAATATAGAAAAGGAGGCCGCAATCACCGAGGTTACGACAAGTAGCTCATTTTGAATGGCTCTAAAGTGTTGTTTAAAAAATAAAAAATAAAAAATAATTGTTTGGTTGTCTCTTTAGTTCACTATCCGTGTATTTAATTGTTTCGTTGTCTCTTTGGTTAGTGCATGTACTTATTTTTTTGGATTGATTCAATGTACTTATTATTCAATGTATTTGCTTAATGTATTAATGGTGTTTGTGGCTGATTACATGTATTTTAGGTTCATATACATATATTGATTAATATATGAATATAAAATTTATCATATTTGTTTTGGTTCATGTATGTTTTGTTTATGAATATACACCACATTCATGTAAGTGCATAGATTACTACATATACATGCACAGATTATAGAAGAATTATTATTAATATATTCAGTTATTTAGATGAAATACACAATTGAACACAAATAGTTAGATGAATATACAATTATTTTACATAAATGGTTAGATGAGTTAACCATAAATAGTTAGATGAATGCACAATTAAATTACGTAAAATAAACTACATAAAATATTAAATTATAGATATTATTATATTTATTTTATATGTAAAATCACTACAACAAAATATAAAATTAAAAAATTAAAAAAACACATAATGTGCATTGGTCATTGTCATTTTGATTATGACAAGTGGCTGACTTTTGAGTGCTTTTTTTTTTTTACCTTTATTTTCTAATTTATCTAGGTTATCTTCTCTTGCAAACTACACTGACAAAAATAAAAACAAAAGGTTAAATCACAACAACAAAATAAGAAATTAAAATTAAAAAACAAATATTGTGGGTGGCTCTTTTTTTATCCGTTGTTTTTTTAATTTATCAAGGTTCACTTACTTTTGCAAATCAATAAGTAATTATCTAAAATAAAATGCATCTTTTTTTTTATTAAAAGTTGTAAAAGTCAATTAACTATTTTCTTAGTTTTTCAACTATTACTAACTAAATGCATTATAAAAAATTAAGATTGTATCTACATTTAATAAGAATTATAAGAGTCAATTGACTAATTTTTTAATTTCCTAACCTATAACCTCAAATACATTCTTTTTATTACTTCGATAAATATTAAAATACATGTTAGGCATGCAACATTTGGTTTTACAAAGTAAGGGCCTATGTTTTTCAAACTTTCAATACTTTGTACAATCAAACATATGTAGTTTCTGTACAAATTGAACTCTAATTTCAATATGACTTTGAAAATTTAATTGGACTATCTTCTTAATTTTATCTTTAAATAAAAGCCTTCATGATACTTAAAATAAATTGTTTCAATTAGTTAAGTTTCGACTGCAAATGTATGAGTAGTTAATAATTTTTTTACTCTACTAAAAATATCATATATACAGTAATTGCTAATCAGTCCTCTTTTTCATTACTCTCTTTATGCGAATAATTTTAAATTATATAAAAATTTAAAAAATATGACCAAATAAATTATATTCAGTCTTTATTTAAAATAATTGTTATTAAACAATGTGGATCTAAAGAGGTATTTCAAGCCCGTGCATCACACGGGTCTAAAACTAATTTTTTTTATATAGCCAAATAGGGGATTGAGTCCTTAAAAGTGAAATCCCATATTTATATTAAATGAGTAGAATATTAAAGGTTTGGTTTAAAAAAATAATAAATAATCAATGTATCAGGATGTTTTGTGCAGTCCTTTAACAAAAGAAGTAAGTATCAATATAGGATATATTATAGTATAACATCATATAGCACGAAAACTGTGGACCCCATGTTTAAATTCCCATTTGAGTAGATGGGTTCAAAGTTAAAAACAACTTGTCTACGATATATGCAATGGGTTCAATATATAGGGTTCAGGGGGTTAAAAAACTTTTCAATATAAAATTTATAGCTAGTAATTTTTTTTTATATTCAGTGGCACCATCCATTGTGTTCAGTAATCTTTGTCTAATGTCATATAGCACGAAAACTTAGGGCCCCACCTTTAAATTCCCATTTGAGTATATTGGTTCAAAGTTACAAACAACTTATATACAAATATGCAATGGGTTCAATATATAGGGCTCAGGGGGTTCAAAAACCTTTCAATATAAAATTTATAGCCAGCAATTTAATTTTTTTTAAGATTCAATGGCACCGTCCATGGTGTTCAGTAATCTCTGTCAGTTCTTCGACCTTCAGTATGACAATATCAAAATAATAAAAAGCATTGCTTATACTCTTTAGAAATTGAAAACCAATATCAAGAGAGTTATTTGAGTGGCACCTCTATGAACAATCACCTAAAAAAATTTAAAAGATGAGGCAAGTTTTTTATCAAGGCTAGGAGTTTTTGCGGGATGCACTTGAAATAGAGCCCTATATACCTCCATTGCACTAAACACCTCCAAGAGCACGTATTCAAATCTTTTAAAACCAAATCTCTACAGCTCCGTGGGTACCTTCCATATTAATAGGTGTTGCTGCAATAACTGTATTACCCTTCAATGTCCTCTTTTGCACTTCAATTTCCCAACCCACTGCAATTCATTTGATTTCTTCTTCCTGTGGTGTTACGAGGCTAGTGCATGGAAGAAAGCCATGTTTTGATCCCTTTCTTTGAGCCAATTGCCCGGGACCTATGGGCTCGCATGGTCTCCTCATGCTCTCATAGCACATACTCTCACGTCGCAGCTTATTTTCTTCTCTAATAGACAAATCAATTTTAACTTCTTTTTAAGTAGCTTTTACACATACCAAAATGTCTCATAATTCGCGAAATTTAACGCATTCCCTGAATTCCAATCTGATGCCTCACATCCTTTGTAGTGACCCAAAATAAAATAAATAATAAATTACGTTAATTAGATTATTATAAATACTTGCATATTATTTGTTTGATTTAATTTATGTATATAGATGGCATGTTCTAACTATTATAAATTACTAGACTTGTTAATTTTAATATAATGTACATGCTATAGTTATATCGGCATTTTTGGTGATATATTAAGAAACCGAGTATTTGCCGAGTTGTGTAAAGTCCCTTTGATATGTTGCAATTGGGACATGTTTTTAGATTTCATATTATGGTATATTTGATAATATAAGGTTCTAGGATTTAATCTCATGTTTTTGGGAGTTTTGTGCCCAAGTTAGCTTTGTGGAGAGTGAGAAGGGTAAAATGGTATTTTCCCTCTCAAGTATATAAGACAAGCCAATACAACACAATTCAAAAATCTGATTTCCCTCTTTTCTTTCTCTCTCTTACCGTAAGATATGGCCTCTCCTTCATTTCATTTTTCTTCACATTATCTCCAAGATTTGAGCCTTAAAGAGTGAGATTTGATAAAAAGTTCAAGCGTTAACATTGTTCTACTCAACGAGAGCTTCGAACCTACGGTTTTAGATCTCCATTTCAATGGGTTTTCACATTTAGAGTGTTGTTCTTCAACCCTTAAGGTAGGGATTTCACTATCATTACTAATTATCAATATGCTCTTTTCATCTACATATGTTAGTTTCATGAAAATCATGCTTCATTAGAGTTGATTATAAAACCCTATAGTCTTGTTTATATGAAAATGATATTGGATGGTTAATTCTTACTTGTGGTCGTAAATTGATGGTATATTACGTGTTTGGAGTGTTGTGATGTTTGTTGGAAGAAACATAAGGTGAAAACATAAAAAGCCCCAATGTTGAAAGAACAAGTTTGAACTAGTGCACACCAAGTGTTTGATAAATTGTTTGTGTGATTTTATCTTGCTCTATGTTTAACTAATGGTATGGATATTGGTTGTGGGAAGTAATAATAATGTTTGAGAGTGTGCTAGTAATGAAATAAATGAAAATATAAAATATTAAGTGGAAGAAATATTGAAGAATTTTGGAAATATGAATAAAAGTGAAACACTCGTCCCATGGGTTGGAAATCCATAAAGAGAAGAATTACAAGCAAGTAGCGGTGGAGCCCTAGGGTAAAAGACCCAAACCTAGGCCAAGTGGGATACACTCGTCCCTTGGGTTAGTAGCCTATAAGAGAGGAATGTTAAGAAGTGCACGGAATTTGGGTACGTGAGTTTTGGTATGTCTGGGTGAGGGAGATGACTATAGAATGCAATGTGTTGTTGAGTTTGAAACGATAAGAACTATAATGTGTTGACCCAATGGTTGATCTCCATAAGTGATTTTGATAATAACAAAACCTAACTATTGTAAACTAATGATTTTTAACTTGAGTATGCAGTCTAGCTATAACAAACATGGATAAAACTGTGAAATACTATGTCAGGAAAATTGATGATTTTGTCAGCACCTCATAAGATTACCGACACCGTGAAGGGTATATGAGAAGTATGTGAAAGAACAAATCAAAGCCAATAGTGCCAACACTTTCATAAAGGTGATGACACCTGAAGAAGAAGAAGAGATAAGGTTTGAATATGTAAATGTTTAGCAACATCCATGGCCAACCTATCTATGGTGAAGATTCTCGATCCTCATATTCATATCAATCCACTAAAGCATCCTGTAACTTGAATACACTGTCTTCAAAGCACTATGAAGAAAGTTCAAAGGAAAAGTCTATCAAGATTGTCGACAATGCAAATGATTGGTGATACCTGATGGTCTGTCCAACTAAAAGACTTTACTAGCACAAGAAGATTACTAACACCAAATAGATTAGTCGACAAAGGACTACTAAAGGACTAAATATGTTTTGAGGTTCAGAAAGCTACCGAGGAAAGCAAGAAAGGCTCAAACATATTCTCACCATCAAAGACTGATTTACAGAATGAATGAAAGATATTTTATGAATAGCAGCAGTAAAAGAAGCAGGAAGCCAGATTGACGACACTAGCAGAGATTGCTGGCAATCTCGGCTGATGACAGAAAAAGGCTCTAACGGTCTTAGCGGCCCGCGCATTAGATGCACCCCCAATGGCTCTAACAACTAATTCCTGTTAGAGACTATATATATATAAGTTCAAACTCATTTATGTGTAAGAAATAAGGATCTTAAAGTGTAAAAATCAAGAGCCCCAAACAATTCTCACTGCTTTGCACCTGCTACTGTCCGAAAGGATTCACTGAGCTTTAATCTTCATTTATTCACTTCTAAGAGTGATATTCATTGTAATTCTAAACACATTACTCCCGAAAAAGGTTGTTGTAACCTTATTAAGCGAGTGTAGCTTCATTGTACACGTGTAGATCGAAGCTTCTTGGTGATCAAGGGTTGATGTAAATTCTTGAACGTAACAGTAAGCTGGGCACTTAAAACAACTAGCAGCTATGTAAAAAGACGATTACATAGTAGAATACCTTCGAAAGGATCGAGAAAAAGAGGACATAGGCAATGATTGGGGTAAACCTCTATAAAATTCTTGTGTTCTATTTTTTTGCTGAGTGTGTGTGTGCTATTTGTACTTGCTAGCAATCATCATAAACATCAGCATTGATCATTGCATTACATCTTTAGTTCAATTCTTTAAAAGTGTTTTCTAACAAGAAAATCTGACTGCATTCAATTTTGTTTAAATCGTGGTAAACTTTTTGCAAACAATCTTTGTTTTTACAGTGTTGATAGTTCTGTTCCATTGTTGACAACTTGTTCAACTTTATTATTTTAATTTACTCATAATTTTTTAAGAACCCATTTCCACCACCCCCCCCCCCCCCGGGGCGGGGCAGGGTTAACATAATGAACACTTGAATATTGAGAATAAATTGAAGTTGTGTACTTGTAAAGAATACAAAGTGTAAGTGATAACATTGATATTAAGAACATGACGTGCATTTACGAAATTAATGCATGCATAATTTACTTGTACACTTGCACATGTCACCATGTTAATAATAATCCTTGATTAGTGATTTCCCTATGGGCTAGTTAGCTCACCCTAACATTTTACAGATGGAAATCTGAGAGCTTAGCTGCTTGATCAAAAGTATTGAAGTTTTTTGAAAAATTTGCATCTTTTGGAACTCTACATGGGATGGAAGATCAATGTATATATATATTTGTTTTCTCATGTTTTTGGAAGTCCTTCTGATGTTTTGAACAAGGTGGTAATGTAATATCATAGGATAAATCATGTAAGTTAACTTTTGAAACTTTCTGAAAAACCTGTTGCAGAACAGACCAATTTTGGGACACACAACTTATTGACTGTTTTATATATTTGAAAACTGTGTCTATGAGAGATAGTTCACTGTATTAGCTTTATTTTGATATATTATAAGCCTCATTTGGATTAATATTGAGAGAGTTATGCGGATTTTCCTCCAGGAGGGCAGAATCTGACCTATGTGCACTGTTTCGGCCATAACTTGAGTTTTATGTAAAAGTTGAGGGTGATTCAAGTTGGTTTAGAAACTAGATTCCTTGCAGAACATTTTTGAAAAATTTCATGATTTTAGGACTTGTGGTTTGAGAGTTATGGGATTTCCAAGTCACTGTTTCTGTGCAGAAATTCTACAGTGCAGAGTTTTGAGTACTAAAACACTGATTTGACCAAAACCTTGTTTATTTCCTTCCTACGAAGCACGGACACGGACACGAGTGTCAGACACGTCGACACAGCAATTTTAAAAAAATGCTGGACACGACAAAAGACTATATTTTTATATTCCTTATATGTTATACATATAAATATTATACAAAAAAAATAAAAAATATAGAAGATTACACGAATTAAAAATAAAAAAAGAACACATTTCACTACTTAATCGGCAACAAATTCATAATTAGTCAATTATATTCCATAAAAAAATATAAAGTAAACAAACACATTAACACACATTAACAACAAAAAAGTTGTTCTATCAATAAACAATACTATAAAGTCATAAACTACAAAAAATATTAAAACGTCATTACATTTAATCAACTATCCATTATCATAGCATACTTCTTTTTCTTCTTCTTCTTGTTTGTTTTTCTTCTTGTTCGAACCAACAATTAGTTTTAAAATTTATAGTTGAGGCCCCAAGTATCTCTAAAGTGTCCAAAACGAGACACGCGTGTCCAAACCGTGTCCGTGGAGTGTCCAATGTAAAAATAAATAATAAATAATTGGACACGTAGAATGAAGTGTCCGACACGTGTCCAACGAGTGTCCCACGCATGTCGGTATCCAACAAGTGTCGGACATGGGTACGGCTCCTACAACGGAATGTCCGTGCTTCCTAATTTTCTTCTCTTTTGCCCTTATTTTATCTTCTTATCTCTTTTAATATCTCTCACACTCGGGTCATGGGATCCGAGGTGTGACATCCTTTATACTATCTACTAATGCTCTGACATTCCAAGATTCACATACCACTTGTTCACAATCTTACGTCAAAGCCACTTGGAGTCATAAGACTCATAACTTTTGATGCAGGTCATCCTACCTGATCTTGCCTAGTTCCTTATTTGCCAAGAGATTATTTAGCACAGTTGAGTGATCAAATGAACATGAAACACAATGACCACTAACTATAGGAAAAACTTCTACATCATTTTGAGGAGGCCAAGGCACGAATACAAAAGTTCCCAGACGTTAGCCTCCTAAGCCCCCCTCCTATTACACCAAGAAAACAAAAGGCCTGAAAGCCCAAGTTCCTTATCTCACAATCTTCCACGGTTGCTCAGAACGCCTTAATTTGCGACCTGCTAGGCTGCTACACTCGCTTCCACCTTTTTGTTAAGATGCAAGATTTCATTCAAGTCTCCAGCACAAAACTATGGTAGATCAAAGCAAATGGCCCACCTCTGCAGCAAAACCCACAACTCTTTACTTTCTTGAGATTTGCAGGTGCCCCAACTGACCTAGTGTACAAAACTGTCTCATCAATAGTCCTATTGAAAACTTTCATGGTGACATCAGCACCATCCTTCCGCAAGGCAAATCCACCCAACAAACCTTATCAAAACAGACGCCTCAAATTCCAGATTGTTTATAGTTCATTTCTCTACATACCAAATGAAAAAAGCATAGTTTCCATGAGAAAAAACAAACCAGAAGCTTAGTCCTCACCAATGTAAAGGCTACAAACTGTCCAGGGATTCCCAAGCCCCAACAATCCAAACTTTTAAGACATTTATTTTTTCCACCAGGGCTCACATGACCACATACTGTGAACTCTTCTGCTGCTTTTCATCAATGTCCACAACCACCACTTCATTCGCCAAAGCAGAGTTTTTGCTTCCCATCAGATAAAAGGACCAATCCACATCAAAAGAGGCAACCTCCTCTTTTGAGCCCTCCTCCTGTGCTTCCTTGAAATACACTTCCTTTTGGCAGATTCTGATCTTGGTTCAATAGATCCCAGGCCTTATCAACTGGAGATTCCTACTTACTAGACCCTAGAGCTTCTGCAGTAACCTTGGGGCTTGAGATTATCGCCTGCGCCAGGTCAAAAAAGTTCTAGGGCACCCTTTCCTCACTAAACTCAACGTTGTGTCGTACTACCGTTTTTCTTGTTTTCTTATTCCACAACACTCTGTCAGTAGATAGCAGAAAGTTATATAGCCCCATCAGCAATATACACGCACATTCATGCACCCACACAAACACGCATGCACAAAAGGAGGTGTTGAGAAATATGTTGTTTCCAACACATGGAAAGAAAGCCAAGGTCTAAACAAATAGCTGTGGAGAAATCTTGGGAGGAACAGTTCAAGCATTTCACTAGGGGAAGGAATCCTAGTGAGCTATGTTCATGCCATAATCAAGATATCACAGCCATTTTACTAGGGAAAGGAATTGTTCAATGCCATCATACCTCTGCCTTGGTTTCCATTGATGACATTGACACTTGGATTCAAAATCAATTATAGGATTGAAAAGTCTATGGTCCTAGATAAATCAATCGTAGGTTCTACACTCTTCATTCTTCAAATTTATAGAACAAGAAAATTTCAGTAAAATGAAGTCACAGGTATATTTCAAATACATATACTTAAGCAGTCTTAAGACTGAAAAGTAAACATAAACTAAAAAGCTTTCAAACTTCATCAATGCAGCAAAGATATTGGTAAACAATTTCAGTAATCTGAAATTGAAACAGCGCAATAATACCTCAATAATTCCACCACATAGCCAGCCAAATGATAGATAATGATACAGCTGCTCACAGCCAGGTTCAGTCTCAGGGACTGACATAGCAATGCAACTCAAACATTCATCCCAATCAAGCATTAGTAAAGGACTTTCTCGTGTAATGCTGGCCAATGCATTATGCAGACCAGATGTATGATTAAGCACCTGATGAACCTACTCAACAGAAAGAAAACTGATAATGGATAAACATAAAATGTTCTTCTGATTGCTGAGGAAAAATAGGAAAAGAAAAGAGGTTAAAATGTTCAACACTACATCTCACATTGAAGCTGGTAAAAACTAAAAGCTTTGCACCACACTATTAAAGGTTCTTTGTTTCATGGAGTTAAATTTAGCTTTTGTAAGCCATGAAAATAAAGCAACAGATCCATGGTTTTGTTCCTGTAGTTTTGCCCTCATTTTTTCCCAGCAACCAAAGAAAGGGTGATAGAGAAAATAACTAGGAACTTATATTGACAAGGAGAAAAAAGTTCATTAGGAGTTGGAGCAAAACCATTACACCTTTATTAGATCTTTTCCATTTGATCTGAATTGCCGCCAAACATTTGCAACATTTTCTTCTAGCTTCAGTTTCCTGCCGGATAACATACTTAAATCAATTACTCCCTTTTCTTCGATTAGATGTGTACATCAGTTCTTTAGCGTTGTGAAGGTTTTAACAAAGAAAAAGTACGACACAGAAACAGTTATAAACTAAACTACTTGTGCGAACAGCATATGTAAGTTCTCATTTTTGTTAATCCATGGAATGCTTTCCCTAGAAAAATGAATAATGTTTTCCCTATATGTAGATGCATGTTATATGTGCACATCAAAGTCTAAAATTCCATGTAGGAGAGAACATTTTTCCAATAATGGCAGCAATCCAACTCTCTAAGCACTTTGGATGTGTAAAGATTGCTAACTGAATTTCAAATTTGTGATCACTTTGGTAAGTGTATATTTTCTACTCCCCATGAGACCCATATATACAGTGAATTATGGGCATCAGGCACATTGAAAATAAGTGTTTTCTGTTTCCCAAATGCTCCTATTAGCAAAACTCTCAGTTGCCTAAATTCCATCCTTGAGGAAATGCTTCAAAGAGAAAGTAAATATTAAAAGTCATCAGGAATAAAAGCTAAAGTTACTAAACACCCCTGTACACAGACAGGAACATGAGCATTCTACAAGAGAAAATCAATCATCATCTATGTCAATGCAACATGCAAAGAACTCATGATGTCAGATTAACATTTAAAACAACAATCTGTGGACATTAAATGTCTGAGATATAGTAGTTTTCTGTTATCACTTTTATTTCCGACTAGCAAAATTTTCTTATCATTTAGGGACCGCAGTGTCATCAATGCAATTCATTCACATCACACAAATAGTGCAACTTGTCGTGATGTTTACGATGTAAATAAAAATTTGAAACTACCGGTATAAGTGAGCGATCTTTACCAGGTTCATGTTGACACACTATTAGGAGATAAATGTCTGAAACAAGTCAAGCACGCGTAAATGTTGTAGGAAAAGTTGACAATTATTTCAGTGAGAAAAGAAGGTAAGAAAACAAATTTATACTTTTACCCATAAAAATGCATCGAGTAGATTTCCAAATATGAAATTGGTCAGACGTAAACTTTATTACATACCCATTATCAACCAGCCAATGTAACAATCCTGCTGTAATACCCTTTGTTCCAGAGAAAACAGGGAATAAGCTATCAGGCTGAACTGGACGAGGATCGTATCTTCCAAGCACTCCAGCAGAAGTATCAATGATCACTTCTCCATCTTTGTATGCACATACCTTAAGATTGTCAGAGAGAGAAATTAACAAATTAAACAGTCAATTTATAAATTTTGTGAAGAATATTGAACCAACAAATTTATTTAAAAGAAACTGAACCATCTAAAAGTTGAAAGGTTACGGGATTCGGTTCTACATGTTTTGGGGACATTTTGCAGAATCCTAAGATCTCTATGAAAGAAATGATAACAGCACATATAAATTTCCCAAAACAAACAATCAAGTTGGCCAGCCTACCCAAAATGAATTCTACTTTTAAAAAAGTGATCAAGACATTTAAAGAACTTGGACATGAAATTAAAATTCCATTCATTAGCAATAACTACTACAGGTGAGCGCTAATACAACTTGAAAATTTCTCAAAGATCGTTGATGATAGTTGCCCAACACTCTGCTAAACTCAACCCCCACTACTCGAACAAATTGAGTGAGACAAAAGATTCAGTTTTCAGATTTTGACAGACATACGGAAATATGTACTAGCAATTTCCCTTGTTAGAAACCAAGCTATGATACCACTTGGGACTAGAAGTGCAACCACTCTAAGATCCATTCAAAAGATAATTATGAAAACAAACACCCTAGCAGGAGACAAGATATTTCACATGGTTTAACAACAACCTGCTTATGCCAATGGATGAGAAGAGAGCATCCATTGTACCCCAAATATGCCACACCAATATACCCATGGATGAGACAATATGCCACTCCCAAAACAAAAATATGTGGTATCTAAGCCAGAAGCAGTACTTGGTTTCAAGCGCATTTAATGTATGCAATTTGTGCAGACTAGTGAAATTTTGGAGCATATAATTTACCCAAAAATAGACCTCTTGCACGGTAAAGGGAAAAAAAAAAAAAAAGAAAAGGGGCCAATTCTTCCTAACTCAGATATAATACGGCCTGGGATAGATTACCACTGCTGGAGTCACATGCAGTTGTGAATTGGGCATTATACTACTGCATACATTCCGCATCCTCAATCAGAAACGAAGTTTAAACGCAAATAGGATTTAGAAAGGAACCATAAACGTGAGAAAACAAAACAGTGGAGGTTATAATTTCGGCAAGTTCCAAGAAGCTAGGTTCAACTGTATTGGAACTATCATTTAGCAGCAAAAGAAATGGGCAAAAAAAGGGACTGGGCTCACCACATGATGGATATGAATTAGCAAACATAAAAATCAGCTTTATAATATGATTATAGCAGTTCTACTTGTATCAAAATTCTTTTACGGAAGAAAACTATTCACTACTATGGTTGTTGCCTATGGGATGAAATACACTATACATCAGATCATTCAATGTTAATTCACTATAGTCGGAGTGGTTCCATTATTCTTGTTATGGTATGAATCACCCTATATATCAGACCATTGAGTGTTTGTTCGCCATAGCAAAAGTGGTTCCATTATTTTTGACGAGTATGTATAGTGATCTCAATCTTCACTTCATAAAACATTTTCATACAAGGATCTTGATCAATTAAGGTATTTTCCAGATATAGAAGTAGTGCGATTTGATAATCCAAGATAGACGGCTAGTAAGTAAGCTTATATACTTAACTGTGACTCAACCTGATATCTCTTTTGTTGTTGGAGTTGTTAGTCAATTTATGCAGGATTCAAGACAAGAGCATTGGAAAGTTGTATATCGTATTCTAAAGTATCTAAAGGGTGCTCCAAGAAAGGGTTTAGTGTTCAGGCCTTCTAGTTCTCGACATTGTTGGTTTTTCGAATGCAAATTGGTAACAAGATCACATTGATAGGAGGTCAATTTCTGGTTATAATACGCTTCTTGGCTGTAATTTAGCTACATGGAGGAGTAATAAGCAAAATGTTGTTGCTAGATCAAGTGCAAAAGCTGAATATAGAGCTACGGCTCATTCAGCATGTGAGATGATGTGGCTTAAGTCCCTCCTCAATGAATGGGGTTTACAACTTGAAAACCAATGAGAATGTTCTATGATAATCAAGCTGCAATATATATTGCTAGCAACCCAGTGTTTCATGAAAGACGAAAGCAGGTGAAACTAGATTGCCATTTTGTCCAAGATACGGTGATCAATGAAGAAATTACTACCCTGTATTCAAATCGGAAGCTCAAGCTGCTCAACTTATGAAATCTTTAGCAAAGAGAGGTTATCTGAATTATGTAACAAGCTAGGCATGATATGTGTCTATTTTGCAACTTGAGGGGGAGTGTTGATAATTAACTATTACTTGGTAGCATTAATAAATATAGAGACTGACCCATCAACCTTACACTCTGCCTCCCTTCCTTTGTGGTCTCTTCATTTATCTCTCTCTCCAACAGAGGTTATTTAGAAGACACCATTTGAGAATCTTTAAGAAAATTGGGTTACAGTATAACAGAGCAACTTAAAAATTAAACATAATTTCAAAATGGAGAAATCAATAATGACACCCAGGAAGTCTTTGACAATATTTGCATTAAGGAATTTCCTTATATGAAACAAGCATATTCAAACAAGTTAACAAGAAGAGTAAGCTATCCTGCAAGAAGAGAAAACATGAAATTTAATAACAAGAATACTATGATGGTCAGAAAAATACCCATGCAGGATACAAGAAATTAGAGAACATGTTAGGCTTCATCAAGAAGGATAAAAATAACCCTAATTCAAACAACATATACCTGACACGATACAGAATAATTCCATCACTTCCCTAGAATATTAAGAAAAAGGAAAAACTACAGTAAAATATTCTAAGAGAATGGCAAAGGTACACCCCATTGGTTTTCTACACTCAAATCCATTGGAATATGTTATAGATAAAAAAATAAAAAATAAAAAAAAGTAGTTCATTTCATCCATTAAGGGAAAGAAGCAATAAAACAAGGCAAATACGGCATCCATGGAACTGTAAAACCAAAATGAAACAACAAAAGTGGAATGTAGAGACATGACTTACAGAAAGTGCTTATGCTACATAAATCACAGAGAAATTATATCAAGGTACTATAAATAAAGTTAGTAGTTACATCTACCTGGATTCCAAGTATTTTATCACCATTTCCCAACTCAACTAGGAGCTGCCTCAGCTTGGCCTCCACATCAGAATGGACAGGTGTGTCATAAATCCATTGTGCATTCAATGCCGGTCCCTTACTAATGTGGCTGACACAAGTGAATCCCCACTGCAATGAGATTAGTGAGAATATGATCTATGACAGACAAGGCCTCAGGATAAACTTACCCTTGTAAAACAGACTCAGCAAAGGGTCTCATGATATCAAGGTAAATAATGCGAACATTCATTGTGGATGAAAGCCCTGGATACATGTAAATAAATGAATTAAGTTGGCACAATTCTTTAACAAAATGAGCCAAGGAATGGAGGGATTTATTAGAGACCTCTAAGCAGATTAAGGACCCGTGAAAATATCACAATGTCCCCCGGGAAAGCATCAACCTGGGGAGGAATTTCATTACTTCATTGGATATGGAGAAAACAGTAGATGGAGAAATTTGAGTACTTTGTTGGATATGAACTTACAGGATTGAAACGTTTAGCTTCTTTTTGGTTGAGTTTAGTCTTTTCCTGTAAGACTTTCAGGTTTTTTGTTCTTTGCTCGGCCAAAGATTTCATATTTTCCTTAACAAAGAAAAATAATTAGTATAATGCAGCAAAGACAATGCTTAATCCAAGAAGCAAGTAGGAAGACATACAACAGCTTCACTTGCAGGTGTTGAATTACGGAAGAACACACTAGTAACCTCCATTGCCTGCTCTGGCAAGTCCAGGCGCAATTTAAGCCCCATTTCCGCAAAGGCAGACAAAAGTGCCACATGGTCGCCCTGCAAGTGCAAGTATTCTAACTATTCATTCTCCGAAATAATAGCTTCAAGCAATCCAGAAAACAATAGAACAGTAACTCTGTAAAAAATGTACAACTGGTGCTCCAAATCATATTTAGATGTATCAATTAGTTTTGTAAAGGAAGTTTCATATTAACAAAGAATCTCAAATAGAATATTCTACTGAAGTAACTTGCCAGACAATTTCTTTCGCAAATTCCAGGTTTCCCAACTTCACTTATTCATGTTATGCATAACTGTATGGACATGTTTGTATCTTATGCTAAATGACTGGCTTATGTTAAACCTGTTTGTGTGGACGTGTTTGTTTATGTCTTGTATAAATATACTTAAGAGGAGCCAGCCCAAGGCCTGGATTTGTCTTTTTACATAATCTTCCACTCTATCTTTATATTTTTCACTCTTATGACTCAGTCTATAACGTGGTACCAAAACAGATTGATCAGAAAGTCACTGCAATTTGATTCATTTCTATTGGAATAATAACTCCAGTTATTTCAATCCAAGCAACTGAGAATCAGCACAAAAAACTTCAATAGCACCACTACAGAGAGTAGCGGATACAGTAGGGGACAATAATGAAACAGAAAAAATAATTCAAAAGTTACATCAATGGATTTATACTTCAACAAGGAAACAACAGAACACAAAACAAAAGATAAAATAAAATAGACTGAAAGAATAATTAGTGCCTACAAAAGTATTTTGGATGATAAATCCAGATGGACCACGAGTCAATTTGGAGCAAATCATGGGCGTTATTTTTTCCTACATTCACCGCTTTGTGAAAATAGCCATGACTTCTACATACGATGATGGATTAACACATTTCTCACACTACTTGAAAGCTCTGGAGTACTATGACTCTTCTGGTAGCTACACGGAGAAGAATTGAGAACATTATAGAGTTACTAAAATGAGCTGCCTCCTGCCTACATTAAAGCTTGATATGCATTGTTGGGCCTCTCTCCAACAACTTAAGCTTTTGGAGCAATTGGTTACCTAACATGATATCAAAACTTTGGTTCCAAGAGGCCGTGTATTCAAATCTCACCAGATTTGTTAATTTCCCTAATATCTTTGTTAGTAAACTCTTATTTTGTGCTTCTAGGGACCACATTAGTTTGGTTTGTGCATTAGTCCATCTCTCCACGTGAATGAGACAACCACATGGGAGGGAGCATGTTAGAGCTTGATATAGATTGTTGGGCTAAGAAGCACGGACATTGATACAGGTATGGATACCAACATAGGTACGGACACTGGACATGGCAATTTAAAAAATGAGGATTCGGACCGATGGGAACACGGCAAAAAATATGTTTCTTATATATTTTATTTGCTATGTATATATGAATGTAACATCCACAAACTTCCATAAATATTTTTAAAAAAATAATACTAATTAAACATAATAAATAAATAAATAAACACATTGAATCCATTATTTAACATAAAACATGATGAAAACATGTTTACAATTTAAACTTGCAATGTGTTTCAAGTATATCAAAGTGATGAATACGTGTTGCTGGCGTGTTCATTGAAAAATAAATAGATAAAAATTCAAGACGCACCAACTGGCATGTCCGACCCATATCCCAGCGTGTCTCAAGAGTATGTCTGTCTAACACGGATGCAGAACCCTCTAACAAGTGTTCGTACTTCCTAACAACTTAGAATTTTGGGCAATGGCCAATGGGTTACCTGCCACACCGCAAACATACCAAATTACACAATTAACCATGAGCTTATGACCCACTACAAACTCCTCTCAAGCATGAGCCTACCTATCCATAATGCAATTTTGAGGTTACCTAGTTGATCTAACGGATGACAGAAACTGAAGCAAGGGAATCCAAGTTATCCTACCATTAGGTATGGTGGGCTAGAGATACAATTTTTCAGTTTTGTAAATGAAAAGGTAACATTAGGTATTAAGGATGGATTTAGGAATGAGATAGTGAGGTTTTTGTGTTGATTTAGTGAAAAACTTGGAAGAATACCGGAATTTCTAGACAAGGGGAAAATACAAATTTAGGCTAGTTGATTAATCAGGCTATAGTTAGGAACAAAAGGTAAGGGTTTTGGAATGAACTCAGGATCTTTAGCAGGTTGGTTGTGGCTTTTATAGCTGCTGGAATTTGAAGAAGAAAGACACATAACTACATAAGCCTCTGAATCTTTTCTAGGATTTTCATGAATAAGAAACTAATAGAGTTCAATCACTAAAACTGAGCAACAATTTGAAAAGAAGTTTTATTAATCAAAACTATTCCATTGTCTCTTACAAAGGTTTCCTTTTAACTTGAAAAAAAAACTTTCAAAAGTCCTACCAGAACAAAGAATTTCCTCATCTAATTAAGAGTAAAACTAATTGCTATCAAATAGAGAACAAGACAAGGCTTCTAACCAAACAACTTAGGAAGTTGGACACCATTAAGGATATAAAATTACTAAAACACCCTTGATTTGCAAAATTACTGAAACAAGCCTTGCAAAGAAAAATATGAGTTTTCCAACTCTGCAGGACTTGGAATCTGTTGTGTTCAACAAAACACATTTAAAAGTAGTCAGGGATAATGTGACACCAACAGCAGTATCCATTGGTCCATTACTGTCTTTTATAGTTTACCTACTTTCTAGCAGAGATTTATCGAAAACATTATCATGGTTCCAATTACTGAACCAATAAAAAAAGGGAATTGATTTCTCAAAGGCAACAACAAATGATACAAAAAAATAAAACAAAAGATGACTAAGACACTAATACTTTTTCCTTTTTTCTTCTACATCGACTTCGATACTTCAACTACTAGATCTTTCTTGTGTCTTTAAAGTGGCATGTGACTTCAAAAGTGGGCATTGGAGTCTTCCTGATGCAACATAGTCATTGATATTGCTTATGTTAGTAAGAAGCTCAACACGGCAAAAAAGCTCTCTACTTGTAACAAATTACTCTATGCTGTCATGCAAGTTAAAATTGGAAACTATTTGAGTTCTCAAGATTTTATGCTTCATTCAAATCATCAAGCCCTCTAGTACTTCAATTCTTAAAAGAAACTCAGCAGCCCTGTTTACAATTCCAGATTGATGTTTCGGCCCTTTCAGGGGACAAAATAATATTCCAATAAGAATTCCACCCAAACATCAATCTACAATAGAAACCAAGGCTGCTGATGCAAAGTGCTCAACATATTGCACTCTATGTCTGTGCAAGAGAAACTATCCTTCATGTGAGTTTTTGGTGTTACCTATGTAGCTTGATGGCTGGACAGCAAGATGACTATTTGGATCTTTCTACATGATGGCACTCTTTAGAGATGCTTGAGCCTTCCCAAAACTTCTCTACATTGGTCATGGTAAAACTACTATGGTGGAAGACCAATTATATTGGCTATGTTCAAAATCTCTGTGGCAATTATTCAGCAATGTGGCACTTGTTAATTGGCCAAAACTGCAAAAAGCATTAGTGGTTTATATTTGCCACTTCCTGTACAACATTAGCCATGGTAACATGCATCGATGGATTTTCTCCTTGGCTTGCCTAGACATTAAAGAAAAGGATTTGATGTTCTTGGTGTTTGACAAATCCTCAAAGATCCCACACTTTCTCCCTTGTAGAAAAACGTCAGATGCACTAGATGCAGCTACTATATTTGTCGAGGAGATTGTGCAACTTCATGGACTTCCATAAGCCATTGTTTCAAATAGGGGCATTGAACTCATGAGCTATTTTTGGAATACTTTGTGGAAGAAGTTGAAAACAAACCTACCTTTCTCTGATGCTTCCTGCCTACAGACAGATTGTTGAGCTAAGGTTGCTAGTACAGTCTTGGTGATTTACTATGTTTGGCAAGCGGTCACATTACTTCATAGGATTTTATACTACCTGTGCCTGAATTTTCTCATAAATGTTGAGTCTCTAGGCCTACCAGCCATTCTCCTTTTAAGGTTGCCACTGGAATTCAAGCCTTGTCAACCAATTCAGATTTTTTTTGCTTCCCAAGGCAAAGACTAGGGTTGAGGCTAAGGGACTTGTATAACATATTTTGAGAACTTCACAACAAATTCCCATGCAAAACTGCTTTAAGTAATGAAAACTATAAAACAAGGACTAATTTGCATTTCCACTTCACTGATTTCCAAGAGGTGACAAGGCAATTGGTTGCATTCGACCAAAGATGTTTCCAATAGGCTGTGGATAAGAAGTAAGACTCAAGGAATGCTGGTCCTAACAAGATAATTTAGACGATCAGTTCTAATGCAAACATCTTTGAGATCCTGAATGAGTTGGAGTATCAGTCCTATCTTTTATGTTGGGAATCCAATTCCGTATTATGAATCACAAGATGGTACTTAATCATTCAGCTCTCCGCCTACCAACGATGTTTAAAGGAAGTTGAAGTCAGTAAAGAATCAAAGATGGGTTAGATGAAAAAACCATTTCTACTGACAGGGCAGACTACCAGAAGTTCCATGTGAAGTGGAAGATTATCCAGAATCAAATGGAACTTAGAATACTGCAACAAAGTTTCGGAAGCTCCATAGAGATATTAATCAGACATACATTGCCTCCACCACCCCCCCCCCCCCCCCTTTTTCTTCCCTTTTCAACCAAAAAAAAAAACCACACACAGACTCATTAGGATTGAGTGCTAGCGAACAATGGAAGACTTATTTCAGCGCATCTATTTTTCATTTCTTTTATTTATATGTTTCTAAATTGAACTCCTATCTTCCCCCACTCTTTTTTGAAAGAAAGCAGCGTTGTTCCTCTAGTTTTTAAGGGCTGGGCTGCATCAGATACTTATATCTTATGTTGGATCTGTGAACCAAAAAAAAACAAAAAGAACCCAAGGCTTTGGTGCAACAAACAAGTATTATCCACATGACATGGAGTATTATAAGTGCTATATGTCGAACACGCAACTGAGTATGGGTATATGATATGTGTCTAACATATATGATGGGACATGCACGAACAAGCATGTCTAGTTATAGAAGTTAACTATAGTTGTTCATAAAACTCTTATTATGATCCTTTCTTTATTTAGCTATGTCCATGCAACATATGTGAGTTATGTCCATGTGGCAAACCTAAAATACGTACCTAACATAGAAAAATAAAGAAATGATTGAAAATATCAATATTTAGTTGTGTCCATGCGACACACACAAAAGCATGTAGCTGACTCCATGTGACACGGTATTCGTAGATATTTAAACACTTCAGCATAAGGGAATATTTAGATTAACAGAGAGGGTCACTCTTGCAACCAACCTCTCTCTCTCTCTCTCTCTCTCTCTCTCTCTTATGAAACTCATTAACACATAACACCAACTGTTAATGTTCAGCCAGCAGGAAATATTGATAATAATGCACATGGAAGAAAATAAAATAATAGCTACCCAAAACCAGCAACTCAAATAGGTAAAGATGAGAGTGAGAAAAAGTTATCCAGCAATAAAGCATCGAATAATATACAAAAAGAATTAGCCACCCAACCACTCAAATGTTAGACGATGAGAGATTGAGAAAAGTCAGCCCAGCAAGAAAGCATCAAACAATATACAAAAAATATGAGTTGACCATCACATGTGAGAGCTATCAAACCCCAAAGAGCTCAAAGAAACAAGGCCATTTAACGAAATCATTATATTTCATTGTTAAATCATATGGGCATTCTTAGAATGCCAATATTCTAAATTCCCAAAATGATTGGACAGACCTCAGCAGATGCCAGAAACATTTTTGCTAGAGCTTGTTTCATATGGCTTGATACTAACTTTGTAAGCCCAAAGTCGAGCAAAATTGGACGATGTGGAGGTTCCTTACTCACAAGAAAATTTCCTGCAGAAAACAACCCGAGAAAGAATTCAACAGAGAAGAAGAAATTAATTCTTTTGAGCACAAACCAAACCAAGAATTAGAATAACATGTGACTGCCATTATGACATGACATCAGGAAGATACAAATAGAATTTGATCATTGGGTTGTCGCGAGAGAGATAGAGAGACAGACATTGTACAGCAAGAGATGGAGAAGTACCAGGATGAGGGTCACCATTGAAAAACCCATCAATATAAATTTGGTGGGCATATGCGCGAGTGATCTCTTCAACAAGCTTTTGTTTGTCAACACCTAAAGCTTCCAGTGACTCAGAATCATTTAAACGAATCCCATCCATATACTCTAAAATGAGGACCTTCTCAGTTGACTGCCATTGCAAGCAACATGTAATAAAAATCAGTAATATGAAAAAGTAAAGACAATACGTATCATTTTGATGAACAAAACTTAATTGCCAATGGGAAGAAGATAATGACGGTGGAGAAAATTTTTAGGATGGACTGAAAAGGGACGCTCCCCCTTACCCACTTTGAGATCCACTCTAGCAAATGCTTGATCAGATATAGAGGTTCCAGTATCTATCTAAACGCAGTTCATTGACACATTTTGCATTCAACTGTCAGTAATAAGGTTGGAATAGAATCTCTTCCATGTATGTAACATCAGATGAAGGGACTTTTAAGTTTTTATCATAAATATGCAGTTGCATGCATAGTCTGTTTCATAGGGGCAATAGTAGTGCAGGGTACAGTGAGAAAATAGTACTAGCCTTCTGTGACACATAATCAGAGGAAGAAACTGGAACCCTTTAAGCTCCAAATTTTGTGTTGTTTAACTTGTTAATCTGTATTTTATTTCATTTATGTATTTTTTGTATGAGAAACTGGTGTCAAACTTCACAGAGACATTCAAGTTATGTTTCTAAAAGTTTGTAGAATGCAACTCATGTGCCCATGTTAAGTTAGGAGTAAGGCTTTAGCTCATTAATGTCAGTACATATGCCGAAACATAGACTTAATGTTAGTACTACTTCGAGGAAAAAATGAAGAACATTTTTTTCCTGAAAAACAGAAAACGTTGTTCTACCTGATAGCTGCACCTTTCCCTTCCTACTTTACACTAATCATGATTATCATCAGATCTCTGTTGAGAATTATGACATTTTAAGAGCAGCCCAACATTATTAAATTCCAAATAGCTGAAGGCACTAACAGTAGCCAGAGAAAACCATAGTCCTGCCAACAAAATCAAATTCAAGTAGAAGTTTAGTGCAGGATTGTACCTGAATAACTTCTGGGATCAATACATCCACACGATTGGCAGGAGTCTTATCATTGCATTTGTTTTTGCAGCCTAGATTCCTAGAGACCATTCTAGTATTTTCTACAGGCACCAAAAGAAACATTAGTAAGAATTTCTAGGGCATGCTAAACAGCTGAAATGCCTCGACACAAATGGACAATAAACGGAACGTAATAATTCATTCAAAGCATACCAGCTTCATGGTTAAAGTCCAGTTCCTTCGGTGCTTCTTTACACCATTCATCTATCATAGGGCTGAAGTCATACTGTGGTTCCGCCCATGCTATCCAGTCAACTATTGATTTTGCATTCTTTAAGTCCTGTAAACAAAAGTGAAATATTTGATTGCAAGTTTGACTACCGCGTTCATTCACATCATCTTAAATGCTGGAGCCAGTATAACCTCCAATATTATTGTCTTGATGCCTTCATGTTGAACTTTAGCAACTACCTCCTGCCCATTACGCAGAGTTGCACGATGAACTTGTGCTATCTGCATAAAATATGGAGGCAATAAAGATATCGAGAATGTAGTTAGTTTTGCCACAGCATGAGAGAAATAAGAATTACACCAATCCTCCTGGTGTACGGCTCGGTATTTCATGAAACCAAAATATTCTAGGTAAAACTCTGAGTAGGGTGGCAAAATCCTGATGCGATTCACATGTACAACTGGTCTTAGTTCAACTAATATATTCTAACATTCCTGCTTCTGGTCAACTCCAGTGATCCAAAATTTTTGCACACTTTTTGCCTCTTAATTTCTATATTATTTAGTTATAAACAAGTTGATATACCAGATAAATCCATGTTCTTTCTCCAAAAAGATGTTCGCCAGATGCAGCCAATGATGCAAAACAACAACAGAAGACTGCAACAGCAATAACAAAAGCAACAACAACTATAATGACAACCAAGTAACAGGCGAGTCCTATTGCCAGGGCAATACTGGTTCTTGTCAAAGCAGAGTACAATTGGAAAAAGCATTGGATAGCTAGGTACATTATTCTAGAAAAAGCAAAGATACAGTAGCAAAAGTGGCAGTGTAATAATAATAGTAGTAGCAGTTGCTGTAAGTAATGAAAAACAAAAACACAAAAATAGTGGTAGTAGCAGTAAAAGTGGTGGCAGGAACATCTGTTTAGAGGCATGCTAAACAGTTAAGCATAACAATAATAGTGATGGTTGTTATAATACATAATGGGGAAAAAAATGGTGGTGGTAGTAGCAGTAAAACTGGCAATAGCATCTGTTTAGAAGCACGCTGAACCATTAAACTAGATCTTAAGCTGAGTGTGAACTACCAACTTTAGTTTGAGGATCTCACCGACGCTGTCGCCAGAGGTGCTTTAACAAAGTCTGAGAAGAGATCTTCCATAGATTGTCCCAACTCTTTTTCAATGGTTCGGCATACCTATGAAAAAGAAAAAAATAAATAAACTTTCAGTTAAGCAATAATGTTTCCATGGATGTTGTAGGTAATACACACATATATATTATTTTAACATATAGTAAGCACAACTATACAAACTATATGACCTAGCATACCAAGCGTGGAAAGGATTTGGTATCATTTACTGCATTAAGATGTGCATACATATTCTACAAAAAATCATTTCCCTATGGAAAAATTTTTGGTAACATAATAGGATGCATAACACTAACATCCATAATGAAGGGGCACAAATTCAATTCTCCTGATCAAAATGGCTTACATAATATTATAGGTAGCCTTCCCCTCTGAATATTCATGAGAATAACGAAAACCTAGAGTCAAATGATGGTTGTGTACTTTTTGCTGATATATTAAATTTTAAACATAGCATTCTCTTCTTGGTCCACACCAACTGAAAAAATGTGAATGTGGAAAAAGGAATTGAAAGAACAAACAAAAGCGCTTCAACTATATCAGAAAGCAAGTAGTTGTTTCTAAAAGGACACCCTGCTGAACTTGCAAGCATTTTAGTGCCTTGCTCTCTGCCTAAATAAGCAAAAAATACATGAAAACATTTATTTTTCTGTTCATCTTTAAAACTCAAACCTAATAAAATACCTCTTCTAAGGGACGAGGAGGAAGAGAGTCCTGTAACTGCTTCAGAAGGCATATATAGGCCTCAGGAAGCACATCTGCACGTGTAGACAAGTACTGCCCAAGTTTCACCCACAAACCTTCCAACTCAATCATCAAACTGAGGACACGCTTAGCATTACGCTTATGAGCTTTCTCCCATAAAGCAGCTCTCTTAGATTTGCGCATCCATTTCTCTCTCTGCTGTAAAGCCTTCAGGTATACACCCGCACCCACACACACAAACAAAGACAGAAAATACCTTCAGGCCTAGAAGCAAAGGTAATTAGGTTTTCCACATATAAAAAGACATAAACCGTAGCATACCTTGTAATCCAGGTAGATAACAAAAGCCAATGTGAAAACTTTCATCCGCCTTCTGCATATATTCCCCCATCCCATCGATGTTGCTTGGTCACAAAATGGATCCAGAAACAACTGATAAGCTTACAGATCTTCTCCAAGCATAGAGAACAAAACAATCATCAAATCATAAGCTAGATGGAATCAAGGAACTAATAGTAACATCGTCAGTCGTAGATATCTATGTTAGTTTTTTGAACAAAGAAAGAGACTAAAATCATTAATACAATGCCTTTCAGAATATGTCCCAGTGGTTTTTTTTTTTTTAATAAGTAGAACATGTTCCAGGGTGTTAATAACCCGTCTAAAACATGAATGAACTAAATAATGAGACATTCATGAAATTACAAGGGAAGAAACATATTATACAAGAAAGTAGACACAATTGACAATGACTGCAACTTGAATGACCAGCACATTGATAAAAACCTAGCATCAGCAGAGAAATGTAATTTGAAGATCTTACATCATCGCTAAATCAGTAATGTTACATGTTAAAACCTTACTTTATTTAAATCATGACCAACTAAAAATGAAAATTTCCACCATGTCAGATGATGACACCATGATCATGTCCTCACTGGGCTTCCGTCTTTTTATTTTTTTATTTTTTGATAGCTAAATAAATTTATAAAAGAAAACGCCTAATCAGAGGCGCAGCCCTTGTACACAAGGCGTATACAAAAAGCAAACATAATCAAGCGCTAAAGATATCTTCTATGAAATTGATAACGGCAAGAGAAGACCAACACAAATCACCTTGAAACAAAAAATGAAAGCTATGCAACAAGACTAACTTAAGACTATGAATCGGTAATCCTGCATCATCAAACGTACACCCATTGAGTTCCTTCCAAATACACCATATCAAGCACAAAGGAGCCACCCGCCAAGCCTCTTGATTTTCTTTAAACAACCACCACTAACCCAACATTCCAACAGATAGAACACCGAACCCGACATAACCCAATAAGTACCATAGAGAGAAAACAAAAATCCATAATTCCTGAGCTACCTCACAATGCAACAACAAATGATTAACTATTTCCTCCGCCTTCTTGCACATACAACACCAATTAGGAAGTATCTTCCCCCTCTTTCCCAATTTATCAATAGTCAAAATCTGTGTTACCTAGACTCTTCATTTTGGAGCAGAGTACCCGTGTCGACACAACACGACATTGGTGTGGGTGCGGGATCCGTGTCGGACGCTGCTCTTTTCCTCTCAAACATGGCTGTCATGGTCGAGCATCATCACAAAGTCCATTGACTACCTCCATCGACTATCAAGGCTCATATGTTGTATACACTACTGTGCTATACATATACAACAACTAATGCCCCAGTGACTTTTGTGAGAGAAAAAATGAAGCTTGTGTGGCGAAGACAATAGGGACACTTTTTTGGGCACTGTTTGGGCACTTTTTTGCCGTATCCCTGTACTCGTGTCTAATTTTTGGACACCTTTTTGCTGAGTCCCCGTATCTAATAACTCAAGAGAGAGGCGAATCTGACCTCTAGATACGTACCCGTATCCGACACAGGTGCCCGAGTTTGGGTAACATAGGTCAAAATAGCCTGCAAAGCCGTCGTCCACACAAAAAAAGAAACCTTCAATGGAGCTCCTACTTTCCAAATACTCCTCCAAGGATAGCTACAAGATCGACCGCCCTTTAACAAATGGTAAAAAGATCTAATAGAGAACTTACCACCATTTTTCACCCATATAACCTTATCTTCACAACCACTTAAACGCAATCCCTTATATAATAACATAAAAAGTTCTTTAACTGCCTCTAATTCCCAAACCTGCTAAGCTCTACAAAAAAGTGGTTCCCACACTAAGCTCTTCTTAGAGATCTTCAAGTAATCAGATACCCAAGCAATCTATGTAGAAGCAATATTAAATAAAGTAGGAAATGCCACAAACAAAGGAATCTCCCTACACTAAACGTCATGCCAAAATTCGATCCTACTACAATCACTAATGCCAAAATGCACATGAGGAACAAAATCTAACAATTCTTTCCGAATACCTTTCTAAAGACAAACGCCACAAGAAACCCTGACTTCTTTAGAAAACCAATCGCCCTTCTCTAAACCATATTTACAGTTAATAACACTTCTCCAAAAAGCTCCCGTCTCAATAGCATATCTCCATAACCATTTACCCAACAAAGCTTGATTAAAGCACTTTAAATGCCAAATACCCAAACCTCCCACTGATAAAGGATTACCAATAAAATCCCAATCAACCAAATGATACTTAAACTCATCCCTAAAGCCCCCCCATAGAAAATCACATGGAAGCCTCTCCAACCTTTAAGCCACCAACACAGAAATGGAAAAAAGAGACATAAAATAAGTAGAAAGACTTGCTAAAGTGCTCTTGATCAATGTCAATCTTCCACCCTTCGAGAGATAATGCCTCTCCACATAGCCAACCTTTTTTTCCACTCTTTCCACAACAGGATCCCAGATTGAAGTAGCCTTGTAGGATGACTCCAAAGGCAAGCCCAAGTATGAAGAAGGCAAAGAAACAATCTTGAAACCCAAAACTGCAGCCAGATTCAAATATTAGGAACCACCCTAATGGGAATCAACTCACACTTCCCAAAATTAATTTTCAAACCAGAATCCGCTTCGAATAAAATCAGTTTAAATTGAAGGTTCTCAAGTTCTTCCTCCTCATCCCACAAAAAATCATAGTATCATCAGCAAATAACATATGAGAAACTGTAACTGAGTCGACACCTAAACCACCCACCTCAAACCCGTTAATCAATCTCCCTTGTACAGCTTTATTTATCATACTACTCAAAGCCTCCATTACCAAGATAAATAAAAAAGAGATAGAAGATCCCTTGCCTAAGCTCTCTGGAATTGGAAAAATAACACGTCGGGGTACCATCAACTAGGACTAAGAATTGAGCTATGGAAATACAAAAATGAATCCAAGATCTCCACCTCTCCCCAAAATTCCTCGTCTCCATCACATACAACAAAAAATTCCAATTAACATTCTCATATGCCTTATCAATATTTAGCTTGTACAACACCCCTGGCACCCAACTCCGCAATCGAGAATCCCCAACTTCACTAGCAACAAGCACCGCATCCAAAATTTGACGACTGCCCACAAATGCATTCCGAGACTCAGATATCACTTTGCCCACCACCTTCCTCAATCTAATAGCCAAAACTTTAGCTAGCAACTTGTATATGTAGCTCACTAAACTAATTGGCCTAAAAACTTTGAGCTCCATTGTTCCCCTTATCTTCGAAATCAACACAATGAGAGTAGCATTAAGACTTCTTTCAAAGCAACCAAACTTGAAGAAATGAAGAAACATAGCCATCACATCCGCCCTAACCACATCCCAATTTGCAAGTAAAAATGCCATGGTGAAACCGGCTTCCATCTTTTGGAGGTTGCCCAACTGTGTACTACTATATGGTATAAAGAAAGGGGTGTTGGGTTCCAAGGATCTAGTAAGAGTGGCTCTTTTGCTTGGAAGGCATCTCATAAGCTATTTTGACAATTGACCATTTGAGAAAAAGGTCACAAATTATTGATTGATTGGCATTGCATGGCACAATATGCAGGAGGAAATGTAAATCATCTCATGCTTCACTGCTTGGTTTCTAGGGAGATTTGGAGTACGGTTCGCTCTTTTGTTGGCATTGAGTAGGCGATGTCTCATTCAATTAAAGAGTTTTTTGCCAACTAGAGTGGCAGTTGCCCAAGATGTTAAGTCAAGAAGGCTTGGGAGACAGTTTCTTTATGCTGCAGCTTGTGCATTTGGGGTAAAAGGAATAGAAGATCTTTTCAAGATTAGGAAAGCTCTATTGTCAATCTTAAAAGAATAGTTGTTATCTCTTTGTTTTCTTAGTTAGGGGGGATTTTCCTTTTACCTTATCCTCTTTTTTTATTTTGACTTGTTTGGGAGATTTGTCTATCCTTGTAGTTGTAGATAACAAGATTTTTTGTTTTTATACCACAGTTTTTGCTGTGTACATCAAGTGAACAGCGTTGCATCAGAAACAACTAGCATTTTTTCCTATCCTCGTGGTGGAGAATCAACATTCTTCCTCCCTACTTCGCTTGCATTACACTTCTCTTCATTGTGCCAAAACATACATGCAACTTCCAATTTATAAGGATTCAATAAACTCTTCTTCCTTTTTCACTTTACTTCTCTTTTTCAAATATCAGTCATGTTTTCAGCCAAAGGTATGCTATTTGAGCAAACTTGCTCCTGGCCTACAAGGGTACAACCATCAAAACAACAGCAAACCATTGTAGGGATGGTGTTTATTACCTCCTCTAAGAGGACAAGCATGAGTAGTATTTCACCACCATTCCACGCATCTAAAAGTCAGTAGTGATTTGTTTCATATTTCCCTATCTATTTCCTTTAATTTACTCTCTCTCTCTCTCTCTCTCTCTCTCTCTCTCTCTCTCTCTCTTTGTGTTCTTATTAGTGCTAAACTAGGAAGCACAAACACTCCGTTGGAAGAGCCATACCAGTATCAGACACTGACATTCGTCGGACACTCGCGGACACGTGTCGAGCACTCCATTTTACACGTTCACTTTTTTATTCATTTATTTTTACATCGGACACTCAACAGACACAGTTTAGACACGCGTGTCTTATTTTGGACACTTTAGGAATACGGCGGAGACTCAACTATAGATTTTAAAACTAATTGATAGATCGAAGAAGAAAAAAAAAGAAAAAGGAGAAGAAGAACAAGTATGCTACGTATATTGGTCCTTAATTTGTTTTGAGTGTTGTTTATGGGTTTTATATTAGATGATGATGGATAGCTGATGAAGTGTAATGACATGTTAATGTTTTTTGTAATTTATGACTTTATAGTATTATGTATTGATGGAACAATTTTTTTGTTGTTAATGTATTTGTTTACTCTATCATTTTTAATGAAATGTAATTAACTAATTGTAAATAATTTGTTGCCAATTAAGTAGTGAAATATGTTATTTTATTTATTTAATTGGTGTTATCTTGTATATTTTTCACTTTTTTTGTAAAATATTTATATATATGACATATAAAAATATATTATTTTGTCGTGTCCCTGCCATGCCTTGTCCTGTCCGCATTTTTTGAAAATTGTCGTGTCGACATGTCCGACACTTGTGTCCGTGTCCGTGTCCGTGTCCGTGTCCGTGCTGCTTAGGTGCTAAGTGATTGGATCAACTTTACATCTGCAACAGCTATACGTATGGCCTTCAACCACAAAACAGAAAGTATGAAGTGTTGGTGCTATCAATGCAAGACGCTAGAAGTTTGAAAAGATTCTTGCTATTATAGAGTAATACTGTGAGATTAAGAAGATGATGATGGATGATAAGTAATACCATGATGTGATGCGAGATACTCATACTATGTTTGGTTAAGGTAGGATAAGGAATAAGATAAGCAATTGTAATATAATATTTCATAATTATAAAATAAATAGTTATATAAAACTTATATAATATAATACAGGACATGTATAATAATTTGAGGGGTGGGCAAAATGGTATTTATGTGCCTTATCTCCCACATCCGGATATAGCATCCACCACCATATGGGATAACTTACCCTCCATTTTGGGGTCAATCCTCCTCCACTTCTTTTCCCCAAACATGGGATTAGTTATGCCCCATGGATAAAATCTCCAATCCCCCACCCTTTATCCCCCAAACAAACATGGCCTATGAGATCAAGAAAGCTCTTTATGAGTTTCCTAGCACACCATTAAAGATTCTATACTTCGGTGGTATTTGTTTTGGTGGTTATTCCAAGAGGTTCATGTTGGACATAGTCTAAGGCATGGAGGAAGAACCTTGGACTATGATACACAATCAATCATTGTAGAATGGCATCCAGGGTTCGATATGTGATCATGAGATTCGGTTGATGCAAGCATAGTACTCAGAAAATCAAAAATTCGACACTTGGAGACACAAGGATGCGATAGGGTTGGGCTGTAAGTGTGGACTTGTATTTTGTTCATACTGTACTAATTGACTTGCCTAGGGCCCCGTATTTTTCCGGTTGGATTTGTCACATAAATGTCGTGTGCCTTGATTGTTTGCTTTTTTTGATTATTTTGCATGTAATTAAAATTTTCACCCTCACTTGGTCTTAAGTAAATCTGCATACTTTGGAATCAGTTTTCTCTGTTGGTATAAGAGCATACCCTTTTTTAATGTTTAACGTATTGTTTTGTTTACACGAAGATGTTGCATGTTCCCAACTTGACAGCTTGAGCTTTTGCTATTGCACTAAGCGTGGGGAAAACCTAACGAGCCAAAATACCAATGGTTGCTTGCTTGAGTCATTTGTTTCATCGCTTGAGCAGTCAATTTACTCAAACCATCGAGCAAAACTACCTGAAGTTGGAATTACTATCTGTAGACCCAGTTTGTTTGAGTCATCCTAGCTCTTGGTCGCACAAGTGGTCCCTTGTTCGCTCAAGCAAATGCTATATTTATGAAGAGCTCAAATAGTTACATGAATTAGTCCCTAAGTTTGTCTCGATCCGACTTCTCAGTGCAAGGAAGTTGCATGCTATAACTAATTGCACTGTGGTTTGGCAGCTAGGGTTATGCTTTCCAATTGACTCAATTACATACTTAAGACACAATTAAAGCATTGGCAAATTCCTAACAAACAATTATTTTGGTGGATCTTCCTGTTAACGCCAGCAAGAATTGTTTCTTTGGTTATTAATTAATAAATTGGAATTCTCATACCCCTTTCTCCTTGGAAGCAACGAATTTCAGTCTTAACACTTGACTGGCAATTGCCATTACTTCAAAGGAAACCAACACATGAGTAGTAACTATAGTTGGACTGCAACGTTGTATATACATTTCAATAGATAATCAAATAAATACATATATTCATCCATGAAGTTTAGGTTGTTTATCAGATTTATATATAGATACATACATATAAGGAAGAATTCAACAGCAACAAAAAAAAAAAAAAAAAAAAAAGAGAGAAGAATTGAGTTACATGAATGGCAAAGCGTAGAAGAATTCAACAGCTCATAAACCAACAAATAGGATCGAACAATCAGAACATACCGATTATATTCAAGTACACAAATGCCAGAACATTGACATAAACTTCAGAAGAAAATAGAAATCAGTAAAAATGGAATTGCATTTCTTCACGATCTCAAAAAACCAGACTAACGTCAGAAAAAAAATGAAACAAAAATAATAATAATAAACGCATGAATTGGTTCATAAATATACCTGAAATATGAGCTGAAGAGAAGAATTCAGAATAGTAGAGAGAGAAGAAGAGGAAGAAGAAGAAGAAGAAAAGAGTTTCAAGGAAATTCTCGAAACGATCGGTTAATGGCGTCGCTTTTAAGGATTTGGAATCGTTGCTTTTGGAGTTTGGTTTGGGCGTAGTTGCTATGCTATTGCTGCCCACCTGCTCTTCCTGACACTGAAACCCAATTCATTTTGACCCCACCTAACGCCTAACAGTAATTATTTTCGTTTTAACGACGAAAGACCAGAGTTAGGTGCAATTTTGTAAAACTCCAGCCTGAAAGAAGGACACGTCAGCTTCAAATGGAAGAGGTGTGCTGCTGTGTCGTGTCTGTGGTTCTTTTGCATGGACACCTACGAGTAACTCTAGCACTATCACCGAAAGCGTTGAGAATGCGGATAGGCTAATAAAGGCGGCGGGGGATTTGACTGTAGGACGGAGCGAATGATGAATCTCAGCCGCTAGTCCGTTGAATACCCGTGGCTTCGAAGATAGCCTCTCCCTAAAGAAATAAGAAGAAGGCTCCTCTCTCTCTCTCTCTCTCTCTCTCTCTCTCTCTCTCTCTCTGCATTCTAGTTTTAGGATCGAAACTTAATTTTTATTTTGTCTATTTTTTTTTATTGCAGCAGTCATGCATAACAATATAACATGTAGTAAAGTAAAAGAAATAAAATGGGTGACAATGAAATTGATACCTTACACGTTAGAACAAATTGTAAACAAATAGAAATTTTCATGCAGCAAACCGAACGAGAGTAGTGTTGTAGTGGTGTTATCTAGCAATTTAAGAGAAATGAAATCCATCATATTAGAAATTGATTTCTAAATTTTTAAAAACTACATATACATAGAGAAATTATAAACAAACAAATAAATTTTATAAAAAAAATTAATTTAAAATGATGTGATAATGGTGTTGTGAAGCAAATTAAGAGAAATAAAATTAGCGGTGTTGAAGTTAATTTCTCTATTTGGTAACTGAAGATAATGATATATAAGTTACAATAATTAATTCTGATATTTTTTCAATCCTTTTTCAAACCAACTAACTTCATTTAAGCAATCTCTTGTATTTTTTCTCCTTGTTTTTTCTTTTGTTTATATTCATTTCGAATGTATATAGTGATACATGATTTGAATTTAAAATAGTTGCAAACAATCACCACAATACTAAGAGGTAGTAACCAATAAGAGAAGAAGGCAAACATAAAGTATGAAGGACATTCCACATTCTGTAAAATTTTTATTTTAATTCTCTGTCATATATCTCTATTATTGATCTCATTAAAAGAAATTATAAATAAAATAAAAATAAAAAGTCACATGTCTCAATTACCACAACATTGACTATCTCTAAGATTGAGAGATGGTAGAAATAGTCGTGATTATCCAATACAGCCAATAACTATCCACAGCCTCAAGTGAGCCTCACTTGAACAGCCAAAGGCTGTGTTTAACAAAATTCCTCTAGAAATAAAATGATGGATATATATTGCTAAATATTAATACCAATGGTAGTACTACCACTCAAATCAAAAGTAAAGAAAGTCTGCGCACTAAGCGGACCCATCACTCTCAAACGTTAAACTTGCTTTTGGCTTGGTCCATAGCACATGCTATGTTTTATTTGAATTTTCTATTGACTATGCACAAAAGAGTGTGATTGGAAAGGTTGATAAGAATTAATAATTTTTTCCTTTATCTGACCCTTTAGCTTATGATGAAAAGAAAAATAAAAATTTAAAAAATAAAAAAAAGTTATTTTTCATTTCAGTTTTCTATTATTATCTTTTTTCTTTAAAAATAATATTTATCTTATTATTTTATTTCCTATAAAATCAAATAAAGAAATTTTTTTTATTTTTTAAAATTATTTTCCTTCTCATTTTTCTTTCTTTCCCTTCACAAACCTAAACATAAACAAATAGCCATTCCCTAAAATTTTTACTTGTTTTCCCTTACTTTCCCTTCTTTTTTTTATTTTTTATCTCAAGCTCCAAACACAGATAAAATATTTTTGAAGTTTGAATGATAAACTTACACTCAAACGAAAAACCATTGACTTGTTTCAATTGATATATAAGGAATTGAAATAGCGTTCGATTATAAATTTAAAGAGGGGGATAACAAAGAAAAATAATGTTAAAAAATGGGAAACAGAGAGTACTATTGTTCATGTGATAACAAATAAATTCTATTTTTGTGTTCTTTTTATAATTATGATGTTATATTTAGAGGAAAGAGATAGGTATATTTTTCAAAGAAAATGTGTAAGAGAGATAATCGCAGAACTCTCTCCTCCTTTTTTTTTATTTGAGGAACACTAGGAATACTTGCATTATACATATACTATTACCTACGAAAAATGAGAATGTAGAGTTTGGGTTCAAGCCTTAGAAATGAAAGAAATGAGGAGAGTGGAGCTTGAACTCGTGCCATGAGCAGGGTATTGAGAGTCCTAGAACATCCATTCGCAATAGATTGCGGAACTCTCAAACTCATACAATTGTCATCTACAAACCAGCCAAATCTGGCAAAATAATATTTTATACTAAGTAACCAATATGAGAATCATTGTGTCTCGAAATGAAACACTTCACTTCTAGAATAACTCCCACTGGTGTCAGGTGCCTTAGAATGATTTCTGGCATTTTATGGAGTGGAATGATGATTACTTAAATTAAAAGAAAAAAAAATGAAAGGAAAAAAAGTTTGTGAACTTTATATTTTGAGCACCACAAAAGGATAGTCAAGCCTAAATATTTAGTGACGCAATTTCTCAATATATCAATTATCAACTCCTTTGCAAATAATGATAACAATAATGATCAGAATCACTACGAGCAGTAGTTATAAAGACTAATAACACGGACGAATAAATCACCGAAAGTTCACAAGCCTAAGGTCACTCTCTCTCTTGGTTTTCAAATGTTAAACACTAAAAGAAAAAAAAAATAGTGAAGTTAGATAGACAAAACTTCTTAGTGATTTGACATTTAAATGTGGCTAAGATATATTATTTGATTCAACTGAAAAGTCAGATATTCTAATTTATACATTTCTATGTATTTAGAGGGGATAACTATCTATTGTACTAGATTTAAGAATAAAGCTTTCAATATTCAAGTTGAGGTTCTCTTTCTTGTTTGTTTGTGAACACCCCGCAATTTGGTAAGGACCGTAATCCATTCAAATTCTTATCGTGCAATAATATGATCCAAGAAACATTTACGTGTATTTCTATCCATCTATAATACAAAAGTGCCAAGATGAACAGTAACTTTTCAACATCGTCTTCTAATGCATTTTGTGTTTTTAGAAGTCTTTGTCGCCAACTATGTTTTTGATTTCTTGGCAAAGGTGGCGCTTCCAGTAGGTTTAGTGTATGTGCATAATGTTTTGATGATTTTGGCTGTTTAAAAAAAGGATAAATTACAAGGACATCCCCTCAACATTTACGAAAATACAAGAACCTCTTATAACATTTTAAATTTACACTGACCTCCCTCATCAGAGTTGTTGGCTAAACAACTATTAACGAAGTATTAAAATTACCTTACTACCCTTACACTTAAAAATGTTATTTTCCTAAAATTATTTTATTTAAAAATTAAACTAAAACCCTTACTAGGTCTAGCTTATTCCTCTTCATTCGTCTCCTCCCCCTCCCCCCGTGAACCACCACAGGCATATATATAGATATATTTTTATATCTATTGTCATATATATTGTTACTCCATTACAATGAAAAACCTCCATAAAAATTCAATAGTTCGAGTACAACTCCTACCACCAATGGCTTCTCCGCCGTGTAGTCCGACCATAAAATTCTGGGCAAAGGCAGCCATGCTCTGGTCTACAAGGGCATCCTCCACAACGGTCGTCTCGTCGCAGCAAAAAAGCCCTATGAAGGCATCAACTCTAACCTAGATTCGCCTTCTACAATGCCAACGAAGTCGAGATACTCTCTAGACTCCACAGCCAAAAGGTTGTCAATTTGGTGGGGTAGCAACCCAAGTGATCGACTCTGGGTGCTCGCCTTTACCCAACACAGCCTGTTGTACCCAACCATCACGCAACCCCTCCCCATATACTTCTCAACCCAAGTGATCAACTCTTGGTGGTCGTCTTTACCTGCCACTACAGAAGACCAATTTTGGGCAATAAGCAACCCTATTTTGGGTTAGTGTCAATAGATATGAATTTTGAATTTGTTTTGGGAAAAAGTTTGGTAGATTTGGTTTCAAATTTCTCAATACCTAGTGCTTAAACCTAGTGATTCAGTTGGGAAAATGTGGAGTTGTTGGTTTTAATATTGTGAATCTGTACTAGTTTTTGTAGTTCAAGTTTGTGTGAAAATGGTTAGGCTTTTATATTGTTTGGCCATGGTTTCATGAACACATTTTTGGGTTTGGGCTGTTGTTGTTAGTGGTGATGGCGAACCAGTAGAGAGAGAAAATGATGCAGGGTATATTGTTATTTTAGTCAGTTTTTAATTTGAATAATAAAGAGTAAATGAGTCATTAAACTATATTATTAAGCTTGTGTCAACAATTGCCGTTTGGTCAACTAACGGTTGACCAACGGAAGGGGAAATTGGTTAAAGAAATTAATAAAGTAAGAGAGATCAATGTAATTTTAAAATGTTGTAAGAGGTTTCTGTATTTTTTTAAATGTTGAAGGAAGATCAGTGTAATTTACCCTTTAAAAAAGTCAACTGTTTAAAAAATTCAAATGTCTTGATAGTGGTAGTGTCGTATTGTGGAGTGAAAGTTTATTCTCTGTATAGACTTTGTGAAGAGAAGTTGCTTGGTTTTGAAGTGTATGGAGCTAATGGCTCCAAATCCCTTTGTTTCTCCTTTGTGTGCCTCACCTATCATTGTTTTCTTCACTTCACTTCGATTCTCTTCTCTGTTTCAGCGCCTGTCTCTATTTCTTGATTTATCTCTCCTATTCAGTTCTAAATTTCTTCAACTTCTTAGCTTCAAATTTCATTGATTTTGAACGATTCTCACAGATGGTGTCCTTTTCTTTATGGAAGGCCTCTTACTATTGTTCGAATGAGTGAGACGCACCCTGCTTAGTCTGCTTCATCTCAACTTCTCTAGTGTCGTTTTTCTATTTAGAAAGAGAAGCTCTCTCCTAAAATCTACATCTACAAATTTAAGAGCACATGGGGGTTGGTGGCTCACCCTCTTTACTTTTCTTTCTTTGGAACTATACATCTCTTTATACACATTTTGAACTAGGGTTTTCATCATACAGTTTATTTTGAGTTTTTGAACTGTGATTTAGTTTATAATATTTGTAGGAAAATATAGTGGGTATACGAAATACCTTATATGAATAACAATATGATGTATGGATCGCCTTTGCTTGCTTTACAAGCCTTTCATGCAACACGTGCAATACACCACAAGTCAATCCAAGATCTCCTTGTATCTTTCTCGTCGTACAGTAGAGAACTACTAGAGTCCAATACGAAAAACACATGTTCCAAATCCTAAGATACTGAGATGGTAACTCTAGAGAGAACGAGAGAGAAAAAGTAATTTAGAGAGAGAGAGTCTAATAATACGTAAATTCTACTCCTAATACAATCTGTGTATAACAAATATACACCATGATAAAGATAAGACTCATTTATCTTTATCTTCTATGAGTTCAAATTTAATAAGGATAGCTCATTATCTCCTTATCAATAGGAGGTGAGATATATACTGAATATATATTCATGTGCCCATGTGGACATACCGTGGGCCCCATGCAACATCTCCCACTTGAACACAAAGGGCATCCATAATCTCATCTTATAAATCTCTCATCCTGTTCAGCTCCTCATACAAGAAAATGGAACGTGCGACAAACGAGAAAGGTACCAGTGAGGAATGTTATATTAAGTTACCATCTAACTAACAACACTACAATTCAATCATCTCGTGTATACCCCAAATCACCAAACCACACCAGATCTTGCACCTCTAACCCCTCATGTAACTAATACAGAATCATGCAAAACCTCTCGATGCATTTGTGCTCATGATCATATCAAAAACTAATATTAACACAATCGCTCAGGCTATGAGCAACAAATCATAAGTGTGATGTCAAATGATCTTTTCTTAGCCACTTATGTCAATCCATCTACACTTAACTGCTTTTCTAGACATGCTCTGCTGGATCGTATTCCTCGTAACCCTTGGATAACATGCTAAAATAGCAATATCAAGCTTCAAATTCATGACATAATGCTAAGTCTCAAAGGGTATAGACTTGGACTTAAAGTCCATGGGGCTCACATAGTGACAAAGTAGGGATTTGTTTTGTCACTCCCACAATGGTCGTCTTATAACACATACAGTATGACATGTATGCTATAATGGAGCTCCCACTTAGGGTCTGTCATACTCCAACACCATACGGATCTTAGTCTAGTCGCTCTCACCGGCGCCTAACTTGAGCTTCTCGAGAATCTCACATCCAAATTTTTACAGGCTTCATGGAGGTGTGGATAACTCCATGTTCGACTCATATAGTCTCATCTTAGCTCTTACTAAGGCGATATTTTAAATAAACATCAACCCTTGGTCGCTTTCTAAGTGCCAAGAAGATCACATTATCATGGTACCTATGTGATCATTTAGTATCTCCTCCTACTCGCTATCTCAGCGCTAGGGCGATCGCCCATGTGAAAGGGCTAATCATAAAGCCTGGTGACATCTACTCATAATACAAGATATGTGCACTAACTAAATCAAGTATCAATCATGCCCATTAAATGAAAACTTATCTCATAATGCATATGATATAATCCAAAGCGTCCAACAAAATAAGCATATCAAACCCTACATAATCCCAAACCCCTAACATGCCTATGAAAAACATCTCCGGCAATGGGTTTAGTCAATAGATCAGGAATCATATCGCTAGTCGAGACATGCCTTAGGACCACTTGCCCTTGCACAATGATATCTCGAATGAAGTGGTACCGAGTATCAATGTACTTAGTCTTACCATGGTACTTGGGATCCCTTGCATAAGCTATAGCGGTTGTGCTATCACAATGAATCACAACAACCTCATCAAGATGCCATGTGATGCTGAAGCTCTACAAGAATCTCCTCAACCATATAGTCTCCTGAACAGTAGTAGTACATGTCATATACTCTGACTCCATGGTGGATAGGGAGACACACTGTTGTTTCTTGCTACACCAAGAAATAACTCTACCTCCGAGTATAAAGGCGTAACCCATGACGAATTTACGCTTATCTCTATCAATAGATCCATTTGCAGCACTGTATCCGGCCAATCTAAGACTACCACCTTGGTAGCATAAAACGAGGTCTGCAGTATCTTGCAAATACCGAAATATCCTCTTAACTGCAGCCCAATATACAGCTCTTGGATTACTTTGATATCAGTTGACCATAGCAATTGCAAAACATATGTCGGGTCGAATACACATCATAGCATACATCAGACTGTCGACTATACTAGCATATGGAACATTGGCCATTTGCTTCTTCTCTTCCTCTATCTTAGGACACTGCTCAATGCTAAGAATTTGACCCTTATCCATTGGAGTGTGTATGAGTCTTGAATAGTGCATACGATGTGATATCCCAAACCTCTATTTATTTATATTAATGAGAATTTCTAGCATATGCCATGTTTAATGTTAATTATTTCTTCTTTTGGGTCAAAAATGACCAATGGGAGCCTATGGTGTAACTTAAACCTATAGGTGAGACACATGAGATTATTCCCATGTGTATCATCTTTTATACACATAAGTGCACACAACTCACACATGTTCGACCGATTGAGAAGGAAGAAAGGGAGAAAAGGAGAAGAGAAAGAGGAGGAAGAAGCTTAAGGAAGATCTTGAAGCAATAGAAAACTTAACCAAACTTGAAGAAAGGTAAAGTTCCATTTTCTTCTCCAATGGTATATGTGTATATATATATATCTTTGTGGGTTATGTTGTTGGGTTGTTGTGGGTGAATCTTTTGAGTCCTAAATTAGCTAAGTATAGAGTGTTGTAAACCCCATTGAAAGATTTGAGAGTTTGGGATTGAAATCCCCAACTTATGCAAGTTAGGGCTTAAATTCCTAAAACCCTAGATCTCTTCGATTTTCTTGTTTAAAGTGTTTCATTTTGTGTTATTGGGGTCTTCTTGGGTCAATATTTGGATCTTAGAAGCATTGGAAGAGTTTATGAGAGTTTTGATGGAGTTTGGTTTTGATTTGAGTGAGGTTTGGAGATTTTCAAGTTAAAATCTGGGTATTTAGCTTTAGAGTGAACTCCTTAGTTTTTAGAGGCAACTCCTTGTCCTAGTGAACTCCCAGATTTATTTATTTAGCTTGGGAGGCGACTCTTTTATTTTTGGAGCCGACACTTTTGTTGGCCCAAGCAGGCAACCCAAGAGGGGGGGTGAATTGGGTTTTATAGAATTTTTAACAAGAAATTCAACTAAAAAATCGTTTATGGATTTTAGAAACAAATAATCAAAGTACATGTATCAAGCAAATGAAGTGTACATTAAAACAAGTATTTGCAAGCATGCATAATGAGCAAGTAAGCAAAACAGAGGCAGAAGAAATATGCACCAGATTTATAGAGGTTCGGCCAACCTTGCCTACGTCCTCTCTTCTTTGATCCTTTCGAAGGAATTCCACTATGCAATACACCTTACACAGCCGCTGGTTGTGCCACGAGTGCCCAGCTCACTCTTTACAAAAGCTTCTTCCCAAGCTTTCAAAACCCAAGAGATTTTGTCCAAGCTTCTCTTAAACTTACAAGTGTTTTTCCCAAGAACACTTAAACTTACAAGGCTACAAACCCTCCCAAACAAGAATGAATGAAGATTATACAAAGAGTGACTCTCCTAGTGAGTATACAAATGAATACAACTCAATGGATAACTTTAAACACTCAGCAAGAATATGTAACAGTTAGGTGCAGGTGATTTTCAGCTTTGAAGCACTTGATATGAATGGTATGATTGCTCTTCCCTTTTCTTTGAAGCTGTATATATCTCAAATATATAGGTATGGATCGATTCTAGCCGTTGGAGAAGTATGGGAGAAGATTTGGTTGTGTTTGTGCCCATACCGTCTGTCAGAAAACTAGCCGTTAGAGTCTAGGAGTCGACTCTTTTCACAATGAGTCGACTCTTTTTGCATTTCAGCAGATTTTTCAAGTTTCTGTCCAAATGAGTCGACTCTTTTGTCCCAGGAGTCGACTCTTTTCAGCAGTCTGCAGAATTGTTTGTTCTCTGTTGCAATGAGTCGACTCTTTTTGGCCAGGAGTCGACTCTTTTAAGCTTCCAGCAGAATTCCAAGGCTCTGTTCGAATGAGTCGGCTCTTTTAACTTGAGGAGTCGACCCTTTTTCCAAAAACCCATATTTTTGCAACTTTTCTTCATTCTTTTTCAAAGCTTCCAATCTCTTCAAGGATCATCTAAAAAGGCTTTTTAAAGCTTGCAAACACTTCTTCAAGATTAGATGACTCCAAGAACATCTTCAATCCATTCAAGGTGAGTTTTCTTCATTTTCATCACTTGTAGAGCTCTTCCATTATCATAGCTTCATCTATTGATTCAAGTCTTCTTCAATATCTTCAAGAGAGCTTCCATGACTTAGAATCTTCATTTCTTCAAACAACATGGCTTCTCCATGGACTTCAACAACTCAAGAAAGCATTTCAAATCTTGTGATTCCTTCCATGTCTTCAAGACATCTTTACATCTTCTAAGAAAACTTCCATATTTTGAGTTGGTATCTTTTTCTTCCATTCTTGCAAGATATCTTCAAGTACTCAAAGTCTTCAATCTTCTAAATCAAGACTTTGATCATTTTCATTCTTCTTCTTTGATATCCATCATCTTCATTCCCTTATAAAATCACCATTGTAGAATATACTATTCTTTCATGCTTATCAATCTTCAATCTAGGATTTTCATCAACTTGAGAATCCTTTTTCTTCTTATAATATCACCTTTGTAGAATACATCACTTCATCATGCTTTTCATCATAAGTCCTCTATTATGATAAGCTTCAAGTCAAGATCTAATTAATAATTCATCTGCACACTAAGTAGAATTATTAGATCATTTAACCATGTTTTGTTATCATCAAAATCAAGGCATTGACTCAACAACTTTTGCCCAGAGAACTCCCAAATTCGTTTCTTTAGCTCAGGAGGCGACTCTTTTGCTTCTGAAGCCGCCCCTTTGGTCTAGTGAACTCCCAGATTCGTTTCTTCAGCTTAGGAGATGACTCCTTTGTTTCTAGAGCCGACACCTTCGTCCAGCCCTTGGTTTCACTTTTTAGCTCAGACACTGTTTCATAAAACGGGCATAACTTCTTCATCCGAAATGTGTTTTTAGCCTATAACCTATCAAATTAAAGTCCTTCAAGCCTATTTTCGAATGGAACTAACCTAGAGTGTGAAATCTTCCTTGAGAGGAGTGTTGAGACGCAATGAAGGAGTCGATGTCCCGGTTTCCATGTTTAAACCTCAACATTATGTTCTCGTTTTACGTTATTGCTTTTCCTTGGAGTCTTGTATTGATACTTCCACACTTCTATGTGCATTTTGTGTAGGAACACCTTGTCTACCACCCATACTATCGGAGAGAGGTGAGTAACGATATGCCATGAGTAAAACTCTATTAATTTCCAAATGTTTTAAATTCACCTACATATCATGCAATGTTTTCCATATATTTTCAATGCATCAATGTTTATGTTCAAGTATAAATGTCATGCCTAGAAATTCATGCAAGCTATACTTATGTTATGAATGAAAATCATGGACTATAATGTTTAAATAAAAGAGATGCTAAGTTTCCAATGTATGGTGCTAACTCGGGTCTTCTCGTGGCAAGACCTTAATCTAGCCCGATAGTGCTACGATAAGGGACAGGAAATAAACTATCTATGTTGGGAGACTTACCTGGCCTAAAGAGCCTTAGCGTGACCTACATGGTTACTATGGAGCCTAACTCATATGTCGAGTTGTAGCACACTTATGTTTTGAACTGAGAGCTATGATATGTTCACATGTTTTACGACAAGATATGAAATGTTACATCAAGAATAATATTATTTTGCATCTCTTCTTATGATACTATGTTTTGAAATGTTAAAATGTTTCAAATGATGGTTACGCTACCTATGAGTTCCAAGTCTACGCTTTAAACGTTCAAAAGCTCATTGCTTATGCATAAACAATTATCTATCCTTGTACGCTGGATATAAATGCTAGTCCATGATATTTTCTCGCTCATGCATCATTGTTATTCACTAAGCATTAGTTTACGTTTCCTCAAATGATTTTCAAGTAGCCAATCCGGGAGGCCCTAGAACGAGGCCATACGTGGATTTTGAGCTACGACCCACGAGCCTATGTTTTGTATTATGTTTGAGGGTTGGACCCAATATTTTCTAATGATATAATGCTATAATTTCGTTGGACCTTGATTTGGTCCTTATGTATATTATGTTTTGGATTAGGCACAGCTCTACCATGTATGACATGGATTATGTTTTCAAGTTATCAAAAGTTCTATTTTCTGCAATTATGCATCATTCTAAATGATTATACACAGGTGATCAACCAGTTTATGTAATGCGGCCTTGGGTAGCCTTGCTATTGGCTGGTCATGTATCCCATATCCACATAGTCGGGGTCATGGGCGTGACATACGAAATCGTTCTAAAATCTTCTTTATGTTAGTCTCTTAAGACAAACTAAGAAGCCTCTTAGACCGATTTCTTGAGATCTTAACCCCAAGCACATATTTCGCTTGACCCATGTCCTTCATCTCAAATGTGGAGGACAGCCACTCTTGAGTGGCAATAATCATCTTCATGTCATTTCCAGCTAATAAAATACCGACCATATAAAGCGAGAGAATAAGAAATTTATTCTTACTCTTTTTAATATACACGCAGTGGTCCTCTTCGGTCATCATAAAGCCTATAGAGATAGTAGCTCGATGCAACCGAAAATACCACTACCTAGACGAATGTTTCAAGCCCTAGACGATTGTTTCAGGCTATAGATGGAGCGCTTCAAGCGACGAACCTTACGCTCTTGTCCCTCTGCCTGAATACCAATAAGTTGATCCATACAAATCTTTTCCTCTAGGTCTCCATTGAGAAATGTTGTCTTCACATCCATTTGGAACAATTCCAAATCTAAATGTGCAATGATAGCTAGCATTAGGTGAATGGAGGCAAATCTCACCACAAGGGAGAACGTCTCCTTATAGTCTATACCTTCCTGTTGGGTATAAGCTTTAGCCACAAGACGGGCCTTATACTTGTCAATTGACCCATCAGCCTTGCGCTTGATCTTTAAGACCCATTTGTTGCCAATGGTCTTACGCCCAGGTGGAAGATCAACCAACTCCCATATATTATTCTTAGTCATTAAGCTCATCTCTTCTTGTATAGCAACTGGCCATTTCTCAGAAGCAGGTGAAGTTATAGCTTCAGCATACGAAGCTAGCTCATCAACATCCACAGATATACATATGAAGGACTCTCCTTAAATATCGAAGCGGTGACGAGGAACTATTCCTCGAGTGCTTCTACGTAATTGTGAATCAAGAGAGTCATATAATGGTATACTTCCACTAGGTAAGGGATCGCTCCCACTATCTCCGGCAACTACAGGATGAGGTTGGATTTCCTCATCATGCCTATGAGATAAAGGTGTGTCTTGCTGGGGTTCCTTTAACTCATAGAGTTCAAGATCCCCTTTAAGTTCACTAATGCTTGGAAAATCCTCCTCTAAGAAATCAACATCGCATGACTCAATCTCAGTCATTCCCCCATCTGGGTGTTCACCATACATAATATAGCCCTTAGAATGTTTTGAATATCTAATAAAAACACATATATTAGCTCTAGGGCCTAATTTTCCATACTTATGGGAGGAATTGTGAACATAACCAGTAGATCCCCATAGGCACAAGCCATCCAAGTTAGGCTACGCATCTTTTCATAACTCATATGGAGTGGTTGAAACTGACTTTGAAGGCACTCGGTTAAGGATGTAGGCAGCAATCAAAAGAGCATCTCCCCAGAAACTTATTGGGAGGTTTTCTTATGCCATCATTGACCTAACCATATCTAGAAGAGTACGATTCCTTCTATCTGTAACACCATTTTGCTGTGGAGTGCCAAGAATCGTTAACTGCCTGTGTATCCCTTTTTCATTACATATATCTTTGAACTGATCAGACAAATATTCTCAACCTCTATCAGTTCGAAGAACTTTCAAAGTCTTTTCTTTCTGATTCTCAACCTCTACTACAAAGCGTTTGAAACAGTCCAAAACCTCTTAGCAGCGAAACAACAGAAATACTGAAAAAAATCAAGAGACGTCATCTATAAATGTAATAAAGTAGGATGCGCCATGTAGTGTCTTGACATTCATTGGTCTACATATGTCAAAATGGACTAGCTCTAACGGATGAGAAGCCCTAATTGCCTTGCCAAAAGGCTTTCTACATGACTTTCCAGCTAAACAAGGCTCACAAATAGGTAGGCTTACTTTGGCAAGAGAGCCCAAAAGCCCTTCTCTAGCCAGTCTAGCCATTCTTTCTTGTCCTATGTGACCAAGTTTAGCATGACATTTAATTGAATCAGTCATCATATTAGAAAAAGAAGAAGATGTAACACAAATAACAGAATTATTTGAATCCAAATCCAATATAAAGAAATCATCCTTTAATGTACCATGACCATAAAGCTCACTATCGAGATAAATAGACAAACTACTGTTCTCGAATTGGAAAGAAAATCCTAATTGCAATAATGAGATAATTGAAAGTAGATTATATCGGGCAGTGGATGCATGAAGCACATCATAAAGGAGCAAATTGCGCCCAGTGCGCATCTTGAGCTGATAAGTTCCAACTCCCAGGACATCTTTCTGCGCTCTATTTCCCATAATCACCTGGTGTCTACCCGCCAGGACCCGACGGTAATCTACATATCCAGCTTTATCTCTCGCTATGTATTTGGTTGCTCCTGTGTCTACAATCCAACCAAGGAGACAATTAGTCACAAAGATATGCGAGCAAACAAAAATATTAAGAGAGCTAGAATCAGGTTTACCTTCTTCTGCTCAGTACAATCCTGAACAAAGTGACCTTTTTGTCCACAGTTATAGCACTTCAGCTTGAACTTATCTTCTTTCCACCACGCCTGCCTCTATGACGTTTGAACAATCTGCCATCTTTTGGTGTTAGATTCTTTGGTTTTTCTTGTCTAGCTCCACCTCACTGTCCATTGCGTTAGGGCTTGTAACCCCTACAATGTCTAGCTTGAGCGACAAGTGCAGTGCTGCGGATTGCATCTACACACTCTGCCTCAAGCTTTAAATGACGAGATATGTTATCAAGGTTCTTGATCCTCTCATTGTGCGTAAGCACAAGTTTTACCTGTCCCCATGTAGGTTCAGGTAAGGACTGAATAACAACTAGAATTTGATGCTCGTCTGTGAGATCATTGCCAGCTGCTTTCATCTCTTTGATTATAGTAGACATCACCATAAGGTGCTCAGTCATAGTATGCTTTAGGTCCATTACATACTTATTGAACCTCAGAGTCAAGGCACGCAACCGAGTGGCAATGGTGCCACCATACTTAAGACGCAACTGTTCCTATATTTCTTTGGTAGTGAGAAATTTCTCAAATTCCCCCATGAAGTCATCATACATGCAGCTTAGCATAGTAAAGTGTGCAGTTTTGTCCCTCTTAAACTAAGTGTCATAAGCCTGTTCATCACGGTGATGCTGGGCCATGCTGCCTGACTTAGGCGAAGTCATGCTTTTGGTCAGATGGTCAAGCAACTCTTACTCATTGAGGAGATACTGAACCTTTCTCTGCTAGATATCATAGTTTTGTCCATCAAGTTTCTCTCCCTTATTGAGGTTAGCAATTATGTTTTTTGAGCCCATTGCACCACATACATTGCCCAAAGAATTAATAAGGTATAAATCTATAATATTTTATCTTAAATCCAATTAAACTACCAAATTCTTTCCTACGTCAAAAGATCAAAAATTTTACATTTTTAGGTGCTAGTAATCATCTCCCATGATGTAAGTTAGAATTAAATGTCCAATTAATTTAGAATAAAATATGAAAAACTATTCCCTTTTTCCACAATGTCAATTTATAAGCATATAATAAAAAATTGAGTCCAAGTTAAGACTCTATTGGCAATTTGGTGCATCATGCCAAAATAATTCAATATATACAAATTTGGTGCGAAACACATCCCCTTACAAGGCTTCTTATAAATAATTAAAAATAACATCCCTTTTTTACAAATGAGAAAAACCTACTACATCAAATCTAATAAACAATTGAGCAAATAGGGATGCCGCACCTCCTTTGTATCCAATGAATTATTTTGTGACAACAATAAATAAATAACATACATTCATCACATGAGCACCTCAAAATGCCAATGTGATCTCCATTCTATTCCATACATAACACACATTGGTCACTTGAATGGAGGGTAACCACACTCACCACCTATGGGAATGGGTATATGGTCCAAAAATAATTCTAAGGTGTCAAAACATAGTGTGGCCATGTGGCACGCAAAATATCACTTCATTATGCAGTATATAATTAAATCAATGTGATCAAAAATAATTTAAATGCTACTACTGCAATAAATATGATGTAATGACCCTAGAAAAAAATTTAGAACCATTAGATTATTTTAAAACTCATATAAAATCATTTTTCTAAAAAACTATTATTTATTTATCTAGAAAATAATAAAATATTTTTTAAAGGGTATTTATGTCAAACAAAACACACAGTTGTGACGTACATGTTAAAACGAATCTATAGAAAAAAACAGCGTAAAAATCGAAACTCATAGGCCCTATAACGCGCTATACGTGCAACTCATACACGTGCACTAAAATTGCCGGTTATAATGTGTTACAACACCATGTGGCAGAGCTAGATTCGCTAATTCAATTACATAATCATGCGTGTATTTGTGAGGGCATTTTGGAATCACATCTAAGTGACATCACTATCGATGTCACATGATGATATATGCATGACATCATTAATAAATTGTGCAACACTAAGCTGCGAACCTAGCTAGCACTGTACTAAACACGCCTAATGTCAGCCATGAACGAAATCGACAGATTCGCTATTCTGCAAGCTCTAGTTCGGGCCTCTGTTTCTCACTCATTTGAGATTGATTTTTCACAAACTTTATATGGACAAAAAGCTCTCATAAGATAGAACATATCTGTACAAATTTTGAAGTTTGAAAAACTAATTTTTTGATTCAAAAATAAGGCCAAATTTTCAGATTTATCATAAGTTTTCGTAAACTTTATATCGAGATTTCTCTCAAATTGTGTAACAAAAAAATATGAAATTTTAAGGGTGAGTTCCTGACACTACAATAAACATTTTGATATAAATTTCGTCACTCGAAACTCAATATACAAAAATACGCTATTAACACCCAAAGGTATGCACGCATGGAAAATATAAATATTCATGGCATATTATAAACAAAAGACAAGCAGAACAACGCTCTGATACCAATGTAGGAAAATATGGTGGGTGTACGAAATACCTTATATGGATAACAATATGATGTACGGATCGTCTTTGTTTGCTTCACAAGCCTTTCACGCAACACGTGCAATACACCACAAATCAATCCAAGATCTCTTTTGTGTCTTCCTCGTAGTACAGTAGAGGACTACTAGAGTCCAATACGAAGAACACACGTACCAAATTCTAAGGCATTGAGATGGTAACCCTAGAGAGAACTAGAGAGACAAAGTAATTTAGAGAGAGAGTCTAATAATATGTAAGTTCTACTCCTGATACAATCTGTGTATAACAAATATATATCATGATAAAGATAAGACCCACTTATATTTCTTTTCTAATAGTTCAAATCTGATAAAGAATGTTCATTATCTCCTTATCAATGGGAGGTGAGATATATACTGAATATATATCCATGTGCCTATGTGGACATACCGTGAGTCCCATACAACAATATTTATATAGTTTATTAGTTTTAGACATCACTAATGTCGCACCCCAATTTGGGCCCACCCACTTCTTGTAAGGGAGATGAGTTCATAATCAATCACTTTAATTTTACTACATCTGTGTCCCACCGATGTAAAGGATTTATGTCTGCATTAGCGTCTTTTATCTTGCAAAGGTCACCCAAGAATTGTGTTTTCACAAACATGTTTTTTTATGAAAATCATAGTTTTAATGCAAAAGACATTGTGTAGTTTGCTTTGAAAAGCGTGCATGTTTTTAAAAAGCACATTATGGTTTGACTTTTGTTTTGGTCTATTATTAGGTTTAGGTTTGAGGGTTATGTTACATGATGGGGAACACATTAAACAACTAATACTAATATAAAATTGGCACCAAACTCATGTCTCTTGGGATCTTAAAAGTGGGGATACTTCATCCCTGGGTTACACGAGGGATCGACATCATTGTTTTTTGCAATTTTAATTGATTTAAACTGGGCTTTTTGAAAGAGTTTAGAGTCCCAACCTGACATTTAGGTTGTGCCAAATCACTTAAAACAATGTTTTTTTTCTTCGTAAAACATGAAATTTTGTTAAAGGTCATGGTTTCAATGCAAAAAATATGATATGCATATTTGAAAAATGCTTCTTTTGTTCTAAAGGTATTTATGCCAACTTTGAAAGGCCTTTGATGTTTTAACTTTATTTTGGTCTATACTATCAAGTTTAGATTCAGTGGTTTTAGTACGTGTTAGGAAGCCACATTACCCAACCTCGCCCAAAATTTGGCCTCATATCTCACTATTGCAACCTCTTTTTTAGGTGTCCTAAACAAATCATCATTATTTATTTTGTGTTTGCATGCACTATGTCGTTTGTGTGCAGTGTCAACTTACAACGTAATGATTTGATAGGATTATACATTGTGTTTGTGTGCAAGTGAAGTGTATGCACTGATGCAGTTAGCATGACGGCTATACTGTTGATGAATGCTATGTTTTGATTGAGTCTACAAATGATACCATGGACTGCCCACAAATCTGATGTGGAAATTAGGTCAAACGTAACTATACTCTTGATGAATTCTATGTTTTAACCAAGTCTAAAAACCAAATTCAGACTGACTACATATCTTGGCATGTAAGAATAAGGTCAAACTTAGCTCGGATTGGACTTAAAAGGTATTCAAACCAGTTATAAAATATTTCCCACTCCTTGGGGAGAGTGTAAATGAATTCTCCTGCTTTTTGAGAAAAAAGGTGACAAGGGTTTTTTCACTTCTCAAGGAAAAGGTAACTAAGCCTAATTAGTTTGGTTAACTGTTTTTGGAAGATAATGATACCACAAGACTTATAGGTTTTAAAGGTGGTGATGCCCTATTCTAGAGATAGAATTTCAACTTGGGGAAAGGATGACTGTTAGGCTGCCTACGTCTCTAAGCAAAGCAAGAATTAGGTTAGACATAGTATAGACTAGCCTGGTTTTGGAAAGAGCCTTGCACCACTTAGCTTTTCGGTCTAATAAAAAGGGTTACAAGAATCGTGATTCATTGACCATGTCTTAATGTATGATGGAAAACTGAATTGGAAGATTTGTTTTGTGCAATTTTTTCAGCTGGTTTTACCACTTCAAAAGGACTGACATGGTTCACAGCAAAATCTGGAGTTTGTAATAAAGAGGTTTCAGCTGGCAGCAACAATAAAGCATATGCACACTACGGACCAAAGTCGAAATTTTTCTTGAGAAAACAAATATTTCTATAAAAATGGAATTTTCATTATTTTGACAATATATTTTTTTTGGTATAGAGGGTCTGCTTGCGGTAATCGTACAACATATGTATTGTCACGCCCTATAACCCGGCCTATACAAATTTGGGATATATGACCAGCCAGTAGCAAGGCTACCCAAGGTCGTATTACATAAACTGGTTGATCACCTGTGCATAATTATTTAGAATGATGCATAATTGTAGAAAATAGAACTTTTGATAACTTGAAAACATAATCCGTGTCATACATGGTAGAGTTGTGCCTAATCCAAAACATAACATACATAAGGACCAAATCAAGGTCCACCAAAGTTATAGCATTATATCATTATAAAACATTGGGTCTAGCCCTCAAACATTATACAAAACATAGGCCCGTGGGTCGTAGCTCAAAATCCACATATGGCCTCGTCTTAAAGCCTCCCAGATTGGTTACCTAAAAATCATTTGAGAAAATACAAGCTAATGCTTCATGACTAACAATGATGAATGAACGAGAAAATATCATGGACTAGCAACTATATCCAACATACAATGATAGATAATCATTTATGTATAAGGAAATGAGCTTTTGAACATTGAAAGCGTATGCTTGGAACTCATAAGTAACGTAAACATCATTTGAAACGTTTCAACATTTCAAAACATAGTATCATAAGAAGAGATGCAACATAACATTATTCTTGATATAGCATTCCACAACTTATCGTAAAACATGTGAACATATCATGGTTCTCGGTTCAAAAAATAAGTGTGCTATAACTCGACATATGAGCTAAGCTCCATAGTAACCATATAGGTCACGCTATGGCTCTTTAGGCCAGGGACTTCTCCTAACATAGATAGTTTATTTCCCGTCCCCTACAGTAGGACTATCGAGCTAGATTAAGGTCTTGCCACGAGAAGACCCGAGTTGGCACCATACATTGAAAACTTAGCATCTCTTTCATTTAAACATTATAGTCCATGGTTTTCATGCATAACATAAATATAACTTGCATGCATTTGAAATAAGACATTTGTAATTGAACGTAGCATTGATGCATTGAAATGTATGGAAAACATTCATGATATAGAGGTGAGCTTAAAACATTTAGAAAATACTAGAGTTTTACTCATGGCATATCGTTGCTCACCTCTCTCCGATAGAACGGGTGACAACAAGGTACTCCTACACAAATGCACGTAGAAGCAAAGAAATATCAATATAAGACTCTAAGGCAAAGCAATAACACATAAGTCATGACTAAGCACATAAACCCCTTGACTCCGACTCAACAACACCTCATTCTCACAATGGGAGAGCAAGGCTAAACTCTAGGACAAAGCCCCGATGTAAAATAAGAACATGAAGTTGAGGTTTGAACATGAAAGCCGGAATGTCAACTCCTTCATCGAGTCCCAACCACCTCTTAAAGATGAGTTCACACCTAAGGCTAGTTCTATTTGAAAATAGGCTTAAAAGCCTTTAATTTGATAGTTCACAGGCCAAAAACACATTTCGGGTGAAGAAATTACGCCTCACGGAAGGTGGACTAAAATTTTAGAAAACAATGTTATTGGCATGGATTTTTGGTCAACTTCAAACACCTATATCTCTCAATCTATAAGAAATTAGAAAACAAAATTTATATGGGTACAAAGGTCTATGAGTTTAGTTTCTAATGCTTCAAACGGTGCATCAATCTGAGTTTTTTAAAGAAAGTTATGCCCATTTTACTAAACAGTGTCCGAGCTGACAGACCGTTCGAACGCCCAACCGGGAGTTCAAACGCCTAGGCAAAATGAACTGGGAATTCGAATGCCCAAATGGGAGTTTGAACTCCAAGAAGAAAATTGGAAAAACCCCTTCTCTAAGGGTTCGAACTCCCCCCGAGGGAGTTTGAACGCCCAGGCTTATTTCTCACTGTTCAAACTCCATATTGGGAGTTTGAACACCCTATTCTGGGCAATACTTGAAGCTCAACCAAAACACAACCAAACCTTCCCAATACTCTTAGAGCTCAAAGATTAGCGCACAAAGATGATAATAACTTAAAATGAGGGAGAAAGAACAATCAAAACAAAGGGATCTAAAGAAGAAATCAAAACCCTAACATTTCACATATTTCGGGGTTTCAACTCCCAACTCTCCAATCTTCCACTATTGAGCTTCAATCTCTCAAATTCAAAGACAAACCCAACTCAGATATATGCATATATACAAAGACCTAACAAAATCACACAAGATAGATACATAAATATATGTAATTGTAGAGAGAGAAATGAAACCTTACCTTTTTCAAGTTTGGTGAAGTCTTTAATGGCTTCAATCCCTTCCTTCAAGCCCTTCTTCCTTCAATCTCTCCTTCCTTCTTCCCGTTTCTCTCTTTCTCCCTCTCTCCACTGATTTTGGTGTGTGTGTGTTTTATGTGTTATAAGAAGATACACATGGGAAATAATCCCATGTGTCTCACACCTCTAATACAAGATACAACACAAGTTTTCATTAGTCATTTTGACCCAAAAGAAGAAATAATTAACATTAAATATTGCATAAACTAGAAATTCTCATTAATATAATTAAATAGAGGTTTGGGATATCACATGTACTAAGGCCTATAACGAGATTTCTTGCTTTTGCTTTTGAAAAACTTGTATTTTTAAGAAAAAATGACATTTCGCCATTTTGGCGGACCTTGTATTTCTAATACAGAAGATCGTCTTGGTGGTGATCGTATAACATATATGCAAAAGATCATAACGATAGTCTTGGGTTTTTTTTTTTTTTTTTTTTGAAATTGTTATCTTTTGTTTTTACAATTGAGCATTATAATGGTTTATAATAGGACAAAATGTAGATTTTGATGAGTATGCATATGTACTATACAGGCTAAAAGATAAAGTAAGCCACCAGAAACTAAGCCAGAGTAGAAGCAGAAATTTGTGCAATGACAGCTTAAATTGAGATATTAGTCCCTGAAGTGATTTTGGCAGAATTCTAGCATAGTGCAGAAGCCATTTGGTTACCGAAAATCAAGTAGAGTAATGACTAGGTAGAGGCATATCGGAGCATTCTATTATAGAAAAAATTTGGTTCTTGGCACTGCAGTGTCGTGAAAGCCTATTTTTGCCTTTTTTGTTCTTTTGGAACTGCAGTGCCTTCCTCAGTGCACTCATTAGAGTTCTTTGACAAAAGGCAACTCCAAACTGCGTCACGCGTCTTTGATGTCATCTTAATAACCTTAGCACTACCACATGTCAAGATTTAAGAGGGATAAGGCCCTACCTCTAATCACTCGTTCTGATTTAGGTCATTGGATTCTGTTTGGACTGCACCTTTATGGAGAAAATATTAAGTAGGGTTAGGTTGACCAACTAGGGTTGGGTTAACTTAAGGTTGGATTGACTTAGGGTTGGACAACTTAGGGTTTTGGCAAGGGTTTGGAGATGACTTGGGAAGGAAGCTAGGTGCATGTACTTGAAATGGAAACTTTGAAGATCTTTGACTTATGCAAAAAGGAAAGATATGACTTTATTTCCAAAAGGGGAATATTGAATTTTATTTCCAAAAATAGAAGATTGGATTTTATTTTCAAAAGTGAAAGTTTTGATTTGGTTTTCAAAAATGAAAGATTTGACTTGAAATTGCAAAATTAAAATTTTGAATAAAAAATGAAAGATTTGAATTGAAAAAGAAAATATTGGACTTTGTTTCTAAAAATGAAATATTTGATTTGATTCCAAAAATAGAAGATTTAATTTGTTTCCAAAATAAAAAGATTTGATTTTGTTTTCAAAATGGAAGGGTTTAAGAAATCTATGATTTTATATGCAAATCTTTCATGATTTTATGTGAAGCCTTTAGCATGGAAAACTTATGATTTTATGTGACACTTTTTGAAGACAACTCAAGAGAGTTATGTAATTTTAAAAGACATGATGCACCAACGATTTTGTTTGACGCAATTTGAATGCAATAGATGCAAGAACGAAGGTTAAGGGACAAAGCTAGGGTTTTCTAAGATATAAACTTCAAGGGCTTCAAGAAAACAACTCCTGGACCAGTTTTTTAAAAAATCTTCGAGCATGAACTTTAAAGAGGTTTAAAACAATTAGAGTTTGAAAGAGGTTTTTAAGGTTTAAAACCCTAATGTGGCCTTTGAATGCCTTTTTGAATATGCCACTTTCCTAAAGTAATCCTAACCATGAAAAGGCTAGAATCACTTTAGGGTTATGATTTTAAAAACAAGTTAGGTCTTGAAATCCTAATGTGGATCTTAGTGATCACTTTGAATATGTCACTTTCTTAAGGAAACCCTAATCATGAGGAGGTTAGAATCACCCTAGAGTTGTGAGTTTGAAAATAAGAATAATGCATGATCATGACAAGTATAATACACAAGGGGTTGTGAACATATAAGGTTGAAGGTTTCATCACATTGTAAAGGGCCTTAAGACCATACCATTATTGACTCTATGCCTTGATTTTGATGATAACCAAATCTTGTGTTATCTTACTAATGATTTTAATTAGTGTGCAGAATAATAAAAAATGAGTCTTAGACTCCAAGCTGAATAGATATCAAAGGGGATGCACAACAAGCTAAGGATAAGTAATGGAACAAAATAGAAGAATAGCACATATTCAACAAATCAATCTAATAATTTGAATTCGAAGAGATTGAAGGTGCTCAAGGAAGATACATTGAAGACTAAGAAAGAAGGTCTTGAAAGCATCAAAGGTTGTTCAAGTTTATTCAATAAGAAGAAGAATTCAATCATGGATGAGCAATAAAGAGGAATGACAGTTATGCAAATATCAATCCAATAAATTGATTTCGAAGAGATTAAAGGTGCTCGAAGAGGAAATCATCAAGCTTTGGGAGGATACATTGAAATCTCAAAGAGAAGAGTTGAAGGTATCATGATCATTGAAGAAGAAGAATTCAATCTAAAATTGAATTAGAGCTCTTTTAATTGACATCGCTTCTTTAAAGATCATTGAAAAAATTTCTTGATACCCTAAAGAAAAGATCCCTTGAAAAGCTCAAAGCGTTCGAAGTAAAATTGGCCAAGTAAACCAAAAAAGGTCATGCCTGGGTTCAATGAGTCGACACGTGAAGACAGAGGGCAAGATTTGATAAATGCATCTGCAGGTGTCGACACATGGTTTTGATATGTCGACACATGGAGATCAGTGACCAACTACAGCACGATGTGTTGACACATGGTTTTGAGGTGTTGACACATAAAGGCTAGTGATCAATGCCAGCATAATGTGTCGACACATAGAATATAGGTGTCGACACCTGGGTACCAAACGACTACATTTTTAAACATTATATTGGTCTAATCTCGTATTAAATGAAGCCCCAACTATGTCCAATGGCTTAAATTGATTAAGGGCTTTATGTAGAAGACTCCAAATGCATTTATGGACAAGAGATACAACATTCCTCTGATTATTGAGCTAAAAATTCCTCCAACATTAGAAAATTTTCTTTGTCTTCAATAGTTGGCATTTAGTGAGCTATTCAATTCTCATTTACTTTTAATAGAGTGTGTGTACTTCAATTGTATATCTATTTGCTTGTGAGTTAGAATTTGAGCATTCTTTAGTTCAAGAAAAACACTTGTGTAAGTTTGAGAAATATTGGACAAAATTCTTGAGACATTGAAGTTTAGGTGTGAACTTCAAGGAGAGTGAGTTAGGCACTTCAACTGGCCTCCATCTTGTAATTGGATATTGCATAGTGGAAGCAGACTTCAAAGAAACTTGAGATGAGGACGTAGACCACAAGTTGTGGCTAAACCTCAGTAATTCTTGGTGTTTCTTTTTGTGTTTTGGTTTCATTTCTTGCTTGATTATATTGCATTGTATAAACCTTGAGTTACTGTTATATTGCTTAGATTAATTTTAATTAGTCTTAACTGTCATTAGTTTTGAAAAATCCAATTCACCCCCTTCTTGGGTTGCCTTTTGGGCCAACAACCATGATTAGTTAGGCTAAAGGAAGACCCTTGACATGGTAATCTCCCCAAAGATTCCCCTAAGCATGAACCTGAGGTCCTTTCATTTCAAGCATGCAAGAAGAAGGGATAAAAGATAGGGATTAAATGAGAGAATAGTTCAAGTGGACTAGGAGGGAGAAGAGAAAAAGTGGAAGAGCATGAGAGTAAAATAAGAATCCTACCTTATCTTCTACCTTCAATAAAGCTTCAATAGAGGCTTGGCTTAAGCTTGAAGAAGACTTGAGAGGCTTGGAGGCTAAGGAACCTTGAAGAAACTAGGGTTTTGGGAGATTTTCGAGGACTATCTTGAGGGAGGCCGTGTTTCTTTGCGATTTTTCAAACCTAGAATACATTGGGGGTGCACTGTATTTATAAGTAAAAAGTTAGAGGAGGTGGCGTACTCACAGTGACGCCAGGCCAAAATTTGGCCAGCGCCACTAGGAGTGGCACCAGCCCCATATTTTATGGAGATTTGATTTGACTCAACCTTGAGCTGCAAGGCAAAGATTTGGGCGCCACTTCTAATGGCTCCTAGCAATTTTTGGCCTGGCTCCACTACAAATGACTCCAATTGGATTTGGAAAGTTGTCCAGCTGCAAGGCTCGGCTGGAAAAAGGATAGGGGCACTCGAGAGTACCCTAGAGGTTGTCAGTTTGATACCCAAAGCTAGTGTGGTTGAAAAGGACGATCGGCCCATCAGGGGCCAAATGGTCATTTTACCTAAGAAACACCGAAATTAGTCTAGAGTCGACTGGAATGGCATCTGAGAGTCGAGGACATTATTAGGAGTGTTCCAGAGGATTACCAGTTTGATACCGAGAGCCGGTATAGTTAAAAGAGGTGACGGACCTGCTAGTGGCAAAACAATCATTTTGATCGAGATTCACCAGAGTTGGTTTGAATGGGATTTGAAGGTTGGGGACACTCGGGGGAATGTCCCAGGGGCTATCGGTTTGATACCCAAAGCCGGTGTGGTTGAAAAAGATGATCGGTCCAGGGGTAAAATGGTCATTTTGACTGGGAGACACCGAAATTGGTCCAGAGTTGGTCGAATGGCATTCTAAGCATGTCGGACTGTTCGGGGATAGTCCTGTAAGGGGTGAACTTGCCACTTTGAGGACTTAGTTACTTTATGAAATAGCGTGCTGGTAGCGAAAATTTTATATTTGGCGGGCTAGTACGTGCCAGAAGTAAACCATTTGTGATTGATGTGGTGTTGATTCCTGAGACCACTCGATCTCGAAAAGCTGCCTGTGTGGCGTGGGTCCCCAAGATCGCCCGATCTCGGAAAGCTGCCTGCGTGGCGTTGATCTCCAAGACCATCCGGTCTCAAAAAGCTGCCTGTGTGACGTTGGTCCCTGAGACCATTCGGTCTTGAAAAGCTGCTTGTGTGGCATTAGTTCCTAAGACCATTCGGTCTCGGAAAGCTGCCTGATTACATGGGGATGCCAATGAGGCATTTTGGTCATTTGGCTTCAATTGAACCCAGCAGGCCCAAGAAACGATTAATTGATTGGACTAGAGTTTGAAAAGCCAGTTTGAGCTTGAAAGTATATGTGAAGTTTGAATGTGAGTCTGGTAGGGTCGGAGATTGCCAAACGAGCAAAAATAGGGTGCTTACATATGCCTTATAAAAGGTATGGTAGATATCTCATCTCCCTTTAGAGATTAGTTATTGAGTAACTAAACTCCTTAGAGATTGTGAATTTTAGAAACATTTTTAAAAAATGTGCTAGAAACTTCTTTTAGGGTTTTAGAAATTAGGGTTATAAAACCCTCGTTGGATATTTCACCTTTACTTGAACAATCCTAACCATGGAAGGACTACGGTTGTCTCAAGAGTGTGACACTTGAAAATCATTTTTGGAAAAATATTTTTGAAAACACTTGGGGTATACAACCCTACTATGAATTTAAAGGTTTCATTTAATGTATCACCTTCCTTTGAAAACCCTAACCATAACAGGGTTAAGATCGTTTTAGGGTTATGAGATTTTGAAATCATCTTTGAAAATAGTTTTTGAAAATGTTAAGTGTCTAGCCATTTTAATCAAAGCAAGTTTAGGAGAGCTTTTAAAAGCATTTTGGAAGAGGATATGGAAGCATTTAAAAAGACTTATGTCATGATTTTTGAAAACTCAGGAGAGTGGAATATTTTTGAAAACATATTTTTGAAAAGGGGTTTTGAATTGAGAGATGCCTCAAAGGGTTTTAAAATTGGAGCTTTGAAGCAAACTAATCTTGGTTAGGTAACTAGGGCTAGCTGTCGCGCCCAGAGTTTTTGCGCCCGAGGAATACTCACCCAAGCGGGAAAAATGTTGTACTCTCTCGTTAGAACTCACCCTCCTAGAAGAATGAGTGCGACTAGGTTTGAATTGACAATTAGGTTTGAATAAAGGGCTTTTGAAAAAGATTCGGAGTCGCCACCTAACTTGATTAAGGTGAGTTAGGTCACCTAAAAACTAAGCATAATCCGAAAACTACACTTAAGGTTTTGGAAAACAATTTTTGAAAATATCTCCTCAAGAGAGAGTTTTTAGGAAAACAGGTTGTTTGGCAACCTTTGGAAAACATTTAGCCCTTTTTAGAAAAATAACTCCTTTTTGGTCTTTGAAAACAGTGATCTAGGTTTGGAGGTTGGTTACGTGTAGGAAAGACGCACTAAGCTATCACCCTACCCCGCCCTTTCGGTACCTACATGTCAATCTACCCTAGATTCACCTATGAGAGTCTTCGACTAACTACAATTCAATCCTATTCACTTTAGAAAAAAAACAATGTTTGAAAACTACTTTAGCATGATGCATGGTATGCAAGTGTAAGGAAAGAGACTTAAAAAATAGATTTGAAAAGAGATTTGAAGAGATAGAATTGAAATTGAAAAGTTCAAAAATTTGGAAGTAGAAATTTGGAAATAGGAAGTTTGAACTAGATGGGAATTTGAGATTTGAAAAGATTTTGAAAACCGCACCCATGAGGGTGGAATTGAAAGTTTGAAAGGTATTGTGACCGCACCTATGAAGGTTGCCTATGTATCCCTTTGGGGGAATCAGGTCAGTCGTAGTTCGGACCGGAGTCCGATTGAAAATAGAAGATTGGATTAAAGAAGGAAATTGAATTTGATACTGGATTTGATTTGGAATTGGAAGAGGAGATTGGAAATTGAAATTGAGAAAATTGGACTTTGATTTGAAAAGATAGATTTGGACTTGCTTTGAAAAAAGAGAAAGATGAAGGTTTAGGAAACCTAGACTTAGGAAAAGCTTGACACGACTTGGAAGGTTTAGGAGATTAGGAAAGGTTGGATTTAGGAAATGTTTGAATTAGGAAACGTTCGATTTAGGAAAGTTTCATTTTTGGAAGGTTTCGAAATTAGGAAAGTTTTCATTTTAGGAAAGTTTTGAAATTAGAAAAGTTTCATTTTTGGAAAGTTTGGAATTTAAAAAAAAGTTTGGAAATTGGAAAGTTTTGAAAATTGGAAAGTTTTAAATTTAGAAATGTTTTGAAAAATGAAGTTTTGAATTTGGAAAGCTTTGAAAACAAGGGAGTTTTGAAAATAAGAAAATTTTGTTTTGGGAAAGGCTTGAAAAAGGAAAGTTTTTAGTTTAGGAAATGTTTGAATTAAGAAAGTTTCAACTTAAGAAAGTCTTAAATTAAGAAAGTTTTGAGTTTAGAAAAGTCTTAGATTTGGAAAGATTTGAAGTTTTGGAAAGTTTAGAATTTGGAAAGATTGGAAGTTTAGAAAGATTTAACTTAAGAAAGTTTCAAATTTAGGAAGCTTAGAATTTTAGAAAAATTTGAAATTTAGAAAATTTAGGATTTAGAAAGTTTTTAGGTTTAAATTTTAGAAAGTCTTGAAATTAGGAAAGGCTTGAGTTTAGGAAAGGTTTGAAAACTTAGGTTTAAGAAGTTAAGATTTGAAAAGAGGGTAGAATTAGGAAAGGGTTGAATTAGGAAAGATTTGAAAGTTGAGTTTTTTAAAATTTAGGAAAGATTTTTATGTTCAAGTTTTGGAAACTTAAGATTTAGGAAAGTGGAAGATTAGGAAGGATTGGAATTAGGAAAGATTTGGATTAGGAAGGGATTGGATTTGGTTTCTAAAAGAGAAAGGTTGGATTTTGTTTCCTAAAACGGAGGACGGGATCTAGTTTCCTAAACGGGGAGATTGGATTTGGTTTCTTAAAGAGAAGATAGGATTTGACAAGAATTTGGAGAGGGAAATTTTAGAAACCCTAGTTTTGGAAAATTGTAGTTTCGACGTAGAAAATAGGTTTTGGAAACATGTATAGTTTTGATGTAGAAAACAAAAGATTTTGGAAACCTAGATTTAGGGCAAAGTTTGAAAATTGTGTTTTTGGAAAGAAAATTAGGGTTTCCTAATTGTGGGTTCTAGGGCTTGATTTAGGGCTCTAAGGAAAGAGTTTTTGAAAAGTGTGTTTTTAGAAACGAAGGTTTTTCTAGAAAGGAATCCTAGGGAGGAGTTTTTGGAAAGTGAATTTAGAAAGAGAGTTTTTAGAAAAGATTTTAAAGAGAAGGAGTTTTGGAAGGTGTGTTTTTAGAAACGTAGATTTTGGAAGGGAAATCCTAGAGGGGAATTTCTAGAAAGAAGATTTTAGAAAGAGAGTTTTTGGAAAGATTTTTGGAGAGAGTTTTTAGAAAGTGGATTTTGAGGAAAAGATTTTGGAGATGAGTGGAAAAAGAGAGTTTTGAAAAATAGATTTTGGAAGGGAGTTTTTGAAAACAATTTTGAAGAGGAGAGTTTTAGGAAAGTATATTGAAAAAGGAATTTTTAGGAGGAAATTCTTGGAGAGAGAGAGAGTTTTTGGAAAGTACAAAAACATCTCACTTTCCTAAAGCGATTCTAGCCATAAGAGGGCTAGAACCACTTTAAGAAAGTGGTTTTGAAAACAAAGTTTGAAAACATAGGCCAAAAGGCCACTTTTAATATAACACTTTCCTAAAGCAACCCTAGCCATGGAAAGGCTAGAATCACCCTAGAATTATGGTTTTGAAAACAAGTTTTTGAAAAAGAGATTTTGATGCAATTTTGAAAACAAGTTTGAAAACGAATTTTTGAAAAACAACTTTGAAAACGAGTTTTGGAAGATGCAAGACTATGATATGCACAGTGCAATTTGGGGTCATGAACATATAAGGTTAAGGCTTCACCACATAATCAAGGGGGCCGGACCCACGTGGTCTTTGGTTAGACTATAAGAAAGCCCCTGACACGGTAACTCTCCAATAGTCCAATCCTACACATGGACCGGGAATCCCCTTGTTTCAAGCATGCAAAGAAAGGGGGGGAAAGAGATGGGGGATTAAAATAGAGAAAACCCAAGTGGGTTGGAGAGAGAAGAGAGAGGGGGAATGCGGAAATTTAAATAGGGAGCCTACCTTTTTTCTTGTTTATTTTGGGCGCCGTGCAGTCTTCGGTCTTCGGTCTTCGTCTTGGTCTTCTTCTTCAGTCTTCAAGGGTTGTCTTCAAGCTTTAGATGGCAGCTCTTCAAGTCTTCCCAGGATGGTTGAAGGTTAGGGTATGAGTGTATAGAGGAGTGTATGAGTGTATAGGAGGCTAGGGTTTGTGTATAGTGGCTAGGGTTTGGAAAAACCTAGGGAGGCTAGGGTTTTGGAGGTGCTCGAGCTCTGTGTATCGAAATATGAGATTCTTAGGTTAAGTTTGCAAACCCTTTTCACGTTGATCGAGGCTCTGTATTTATAGAGGGAGGACAAGCCTGGCGCCTGTTGCAGTGGCGCCAGGGCAAAATTTACACTGGCGCCACTAGTAGTGGCGCTAGGCCATTTTTTGGCTTGGCGCCACTGCTAGTGGCGCCAACCATTTAGGAAACAATTAAGGTCGGCAAGCAACGTATCTTTGACTAGATTTGGGCGCTTGTACTAGTGACTACCATGTAAACTTTGGCCTGGCTTCACTAGGAGTGACTTCGGAAAGTCCGGGACTGATTTGAAGGAGCCGGGAGTGACCCGGAAGGCCGGAAAGGAGCAGGAACACTTAAAATAGTGTCCTGGAGGTATTTGACTTGAAAAGTGAGGGTAAGATGTGTCGGAAAGGTCGACCGGGCCTTTAGGGGCAAAACGGTCAATCGGACCAGAAAACTGTCGGGACAGACTCAGACTGTCCCAGAAGAAGACTTGGGATCTGGAAACATTATTTAGAATGTTCCCAGAGGTTGCTGGTTTGATTCCCAGAGCCGGTGTGGTCGGAAAAGGAGACCGGCCCACTAGGGGCAAAACGGTCATTTTGCACCGGGTTTGCCGGAACTGACTCGGAATGGTCCGGAAAGGTAAAGGAAGATTGAGAATACTATAAAAAGTGTTCCCGGGTCATTACCGGTTTGATACCCAGAGCCGGTGTGGTCGGAAATAGAGACTGGCCCACCAGGGGCAAAACGGTCATTTTGTACCGGGTTTGCCGGAACTGACTCGGAATGGTCCGAAAAGGTAAAGAAAAATTGAGAATACTATAAAAAGTATTCTCGAGAGGTTACCGGTTTAATACCCAGAGCCGGTGTGGTCGGAAATGGAGACCGGCCCACCAGGGGCAAAACGGTCATTTTGTACCGGGTTTGCCGGAACTGACTCAGAATGGTCTGAAAAGGTAAAGAAAAATTGAGAATACTATAAAAAGTATTCTCGGGAGGTTACCGGTTTAATACCCAGAGCCGGTGTGGTTCCCGGGGCGTTCAGATGCCTAGGGGCAAAATGGTCGTCTTGACCGGAAAGTCTCGGAGAAGGTCCTAAGGGTAGTTTGGTCATTTTTCACCGAAGTGAGATAACAGACACTAGTGTTGACCTGGGTTTTGAGTGTTTCCGCCACTCTAACGGTGTGAGTATTTCCGCTACTCGGACGGGGTTGACGATTTGAGAGTACTTCCGCTACTCTAACGGTTCTGTGAGTATTTCCGCTACTCTAACGGTTCTGTGAGTACTTCCGCTACTCTAACGGTTCTGTGAGTATTTTCGCTACTCGGACGGCTCCGTGAGTACTTTCGCTACTCTAACGGTTGAGTATTTCCGCTACTCGGACGGCTCTGTGAGTATTTTCGCTACTCTAACGGTTAAGTATTTCCGCTACTCAGACGGCTCTGTGAGTATTTCCGCTACTCTAACGGGTTTATGAGTATTTTCGCTACTCTAACGGTGGAGTATTTCCGCTACTCTAACGGTTGTGTGAGTAGTTTTGCTACTCAGACCGTCTCGAGGAATAAACTGTCTCGAGAGAGGGATTGGAAAGGGGTCTTATCGTCTCCGAAGAGACGTGCCTGGGTTTTGAGTGTTTCCGCCACTCTGACGGTTGTGTGAGTGTTTCCGCCACTCTGACGGTTTTGTGAGTGTTTCCGCCACTCCGACGGTTTTGTGAGTGTTTTACTACTCGGACCGTCTCGAGGAATAAACTGTCTCGAGAGAGGGATCGGAATTGGAATAAGAAAGGACAATGCCCCTAAGGGCATTTTGGTCATTTTGCCTCTATTTGGGCCTGACAAGCCCGCGAAGCGATGGAAAGGTGAAATTTAGACCTAGGGAATTGGATTCGATAGGAATATGCCCAAAATGACTTGAAAACAAGTCTGAACGGAGTGTAGACTGCCGAGCGATAAAAAATGGGGTGCTTACACTAACTAACTAGGGTTAGGTTAACCTAGGGTTAGGGTGACCTAAAGTTATCTAACTAGGGTTAGTTAACCTATGGTTGGACAACTAAGATTAGGTTGACCTAAGGTTTGACAACTTGGATTAGGTCAACTTAGAGTTAACTAACTTAGGTTAAGTTAACCTAGGGTTGGAGATGTCCTTTTAGCCAACTGGGATTTGGTTAACTTAGAGTTTTGTAAAGATGGTTTTGAACTAGGGTTTGGACCTAGTGATTTTGGAAAGGTAGTTTTGAACTAAGGTTTGGTCCTAGTGGTATTGGACTAGGGTTTGAACCTAGTGGTTTTATGCCTGAAACTTGAAAAAGCATTTTGAAAACTATTATTTCACATAAAAACCTCATCATTTTATGTGAAAAACTAGAAGAAAAGTTTAGAAAATTATCATTTTAGGTAAAGAAAGCTATTATTTCATGTTTAGAAAAACAATTTGGAAAACCAACTCAAGAGAGGTAGTGTAATATCCCAAACCCCTATTTATTTATATTAATGTGAATTTCTAGTATATGTGATGTTTAATATTAATTACTTCATCTTTTGAGTAAAAAATGACCAATGAAAACTTAGGTTGTAACTTATGTTAGAAGTGTGAAACACATGGGATTATTTTTCATGTGTGTAAAACAAAACACACACACACACACCCAACCGTAAGAGAGAGAGAGAGAGAGAGAGAGAGAGAGAGAGAGAGAGAGGAGGAGAGAAAAGATTGAAGAAAGAGAAAGCTTGAAAAGCCTCCACCCAAGCCAAGAGGAGCCATTGGAGGACTTGGGAAAACTTAAAGAAAGGTAAGACTTCATTTCTCTACAAAATTGTATATGTGCTTGTATCTATCTTGTTGTGTTGTGTTGTTGGGTTGTTTTGGGAGACTTGCTTAAGTCCCAAATTGTCTAAACCTAGAATATTGTAAGCCCCATTGGAAGATTTGAGAGTTTGGGATTGAAATTCCCAATTTATGCAAGTTAAAGCTTAGATTCCTAGAACCCTAGATCCCTTTGATTTACTTGTTGGTTTAGCTTCATTTTGAGGTATTGTAGTCTTCTTGGGTTAATCTTTGAATCCTAGAAGCATTTGGTAAAATTTGGTAGAGTTTGGGGTGGTTTGGGTTAGAAATCTAAGACTTGAAGAATCCATTTTCTCGAACAAAATATGCAGGGATAGTCAGGATGTCACGTATTAGCATCCTGACGATCAATTTTGAAGCTTGGAGTAGCCACGGGTTGCGTCCTGACGATGGTGCTTTTGAGATATCAAGCCCTCAGGTCATCAATATGTAACATTTTGCGTCCTGTCGATGGTATTTTTGGGAAATGTCAGCCTCAGGTCGTCAGGATGCTCTTGCTGACGTTAGTGTCTGACAGCTCTAACACTACTTAGTAAAATGGGTGTAACTTTTTCTAGAAAACTCAAAATGATACACAGTTTAAAGCATTGAAAAATAGACTCATAGACCTTTGTATCCATATAAAGTGGGTACTCTAATTCATTATAGATTGGGAGATATAGGATTTTAAAATTTACCCAAACTATGCCAAAAATCTTATTTTTTACAAGTGTTATCCCATTTTTCGTGAGACCAAACTTCTTCTCCCGAAATATGTTTTTTAAGCCATGACCTACCAAATTAAAGGCCTTTAAGCCTATTTCCATATGGAACTAGCCTTGTGTGTGAATCCTTTGTTCGAGGTGGTTGGGATGCAATGAAAGGATCGATGTTCAGGGTTTCATAATTCACCCTCAACCTTATATTCTCATTTTACGTTGGGGCCTTACCCTAGAGTTAGTATCGCCCTTCCATGGTGAGAGTGAGGTGTTGGTGAGTCGAGGTCAAGGGATTTATATGCTTAGTCTCGGTTTATGTGTTATTACTTGTCTTAGAACCTTGTATTGATGTTTCCACACTTCTACGTGCATTTTGTGTAGGAACACCTTGTTTATCACCCCTTCAATCGGAGAGAGGTGAGCAATGATATGCCATGAGTAAAACTCTATTATTTTTCAAATGTTTTAAGCTCATTTCTATATCATGAATGTGTTCCATACGTTTTAATAAATCAATGATTATGTTCAAGTATAAATGTCATGTTTTAAATTACATACGAACCTTACCTATGATATGAACTAGAACGTTCACATAAAGTAGATGTAAGATTCCTAATGTACGACTCTAACTCAAGGTTTTTTTCGTGGCGAGACTTTAATCTAGCCCGATTGAAATAAACTATCAACATGTAAGGTCTTTCGTGGCAAGACCCTAAACTAGCAAGGATGGTCATATGGTAGGGGACACAAAATAATCTACCGCCATGTTGGGAGACGTCCCTTGGCTTAAAAACCTATGTGTGACATTTACAGTTGTTATAACTAAGCCTAACTTTTATGCTGGCCTAAAGAGCCTATCCGTGACCTTCATGGTTACTATGTTGGCCTAAGGAGCCTACATGTGACCTTCATGGTTACCTTGTTGGCCTAAAAAGCCTTATATGTACAGTGCAGCTGAGACCAAGCACCCAGAAAAAGGGTAGGCAGGTGCGAGCCAGAGCGGATAATCTAATGTTGGCTTAAAGAGTCTTATATGTATCGTGCAGTTAAGACTAAGCGCCCAGAAAGGGGGTAGGCAAGTGCAAGCCAAAGCGGACAATCCAATGTTGGCCTAAAGAGCCTTATGTGTACCATGCGGCTGAGACCAAGCACCCAGAAAGGGGGTAGGCAGATGCGAGCCAAAGCGGACAATCTAATGTTGGCCTAAAGAGCATTATGTGTACCGTGCGGCTGAAACGAAGTGCTCGAGAGGGGGTAGGCAGGTGCGAGCCAGAACGGATAGAATTGTGTTACGTACTCGGATAGCTCAAGCTCTCCCAAGGGAGTAGGCAAGGTGAAGGGTTACTGTTGCAATGCATTTAAAATTGTGAGGTAGGCACACGCGTGACATGAAGCGCCAAAGCGGGCAATATTGTACATGGTTAAGATCTTAACCTAAAGAGCCCTATATATATGACCTTTAAGGTTACTAATGCGGAGCCCAGCTCTGGAATAGAGACGTAACACACTTACGCCCTAGAATAAGAAATATGATTTGTTCAAATGCTTCATGACAAGTTACGTATGTTTCCATCAGTACTAATGCCTCGATATATCTCTCCTCTCTACGATATTATGATATGCCCTCACAATATTATGCCACGACATGCTTATGACAGTCATGTTATGCCATACGAAATCATGTTATGTGTTACGTCTCACTCCTATAATGTTATATTCGAAGTGTTATAGTATTTCAATATGATACTTATGTTATCTACGTTTTCAAAGCTATGCTTTATAAGTTACTAAGAATGATAACATTTGATGTGCCTGATATTATGTAGCGAGCTAAGTTGTACATTTACCAGGTATGATACATTATGTTCATGACAAGTCATGTCACGCTCGAATAGTTCCTGCTACAACACGCCTACCTCTCTTCTTTAACATTATGTTTTAGAAATGATGAAATGTTTTAATACAAAAACCTATACCTCATGTGATTTTAAGATTTCACTTATATATCTCTAAGTTCATGTCACATATGTAAAAAGGTACCCCTATTATCATGTACATGAAACATAAATGTTAGTCCATAGTATTTTATCCTCATGCATTATTGTTATTCACTAAGCATTAGCTTACATTTTCTAAAAATGTTTTCAGGTGACCAAACTGGGAGGCCTTAAGAGAGGCCCATTACGTGGATATTTGGACTGCGGCTCACAGGCTTTATGTTATGTACTGATATAGGGATTGGACCCTAATGTTTTGTAATATTATAATGTTATAACTGTGGTGGCCTTTGACAAGCCTATCTTATAAAATGTTTATGTTTTGGAGATTAGGCACCGCTCTGCTATTTATGACACACGTTTTACTTTACGTTTACAAAAATTTTAATTCCGCAATTATGTATCCTTTAAAGATGAATGCACGGGTGTTTAACTGAGTTATGTAATGCGGCCTTGAGTAGTCAAGCTATTGGCCGGTCATGCATCCTAAATCCGTATAAGCCGAGTTTCGGGGCATGACAAGTAGAGGCTTTGAAAATCATTTTTGTAAAACCACTCAAGTAAGTGTAGGGTTGATATGGTGGATATTTTGAAACCACTCCAAGGAAAGTTCCATTGGGACCATTATAACCACTAACTCGAGAGTAAAACCACTTTTAAAAATTACCAAAGAAATGGGGGTTTTGAAAAACCATTTTTGGGTAGAAACTCAAGAGAGCATGGGTTTTGGAAAGACCTTTTGGAGGGTGGTTTTGAAATCATTTTTATGCAAAAACTCAAAAGAGCTATATGAAAATGCAAAGATGAGGGTTAGGGTTTTTTAGGAGGGTTCTCTAAGGCATAGAAACTAGGGTTTAGGCCTAAGCTTTAAAAACTCCAACTTAGAGACATTTTTAAAAAACACGTTAAACATAAACTTTGAAAAACATTTAGAGATTGAAATGGTGATACTTTGAAAAAAGGTTTTAAACACAAAAAGAAACCAAGGTAAACATTGCATAAACAATATGACATTTAGAAGCATAGGGTCATGAATCATACAAGGCTCAAGGCTACACCACATTGCAAAAGGCTCTAAGGGCTATACTATGCTCAAGATGGCTAAAGAGAGGTCCCCTAATCGGTGGTTCTCAATAGCTTCCCTTTAAACATGGCCTAAGAGCCATCTTGTTCAAGCACACAACAATAGGGGGTAGTAGATTGGGTTTAAAATAGAATAGTAGCCCAAATGGACAAGAAGGGAAAAGAGAGAGAGTGGGAGTGCATGAATGTAAAAGGAAACCCACCTAGGCTCTTGATTCTCTTCAATCCACCATTGTCGCTGTAGGCTTGGAGCTTCAAAAGGCTTGTCTTCTTCCTTGGATTCTTGAGAGATGTAGTGTATTTGGGAATTTCAGAGGTCTAGAATGATTTTGATAGAGTTTGGCTTTTATTTTCCCCTCCTCTATACGCATGGGGGTGGCCTGGTATTTATAGGTAGAATGGATGCAAGCTGGCGCATGTAGGACATGCACATGTCCTTAATCTATCATAAGATGCCACATGTCATCCTTGTACAATCCCAGCTTGGCAAGGCAAGTTTTTAGACAATTTGATCAAAATCTGGGCGCATGTAGTATACGCTCGGCTGCCGGGAACTTTTATGTCAACTTTGCCTTGATGTTCGTGCTATCTGAGAATGATTCAAAAAAATTGGCCTTACTCATGACATTCCCCTACAGTTTCTCTTGAACCGAGTGCCTTCAGGCAGCCTTGAATGTTTTCGGATGATGGTGCGATTGGCTTGGGAAGTGTGTATAAAAATAAGCTTTCGAGAGCATCTCGTTGGTTTCCCAAATTAGCTGTTTTTGTGCCATGCGATCGGGGACCTTGGGAAGCGATCATTTTAATCAAACCGTATCGATGGAAAGCTCTTTAGAAAGGCTTCAGAGAATTTTCTAATTTATGCATTTCTGTCATTTGACGGTGCGTTTTAATTAGAGAATAAAGAAAAAAGTTTACCTTATCGGAGAGTCTAAGACACATGGCGAGAAGCTTTTGTTAACTTAGAGGGGTTTCAAGTCAAGAGACTCCTCTGGAAATGGATAGGGACGTTCTTAGGAGTATCTCGGTGGATGTTGGTTTCATTCCTAGAGCCGGTGTGTTTGGAAAGGGTGACCAGGCCGCTAGGGGCAACATGGTCATTTTGATTGGGGCTTACCGGATTGAGGCCAAAATGGAATTTTCTCATACACAAGGGTGTGTGCGACTGTCGAGAGGTATTTTGGTATTGTCGTGACGTTTCGGGAAATTTGTACTTCTTGGTGAGCATGCCGGGGGTGCTTGAGGATAAAACGGTTATTTTGACTGAATCGACCATAATGAGACCAAAATACTTTGAATGCCCAATTGAACATACCAGACCCTAGGGACAATCTTAGAAGGGTGAATTTACCATTTTGAGGACTTATGGCCTATTTGGTTGGGCTTTTTTGGCTTGACTTTTTTTTGCTTATAAGAAAAAAAAAACAGAGATTTTGAAGCTTTTTTGCTTTTTTTTTTTTTGCTTTTCTAAGTCTTGTTAAAAGCAAAAAAGTTGAAAAATCTAATTTTTTTTGCTTATAAACCAAAAAAGCAAAATAAAAAAAAGTTGAAAAAAGATGTACCAAACTAGCCCTTAATACTTTCTCAAAGAACGTGCCAGAGGGCCCAAGGGGTATTTTGGTCATTTTTCACCGTGTCGGGCTAGAAGGTGCCGGTGTTGACCACGTTTATGATTGTTTCCGTCACTCTGACGGTTGCTTTTCTAAGTCTTGTTAAAAGCAAAAAAGTTGAAAAAATCTAAATTTTTTTCCTTATAAGCCAAAAAAGGAAAATAAAAAAAAGTTAAAAAAAGATGTACCAAACTAGCCCTTAATACTTTCTCGAAGAACATGCCGGAGGGCCCAAGACACATTTTGGTCAATTTTCACCGTGTCGGGTTAGTAGGTGCCAGTGTTGACCTAGTTTACGAGTGTTTCCGTCACTCCGACGATTGTGACGAGTTGGTCCCCGAAGGTCTTCCTTTTTTCAAAAAGTGTGCCACGATCAAGAGTCGTGTTCAATCCCGTGACACTGGGTTGTTTAGCGGTGTACCCATGTTGAACTATTTGTGAATGATTTATCGCTGTTCCAACTGCTTAATTGTTTGTGAGTGCTTCCACCACTCTAATGGTGGGGCGTTGGTTCCAGAGATTGCCTGATCTCATGAAACTACCAGATGCGAAGGGCATAACAGACATTCTACATTAGAGGGCTATCAGGCACTATAAGTGAACTATTTAGAGTTTGTGAGTGCTTCCGTCACTCTGACGATATGATTTTTTATGAGTATTTCCGCCACTCTAACAGTTGGACAATTTATGAGTGCTTCTGCCACTCTGATGGTGTGATTGTTTGTGAGTGTTTTCACCACTCTAATGGCTGAATAATTTGTGAGTGCTTCTACCACTCCCACAGTAGGGTGTTAGTTCCAAAGATCACCCGATCTCAAGAAGCTGCCTAGAGTGCCTAGGGGCATTTTGGTCATTTAGTTTCAATTAGACCCAATGGGCCCGGGAAGTGGCCGATTAACTTAATTGGAGTTTGAAAAGTTGGTTCGGGCTTGATAGTGTTATGATGTGTGATTGGAGGTCTAGTATAGACTAAAGATTGCCGAGCGGAAAAAAATAGGGTGCCTACAATCATATATGTATAGCCCTTCATCAATTCCAATCATTGGAGGTAATTGCGGTAGCATTTAATGCGAAGCTAGCCTTTCAAAACGTTTAAATTTATGAATGTTGCCAGTAAGTGTCGACACAAATCTTCAAGCTACCAACACTATTAATTTCTGATTTAGCACTTTAGGTGTCAATACAAGTGTCAACACTTCCTTCAAAATTTTCAATTCTTACTTTCAAAGGTGTCAACCATATCGTAATATGTTAACAATTTCATAGTGTAAGACCCTATCTTGCTTAGCATCGTATTTGACTTAAATGCATACTTAATAGTGCTTGATTTCCTTAATCCAGAAGCTTGATTAACATCATTTAATTGTAGCATGCCATGTGAAGAGTAATCTATTTTAAGTTTGATTAATTAGCTTAATCCCAGATTAATTAGCATAATTAATCTTCAACTTAGCTTAATGTTAATGATGATTAATTATTATAAGTGTACTTAATTATATTAATGATGTAGATTAGTGAGAATGGTGAAGCAATGAGGTGCAAGGTGGGAAAGTAACCTCTTGCCACCTAGGTGTGTGTTTCATCATAATTAGGTGTGTGCTTCATTATATGATTAGGTGTGTGCTTAATCTTCATCATGTATGTGTGTTTGACATGTGAGTTTAGATACAAGTTGTATCTATTATGTGCATCAAGTCAATAGAGGAGAGAAAATGGAGGAACTTGTGTAGTAATTGTGTTTGGCCAAAGAGAAAGTGAGAGAAAAAGAGAAGAACAGAAGAGAAGAAGAGAAAATTAAAGGAGAAGCTTACGCATCTTTTGCTTGAGCTAAGAAACTTCAAGTTTATGTTTGTTTTCATTCATTGAATTGATTGTTGCATGTAGAAAGACTTTCCATGCCTTAGAAGTGTGAAATGGAACCAAGAATGTGAGATTTTAAGTTAAAAACTTAGAATTCTTGTCATGCGCTTGTTTTGATTGTTGAAGTCTTGTTTGAGACCTTAGAACCTTATTCTAGATCTTAGAAGACTTAGAAGGGTGTGGGAATTAGTCTAGAGTTGTTCAAACTCTAGATTTGCAAACATCATTTTTTAATCTAGAAAGAAGGAAGGGCGCAAAGGCAAGGTTGGAGTGCATTTACAAGCGCAGTGGACTAGAGAGAATCACCTAGTGGCGTGAGCCACTAGGCGCGCTACTAGAGAGCGCACCAACATGGGTCCTCTATTTTGATTCTTCTTGTTTTGTCTTCATGAGTCTAACACATTTGTGTTGGGGATGTTAGAGATTTATACTAAAAGATAAGCTTTGTGCAATGGTTTTGGTATTTATTAATAAATTAGTTATTCCATTTTAATGAGAATCTGTGTGAGCAATGTTTGCATTGCGTTATTTCTTTATTATACATGTGTGTCTCTTATTCTATATAGTAGATGATTTGGTGTGTAGAGTATGGCTTACACACGGAAGATTAAATCATCGGTTCTTATGGAATATAAGCTTATCGTTTACAATCTTAGATGGAACTGGACACACCATCAGTAGGACTGTAGCACAAGGTTTTAATAGGTCTGTCTTAACTATAAGGAGAGATATAGTTCCAACTCTTTGCACTAGTACATTTTGTGTATATTAAATAGAACCGTGTTGAGATAATTGTTTTTATACTGACTATATAAAACAATTAATACCTCATGATTATTATGAGTGCTTATGCTCTTAATCCTAATATAATAAATAAACACGTGCATGTAATGTTTATTGTTTTGATTCACAGAAGTATGAGATTCTTTGTGGGTCAATAAACTCAGTGAGTTGAGCAATAACATTACATATATGGTGAATATTAATTATTGATAGAATCCATATTCCGATATAAGGATTGATGATACCCCCTTAAGGAAGCTTATAAGTTTTGATTATCTCAAACCCTGCTGTTGCGTCCAGATTTTTTGCACTTAAAGAATACACATACAAGCGGGAAAAATATTGTACTCTCTCGTTAGAACTCATCCTCCTAAAAGAATGAGTGCAACTAGGTTCGAATTGAAAATTGATTTTGAATAAAGGACTTTTGGAAAATAATTTGGAGTCGCCACCTAACTTGATTAAGGTGAGTTAGGTCACCTAAAAACTAAACACAATCTGAAGACTACACTTAGGGTTTTTGAAAAATAATTTTGAAAATACTTCCTCAAGAAAAGGTTTTTAAAGAAAACAGGTTGTTTGGCAACCTTTAAAAAATATTTAAGCCCTTTTTTGAAAATAACTCCATTTTGATATTTGAAAATAGTGATCTAAGTTCAGAGGTTGGTTACGTGTAGGGAAGACGCACTAAACCATCACCCTACCCCGCCCTTGCGGTACCTGCATGTCTATCCACCATAGATTCAACCAGTAGAGTCTTCAATTAATAAATATCCAAAACTATCCACTTTAGAAAAGAATGTTTAAAAATTATCATGCTGCATGATATGCAAGTGCTAGAATAAGATTTGATTTGAAAAGAGATTTAAAAAAAGGCTTAATTTGATTTGTGGATTTGAAAAGACTGGATTTGAAATTGAAAGAAAGTTTAAGAAATTGAAAATATATTTTTTGAATTGGATGTTTGAAAATAGATTATAGAATTAGAAACTTGAAAAAGGTTGTGACCGCACCCATGAGGATTGCCTATGTATCTTTTTTGAAGAATCAGGTCAATCGTAGTTCGGACAAGAGTCCTATTGAAAATAGAAGATTTGATTTGAGAAAGAGGTTGTCGATTGGAAAAAGGAGTTTGATTTGAACTTAAAATAGAAGATTGAAATTTGGAATTGAAAAGATTGGATTTCGATTTGGAAAGATAGAACTTGGAAGAAGGATTTGGACTTGTTTTGAAAAGATTAAGATTTAGGAAACCTAGACTTAGGAAAGATAGGATTCAGGAAGGACTTGAGACTTAGAAAGATGTGACTCGAATGTTGGACTTGGAAAATTAGAAAAGATTGGATTTAAGAAAGGTTCGAATTAGGAAAGTTCCGTTTTAGGAAAGTTTCATTTTAGGAAAATTTTGGTTTAGGAAAGTTTTTAAATTAGGAAAGTTTCGATATTAGAAAGTTTTATTTTAGGAAAGATTCAAGTTAAGCAAGTTTTGATTTAGAAATATTTTGAAATAGGAAAGTTTCAAAATAAGAAAGTTTGATTTAAGAAAGATTTGAAAGTTGGAAAGTTTAGAATTTAGAAAGTTTAGGATTTGGAAAAATTTGAAGTTTGAGTTTTGGAAATATTTGAAATTAGGAAAGGTTTGAGTTTAAGAAAGATTTGAAGATATAGATTTGGAAAGGTACGGAATTAAGAAAGGTTGGAATTAGGAAGGATTTGGAAGCTTAAGTTTAAAAAAAAATTTGAAAGTTCAAATTTTGGAAACTTAAGATTTAGCAAAGTGGGAGATTAGGAAAGACTTTGATTTTGAAGGATTGAGATTCCTATTTCCTAAAACAAAGAATTGGATTTTGTTTCTAAAATAGGTGTTATGATTTTGTTTCCAAAAATAGAGGATTGTATCTAGTTTCCTAAATTGGGAGATTGAATTTGGTTTCTTAAAGGGAAGATTGGATTTAGCGTGGAATTGGAAAAATGAAGTTTTAGAAATCCTAAATTTTGAAGTCTATAATTTGATGTAGGAAATTGGTTTATGGAAATATATGATTTTGATGTAAAAATGTTTTAGGGAAAAAAAATTAAAGTTTCCTAATCATTGGCTCTATAACTTGACTTGGACTCTAAGAAAAGAGACTTTTGGAAAGTGGGTTTTTTGGAAAGAGAGATTCTTAGAAGGAAATCTTAAAAAGGAGTTTTTGAAAAAAGAGGTTTTGGAAAGGGATTTTTGGAAAGAGTCTTTGGAAAGAAAACCTAGGGAGTGTTTCTAGAAAGCAAGTTTTAGGAAGTTAAGTTTTTTAAGGGAATCCTTAGAAAACAATTTTGGAAATGAAATTGGAGAGATTTTTTTAGAAAATATATTGGAGTAGGGATTTTAGAAAGTAGATGTAAAAAGAGATTTTGGAGGGGATTTTAAAAAGAAGTTTTGAAAAGTAAGTTTAAAAAGAGATTTCGAAAAGGATTTGAATATGAACTTTTGTAAGCTTCTAAAAATATCACACTTTCCTAAAACAATTCTAACCATAAGAAGATTAGAACCATTCTAGGATTGTAGTTTGAAAACGACAATGATTTGAAAATATGGACCATAATGGTCACTTTAAATGTAACACTTTTCTAAAGCAACTCTAGCCATGGAAAGACTAGAATCACCTTAGGATTATGATTTTGAAAACAAGTTTTGAAGAAAAAGATTTAATGCAAGTTTCAAAAATGGTTTTGATGCAAGTTTTGCAAGATCATGATATGCACAATGCAAGTTGGGGTCATGAACATGCAAGGTTAAGGCTTCATTACATAATTCAGGGGGCCGAACCCACGTGGTCTCCGGTTAGACTAAGAGAAAACCCCCGACACGATGACTCTTAATAGCCTAATCCTACACATGGACCGGGAAGTCCCTTGTTTCAAGCATGCAAAAAATGGGGGGAAGAAGATGGGGGATTAAAATAGAAGAAAACCCAAGTGAGTTTGGAGAGAGAAGAGAGAGGGGGAGTTGTGTAATCGTAAATAGGAAACCTACCTCGCGTCTTCTTTTATTTGCTTTGCTTTGCTTGCTTTGTTTTTCTTGCTTTGCTTCAGTCTTTGTCTTGATCTTTCCGAGCTTCGAGTTGCAACACTTCAAGTCTTCAATAGAGGCTTTAAAGGCTAGTGTTTGAGTGTATATAAGTGTATAGGAGTATATGAGAGCGAGGGTTTGTATATGGGGGCTAGGGTTTGGAGAACCTAAAGAAGACTAGGGTTTAGGGAGGCTACGAGCTCTGTGTATCGAAGAAGAGAGTTTTTAGACTGAGTTTGCGGACCCTTTTCACGCTGGCTCTGTATTTATAGACAGAGGAATGACCTGGCACCTGTTGCAGTGGTGCCAGGCCAAAATTTGGCTTACCGCCACTACTAGTGGCGCAAGCCACTTAGGAAAGTTTTAAGGTCGGCAAGCAATATATTTTCAGAAGATTTGAGCGCCTGTACTAGTGACTACCATGCAATTTTTTGCCTAACTTCACTAAGAGTGACTTCGAAAGATCCGGGAAGAATTTAGAGGATCGGGAATGGCCCAAAAGGCCAGAAAGGAATAGGAACCCTTAGAATAGAGTCCCAGAGGCAATAGACTTGAAAAATGATGACAGGATGTGTTGGAAGGGTTGACCAGGCCATTAAGGGCAAAACGGTCAATTGGGACGAAAAGCTACCGGGATGGACTCGGAATATCCTGGAAGAAGACGGGTAGCCTGGAAACATTAACCAGAATGTTCCAGGAGGTTACCGGTTTGATACCCAGAGCCGGTGCGGTTGGCAAAAGAGATAGGCCAACTAAGGGCAAAACGGTCATTTTGCACCCGGGTTTGCCGAAACTGACTCGGAATAATCTAGAAATGTATCAAAAGGTTAGGGATGCTATAATAAACATTCTTAGGGAGTTACTAGTTTGATATCTAGAGCCGGTGTGGTTCCCGGGGGGTTCGGATGCCTAGGGGCAAAATAGTCATCTTGACCGGAATATCTTGGAATTAGCCCGAAACTGACTAGAAGGCATCTCATCATGCTGGATATTTTTTAAGACAATCCTGGAAGAGTAGAATTATCGTTCTGAGGACTTAGGTACTGTCTCAAAAAACGTACTGAAAATGGCCTTAAGGGCAGTTTGGTCATTTTTCACTGAAGTGAGCGAGCAGGCACCGGTGTTGTCCTGGGTTGAGTGTTTCCATCACTTTGACGGTGGTCCCGTGATACAGGGGTTTGCTGGTAATTTCTTATATCAACCTGTTTACGAGTGTTTCTGCCATTCTAGCGATTGCGATGTTTATGAGTATTTTCATTGCCCTAACGGGTCGCAATCATTCATTACTCTAACGGGTCGCAATTATTACAGAGACTGCCTAATCTCTGGAAGTTGCTAGGTGGACTTAGCCCCTGAGGAATCAACTTTATCGGAAGGCGTGCCGAAAAGGATATTTTTGTATTGGCAGGCTAGTAGGTGCCAAAGGTGGACCGTTCTACCATCTCGGGGACTTGGGGTCTCATCCCAATTGACAGGTTTGAAAAGACTTACAGTTCTGAATAGTTTCTTTAGAAATGTGCCGGACAGGATGGACTTACCACCTCGAGGAATCAACTTTCTCGAGTGTGCCAGATTTAATTGGAATTGGAATTGGACTGGAAAAGGGGACTTACCGTTTTCGAAAAGATGTGCCCACTGGAATTGGACCGAATAATGCACCCAAGGGCATTTTAGTCATTTTCCCTTTATTTGGGCCCAAAGGGCCCACAAAGTAATCGATTGCCGGGATTAGATTTGAAAAATCGAGTTGACTCAGAATATGTCCATATTGACTTGAATACAAGTCTAGATAAGCTGGAGACTGCCGAACGGGCAAAAATTAGGTGCTTACACCTGCAGGTAAATTATAAATTTGACATATCAAATAAGTTAAGTGAAAAATCTCAAGGAATTAAATAAGTCTATTAAATTTAATTGTCAATAATTTAATTTAATAGACGGGTATCTGTAATCTTAACGTTGGAAGATAAATAAACATTTAATAATATGGAGCTCAAAATATAATTCTTAGTATGATAGAGAGTGCAATTATAATTCATTAGTGATATAAATTATAATTTATGTAAATAGGGATTAATCCTAGTTGGATTAGAAATTCTTATTTACCTAGGAAGCCCTAATCATACTAATCCTATGGTTCTTGATGTAGCCTCTATGTATACGTACTCTAAGAGCAGTTAGGGTTACACTTGTTCATAATTGAGAGATACAAGTTTTTGTGAGGAAGAGAAACCCTAGTAGCTGTGAGCTCACTCTCTCTAGAGTAAGACGTATATGAGGGATACAGGAGAAGTCTGAAGATTGAGTTCGAGCAATTGATTCGTGCTTGTCACTGTTGCTTGCTATTCGGGACCAAACCAGAGAGATCTCGAAGGCATGATTCTAATCACTTAGATTAGTCTCTGCTAATCAAATCAGTTTTTTTTTTTTTAAGGTATTATGTGAATGCACTATAGCCGGATCGTGAGAAATTCCATAGTCCCTAGCAGGGGAGGGTTTAACACCTACGTTTAAGGAGTCATCACTCTATTACAAGTATTGGCATACCTTCATTAAGTTTTTAATACGTCATTTGAAAATCATGTTTTATGTTGGTGAGCAATTGTATATACTATTGCAATTTCATAAGTTTGATATGGTGATGTATGATAGGTTTGGATGCGACTAAAGACACTCCAGTTTCACCTAAGGAGTGATTTAACCTAGCTTTATACAGCGGATCGAGGTAGGGGTTTAAGATATTCTTACTCTTATTCAATTGAATATCTTATTCTCAATAGTGTTAGATTATGAGGTGACATTGCATATAACATACATTATGTGCATATCTTACATTACATTGGTAAGGTTTAGTCACAGTGGACTAACCTAAAGAATATCACATAGGACATTCTTAGATAACTTGTCTTATCAATTTTGGCATTGTTATCTAGATAACTTTCTTTATTAATCTTGACAAGGTTATCAAAAAGGTGTGCATATGTGGTGGTATCAAACATTATATCACAGGTGACATAGCATTACATGAGTCATTTCTCATTAATGTTGATGTCAAGTGTATGATTATTTATTGGTGATTGATTCGGTATTTATCTAATATTCATTCTTTATGAGTTTAATTATCTTAGTGATCACGTTGATAATAGCTCATACTCACACATGTTGTTTTGTAGGAAAAAGGGGTTGATGTTCAGTCCACTGCTATTGGAGTTGAGTTGGAGAGCTTTGAAGAGCTCCACTGCTTTGAGTCATAAGCACTTAGGTGGAAGATGTTTTTGGAGGTTGTTTACATTTTCACTTTGTAAATGATTTGAGAGTCTATTTTAGTAGTTCTCTTATATATATTTGATGATGATGGGATGATTTGTGATATTAATAGTGCTTTATCTTGTTTTACAAGATATATGTCCTTGAATTTGTTATTGGATATCGTTTGTAGGTAGGTGACCTATGCAATCCCACTTATCCTAAGAATGTGATAATGACACCTGATTAGGAGTGGGTGTGACACATAGCCTATATTTTTTCATTTGCACACTATCTGAAGGTGACGATGTAGGTGTTGATGCATGTATCAACACTTCCTTTAGAATTTTCAAATCTTATTTCTAAGGTGTTGAACTTATTCTTTTGAGGATCAAAGGACTTCAGCAAGGTGTTGACCATATTGGAATGTGTCGACAGGAGCTTTTAGCATCTTCTGAGAATCGTTGAGTAATGTGTCGACAATAGCTTCTTGTGCTTCCAATATCTTTAACAAGGATTGTCAAGGTGTCGACCATATTACAATGTGTCAACACTTGTGTCTTAAATTCTGTCAGATTTGCTTTGATGTGTCAACACTCTAGTTTGTACTTCAGTCTTCAAAGATTGACTCCAAGTCATCTCAAAATCCTTCAAATGATCTTTCTTAAATACTTGAATCTCAGAATGAGTTCTTAAATCCTTATAAGACCTTCAATCTCTTCGAGATGGAATTTATCCATTTTTATCATTTGTTGAATAAGTAATCAACATCCCAACCATTTAATCAATGACTCAATATATAATATGCACATTTAATTAAAGTCATTAAATAACAACCACATGATTTTATTAACATCAAAATCGAAATGGAGATCAATCTTAAGTCAACAATGGTTTAGGATCAAGCGTTTACCACCACTCCACTAAAAGTAATTACTTTTAACCAAGGTATAACTTTATTTCCTTATAACTTAGCAGCGTAGAACTTTGCACTAAGTGACAAATGGGCATAGGGTCTACACGTGTAAGCGCCATGGGTTGACTAATCATGTACACGATGCGGGTTTCCCGTAAGACCTGCTCGAGTCAAAGGTTGATTGCTGGCTCCTGTAGAGACCCGAGTTTTTTTTTTTTTAATAATATGGTTATCAATGCTTGAATATTTATATATATTGTCATATTAGGATATGTTAGGAATTTATACTAAAAGACATGCTTTGTGTAATAGTTTTAGTATTTATTAATAAATTAATTATTTCATTTTAATAAAAATCTGTGAGAGCAATTTTTGTCTTGCATTATTTATTTAATGATTATGCATGTGTGTCTCTTATTCTATATAGTAGATGATTTGGTATATAGATTACAACTTACATACGGAAGATCAGATTATCGGTTCTTATGGAATACAAGCTTATCGTTCACGATCTTAAATGAAACTAGACACACCATTAGTAGGTCTGTAGCACAAGTTTTAATATGTTTGTCCTGATTATGGGGAACGGTATAGTTTCAACTCCTTACACTAGTACATATTGAACAGGACCATGTTAAGATAATTGTTTTTATACTGATTATATAAAATAATTAATAACTTATGATTATTATGAGTATTTATGTTCTTAATCCTAATATAATAAATAGACACATGCATTTAATGTTTATCGTTTTGAATCACAAAAGAGTGAGATTTTTTGTGGGTCAATAAACTCAGTGAGTTGGACAATAACATTAGATGTATGGTAAATATTAATTATTGATGGAATCTACATCCCAGTATAAGATGCTACCCCATTGAAAAAACGTATAAGTTTTGATTATGTTAAATATTGCAGGTGTATTATGAATCCGATATATCAAATAAGTTAAGTGAAAGGTCTCAAGGAATTAAATAAGTCTATTGAATTTAATTATCAGTAATTTAATTTAATAGACAGGTATCTGTAATCTTAACGTGAAGAAATAAATAAATATTTAATAATATAGAGCTCGAAATATAATTCCTAGTATGACAGGAAGTGCAATTATAATTTATTAGTGGTATAAATTATAATTTACGTAAATAATAAGGATTAATCCTGGTTGGATTAAGAATCCTTATTTGCGTAGGAAGCCGTAATCATACTAATCCTATGGTCCATACTGTAACCTCTATAGATAAGCACTCTAAGAGCAGTTAGGGTTACACTTGTTCATAATTAAGAGATACAAGTTTTTGTGAGGAAGAGAAACCCTAGTAGCCGTGAGCTCACTCTCTCTAGAGCAAGACGTCTATGAGGGATACAGCAGAAGTTTGAAGATTGAGTTCAAGCAATTGATTCGTGCTTGTTGTTGTTGCTTGTTGCTTATTGTTCAAGATCAAAGCAAAAGGATTTCAAAGTTCATACCTGTTGTTATTCGTGATCAAACCAGAGAGATCTTGAAGGTATGATTCTAATCACGTAAATCAATCTCTGCTAATCAGATTAGAAATTTTGGTCTTATGCGTATGCACTATAGCCGAATCATGAAAAATTTCGCAATCCCTAACAGGATAAATGTTATTTTATTGTTGGGTTGATGTACAGTTATATTTTTATTTTACTGTAAAACGCTTGTTTTATTTGTAGGCCTACTATTAGATTATTTTAGCAGGCTGGGTGTTTGATGAGTTGTGTGGGGTTCACGAGTCTGTTAGATCACAAAATATATTTTTAGACTTAAAATAATATTTTATTTTATAGAAAATGTTGGGGATTTAATCTCGCGAATTTTGGAGGTCTCGGGATCAAAATTGACTTTGCATTGTGTACAGAGGGCAAAATCGTAATTTTAGCACTTATGTAGTATATATACCCAAGACTTCTAGGAGAAGCTAAACTATGTCCCTCTCTCTTCTCTCACTACTTAGCAGGTTCTTTTCTCTCCCTTTTTTTCATTTTTCTTCCTTTCTCCTTAAGATTTGAAGACCTAGCTTTGAGATTTTGATTTTGAACCAAGATTAAGATGTTCTACTTAATTAGCTCTACAACTCTACCGTTTGGCTTTTCGTTTTGGACGACTTTGAAATGTAGAGTTTTGTTCCACTTCATTTGAGATAAGGATTTCACTAGCTTTGTTAAATGTTGAGATATCACATGCATTTTTGTATGTTATTTTGCATATCTATGTTTTATTAATCAAAATCATGTATTAGTTGAAGTATATCATGAAACCCTCGTTGTATGGTTGTTTCTTGGTGATATTGGTATTTAGTTTTGATGTAAAGTTGATAATAGGAGCTCTACCATGTGTTGAGTTAGTACACTTGATACTAAAAATTGTTTAAAAAAGATCCATTTATTTTAGAATGTTTATACAATTATGCCTATAAAGTGTTTGTGAAAATGTCAAAGTGAATAAAGTTACTGATATACATGTCTTGTGTTAGAGTTATTTATAACAGATACATGTTGAGCATGTAGTCTAAATGGTGCACTTCAAGTGTTTGAGAAAATGCAGATGTAGGTATTTGTTAAATCACATGCAACCTATAATATATAATGCTTGTATTTGATGACATTGGAACCTGAACCATATTAGAGAACAACCTAAGTTTGTGTTGAAGGATTGCTTGAGTGAAGATTTATGATGAGATAATAAAAAACCCAAAGATTGAGAACATAATGGTTATACAATGCATGCCTAATGTTTATTATAATAGAGTATGAAGACTGCAACTTTATGAAATTGCAATTGTTAAATAATTTGGCTTAACATATCGAATATTGTAGTCTTTTGAAGGATGTTAAGAGTAAAGTGAAAAGTCATAAACCTGTTAGTAAATGGTATGTTAAATTGATGTACTTGAAACTGTTTAATCCAATACATAATGCTAAGATTGAATTGTTATATGCATATTTATGACCTAGAGACAAAATGGATGAAACGGATAAAAATGTTGGACAATTGACTATATTGACATTACACAAATTGTTAAAATGTGAATAAGACAAGTTTCAAATTGTTGATTATAGAAGAAATGAATATGGTGGGAAGATATTGGCTAGTGATTGCCAATGAAAAATGTCAGAAATGAAAAAAAATGTGGAAATGGATTGGATAATGGTGCATGCGTGGTGTGGTGTGCGATGATGTGGTGTGGTGTGTATAGTATGTATTATGGCTTGTTTGGTACGTGCGTGGTGTGGTGTAAGGCGTGTGTTTCGATTTTGCGTGAGTTGGATTTTGAGATTTTGGGTATGGATAGCAAGTTAGGGTGGAGCCCGTTGGTGAAAAACTATAGCCCTGTACAGGTGGTTCTTTGTCCATTGGGTTAGTAACACATAAAGTGAGTAATGAGTGCACGTGTGACCAGGCCTGTGCAATAGTAAGGCGCTCATGGTGGGCGTACACAAATCCCTGTTGGTCGTTGTGTTGATTGCAAATGTTGGGTTGATTGGAAATGAAAATGAGGAATATAGAACAGATACGAGAAACTTAGCAATATAAATGAAAAAAATTCAAGACAATGAAATAGAAATTTCTTGATTGCATTAAATGAACTAAATATGATGGAATTGGTGTTGAGAACCTAGCGTGTATTGATGTATTTATACTCTATATATTATTATGATATAGTGTAGTTACATATACCACTATATCATTACATGCATATCTTGTGTGATGTTGTCATATTGTACACTTGCACATACAACCATATTGATATTTAGCATTGCTAGTGGTTTTCCTATTGGGCATATTTGCTGAAGCTTACTATTTTACAGATAATATATTAGTCGCATAGCCATTTGATGAAGATTGTGAAGTTTGTTTTTTGGGTGCTATATCTTTTATAAGATTTGTGGGCATAAGCAAAGACATGCATGTGCATTGGAATGACCAAGTTATTGTAATTTTTTAGGAATGTTAGGTTTATTTGGTGTTATTTTATGGTTGAAGGAACATGTATAATAGGTTCTTCAATGTATTTTAAAATACTCTCGTAGAACAAGTCATTTGTGAAGTTTACATTTTATTGAATAGTTTGTACTTGAAAAGCCTATTTCTATAAGAAATAAATCATCATGTTATCTTTATTTTGATATATCATGAGCTCCATTTGGTTAAGGATGAAAAAAGTTATGCTAAATATTCTTCAAGTGTACTAAATTTGACCATAGTACCTTGTTTTGATCATAATTTGACTTATATATTAAATTTACATTTGATTCCAATTAGGTTTGAAAATAGATTCATGATAGAACCTGCATGTAAAATTTCATGGCGTTTAAGTTTATGACTTAAGAGGAATTGCGTTTTGAAGTTGTCATTTCTGGGTAGATTTTAGTTATGTTGTTGAGTTTTGTTTAGGCGGTAAAAGTGTCGACACTTGTCCTAAAGGTGTCGACATTATTTGAGTAGAATTCTTGTTGTTGATTACTGGTTGTTAAGTGTCGACACCTTCCCGACAAAATTTATGGAGAATTCTTTTAGCCTAAAAGTGTTAACACTTATTTTCAGTGGTGTCGACACCTACACGCTTGCAACTTAATTTTACACTTAACCTTTGGAAATCAACCTCATAATTTAACTTTTGGGTAACACATTTTCCTATTTTTCTTTATTATAATTATTTTCTTTATACCTTTTATCTCATGCACTCGGGTCATGGGATTCCGGGGCGTGACACCCCCATAAACCAACAATCTCCCCCCCAACAACAACCCTAAGACTCGAATCCGTGACCTCGCTCTAATATCAGGTTTAGGATCAAGAGCTTACCACTACACCAAAAGTAATTGCTTTTGGCTAATATGCAACTTTATTTTTTTATATCTTAACAGTGCAGAGCCTCGCACTAAATGACACGTAAGCATGAGGGTCTGCGTCATGTAAGCGCCACATGTTGGCCTATCACGTATTCCATGTGTAAGCACCCCATTTTTGCCCACTTGGCAATCTCCGGCCTGACCGAACTCCCTTTCAAAATACCGTGGAGACATTCAAGCCCAAATCAACTTTCAAACCCTTATCCAATCAGTCAACTGTTTCTCGAGCCCGCTAGGTCCAATAGAGGCCTAATAACCAAACCTGCCCCTTGGGCCTCATAGACACGTCTTTAGAAAGTTTAAAATCCCTTAAGATGGTAAGTTCGTCTTTCCAAAGTGTTACTAAATAGTTAGGCATACTCAACATGCCATCCAGTCTAATTCCGGTCTCATTCCGGCTAACTCCAGTCAAAATGACCGTTTTACCCCTGAACGGCCCAGCACTGCACAAACGCCAACGAATAGTAAAAGACTCTCCTGAAAACATCCCTGAATGACCCAGCACACTTAGCATGACATTTCGATCCATTCCTGACCATTTTCAGCCAAAACTAGCCAAAATGACCATTTTACCCCTAACGACCCAAACGCGCCCCAAAACGACACCAGTCTTAGGTTACTGAACGGCGAATCTCGTTGTACACCCCTGTTTAACCTAAGGAAGACCTCACGACGCTAAACACTCACGACTCGATAAAAGTTCCTCGGAGCGTTTCACAGACGCTCCGCCTAAATTTTCGTTTCTCCCAATTCCCTGGTTGTAACGCATCGTCAAACAACTTGAGAAATGCATAAATTAGGGAATTCCCAAAGGCTCGTCCATAAGTCTTTCCATCGATACGGATCTATCGGATAAATCACTCCCCGAAGCCCTTCATCGTATGGCTCGAAAACTGCAACTTTTAGCAATCCCTAGAGCGTCTCGCAGACGCTTTGCCTAGATTGACTTTTTTTATAATTCCCATAATTGCAACGCACCGTCAAACGACTTGAGAAATGTGTAAATCAGGGAATTCCCAAAAGTATTTTCAGAGTACTTTCCATCGGTACGGTTAGATTGAAGAGATCGCTTCCCGAAGGCCTTGATCATGCAACATAAAAACAGTTACTTTCGAACCCCTGCAGAGCATATCACAGACGCTCCGCAGAAATGCAATTTTATGCACATTTTTCGAGGGGATATCCCACATTTCCAAATACCATTCCAACTTTTTAAAAACACGAAAATCCATAGAAAACCCTAGGAGAATATCGTGGGTGCAACCGATTGCCCCGAAACCATCTCGGTTGGCTCAATTATCAAGACAAAGTTCAAACGAACACTCTCGATGACAGAGCGTATGCTATATGCACCCATATTTTGATCAAATTGACCAAAGTTCGATCAACCGTCAGGATTTAGCCAGTACAACGGATGCCATGTGGCATTCTGGTAATGGAACAGTACTGGCACATATGCATGCGCTAGGGCCAATTTTGGCCCAATGCATGTAGCACAGGCGCCAGGCCTGTCCCAAGTTGTCTATAAATACCAGCCTCCCCCTTTGCATATTCCAGAACCGAAATTGATGTGAAGCTCTACTGAAACTGCTCCAGAACCTCGAATCTCTACATATATTCCACTTTTCTAACACTTAGGCTAGATTCCACCTCCCTCTAGCCCATGCACTTCACTTACATAGCCCTATACACCATTAAACCCCTCATTCCAGCCCTTCAAGCCTACTTGAAGCCATCCAAGTTCAAGTCAAGGCATCTATAGAAGATTACAAATGTGTTGAAGGCTAAATGTGGTATTTCTTTTACATTTTTGTTTTCCCCCGCTCTTATCTTCTCCCTCCTAGCCTATTTAGGCTATTCTCTATTTTAATCCCCATCTTTAACCCCCCTTTCTTGCATGCTTGAGCCAAGATGGCTCTTAGTTTATACCTAGAGGAAAGTTAGTGGGAGCCACTGTGTAGAGGGATTTCTCACTAGCCTATTTTAAGATGGTATGGCCTAGTAGCCTCTTGTTTATGTGGTGTAACCTAAAGCCTTGTATGTATTCATGACCCCCTTGCATTTTGTTATCTTGATCATGTCTTGTGTGCTTGGCTTCATCTTTATGTTTATAATCATGTCCTACAAAGCTTGTATTATTCTTATTTCCATGCTACTTTGAAGTTCAATACCCCTCTCAAAATAGTTCCAAGAATTGGCTCTTTGAAGTTTAGGATGAGATCTTAGAAGTCATACCTTAGAAAATCCCCCACCAACCTCTTAACTCTCACTTTTGCGTCATTGCATTTCCACTTGCATAAAAATAGTTTTCAAACTCTCAAGGTTCTATTCTTTCAAGTTTAGTGGTTGAAATGGCCCATGGAACCCTCTCTTGAGTGGCCTCCCTTTCATATTGATCATATAAGCCCTAAATTGTTAGAATGGTTCCCTTCTCTTTCTATTCTAACACAAAAGTGATTTCAAACTCTTTAATTTCCAAGGTTTCCATTCATTCAAGTTTAGTGGTTGAAATGGCCCCATGGAACCCTCTTTTGGGTGGTCTCCCTTTACATTGGCCATAGAAACTCTACTTTGTTAGAATGGTCTCCTCTAAAAATGGTTTTCAAAATCTTATTCTAAAAAATGATTTTCAAAAATTCTTTCTCTCCATCTTTTCATCAAAAAGGGTTTTTCAAAAGTTGTCATCATTATGTTGATTTTTGAAATCCTCACTTTTGTCAAGATAAAGGTAATAATGGCCCTAAGAAACGTTCCTGAGAATGGCTTTCAAGCATCAACCATATAAACCATACTCTTGGCTAGAGTTAAATTTTCATAGAAATGATCTTCAAAGGGGTTGTCAACCAAAAGCCTTTGCATAACATAATTTGTTTTCTAAAACTCTTTTCAAAAATGTATAAAACCATCTTTCAAACCATCCTTTAATCCAATCCTAGGTTAACTTGACCCTAGTTGTTCAACCCTAGGTTAACTTGACCCTAGTTATCCAACCCTAGGTTAACCCATAGTTAATCCTAGGTCACATTAACCCTAGGTTAACCTAATCTTGGTTAGTTAACCCTAGTTCAGTCCACCTTAGGTTAACTTGACCCTAGTTACCTAACCCAAGGTTAATTATGTTGAGTCAAGGTTAATCCTTATTGACTCAAGGTTAATTCCCATGTTGATTTTGATGATAACTAAACATTGTGTTATGTTACTAATGAATCTACTTAGTGTGCAGATTAACAAGTTCATAGTTTAGACTTAAAATTGAATCTTATGTCTAATACATATCAAGGAGAATGCACAACTAGTTCAAGAAGCAATAAATAAATTCAAAGGGCTATGCAATGAACCAAACTGAGAAATGATGCCTATCTCTACTTCAAACACGTGTTCTACATTTGAAGAGATTGAAGGTGTTCAATTATAGCTTTCTTCAAGTATGCATAGTTTCAATGAAGATTGATTTGCACTAAACTAAAGACTTCATCAGTTAAGGAAATGGAATGATCAGTTAAAGATGAAGAATGAAGGTGATGTTGAGGCCTAAAGAAGATTTCATCAGAATATGAAATGCTCAGTTGAAGAGGATTTAGTTGAAGAAGAATTGGTAAATACTCAAGAGATGATCTCATCTGGTATGCTAAAGACCAATTCAAGACATGTGATCGAAGTTGCCAAGAAGATGACTCACAATGAATATCTGATCTCTACATGGAATCCAAGTGAAGAATTCTTCTACAAGTATAAAGTGTCAATAAAGACTAGATGTATGAAGAGATTTCATCAAGTCTGTAATGGACTCTGTGAAGTGTTTATTGAAGAATGAAGAATTGCTAGCAAAGAGAAGAAATCAGAAATGAAGCAGTGTGAAGCTCTACAGAAAGCTTGGCATTGAATAAGAAGTTCTACAATGATTGAAGAAGCTTTGTAAATGAAGAAGAAAAGACTAGCCTTGATCTAGTGAAGCTTTGACTGCTTGAGATTCAAGAAGAAGATCAACATTCAATGATTGATTCAATTCAAATTTAAATAGAAGTTAACTCTGATGAGTTAGGAAGATTTGATTGATCTTCATACCCCAAAGACATACTCTTTGAAGATCTTATACCAGTGCTTTGATAAGCTTGATCAGTGGAAATCTGAAGGCTGAATTCTGGGCAACGAGGCGACTCATGAGAATGAGGTGTCGCCTCTTGCACACAGAAGCTAAAAGGTCTGAAGACAAATTGAACAAAGAGGAGACTCATGGAATTGAGGTGTCGCCTCTTGCACACAGATGCAAAAATGGCCTGAAGACAAATTGGACAATGAGTGGACACATTAAAACAAAGTGTCACCTCTTGAATACAGAAGCAAAAAGCCTGGAGACCAAGTAGGCAATGAGCGGACACATTGTAATGAAGTGTCGCCTTCTGGTGCCAGACGGAAAGGCTTGAAGACAATATGATCAATGAGCGGACACTTGAAGATGAAGTGTCGCCTCCTGGTAACAGAAGCAAAAGGCTTGAAGTTCAAATGATCAATGAGTGGACACCTGAAGCAGAAGTGTCGCTTCATGACAGCAGAAGCCTGATATAAAGAAGACAGATGAACAAGGAGTCGCCTCATTAACATGAAGAGGGGACTCATGAACTCAGTGAACATCATCTAGTAAATGCAGAAGCAGGAAGTGTCGACACCACAAGAAATGGAGCCGACTCCCTCTGTCGCAACGACTACTTTTCTTAACGTTATAACAGAATGGACGTGCATTTATGATACCCAACCACCTCCAACGGATGGAATCAATGCAAGGGTATATATACTAGCCTCCAACTGCATTTATACAAGAGAATCAAGAGGAAGAAACAAGAAGAAACGAAAATCTACTGAATCACTGATATTCCTGAAACATTCCTCCTGTTTTATTCTTCTAAGCTTTGATTGTAAATCTACTCTAGTTAGAGAGTTTGTTTGTAAGTTGTATACTCTTATACACTTGTAACTGAGAGTTTGAGAGTTCTCTTGTGTGAAGCAAAACTCTTGTAAAGTTTAAGTGGAGCTTGGACAAAACCACTTGGGAATTGAAGAACTCAGTGAGGGGTTCTTGTAGAGTGAGCTGAGCACTTCATCAATCAGCAGCCCATCTTGTAATAGGTGATTACATAGTGGAAGAAGGCTTCAAGGAGGTCTTGGGGTGAGGACGTAGACCACCGTTTGTGGTTGAACCTCGATAAATCTGTGTCTCCTTCTTATTGCTCTGTTTTCTTTGTTTCCATTGATGATATTGCTTCACACATAGATTAGCCATTGCTATTTTGTTTAAGATTAATTTTAATTAATCTTAACTTGTATTAATCTTTGAAAAACCCAATTCACCCCCCCTCTTGGGTTGCCTATTGGACCAACAAACTAAACCCAAGTTAGTTAACCCTTGGTCACCTTAACCATAGGTTAACCAAACCCAAGGCAATTGACCATTGGCCACCTTAACCCTAGATCACTTTAACCCTAGGTTAACCTAACCCAAGCTGGTTAACCTTAGGTCACCCCTAACCATAGGTCAACCCAACTTAAGTTAGTATACTTCAAGGTTCCAACTCAAGGACCCCTTTTAAATAATCTTTCTACTTAAAACTATTCTCATGACTCAATTTTTCAAAACCTCATACTCTCTTAAGATTTCAAAAGCCAACTCCATAACCTCTTCAAATGTTCTCACATTTCATCTTCAAAGTATTTTCAAAAACTCACAAGTCTAAGGTGTCGCTACTACTTTTATGGTTAGGGATTCCAAAGGAACACGATACATCAAAAACCACCCCCAAGGTTGTCCATATTAGGGTTCCAAAACCACTTTCGAAAGCTTTTTCTAAGACAAGTTCATAAAAACATCTCAAAACCCTCTCCAAGGTTTTCAAAACAAGATTTCAAAACTCTCTTGAGTTATTTCAAAGCATTTCCAAAACTCCCTTGAGTTGTTCTAAAAATATTTCAAAACACTTCAAAACCCCATTTCGAGAGTTTCAAAGTTCTATTTCAAAACACTCCAACATCTGATTCCAAATCAAAACTTTCAAGTTCTCTTTTTCCAAAGATCTCAAAGTGTCTTCAAAACTTTTCAAAGATCCCAATGTGCCTCTTTTCTATCAGGCTCTTGCCTGAATTACGAATGATCTGATTCTCGTCAAATGAGATACGTAGGCAACTTAAAATGGTGCGGTCATAACTTTTATTTCAAATCCAACCCCCTTTTCAAAAATTTCAATCAATTCAAAGTTTTTATCCAAACTCCTTCAAAACTCCCATGCTTTCCCAACTTCTTTTAAAACTTGCATCATGCATCATTCATCTGAAAAGTGATGACTAAATTCCGTTTCAAAAATTCTAAAGTGGATATTAAGTGGACAATGGTAACCGGTTATTCTAGTAAGTGAGCAAAAGGGTGATTAGACATGTAGGTACCGAAAGGGCGGGGTAGGGTAATGATCTTAGGATATCTTCCCTACATGTAACCAACCCCCAGACCATAGATTTATGTTTTTGAAAGATCAAAATGGAGTTGTTTTAAAAAAAGGGGCTTAAATCTTTCTAAAGGTTGCCAAACAATCTATTTTCTCAAAAACCCTATCTCAAGGAAGTTTTTTAAAACCTTTTTCAAAAATCCTGAATTTAATCTTCAGATTAACACTCAGTCTTAGGTGTCCTAACTTACCTAAATCAAGTTAGGTGACAACTCCTGTTTTTCTAAAAAACCCTTAATCAAACCAATTTCATTTCTAACCTAGTCGCACTTGCCCTTCTAGGAGGATGAGTTATAATGACAGAGTTCTATACTTTTGTCTTCGAGTTTAAAGAACCTTAGACCCAAAAATCAGGGTGCGACACCATGCAGGTCCCCATAAGACCCCCTCGAGTGAAATGTTGATTGCTGGCTCCCATAAGCCAACACAGGGTTCACGCTTGCTTGGATTAAAAAGAAAAAAATAGTGTTCACTCTGGTTTAGACCAAGTATGCAAAATGAAAAGTTTATGCTTTCACACTGTTTTGGACAAATAAAAAAAAAATCATGCTTTGAACCAAAAAATAAAAAAAAATCACCCTAAAGAATAAGATTCTTGTGGCTTTGAGAAGCGTCAAATGTACACAACTTCCTATATTTCGAACTCTTATGACTCTCACTAGAATAATCTTGCCATTGTGTCAACTGGCACAACTCACTTCTCACCCAATAAAAAATATACATTTCCATAATAGTTTGAACCAAAACTAAAAAAGAAAAAAATTACATTTCATTGTGTTTTGGACCAAACAAAAAATAAATAAATATTTGCAATGGTTTGGATCAAAAAATTAAAAACAAAAATAAAGCTTCACATAAGTTTGGACCAAACAAACAAATAAATAAATAAATGTTTTTTCAACTGCTATAAGAAAAAATTCTACTAGAATATGTTTTATACAAAATTTTAGTAATTATGAAAAATGATTAACAAATTGGGAAAATGTTAACATTATTCATTTATATTGATCATTTTTTCACTTGAGTATTTTTCAATTTTTCCAAGTTAACCTACAGGTTTTTAATACTTTTTTTTTCCTCTTTGCACTTTTTCAAATTCAACTTACTTATTTTTTAATATTTTTGAATCTTTTATTATTATTTTTTAGTTAGATTACACAACTTTTAATATTATTCCCTCATAGGAAACATAAACAAGTTTTCTGCAGTTAAAAAGTCAAAATATATTTAATATAGGGGTCTATGCCTATTTTTTGAAACTTGGGGGACCTAGTTGCTAATACATGAAATTATAGGGGTAGTCTAACTTGGAAAAAAAAATATAAGAATCAAAAAATATAAAAATAGTTAAGCAAATTTTCAAAGAAATGAAAGAAAGTCCCACTTTGAAAAAATGAAAAAGAGTCGAGCGAAAATGATCAACGTCAATAAAGATGGGTTAATATTTTCTAATGTATCAATTACCCTTTTATATTTACTGCTAATTTTATAACATATATAAGTTATAGATACATTTGGCCAGGGAGGTTTGAAATGCTAGAGAGGCCCACAAGAACAACATTTCCAATCTCCATACATGCACAAGTTCAAAAAATCGATCAGTTCCACAAACCCATATTTTCCCATCTTAATTACTTCAAATTCAACAAACCAAACTCCTTTGTCAACCCAAATCATGCTACGTCTAGCTGTGCAATAATTGATCCAAAAGAACAAAATTTTCAAATGAAATTAAAAACCCCACAAACAAAACAAGTCCACGAACCACAAGCAAAACCACCCTTGATCATGGTCCATATTAGGCATAAGCATGTCACCAAGCACTTTCAGAGTTTGAGGGCAGCATAAACTGAGGCTCATAAATTATGCTAGACTGCCATGGAGATGATGCCAAGCCTAACAAATACCAAACAAAGTTCACCAACATCATTTTTCATCAAAACCTCATTTTGCTTTGAGAAAATAAAAAGCTAGAGAGAAACATATACATCAAAGGAGGCTCGGTCTGTTATCTTCACTTGGTGATCATGGCAGTAGTATCACCAGAGTAAGTGGCTTTATTGGGAGAAGTGATTGGAGTTATGGGGTTCACGATAGTAAAGGACAAAGGCAAAGAACAAAAGAGAAAGAAAAGGAGGTAGAGGAGAGAGGAGAGGGAATGGGATGCATTTGGTGCTACTAACAGTGAAGAAGAAAGAAAGGAAGAAGACGGTGGCTGAGTTGATTAGGGCCATTAGTGGTGATGGCAGGTGGTTGTGGTAGCCAAGGGTAATAGGTTTACCGAGTTGGTTTTGTCACATCCGTGGATTTTTACTAACTGAAAGGGAGGCTTATAGAGAGGGAAACGAATGGAGGAGATACGAAGCAATGAGATGTATAGGTGGCTGCCATGATCGTCTTCCTCACTGGCAATGATGAAGATGGAGGATGTTGTAGCCATTCTCTCTCTCTCTCCTTCTCTATGTGTGTGTTTTTTTTCGCTTTCTAAATCGAAAAAACTATTGAAAGGACAAGATTGTCTATGAAAAGGACAAAAATGATGGGTTTTCTTTGGCTGTGTTGTACTCTATTAATTTTAGGTTTTTTTTTGACAACTTAAGATAAAGAAAAGGAGAATCCCCGCTTGCGAACTGCCGTTTGGGTTTGGGTGCCACCCATTTTTTGTGAAATTTTCGTATGTGCTGTATATTTATATGTAATGTTTTATTAAAATTCTATTTCACTTGCACCACTTACAATTTTAAATACCTTTAATGTCATAATCTAATAAAATTAAAATTTTTGTATAATAAATTATAATAAAAATTTGTGTTCCAAGTTTTGATACCCTTCACATAAAATATAGGGCCTGTTTCCAAGGTTCTATTTTTGTTTTCATTTTTACTTTACTTTTTTTATTTGTTTTAAGAAAACAAAAAAATAAGACTATTGGAAATAGTCATTTTTATTTTCTTATTAAAATAGTTCTTAAAACTCTGAAAGTAAGCTTCTTTTTTTCTTGAAATTCTTTAGTTTTAGGAAATTTTTTTCAAAAATAAGTTTTGAAATTGAAAATTTGTGAAAGGGGTCTCGTTGAAATCAATTTGTCAAACGTAATTTTGATAAATTACAGAAAAAAAAATCCAGCCGGTTTGCGGTTTCGTGGGGTTGTCCCTTAAACCGGCCTAACCATGTGGTAGACTTCAACGAAAAAATAAAAAAAAAAGCAGCAAAACAAAAGTAAAATAAAAAATACCATATTTTTACGGTGAGGAGGCCTCCGTTGGCTCGCACCATTCGATCGGCGATGGCGGGCGCAAGGCTTTTCTTGCTGTCCATCTTCCTTGCCCTAATCTTCTTCACCAAGAGTATAAGTGCAGATGCTTCTGCTGCTGTCCATGAACAAGAAGAAGAAGAAGTCGTCAAATCGGACGGCTCCGATTCATCTTTTAAGATCGAATTGGCCCAACTCAAGTCCGAGATCCGTGCACTTGGTCAGTTTACACCAATTCCCCTAATACTTTCTTCTTGTTGTTCTTTTTCTACTGGACTGGGCCTTGTTTTTAGTTCGCAACCAAGTACCCACAAACACACACACGTATTTGGATTTTGAATTTTCCAGTAATCTCTCTCGTGTGTGGTAGATTTAAATTTTCAGATGTTCCAGTCGTCGATTTTAGTGCCATGATACGACTAGAAATAACGTATGAAGATATATATATATATATATATATATATATATGTACATATGGTTTAATTTTGCAACCACCATCACTTCTGAAAAATGTTATGGGTTTCTCAAAATGCAGTGAAAGGTTCGAAAAACTTCAAAAACTTAAGATTTGGCACGAATAAAAAAGAACCATGTATATCTACTGTAACAATAAAAACTACAGCATAAGGTGAACCAGATAAAGAAGAAGAAGACCCCGGAAGGACAAATTCAAAAATAAAAAAGGTCTTTTATTGCGTAGAGAAAATGGTAGTTTGGTGTGCTTCCCCAGTTGACCACTAGGACAAAGATGACTGTGTGAAGAATTATTACAATCGACTTTCAAGGACCCTGTAGACACTAGTTATGCAGAGGATTCGAGCACTGAAATGAGAAAGGCTTGTAGACTCGTGACGCTGAACGACACATTCTAAAACTAAAGCGCACACTAGAAAGTGCTTCGAAAGGTGTCAGCAGGTGCGCGGAGCCGGAGCCCGGCATGTTCGCCCGCTGGGCCGAGTGTTCGCCCACTTCAGAGTCTTCGCCTTTAGATAACAAAAAGTGTCCGCCCCTTAGGTCGCCAAACTACGACGAGAGTTTCGCCTTTTGAAGTGCCAGTCGCTAGTTTATCAGGTTGGAAATTTTTTAGAAGTTAAGATATCTATGAAACGCTCAACACTTTATTTGTTAAACTGCACATTTGAGCTAAGATTAGTTGGCTATGGAGATGGCTTGAGGAACCACACGTTTCTTGTTTGACTTCCAGGCTTCAAGCCTCACCTGCAAGGATTAGTTTGAACCTTTTTATTGCCCTTCTGTTTTTTTGAAAGAAAGGATTGGGAAGTGGGACCTAAAAGGACTTTTAATTCCTAACCGATCAAAATATGGAGAATCAACACACGAGGGAGTTAATTTCGGTTTTATTGGAGGAAATTATAATGCAAGGATTGACTTGTTCGAAATATAAGTATGTGGAGAAACACTTGAAAAAAAACAAACAACAATCACGACAATAAAATCTTTGGTCGTATGTTTGACATTCATTTTGCTTGGTTATTTATGTTTCTAATTGGGTTGTGTGACATTCATTATCTTCTTTTCCTTGCCTCTGCATCTTGTTATGGTCTGCTCTTTTCCTCTAATGCAATCATCGCTTGTAGAATCCCACGTTGATGAGAAAACTCATGAACTGAAAACCAAGGATGATATCATAGCAAAAAAGGAGAAGATCCTCCATGAAATGTCAGATAGCATTTCAGCTTTGCAGAGCGAGATTGCATCCCTCCAGGTGACCCATTACTAGTCCTTAAAGTTGTTAGTCTTTTGCTATTAGCTCTTGTTTGACTTTGAATGATTGGCCCCTTTTCCCGACATTGTTAACACTTTCTGACTGCATTCTTTCTTAGACAAAGGGGTCGCTAGATGCCGATGAGCGGGTGGGAAAGGCTTATGCACGGGCCGGTGAACTAGAGAAACAGGTTAGTCATGGGCAGAACATGCAGTTATATTTTTAAGATAACTTTTGTCTGTTGTATATGTTAACATCGTGTCTTCTCTGTAGGTTGACAAACTTAGGAAGGAAATAGAAATGAAAGATATGGAAAAGGAGGCCTTGGAATCCCTAAAAAAAGAGTATGACAAGAAGATGATTGAATTGAATTTGAAACTTGAGACTGTAAGTTCTTTGTTTTGTCAGAATTATTTATAATGTACATGTAGTTGTGGCGGTAATTTTGAGTTATCATTTCGTTTGTAACTAATAAGGCGTAGTGTAATAGTCATTCACATGCGCGCACATTCACAGAGAGGTTATACCACTATTTAAAATGTGAAGATAGAAAATTACATCTTCTTATACTAATCTTTGGATGTACTTGCATCTTTACTTCAAACAATGGTTTAGCTCATCTTTACTAAGTCATACTTGTCAATTTGTGATACTATATGCCTAATTGTTTATGCACATAAATACTATATGCAACGAGTTTAATGTAGTGTATTTTGGTATAAATTAATACCCATGGTACTTAACCGACATACATAGATAATGAGACTGAGCTATCATTGAAGTCCAATAGATCAAGAATGTGGTTGACAAGCAGAATAATCAATGATGATTAGTGGAACCTAATGGGGCTTGAGGTGAAATTCTAAATGTGTCATGTGGGACTACAAGGCATGGTTTTGGGATGCAGAACAAGTCCTGCATGAGGAAGGCTGAAGCTTATAGGGTGGTGGGCAAAAAATAATACATCATGTTGGATTACTATGGATGGTTTAGGGATGCCAAGCAAGTCCTGCATGAGGGACTAAAATGGGAGGGAGTGCAAACGTTCATATGTTAAGATCAAATGCACATGTAATTGAAACCATGGCTATAGAAAGAGTTATGATTTGAATCTTTTGTGTAGACTTGAAATTTGGCAAGAATACTCAAGTCAAATGACCTTTACTGTCTTCCTTCAAATACAAATCTCTTTTGAACTGTCCTTATATAAAACATGATTATTCTTTTGCTGCATACTGTCATCGTTCAAGAGTTGAGGGATCTTGTTGGATGCAAATTTAGTGTATTTATGTGGGGTAAAAATGAAGATATTTGGATCCTGTGATACGAGTAGAAAGCACTGACTTACTATGAAATTTTGGTAAATTTTGAAGGCTAATTGCTTGCTGTTGGGTCTTAAACACTGTAGAAGGCCTTTTCTTTTCTTTTTTGGATTTTGTATATATTCGAGAAGATTTGCTTCCTCTATCTATTATAAAATTTAAATATTGTCAAATTGTGATTGTTTGAATTGGAACTAGTGTTATGCTCCATCCTTATTTTTTTTGGGTTGTACATAATCATGAAACATCTATTTACTCTATTTCTCATGCATGTTGAGTTTTCTAGATTTCAATTGAGGGAGCTCGTCCTTTGAGAGTGGTATAGTGATTTTGGGTATCACTTTCTGTTTCGTTTGCAGCTTCAAAAGATTATTGAAGAACAAAAGATCAAAATCCGTAAAACTGAGCGTGCGCTTCAAGTTGCGGAGGTATTCTAGTAACGTTGTGTTGCTACCACTTGTATGCTATTGTATGCTAATGATCATGATATGTGCACTTTCTTTCCATATGGAACTATTTCTAGGAAGAAATGATGAAGGCAAAGTTTGAGGCCACATCAAAAACTATGGAGCTAATGGAGGTAAAAAGTTGATTTGGTCTGCTATACAATGCTATGTTGCGTATGTGCTCATATTTGTTGGGTTGGAATTATATTTATTTGTTCTCAGCAGATGTTAAGGTAAGATATGCAATTTTGCAGCTAGTAATGTAAGCGTATGATGCAGAACAACATGTTTCTCCCTTTGAACTTTAATTCCATTCTATTTGTGTATTTAAAAATTTGGCAGTCAGCTTATTTATTTGGAAGAGATGAATCAGTGTCTAATTGTTTGATTAATTTGTCTCAACATTGCTTCATTTTGAGCTGCTTGTTGCACACTGAATTATTTTCTCTTGGTGTGCGTAATTCTCAAAGTGTTTGGGAGGAAATTCGAACAAATTTATGCTTTATTTTTGGGCTGAAGCTTGAGAACATGCTTCAACCGTGAAACTTCAGATAAATAAAGTTGTACGTTTACGGAAGTCTTGAAACACACGGTGGATCTGGCACTTGAATCTTGTCACTATCTAAAATTGCTAATGTGTGCTATGACTGAAGATGGGGAAAATGAGAGAGTGCAGATAGAAAACCAGATGATAAATTATTATTTGCTTGTGAGACAATACAATGTTGCGAAGTTGATGGCACCTGAAAATGACTATTCAGTTAATCAATCATGCACAATTGACACAATATTTTGATGTGAACCTCCCCACCATGGTAAAAAACAACGGGACCCTTGGCCAATCAAATCAATGCACTATCAAGAACAAGAGTCAACTTATGAATCCAATCCTAGATAATCCCAGCTCTTGGGTGCCCAATCCTCATGCTTGTGGGTGCACTCTCCTTGTACCAATCGAATCTCCACGATTGCGCATCCATCCTTCAATATGATTTTGCAATACTTGATTGGGTGTCGAGCTTCACGACATTTCTGGAATCTATTACGAACTGAACTTTGATCCACCAATCCATATAGGATTACTTTAATCACAATAAGGAATAGTAGGAGAACCTTATTTAATGAAATCTCACAGTACATAGTTCTCGCAATGATGTTTAGAATCACTTTGAATACCATGATACTTCTTCAATGAATCTCCCAAAGGTTTTAGACTTGTGTTTTGACCTTCTTATGGCCTCATATTTATAGTAGAGGCATACTAGGGTCTATTGACTTCCATTTTGGTCCAATTCCATGCCAAAATAGGATTTCTTGAGCTTCCAGATCATCAAGTCAGTTGGAATTTCTTTACGTGGGTTGCTAGTGAAACATAGTGAAGCATATTGTTTTAATTTTGTTGCCGCAACAGGTAGTGAGTGATCGCTTCCGAATAGTACAATTTATATCCGCCAGTGTGCTGTTGCGATACAGTAATAATATATCGGTAAGTCCAAGGTTGATCCACAGGGAACACAAGAATAAACTAGTCTAGTAAGATCTATAATTTGAACAAAAGAATAACGAGTTCAGAATTAATTGAAATTGCAGTAAAGCTTCCAAAAAGAAAATAAAAATCAATTATTGAAGTTGGTTGATCTAAATTATCGAATAATAAAATTAAACTAATTTTAGGGATATATTCAAATAATATGAAAAGGTCTTGGCAGGATTTGTGGCAGGATTTGATTCAGTAATGGGCCTATAGGTAGGTTCCCAAGATAGTTTTGATTAAAGAAACTCAAAATTCGATCACCCTATTGGAATTGATATTAAATTATTTACTAGTGTTCATACTAGGGTCCCATTCATACCTGTCCCAGTTTATAAACCTGTCTACAAGGTATATTTGAAGCTTAATCAATAACAGTAGATTTCTAAAGTACTCTTAATAGGAATATGTATATAATTATAATCAATACCCTTATCAGAAATTCTAGATATACGTATCCCGGCTTGCAAATCAGTCTATACATACATACTAGATATGATCAAGAATATTGTTTTCGAAGATATTCATAGGCAAGAAAATGAATCTTGATCCTAGATTTTGAAATATTAGAAAATAAATAACTATCTTGAATATTTACTTGTAACCTAGTTATTTTCTCAACCCATACCAAGAACAGATTTAGCTACTAAAATTTATTACAAAGATTGCAAGAATTGAACTAATAATTAAAGAAATAAAATACTACATTAAAGAAATATAATCTTGAAATCACTATAAGAACAAGAAGAAAAACTAAAAATTAAAAGATTCTCCTCTGGAAGATGAAAAATTGGCCGCCTCCTAAAGATGGATATGCCATTCCTCTTAAAAAACCCTAGAATTCATCTCTTCCTCCTAAAACATAGAACTCCTAAGTCTATTCTACTTCTTTTTTTCCTATCCAAAACTGAAAAGTGAGTTAATCTAACAAATCTCGTCGTTAGGTGTACGGACGGTTCCCACTGAATGTCCAGACTGACCGAGTCCTTTCACGAAAGTTGTAGGTCTCGAAAAGTTATATGAAATTGACATATTATGTTCCCTAATAGCCTTTCCGGTTCGAGAGATATGAGCTTCCAAAGTTCTAGTTCTGCGTGTTTCAGCAGCTTATACCACAGCTTCAGCAGCTTGTACCTTGACAGCAACATCTTGAAACTTATGATTGAATTGCATTCGAAATCATTTTATTTAAGCTCAAAACCTACATAAAGTATAATAAACTTTATTAATATCAAAATATAACTAGAAAGATATATATAATCATAAACTAATACTAACAAAGTATCAATTAAGGACTTATAATTGCACTTTTGAAACATAATCGGTGAGCTATATTAGAGCTCTGAAAATGCCATTTTCAAGTAGATCTCAAAAAGTTACATGAAATCAATATATTATGGGGCCAAGACGGAGATCTGAGCTCTGAGTTAGGAGCTTCCAAAGTGTCCGGTCTGCATGCTATAACGACTTGCAATCTAGCTTCAACAGTTTGTATTCTAGCTTTCAATTGACTCAAACACTTACTAGGGATGCAATTACAGCTCAAAACTTGATCACAATAAAAGTGTTTTTGGTCACATAATTTGCCAACATACTAAGAGTCCTAACATCACTAAAGATTTTACAGCAAAATGGTGGGGCAGTGTGTCAATGATTGGTAGTTTTGCTTTGAGCATGTGGCCAAACTGAGGGTTTTTTTTTTTTTTGATAAGTATGTGACCAAATTGAGGGTAATGTAGACAGTGATTTATATACTGCAATGTGGGGCTGAGGTTTCTATTATCAAATCACTTTAGGCAGACTTTAAGGCGATATGGCCCTTTATTTACATAATTACTTCCTGATTTGCTTCCTGGAATGATAAAAAGGGTGACAATGCTGGCTCTACTGTTCTATTTTATCTTTTGCTTTGGATGATTTGATGGTGTTGAGGGTTCTATTTGGCACGGCCCAAATTGAGGGTTGCATTTCATAGTGGTGGGAGGACTCTTTTTTCTTCCTCCTTATTGTCTCCTTTGCTTGGTCGTTGTTGTACATGTGGCACGGGAATTCTATTTAGGAGGCAGTTGAGTGGGACTTCTATAGTACTTCAGGCTTGGCAACTGAAGAGACATCAGTTGTAGTAGAAGTGAATGAGTCAACAAGAATTGGAGCGACCATACCTTTTGTAGAAAGAAGCATTGAGGCTAGGCACTTGTGAAGTGTGGTATCAGTGTCAAGGCAAAAGCATACAAACTACTTGTTTTTTTCCATTGTTTTTCTAGTTTTTTCTTTGACATAGGGTAATGATCTTTCTGAAGGTTTGCTTAAAATACAACATATCCTCTGGGTTCAAGAAAATTATAGTTACCTTTTCTGTTGGACGTCATGAGATATGTCTAAACACCCTTTCTAATTGGTAAAATACTTATACCTAAAATGTAAGTCAACTGATATAAGTGGATGAAAAGGCCCTTACTGCCCGTTTAATTTATCTGCATTACCACAACATTTCCCAACTCTTGGTATTGTATATCCTTAAATTGTTAAATAATAACCTCATGAGAGTGATAAATCATGTCAGAGACATATTAGGGGTGTGGTATATTGCAGGGTGTTGATGTTTCTATAGAGCTTTAGAAAGAGAAAAAGATAGAATCTGCGCGCGCGAGAGAGAGAGTACACCTGCAAGATTAGTGAGAGAGAATTTTTGATGGAAAGACAGAATGTACTGCCACTAATCATATTTCATCAACTGCATGCACCAGTACCTGTGTCTTTCTACTCTTTGTCATCATTCTCCTCAACCACCAAAACAGTGGTGGGTTTGCATAAATATGGGTTTTGAGGAAATGAGAGCGAGGTGTTGGGAGACTTTCTTAGATTTACACAATCAAGTATTAGAGGTGGTCTAAGAAGCATGGACACGGACATGCGACACGCTTACGACACGAACACATTGACACGACAATTTTGATGGAATGCATGACATCACACGATGAAGACATGATGGAAATATTTTAATCAAAGTTAATGGAAAAATTGCAAGATAACACTAATTAAATTAAAACCATGTATTACATGAACATCAAATTAGGTTCTAAAATAAGACAACAAACATGTTCATGGCAAATGTTAAACCAATCTATCAATTTTTTGACAAGTAGAACTAACTTTAGTCAAAAGGAATGGTTAATCATACTAAATTACGGGTTCTTTTTCCATTGTGCTTCGTGCTGAATTCTGAATCCGAAAAATGGGTTAATTAAAATTTTATTTGATCCACCAATTTCATTTATTGGGTACCGTCTATTAGGATTTGTATATGCTAATTTTATCACCTTTATATGTTTATTTCATTGTTCTAATTGTTATGCTATTATTGATTCAATCACTAATGTTACATCACATTGACGAGGGTTGAGGGGAAATATTGGCCTTTGGATGTTGGTCTATGTAGGAGATAGGCCGAGTCTGTGATAGATAATGCTGAGTATGATTTAGCTAGGTGATGGTGGGTTATACCTAGTTTGGGGTTTGTGGGATGGTTTGTGATGGAGTAAGAAAAAATTGTGGTGCCCAGTGAGGTTTGCCAGGGGTGGCGACAGTAAACGTCAACACAAGAGAAGGGAGAGTATAATTTTGAAATGCTGAATAGATGTTTTACTTTCCATGTTAAGGGCATATAGGATTTAGCATTTGTTGTTTGACCTTAATAAGGGTGGAATGGGTATTTCACAGGAGTTATAAGCTTCCTCCACAAAATTTGTTTTGATATTGTAGACATTGCTACATCGGCATGGACATGTGTTTTACATGTCAGTATATACACATTCACTTGTCGGCCTTAAGGGACAACAGATTGGTAATAACCAAGCGATTCACTGGACCAGCAACTCTTAGTGCGTGCCTTGGTCCAAGGCTTGAGACATGTCACACATGGCGCACCTTCTTAACATCCTGTGAGAGTTAAGTGTCTAAGTCGCACTGTGATATGAGTCAACCAAAAGAAGTCGCTAGAGATGAAGTCTTCCCTGTGGCACTTCACACTATGGTCTAATTGCCTTTGGGCTAATGCAGCTAAGATAGAAGCTTCCTTTGCCTCCAAATCAAGGTTTTTGCCGAGGACGTATGTGAAGCCTAACAGCTTCTCTAACCAACTCTGAGAATGCCAGCTATAAGCCTATAATGCCTCTAGACAGTTAGTTCACCTTCTATAAATAGATTTAGTCATTTCAGCTAGTTCCATCCAACTGAACTCTGGAATCTTGTGCTTCTCAGAGATTTCGGATTGTTCACTTTCCCTCTCCCTCTCTCTCTCTCTCTCTCTCTCTCTCTGTGGCTGTCCTGCTTCGTCTCACACCTGGACACCCCTATTGTCTCTAGTGCCTCAAAGGTGCTTTGCCACCTCTCCTACTTACCCCCATCAAACTCTTCTATAGATATCATCTCACTGATGGTACCTTAATAGGATGATGGTATCTATAACTACCATCTAAAGCAGAATGGATATCTGTGTATTTTGTATTATTCTTGAAAGCTCTTATCTGGCGCTTTTCAACTGTTGACTGCCCAATAACTATGCAATGATATACTATGACCTATCTTCTTTCCAGAATGTATACATAGCGATTTATTTGAGTTGTGTGGTACATGATATAGATATGTGGAGAGGCTTGTGAGTAGTTCATTTTAGTTTCAGTTTGGGATTGGTATACTGGTTCATCTCGGATGTATTTGCAAGAATTCTTTTGTTGGACCAAATGAATTTTAAAAAGGATGTTTCATACTCTACTATTTTTTGCTGCATTCTGATTCACTTCATATTATTATCCATGATCAGGTTCATGGTGCATGGCTTCCTTCTTGGCTTGCTGTTCATTTAATTCGTGGTCAGGTAGGTTTTGGAGTGTACATCGTATGTCTGTATGAGGACTTTGCACATGCTTTTTGACTGATATTACTAACTTTGCAGTCATTTGTCAAGACACATTGGAATATGCATGGAAAACCTGCATTGCATAAAGTCATCCAGGAGGTATTTTTTCTTGGTTTCCACGTAGAGATTTATCATCTCCCACACAGAAGCTGCTGGGAATTATATATCTATTTATAGGTGCTATTCATGTAATTGTAGAACATGACTGCTACCTATTTTGAGAATTCTTGAACCAACTAGAATTACTTTTTGAACTTTTTCCAGGTGCTGGACAGAAAAGCCCAAGCTGAAAAGTGGGCCGAACCCCATGTGGAAACAATTAAAATTGTAAGTCATTATGTATTTAATGACTTTGTGCTCAATCTTTCCCTATGGTTGGTTGGGTTCAAATTTGACATTTCCTGGAGTATATTTATGATGAAATTGGATTTATTTTCCTTCTTGATTTTATCCTACAATATGAAGAAATGGATCCCAGCTGTAAAGGAACAATGGTTGACGATTACAACATCTGTTGAACCACATGTGCAATCACTAACCAGAAATGCTATTGAGGTTTTTGAGGCATCTAAAAGTGCTGCAACTCCACATGTTATCAAAGTACAAGAATCTGTAGATCCTTACTTTCAGGTATGTCTTCTAATACTCGTCTTTCTTGTTACCTACTTTGTTGAGGTGCATCCTTGTGCTTCTTAAGTGAAATTAATTTTGTTGCAGGAAGTTAAGAAAGTTAGCAAGCCATACATTGATCAAGTTGCCACTGTGGCAAAACCCCACATTGATAACGTACGGGGTGCTATGAAGCCGTATACAAAGCAGATAATTCATGTTTATGGGAAGTTTCTTGAATCAGCCACCATCTATCATCAGCAGGTATGATATTTGCTATCATTTTCTCTTACTTGTGTTGAATGAACTTTATTTGCTTTTTCATCTGTGCTTCCTTTCAGATGCTGCTTTATCTTTCATTGAGAGACTTAGTAAGAGATGGGGCCACACTTTTATTGCCTGAATGGCATAGTTCTTGTGCATCTTACCCTGCTCAGAATTTAAATGTTAAATAGTTACTCTGAAAATGGTAAAAAGAAGCATAGATCATCTTGAAGTTTGAGTGAGATTTTAATTATTTTAGCTTACATAAACCACTTTCCTTCCAATACTTTTGTGTCAATGAGTGATGTAGAATGTATCTAGATTTCCCATGACTACCTTGTGGGTGACTTTTGAGTTTCAGTTAGTAACTTAGTATGTCTAGTGCCCTTACAATAAAGGGAAGTTGCTAATATTATCTCCATCTTACCATCCTAATTAGATCAGCTTCTTTAGTTACCAGTGCAGAACTGCTAATATTTGTCAGGAAGGCAGGCCTCAAATGGTAAAACTACACTTCACAACAACTTTACATTATTTTGTAGAGAGGATGATGTTACAAAAATAAGGAACATTGGATGGTGAAGCATTTTCACAATGGCATCCCTTTATGTAGGACTGGCCCTTCACGATTGTTTCTATGCTAAAAGTATGCTGAACACTGGAGATTTATAATCCTATTTAGCAGGATGGTTAAAGGACGAGTTTATGGTGGTCTGACAGTGAATACCGTACATGATGCCGGAAGACTACCATGGAGGAGCTAAGAAAATTACTCACTGGGGTCAATCAAGAGCTAAACATCCATATTGGTTTGTGATTCTACAAGATTTAGGAGATCATAAATCATTTATTGTTTGTTCTTTTTTTCATTTTGCTACCTTGTGCCTTAGATGAGCCCAAAAAAAAAAGAGAAGATGATGTACCTTTTCTTTTTCGATAAGCTAGATGTTGTCTTACCTTTAATTTCATATAAAATTGAAAAATTTATTCAATGTTACCTATCATAGTTTCCAACCGAACATTAATTTCACATAGACATAACAACATCTCGTGTTACAATTTCAAATAATTATATTAATTCATCACAAGAAACTGCACTACTAAGAATAATATATAAACCAAAAACCATATACTACTAAAACTATTATTTGGAATGAGTGTGAAAAGTGTTTAGAGCAGGTGAGAGAAGTCAAGATATTCAACCTGTTGGAACAAAGGAATGCTACTCTGCTCTATCTTCCGGAAGCAGTTCTCATCTGTTCCTCTCCCCCCTCACCCCAATTTTTGAAGTTGTATGGGTCAGTATAATTTCACTACACAATGAATCAATATGTCCTGAACTTCGGAGTGGCAAGCAACAGAAAGAGAGAGTTCAACTTAGGTGTCAGGCTTTTACATCTCATTGGAACAATTAGAGTTTGGAGTTCTAATTAACTTATTTTTAGTTTAGTTGGAGAAAGATAATGATCGCATCAATAAGAACTCTAGTTTATAAGTTTGCTTTCTTCCTTTATTGGGCTCTCTTGTAGGCAAACACATGCACACCATAGACGTTAGAATGGGTGACATTTATTTAGGACAGTAATTTCTGGGGTATTTTAATTTTGGATGACCTTATTATTGAGTAATTTTGGTTGGTTTGGAAATACAGTTTATCAATACATCAAATAGTTGCACCTTGTTTTAGACTCAACCAAAATTGTTTTGGCAATAAGATTGGCCTTTAAATTTCTCCAAAGTTTGGTTGATATTTCATGGAACTATCCTCTCACTTTTTTATACAAAAAGGTTGACTCCAAGCCTTTGAGGGGTCAATTTTAAGGATTCTTAAAAAATTAAGAATGGTAATTGATGCAAAAAAATTTTCCCAAATTTTAGTGGGGTCAAGTATTTATATTATACTGTTGCCAGACTAGGTAATTTTAGGATTTACAACTAATGTAGGCAAGTGCGAAGAACACTCTCTACCAGCTTTGGTCCCAAAATGGATTTAGAGCTGTGTGGAAGGGTTTTTTTTTATTTATTTTTATTTTCTATCTACAAGCTTTGATCCCAAAATGGAGTTAGGGCAGTGTGAAGGGAATTTTAAGGGCTGATTGTATTGGGTTTTCATGGCTGAAAGATTGATAACTATATCAAATATTTAGTACAGATACCTCATATTCTTTAGGATGTTTGAGGGTTGAAAAAGGGTTGAAATGGACCGTGTTATAGGGTTTTACAGGCTATAAGTTTGTAACATTTAGAGGATTAGAAGAAGGAAACAACTCTAGGTATTACACCTAGATTCCCATGGGCATCACTTAGGATTAAGCTTGCAAGCCTTGCATAACACAAGCTTGAAGAGCATGCAATTTCTTGAAAATTTCTCTTAAAAGGATCTATATTGAGCTGGAAGAATTGCATGGCTCCATGTAGACTACGTGGACTCTCTAATTGGGAGCTGACTTGGGTTAGTAAACTCTGGTTGACTACCACAGGTTATATCCAGTGGATCTAAAAATTATCAAATTTGCTTATCTACGAAAACACAGAAGTCGCTTGAGAATGATACCTACATCAAACCTAAAGAATCCTAAAATAGAACTTGGCTCAAACTGAAACTTCATTGTAAGAGGTCCCAAGTGGGTTCCAATTTGACATCACCCAATTTCTAAATTTTCTGCTTCTTTAAGTATGCTTTCTCCTGATCTTCTTATGACCTACATCAAGGGGCTGAGCTATGATGAAGGTGGAGACTTAATGATTCAAAATTTGGGACATGGGGTTAAGGTCTCAGATTTTGTACGCTGAACGGTTCTGCCGTGCTGTGAATTTTCTGTAGCTCCAGAAACTTACCAAACTAGAAAGAAAATAAAGAGAGAGAAAGAAAGGTTTCCTACTTCAGGAGGACCTAATTGTGACCCACTCTCAAATTAGGAGAAGAGTTCTGGACACGCACAGCCAAGACATAATCAATAAGTTCTAATCACATCACAAAATCCATAACAGGGCTTCAAAAAGCTTATTAAAGTTCTCTAAAACACAATCTAGAGGAATTACGTGTAGCTATATATGTCTCTCTTCCTTATTTGGGGGAGTTCACAGTTCTGCAGCAACTCAAGTCAACCAAACGGTCCAATCAGATTGGCCCAGTGTCCTATTGCCTACTTAAACTTGATTATAAAACTCTGTGAACCGCCTCACTTGGGAACAAGACAAAAACTTTGTTGACGTAATCACTATTCTAACAAATGCCTCATGGCTTTCCAAAATGCATCACCAATTCACCCATCACGTATATACCTACTCTTTACTATTGTGAAAACGAGAATGTCAGCCATAAACATTGAAACAAAAATTAGTGACAAACGGGAAAATGGTTTGGTGGAGGGGGACTCCTCGGCAGGGGTGGGCGACTGGTAAAGGATGGTGGAGGCAGCGGAGATGACAAAGAAGGTGGGGATGGCGATCGTGGCGGGGGTAATGATGAAAACCGTTAAGGAGGTGATGATTCATGTGATGGAGGCAGCAACGGTGGCGGAGGGTGGAGGCCGTGGAGATGACGGAGAATTGGGGATGGAGGAGGTGGTGGTGGAGAGAAGAGACGTCTTACACATGGCAACTGCAGAATAAAACACGTATTAATTGCACTTGACTGCACCTATTTCAACAGTAGCAAAACCAAAACTGGTCCTCATTTGGTGATTCAACAGCAAGAGCAATGAATGAATTCAGCTGCAGGGCACAACGACTTAAAAAATCAATTTACATATTCAAGCATTTATGAAATATATTTGGACATAAAATATTATTAAGCAATATCATATACACAAATATTACAAAATAAAACAAAATTCAATTGTTCAAAACCTGGAGACATCACTTATATTTTTTGGTAAAAGCTTGAGGAACAAAAGTAGTGGTAGAAATGGAAGTGCGACTTAAATTGAAAGTGACTCCTGACAAAGGTGATGATGCTGGTTGAATTGAGATACTTAGCAATAAGTGCCAAAGGTAAATGGCATGGTGGTGGAAAAAGTTGTGACAATAGCTATAGTAATTAAGAAAGCAGCGAAAATTACCAAGTTTTTAATAAAATGATGATGCAGTAAATATAACAATGTAATTATGAACTTTTTCAATTTCTTTTGTGTTGGTAATAGTATTTTTATTATTCTTTTTTTTTTTTTACAATTTCCAAATGTGCATTTACTAGAATAATCCACACATGCTGAACCACTAGTCTATTTTAAGTACCAACACATTGGGTATATGTTTTCTTTATTCTCATGAATTATCTATTCTACTAGCATTTCTGATTGTTCTAGATAGTGAAATTCCCTTTTAGATGAAATGTTTCACTTTTGTAGCCTAAAATTTAATATCATTTATAGAATATGTTTTTAGGTGTCACAACATTGTTTATAAATCATTGCAAGCATTTAATTGTGATAAATGAGGTCAAAACATGTTTATCAATGAATTTGTTTTGGCTTTTGCTAGTTTTTGAAAAGAATTCATGACTCTGTTTAAAACTTTAACTTTAACGATTCCCGTTGCACATTGGTCAATACTCCCGATACTGTTAGACCGCAACCGTGACCGCGAGCGTCACACTGGCTGATATCGCTATTTAAAACCCTTCTCATGATAATTCGAAGAACAGAGAGCACTGCCAGTTGAGTCATGATTTTTAATTCCTCCTCCTGATATCTTGGCTTGAGTTTGGGTGAAGTGTAGCTCTGGAGAACCCCATCAGAGTTCTATTTTCCAATTTCTGCAGGTGCTTTCTACTTTCCTCTAGATAGATATTCATGCTGGTATATCTTCCACTATTTGTTGGATCTCTTTTCTTGGTGGATATTTTTCTCTTCCTTTCACCCCGAATATGATATATTGATCCTGCTAATAGTAGTTCTGGAATTGTTCCTTTGGCATTGTTGACTGCTGAGTAGCCTGGTTTAATTCATCATCCCATTCTTGAGGCTCTCATAGATGCATTCTTTTTAAGAGTTGTTCTCCTTATAGGTGCTGAATAATTGTAGGAGAAAAACAAATTGTTTTGTGTTTCTGCAGTTGCAGCAGATAAAGAGCATCTAAGAAGTACGAACACTTCTAAGAAGGTGCTGTGTCTGGATGCTATCTTGGACATGACATTTGTCAGACACTTCCCGACACCTGTCAGACATGCATCCAAACATATCCTATTATTTTTTTTTAATTTTTTTGGAGCCGAACACGCTTTGGACACTTGGGTGACACGCATCTGTCACTTGGACACTCGTGTCCATCACTTAGACACACATCAGACACGTAACATGTTCGAAAACAATAACTTGGGGTCCAATTGCAAAATAAAGCAATGCCATTTTAAGCCTAATTAAATATTTAAACTATGGAATACATGGTTTTTACTTTTAGTTAGTGTTATCTTCCATTTTTTTGATTCTCTTTGAGTAAAATATCTATATAATAAAGCACAACTTTTTTTAAAAATGTCCCCCTCACATTTGTATCTAACAGCTCAAATTTAATTTTGAATTGCAATGAATGGTTGAGATTAGTTGCAACTTTTGTCTCAAACCCAAATGCCGCCCAAACCTTTTGTCCTACGTTTAAAGTAAATCCACCGGTTCAAATTAAATTTTTTTGATCTCCTTGAATGGCTCTGACCATTTTAAGCTCCACATGACCGTTCGTCCAAAACCCATCTCCTTTTCAAAAGCACGAAATGGGAAATCAATTAGCCCAGAAATTTCTCTCTTTTGGATGTGATGTGAGACATGAGAGAGCCAAAGACAACCTTCTCCTGTTCCTCTCTTTAGCCGCATCACCACCAAATACAACGCAAAATCAGGAAAAGAGGGTGGGTCTTCAACGGCTGAAGGACCCTCACCACTACCAAGCTCTCTCTCTCTCATCCATGTCCATGGTGAAGACCCACCGACCAAATCACCACCTCCAATTCCATTTCCAGCTGTGGAGACACCCACAACCGACAGACCCACCAATAGCCCGTATGCCCCTTTCTCTCTTTGTCTTTGTTACCGGCCTCGGCCACCTCTTTGGCAACCCCTGGGACGGACACGGAAGCTTGCGTCATTGCTGTGTTTGTCAAGGGGGGAAAGGCTGTCATCGATTTGTTCGTCATTGAAACTATATTTGCTGTGTTGAAAAATGGGGTTGTTGTGGGCATTGTGGCCTCACTTTTTTGGCTCATGGAAATTGGAATGGGGACAAAGCAATTAACACCATTTGCTTGGGTATGAGGGACTATCTCTGCTGCGCTGAGAAGAGCTTGGTTAAAAAAAAAAACGATAGGTATGTGTTTTTGTTTTTCTTACATTAATATGTATATATTTTTTTTTGTGAGCAAGATTGATATGTATTGTTTCGAATAGGAAATTGAACCAAAAAGATTAACACTGCAGTTGTTTGGTCCTACAGGGTCATAATACTGCAGTTGTTTGGTGAGAGAGTTTGAGAGAGCAGAGGATATAGTGATAGAATTGGTAATGGGTACGAGTGCTGGTGAATTTGACTTAATTAGGTTGATTAGTTGTAATTTACTGATCATCTCTGATTGTGCTGACATTCGGTAATAAGATCTATTTGCAGTAAACCTCGCCAAGGTGAGGAAACCTTATTACTTTTGATTTTTTCCATACCTGCACTGGACCACCTTATTACTAAATTTTTCTTTTGTTTAGTAATTGTTGCTGCAGGTGCACCTGGACTAACTTTGCTCTTTTGGGTTTTCAGTGGTCTTGAAGATTTCAGGGCCATTTTCCTCTTCTTCTTTGCACTTTTTTTTATTTGTTGTTTTTATTTTTATATTTACAGTGTTTTCTGAGTTTTGCCTTTTCTTGCATTCGAATAATTTTTTCTTCAGTATATATTTAGGTGTAAGTGAAAATGCATGTTGGACACAATATGATGTGAGTTTATCCAAGGTTAAGATTCTTTTTTTTTTTTTCCTTACATGCTAACAAGCATTTTTTTTTTTCCCGTTTGTAATGTACTTTTTATGTTGGCAATGAGGATTTTTATAGTGCTTACTTTACAATTGTGTAAACTATTAACAAAATTAGAAAATCTTGAGGTGTGATGTACTCATTCAGTTCAGATAATCAAATTACATATTTGCTTGGTTTTATTAGCAAATAAAGATGAATCTGATGGTAGATACCAGCAACTTCATTATTAACAGGTAAAGATGAATCCTTAGGCCCCTGTCACCATTTACTTTTATAGCCACACTACTTTAACATAGTTTGGGTGTGGAGTTGATAGATTTATTTTGGCTAGGATTAGCTCTCTCTAATTTAGTTTATTTAAAAAATTACGGCTTTCACCTATATGAGCTAATCAATGGCTCTTGAAACAGTGTGGAGATCTATGACAAAATCCTTTGCCTTTTGTCAACAATATTGAGAGTAAACAATTTGTGGTACATAATTGGGGATTTTTGAGTTAGTCTGCTGAAGGAATAATTCTGAAGTAGAGAATCATTAGAGATAAACTAAAGGAAAATGATAAAATAATAAAATTTCTTAATCAAAACTTTTAGGCCTAATGTAATTTTTAAGGCTAAGGAAAGAGAATTTCAACTTTCATCAACGAAAAATAATATGAATTTTAAAAGTTCGAACTAACGCTTTGTTTTCATGTTCATTAGTTTTATCAGCAATGGGTGGAAAGTAAAAAATATATAGAGAACTCAGAATTTATCCAAATTGGTCAAGTGCATGAGAATTTAAAATTTATCGGGGAGTGCCGTAGGCACGGGATATCCCTAGTTACTATACATGACATATATATGATATAAAAAATATATATTTTTGTAGTGTCTCCGTTGTGTCGTGTCGTGTCTTGCATTTTTTGAAAATTGTAGTTTCAGTGTGTTGATGTCCGTTCTTCTTAGAAGGGCATTATGGATTTACTCCTTTTACTCATTCTCTGAATATACCTTCAGTGATTAGTGTTCCTTTGCATAACATCCATAAGACGAAGGCACATTTGTTGTCTTTGGAACAAACCAGACTATATTTGCCCATGGAACAGAGGTTAATGTGATCTTCACAGGTAGATCTAGTACTATACTCTCCACGTCTCTGAGGTAGCCAAATTACTTCGTTCGTATTTATAGCTTGAGGCTTCAGTTCTGGAGGAGTATGGCTAATAATATCTTGAATTTCTTTGGTTTTGTTTCTAGGCCATTTTCAATCTCCTTCTTTGATAATATCAGCTACTTTGGTATTTAGGGACTTGATCATATTGTAGACCACTTTGTCACCATATCTTTGTAGCAGATGACCTAGGGGATGCCAATATTTGCCTTCGCCATTATTATGGTTCAAAGTTGCCTAGTTGTAAGTTTAGCAATTTTCTGAATGTCCATGACAAATCTGCAGGAAGAGACATACCCCATAAGCTTTTCTCTATATTTTTCTAGCTATGTATCCACTTCAATCATGTTGAATATGTCGTTTTACTTGGAACAAAGATCAATATGACTTTGACTTCTAAAACTAGAACCCGTAATAAAAATGAACCAAATACATAACTTGACCCATAATATGATCCATGGGTGACCCCTGCAACTCGTCTAGAAATTTCTGAAAGTACGTCAGCGGTATATGAAACCTGAAACTAGACGTAATAAGACACATTACATGAGGTTCCAAATGGGTCCCCACTTGAAATAAGCCACTTTCTGATATTTGCCACCTCTTCATATTTACTTTTTTCCTGAGCTCCTTAGGGCCTGCAATCTGCAACACTGAAGGTTGGATAGAAGATGTTAGGGTCTGTAAGTACAATAAAGGGGTAAGCTTATGGTTATTTTCCTTTGGCCTGGAAAGGTGATTTTGTTGGGGCTATTCTGTGCTGCAACAATGCCCTTGAATTGTAACAACAAGCTGGTTGGTATGATGGTATCTATAAGTTGCAAAAGTTGAATTTTTGTGTTTATGGCGGGAGAGGAATCGTAGAGCCTTTGAGGGCGTTGAAAACTCTATCTTTTGTTTGAAGGAATCTTTCTCGTTTCCCTATTTTTTTGGTTGAAGGAGGATGTTAATTTGTCTCTCCTCAGTTGATTATTTTTGTTAGAGATATGTACATGCCTGTAGATTTATAGGCTGTGTTTCTTGTATAGGGTTTGCCCGTTTATGGCAGTTTTTTTCAAATTTAATCTCGTTACTTGTAAAAAAAAGGTTCAATTATGGAAGTTGTAACGGATTTGGCCTTCTTTTCAAAAGCGATCTGCTGTAATCTGTGTTAAAAGGTTGATGAAAATTTTGGACACTATTTTTAGGGTGGACCAACTAGAGTAATGGAGATTGGCTTTCTAGGTTGAAGAATTAAGGAATTTATTTCTTAATTGTGGACAAATTTGAAAATTCTGCTCGCAAGGAATTGGAAAAATGAATGAGGAGAACAAGAAAGCAGAAGACTCTAGGATTCAGTCCTGTGGTGGCTTAGGCATCTCACTTAGGTTAGGGTTAGGGTTAGTGTTTCGGTTTCGTTACATGGTCCAGTGAGCTTCAAAAGCTTTGAGCATTCCTGAACTGATCTCTGAATTTGAAGGAGTACATAAATACACATGCACACATCTATTACAGATATCGATATAAAAATATTCTGCTCCAACTAGGACGTTACCTCCAAAACTGAAAACTTAAACACTCATAAAACTCATGTAATCCAACTATAACAATGTTTGGAGGCCTCTATTACATATTTTTGACCCAATTGAAAATGCCCTTGTTCAAATAGTCTTGAGACAATAAAACCCATGACTTCTGATACTTAACTAATAAAGAAAGCCCAAGCAGATAATGCAGCCCAGCTTGTGATTAGCTCAAATTAATTAGTGGTGAAGATATCTCAATTTTGAGTTTCATCACTTTATTTTCGCTGGAGCTACAGTTTTATTTGCTTCTTGTAGATGGTCAACAAGTTGCCTTACTTTTTTTTGTTTTTTTTGAAAACTGCTGTGTGAGTGTGTCCATATCATTTTGTATCCATGTCCCATGTCCACATCCATGCTGTTTAGGTCATCGTCATTGAAATCATCTTCTTCAAATAGCTCTTGCACTACACTTGCCTGGGAATCTAATTGCTTTAATCATCATCCTTTTCGTCATGCTTGTCTTAGTGAAGACCCATAGTTACTTACCTCATTCTTTCAAATAGCTCTTAATGTGATCTCCAGTGCCTTTGCAAATATGCCGAGCATCATTTTCGTGATCCTCATTGTTGGATGATTTGTAGGGCATATAACTTTTTTGGAGAGTAAGTGATTTTATAAAAGAAAAGGAAAACACATGTTTACAAGGGGCATACCCTAGGCATAAAACCATGGAGAAAACCTTCACAAAAGTGAGGGCCAACCACAAGAAAACTTAAACAAGGAAACAAACAGATCAAACATAACATAAAGCAGGGAGATACCGAGCCTGCTAGGACAAGACGTTACAAGGTATATAAACTGATAAAGCCAGCCATATGTAAGCATACACCTCTGTCCCAAGCATCTAATGAGCAGCCAGCATAAAACCTAACAACTACTGGACCAAGTACCCTTCCCAACAGCTGAGCAGCAGAAATGAGACCCAGATACAACCAATCAACACACCACCCAAAACATTTGCCATAATTTCACAACAATTCAACTCACCTGAAAAACATCATCCTGCAGTCTCCATTCTCTCACCAGCCATCTATTTTGATCATCGGCCTTGACCTTTTTCCATGACATCAGTCTCGGTCTAACGCTCATTTTGATTTCTTTAATCACCACTGGCCCAGGACTTTTAATGTTCTCAAAAGTCCTTTTATTCCTTTCTTTCCATCTATGATACACAATTGCAGCAAGACAAAGTCTAGCCTCATAGTTCTGGAAGTTGCCCCCTCTCCAGTTGTTCACTGTGCATTCAAAAGTGTTGTTCCAACTAAATTTGCCCATTGGCCATTACATTTACCCTGGAAATACGCCGAATTCTCTGAGTGTAACTACACTTAAAGGATAAGTGGTTGTGGTCTTCCTCCTCCAATTCGCACGAGACACATTTGTTCTCTTTGATAGTGCCATACTCTAGCAGTTTGTCTTGTGTGCTCAGCCTTCCTTTTGATGCCAACTAGAGAATAAAGCTGAATCTTGCGACAGCTTTCTTGCCCCAGACTACCTCTTTCCAAAGCACTAACTGCTTCCTACTTCGCAAAATTTCCCAAGTCGCTGAAACTGAGAAAGCTCCATTTTGTCCAGGGGACCACAACAGTTTGTCTGGAACTCTGTCATTTGGTTTATACATCTCATCAGTGATTCGCTTCAACTGCATGAGGTCTAATGTTTGAACAGCATGCCATTTCCAGTCATTTGTAGCAACAATGCTACTTACAGAAGCATTCCTACCAATGGCAACATCATATATTACCCTATCTCCTTTAAACTTAATAATCAGATCACAAGGCAACCAATTGTCAAACCGTAGGGCAATCTTTAAACCATCTCCAATTTGGTGTTTGAGAAGGGGCCGCACCACATCTCTCAGCCCCAAGATTTTCCTCCAGACCCAAGAGCATACCTGGGCCCCACATTTCACCTCCCAAAAACTTTACACCTTAAGAAACTGTAGCTTTACCCATTTGCACCATAGAGACTTTTCCTTCTTGCCAAATGAGAACCAGATGTGCGTGCCTGGTAATAGAGGCTTTGTTCCGTTCCTGTAACTTTTTGAGACGCAGGCCTCCCTCATTTATCAGCAAACAAACATCATCCCAAGCCACTTTGGCACCTGTGGCCTTCATATCTGTTCCACTCCACAAGAACTGCCTGAATATCTGTTCTATCTTTTGTAACATGCTAGCTAGAAGGATAAACATAGATGACCAGTATACTTGCATAGAAAACAGAATCGACTTTATCAACTGCACCCTACCTACATATGATAGGGCTTTGTTTACCCAAGACTTCACTCTGTATGTGATTCTTCCCAACAACGGAAGACAGTCTTCACTTGTCAGCCTCACTTATCAACTGCACCCTACCGACATATGATAGGGCTTTGTTCCAAGACTTCACTCTGTACATGATTCTTCCCACCAATGGAAGACAGTCGTAATCAATGGCACCCCAAGATACCTCACTGGAAGATCTCCTTCTTTAAAGTCCAGCTTTCCTATGATTATTTCCTTCACTTGATCCTCAATTCCTGAGAAGTACACATTACTTTTCCTGGGGTTCAGGCACAACCCAGAAAGATCTTGAAACTCTTGTTGACCTTCTTTAATAAGCTCCACAAATTTCAACTCGCCCCTACAAAAGATCATTAAATCATCAGCAAAACATAAATTCACCACCTTTGCTTTCCCACATCTCCAATGAAACTTAAAAGAAGGATCCTTTGCTTTCTCTTTTAAGATGTCAGCTAGAGTCTCCATAGCAATAACAAACAGGTAAGGGAACAGCAGGTCGCCTGGTCTCAACCCCTTTGCCCCATTGAAAAAACCATGTAATTCTTCATTTACATAGACAGAGAATGATGGAGAAGATATGCATTCCTCTACCCAATTCACCACCTTTCCTAGAAAATTCATGCATTTCATTACATCCAGCAGATACCTCCATCGCACATTATTGTAGGCCTACATAAGGTCCACCTTCATGGCACATCTAGGCGTCGTAGACTTCTTGTGATAGTCTCTCAGTAGTTCTTGGGACAGGAAAATGTTATCTGCAATCCTTCTTTCATGAACAAAAGCTGACTGTGACACGTCAATAAGATTATGTAACACATGAAATGGGCCTGTAATCACTTACCTTCACTGGGTTTGCAACCTTCGAGATTAGCAAAATAGCTGTTCTATTTGCTTCCTTCAAGAGTTTCCCAGATTGGAAAAAGGATTTTACTGCACTTATGACATCCAGTTTCACCACCTCCCAGGTATGCTTGAAAAAGCCAGCCGAGTATCCATCCGGACCTGGTGCTTTGTTGGCCTTTAAGGACTTGAACACTTCTTCAATTTCTTCCTCTGCAACTTCTGCTTGTAGGCACTCTTGTTGATCACCATTCAGCCAGCTTCCTTGTTATATGCATCCAAACTTCATCAATCCCTCTGCATTGATCGTTGTGGGGCTTGCCAAGCAAATTCTCATGGAATTGCACTATTTCAGCTTTAATCTCTTGGGGTTCATCGACCTTGGTCCCATCCTCCAATTTGATGGTTACAGTCTTGTTTCTGATCCTCGTCTTATTTATGGCTTTGAAGAAAAAACCCGTATTTTGATCCCCTAGATTCAGCCATTGCTCCCTATATTTTTGCTTATACACACTTTCATCTGCTCTGCAAAGCTCAACATATTTCTTACAAAGCTCCCTCTCCTGTATTCTTAGCTGCACATTCGTGGGATCACAATCAAGCTATTCTGGCATTCTTCCGGCTCATCACCAGCAGCCACAACCCTAGCTGATATATTGCTATACTGTTTCTTGCTCGGAGATTTCAATTCTCCTTTCAGGTTCTTTAGTTTTTGACAAACTCTAAACATTGGATTTCCTTTGAAGTTTGTATCCCAAACCTTCTGCACCATTGGTAAAAATTGCTCATTTTCTGCCCAACAATCAAAAAACTTAAAACAGTCTTTACCTTTATGCCTCTTTTCCTAGATGGATAACAATTGGCAAATGGTCTGATGTCAACTTTGTCCCAAATTCTGCCACAGACTGAGCAAAGTTGTTGTCCCATTCACTGTTCACCATTCCTCTATCAATCTTTGATGCTATGTACCCATTCTCCTGTCTTTTTTTGTCCACGTAAACCGGAGACCAAAATACCTTAATTCCTCCATTTCAATATTGTAGAGGCGCCTATTTAGGTCCTCCATATAGTCTGGCCAACTATTCTGTCCTCCAGTCCTCTCATGAGGATACCTAATAGCATTAAAATCCCCCAAAATAATCCACGGAGCATTGCCAATGCTATTAGCATGACTTTCTGGCTTTTTCCACAAAACAATTCTATCAACATATTCATTCAGGCCATATACAAAAGTAGAAAAAACCTTAGCCCTAGATTCAACTGAAGATACAATACAATGAATCCATTGCACATCAGTATCTAGGCACCTCACATCGTACTCATATGGGTCCCAGCACACCCATATCCTACCTGCGGTTCTTTGTCGTAGTTGTAGATAACATTCCAATCTTTGACAGATGGCCCCAAATACTGCTCCTGCATTTGCTTGTTTCACTTTAGTCTCTGTGATTTCTAACAGCTTTATTTTCTCCTTTAAGATGAACTTTCTGACATCTGTCTGTCTGATTTGGTCATTTAGACCACACACATTCCATGCTTCAAAGTCCATTAACTAAAGTATGTACACAAAAGAAACCGCATAAACCATCTCAAGTGTGCTTCCCCCCAGGGGAGTTAGCCTTCTTAATCTTCTTGGCTTTTTATGTTTTTGTTTTTTTTTTTGAGCTACTACTTTCCTGCCCAACCACCTTTTCTACTCCTTGTAACACTTCTTTTGCTGGATTTTTTACTAGGGGGATCACCGTGGTAATCTCACCCCCATTTTCTTCTTTATCGGCTTCTCTGCCTTCAGTTTCCAGGTTTGTTGCTTTGTGAACCATGACAGGTACTGTTGCTTCTTTTGAATCACTTCATCTGTCTCACCACTTCAACCTTGGTAAGAGTGGAAGAACATGATTGGCTTACTAAGATTTGTTCCATTAAAGCCATACCCTCTTCATTTGTTTTTCCTTTACCTTTCGCTTCACCTCTCGCCAGTCTGTATCAACAGCCCCCATTGCTGCATTTTTGGTATTTTCACCATGTGCCAACCCTTGCAATTTCCTAGCACAGCTGAGATCATCATACCCAAAAACCTTACATAGGTTACATTTTGCCGGTACCCACTGATAATCTACATCCATCACAACACTATCTCCCCCACACAAGACCTCAAAACTTACTGGAAGGTCCTCCTCAGCGTTGACTTCCACACAAACTCGAGCAAAAGAAATTCTTTTCTTTAGCTCGGTTTGATGGTCCACATATAGGGGTATCCCAATGGCACTAGCAATTTGACTTAGACCCCTAGCAGTCCAAATTCAAGATGGATATTGTACATCTTCAGCCAAACAGGTACCTTCCTTAGCTCTTCCTTAGACAACTTCAGCATTTTATGCAATTTCTTTAGGACAAGGAGTTTCCTTGCTATGTGCCATGGCCCTTTCTCCAGAATTGAGTCCCTAGATTCAGAGTTCTCAAATTGGAAGAAAAAGAAACCACTATCAGTGGCTAAAACATCCTCCAGACCCTCCTTGCTCCATAATCTCATGGCAGTATTCTTAACTAATGTGAAAGGCAGTTTTTGGTCGAGAAAATTGCCAACAAGGCAATTTTTCCATTGATTCTCCTGATCATCTTCCTCTGCTATGACTACCTCTGTCTTGCCATCTTTTTACTTGGAGGAACATATTTTAGCTTCATTGAGGCCCTATTATCAGCAGCCACCACGTTTGCCCAAGTTCTTTGTTGCTTCCCCATAGCCTCCCTACCTATATATTCCTTTCATTACACACCTTGCCCCACCTGCAACTGCTTCCCTTAACCTTTCCTCATTTGTATTCTCTGCAGAGCTTACACCACCAGAACTAGTCAAGTTCCCCTTTTTGTTCGTTGCAATTCCTGGGCCACCCTCGTTCACTCTACCCTTCATCGGTCTCCAACCTGCTTGATAGCCCCTTCTCCTACCCATATATCCATGGCCTCCCCCATGCATATGCGAATTTCCCTGACCTCCAGACCCAGCATAAGTCCGTGGTAGGTAATCTTCACCCAAACCTTCATCGACTTGGTAATGCATTTCATCAATTTCTGATTTCAACTATTCCATCTCATCTTTATACCTAGCACATTCGTTCTTTGCCACTTCTATGTTTGATACCAGACCAGAAATTCTTTGAGCTGCTGGCCCATCGCTGAGAACGGGAACCTGTATCTTCCTTGCAACCATCTTTTGAATCTGCAGTAGTGCCCTTTGACCCTTTGGCTTCCATGCTACCAATCTCCCTAAGCTCTTTGGTAATATGACCATCACTAGCAAGATCCTTAGCATCAGCGTCGCTTGAAACCAGATATACACCCTTAAGACCAGCTTGCTACTGCTGGATACTGGTAGGGGATCCAGGAGCCTGTTCGCAACACCCAGGTATACTATTGGCTCTATTGGCCACATTTCCTGCCAAAATCACTGCTAGTTTAACACTAGAACCTTCAATGCCCCCACCTTTAGTGGTATCATCATCATCAACTGCATTAACTGCCCCCGATCCAGCCATTATTGCAACAGTAATCACACAGGAAACCTAGAGAGAGTTGTAGAGAGAGAAGCTCTCGCCTAACCCATCTCTTGCTTTGTCTTGTAGGGCATATACACCATCTTTTTAGCTATGATGTAGTAGATTTCTTGGATTAACATGATGTGGTGTCTTATCCTCTTGTCCCCACAAGCACATCATCTTTTTTTCAGGCACTTTTGTCAAGGAATGAGTATTTTAAGCTTTATAAACTCATGACTTGGTAAATCATATTGAGAGTTTGTTAGTAATTGATATAGCATGTAATGCTCCGCTGGTTGGACCCTTTAATTTACCTTTGAAGGCACAACTTTTGAAACTTCGTGAGTTTATTCATCCATAGTCCTGCATCTTAGCAGAATTTAAAGCTGGTGCACCATGTTTTGATGGAAGTTAAGCAATAGCACTTTCTAATAATTATTGTCCTTTGCTGATCATCTAGTGCATGTAGGCCTTCTATGTGGCCCTGATGTAGTAAACATCTTATTAGATATTTCTTATCTATTTGTCCCCGTCTTTTGTTTTGACTCTTGTGAAAGTATGAATGCATAAAGAATTTTGAAGTCATGAAATAATATTGAGGTCAGTTCATAATTATTTGAGATAATATGCTTTCCTCTTCTGGTCAGACAGTTCAATTTGGCTTCGGAGCGGCAATACTGAGTGTGTATTTAGCCACAGTCCTTGCACCTTGGCAAAAGTTTTAAAGTTCGTCTGCCGTATCTTGATGGAAGTTCATTGAAATGAAGTTTGGGTCCGTCATGTCTCACCATATATTAATCAATGAAGACTCCTTGAGAGTTGTTGTCAGAAATACACACCAAGCTCTATCATGTCTATAAAGCTTGGTGGCTAGTGGCTAAAAGTGGATTCTTTGACTTTGTCCATCGGGAATATAAGTTCCAGCAAGCTCCCGATAAAAGTTCTAGCTTCAATTTCTTGTTAAACTATTTAGTTATAAAAAGAAATAAAAATTATTGTAAACTATGGAAAATTGGCTAATTTTTCAAATTATTTTGTTGTTGAAATCTGACTTACCAAAAACAGAAGAAAGTAATAACAGCAAATAAAAAAAAGATAGAAAAGGATCTATGCCCTCTGTTTTGCTGGAATTGTTGGACATCATTTATTCAGGGGCTTCTCGTTGATTCAAAGGCCAAACAAGTAAGGGAAATAGTTAGCTTGTCGGAAAAATGTAAAGATATTAAGGGCTGTTTGTGAAAATAATATTAGTTTTTGATTGTAAAAGACTAAAAAAAAGTAAAAGAAAGTGGAAGGGGAGAATTTTTAAGGAATCTCACCTAGAAATTCTTAGGCTTCACTTGTTACACAAATCTCAAATACTCTGGAATTCTACTTTATTGAATGAGGAATTGCAAAGTATATTTTTTTGGGTTGCTAAAAAATTTTAGTACTTGGACTTGCTAAGACTATTTTTTAGAGCTTTTCAAGAAGATATATCAAGACTCAATAACAATTATAGACCCAAATTAAGAACTATGGACAACTGTCACAGCATACCTTGAAAATTTTGAAACTTCTTCATTCATGACTCTTGAAAATGCAAGAAGAAATTTTTGTAAGTTAGCACTTTCTAATAATTACATAATAAGGGTCAAGCTAAGAAAAAAGCTTTACTAGAGAAGAGCCTAACTGTGCTTCATGTGAACTTCCTAATTTACCCATCTTTTAGTTTGTGTTATGCATTTCTCAATTTTTTAATCCTTGTGAAGGTCCAACGCACAGTGCAAGATACGCTGCAAAAGCATGAGCTCACAAGACCTCTTGCAACTAAGGAGTTGGTGTGGTTTGCCGTATGTACTAATGATTGTATTATATTGCCTTGTTTGATTGCTTGTTTTCTTAACTGCCTATCCATTTCCACATCTAATGTATATACAACTAAATTGAAATATATGTTGTAGGCCTCTGCTTTCTTGGCTCTACCTATCATCATTCTGTCCAGAATTTGTTCAGCCATTTTCTGGTCAGTTACTTGATCTGCAATTTTAATTTTCCTAATCTTCAGGCTATGCCTGATTTATTTGTTTGTCTTGAAGAGGTTACAGTAGCTTTTGCAGTCCCCTTACCACGAAAGAACGGGGAGAGTAAGAAAGAAAAAGAAAGGGAAAACAGAAGTCCCTTTAACATTTTTATTTTTTATATTTTGCATTGAAGAACTATAATTTTCTCTCTTGTCTACCTAACCTTGCAGTAAAAAAGTGAAAAAACCTGTCCAAAATGGAAATTCAAACCATGCACGTCGCAAGGCTAAACGAGGACATCCAGACAAGTAGTGCCACGGAGTCTGATGCTCCTTTTTGGCTTGTTCAGGTATCCTTTTGTATGCATAGTCATATTTAACTAATTTTGTATCTCACAAAACATTTAACATTTCAAGAATTCTTTGCTACTTATGTAGGCATATGCTTATAGTCAATTTTATGCTGAAATTATTTGATTCCAGGAAGAAGTTAATTCCCTTTTGTAGAAAGGATCATGATCAGACATGCTTTTTGAAACATAGAACAGTTTCTTTCCGTGATTCCAGGCAATTGATTCCAACTCTCCCCATGGTTTTTTGTTAGACAATACTGAGAAATAAGATCAGTATCTTTACAAAATAGAGAGGTTTTAGGAAGAGAATAAAAGGAATGGGCTATGACCAATCATAAGCTTAGCATATAAAGAAATTTAAATGCTTGCATATAACTGAATGTAATGAGTTTCAAGAAATAAGCTTATGCATTTTAATGATACTAACCTTCATTATTATCTGGGCATTTGAAGAGAACCAATCCTGCAATAAAAAACTGTAGCTTAACCCTTCCCGATGATCTGCACTTCTGGTGCAAGTCGGGAATGCTCGATAATTTTGATGTCAACTGTTTTCTATGTTTATGAGATTGGTATTTTTTAATCCACAGCCAGGGCTAGAAGAGGCATTACTGTATTTAAAAAAAGAAATAATTAGCAAGTGAAAGTTGAGAGATCTCTTAGCATTATGATTGTTTTATGAAAACTAATTATGAATTATGAACTTCTCAGGGATTTCCCTGTATACATATAACATTGGTTAAGGAATATAATAAAATCCTTTTGGCGTTGTATACATCATTTTCTGGCTTGCTGTTCTACAGTCGGTCACTTGTCATGACGACTGAAACTAATCTCAAAACATTTATCAGGATTGTCCCGCCTTGGATAATGTGAAGTAGTGCTTGGAGACAGATCTTTGTGTTCTGTGTTTTTTCTTTTTCCATTGGTTAACATATTGTGTAACTTGTGGATGTAATGTCATGAGATATTCCAAGAATTGTTTAGTGTAGACATGTTAATGGTTTTTAATGTAAACACATCTTTATTGAGCTAATAATAAACTGAGTAATGATAGGGGTGGCAATTGCAATGCAAACCATGACAAACCCCCCAACCCCAACCCAACTTCTTTTCCTCCCTCGCGAAAAAGAAAACAAAAAAAAAAGAAGAGAAAAAAAGAAAGCAGCAACAGAAAACATCTGCTCACCCATAAATAATAGGGGTTTTCAGAACAGGTTGGATTGCCAGATTTGCTAGGTCAAAGCCAATCCTGTATGAAAGTATCAAAGGATTTGTCCTGTGCAAGATTTGAACCTGACCTTTCCCTAACAAAGACGCCCACCATTGAGATGGTTTCGAGGTTCTATACACTGAGCTGCTTTTTTGATCTTGTCAGGAATAAACTAAAATAAACTATATTTACTTGTTTTAATGGGCACTCTTTAAAATTCATGGAACTTAACAACTGGACTTTCTTCCTCCTCCTCCTCCTCCTCCTCCTCCTCTCTCTCTCTCTCTCTCTCTCTCTCTCTCTCTCTGTCTCTCTCTCTCTTTTCCCCTGGTTCATCTTCCTCTCCTTATCTTTAGATCTTGCAATTTTCTTTCTTTAGATGCAATGGTTCTGTCAGTATTCTCAACATATTAAACTTGTTTATCTTGAGTTTGTGAGGTTCCATGGGTTGTCCCACCGTTCCCCCTTCTTGAATCCATCTTTTAAGTATTAAGGATGATATTTTATTTGTCATTTTAATGTTGATTCTCTTCTTTTTTTCCCCGAATACGCGTATGCTGCCCCCACCCCAATATATCTTTGCTAGTTTTGATGGGTACTTTTTAAAATCCACAAACAGAATAAAAACCCCGACTCTAACACATTTAGATTACTCTCTTTTCTTTTTGTTTTTGATAAGTACACCTTTCTCTTCCTTACTAGTAAACTGCAATAACAGGTCCAAATCATCTTCCTCTCCCTCTTCTATATATTCCAATTGCCTCTCTAGATGCGATTTGAATTAATTTTTTTAGTTTTCTGTACCTTGAGATGGATGAAGTTATGTGGGTTGTCTCCCTCCTTTCCCCTTTATTGAGTGTGAGGTTTAATTATTAAGGAGATTTTTTCTTTTTGATTTTTTAATTTGTCTTTTAGCTTGAATATAAGCATTCTTTGAACTTATCCTAAAAAAAAAGAGTATTCTTTGTTGTATAATTTTTTATAGTGATGATCATGGAGGAGGAAAAGATGGACTTAAAGAACAAAGATAGAAAAGAAAAATAATACCTATAATTTAGTTTGTAGTGGTGTGTAGCTGTAGCTAAACAATGAAATGTCCAAGATGACAACTTTTTTGCATAGCTGTAGCTAAACAACGAAATGTCCAAGATGACAACTTTTTTGCATAAGGATGTTTTTATGGGTTATTTTTTTTCACTGTTATGGTTTAAGGTTTCTTTTCATTTCAATGGGATAAATAGTGGATAATTCACGTGTCCATTGGAGCTGCTTGAATACTCAATTTGTAACAGGAGCTTTGTGATTACAATCACTAGAATATGGAACTTCTAGGCTATATAGCATGGCCTATGAAGATTATTCATACGAACATAATTCAAAAGATGACATGATGGTGTACATTGTTATTAATATATTACTATGTTATGTTTGACAAATATGCAATATTTGATTAGCCTTAACTACATTTCTTTACCAATAATGGTATATCTAGTGAATCTAAGCTCAATGAGTCTATTTTGGCAATGTGCTCTGTCTGAAACTATATACCCGTCATAAATTAAAAAGTGTTAATTAATGCATATATAACCGTACGCATGTCTATGATGTCTAAATTCTTTTTAACTTCTGGACATGCTTGGAAGTTACATAAATGTCTAGCTGGGGGGCAGGAACATTGTGCTTGATTGTGTATTTGACTTGGAATCGGCTCTGATCAAGAAATGTCCATGCTACATAGCTGCTGAAAAAATAAGTCGGCTTCACATTTACTGGAGACTTTAAAACTTAAAGAAGGTTTCTGTTCAATAAAATTGGGTTAAATGCTTCAACTTTTGGTTACTGGAAACTTAATCCGGATCCTGGGTTTGTATCAGGCTGTTGATAGATTGAGGTGAGCACCGAGGCCTTTTGATGCATTTGCTCATACGGCAAATGCCTCATGTGCCTACCTGTTTTTGATTTGATATTCTATGCTCCGTGCCTACCATTTAGTGATTTGATTTTCCTTGTCTCTATTTGTGTTGATGTGCCTGACAAATGTTACTTTTGTTATTTGTTGTTATTGATAACATCTAAAGAATATAATTTTCTTGGTCTCTTTTCCATATTTGATCAGATTTCTCGGTTGTACCAAATTTCATGTTTCCTTGCTTTTGTAATTATATCATATGTAACTGTATAAGTAAATCAATGATATGTTATAACCTTTATTCTTATGTACTTAATTTGATCTGCTTTTGAAAAGCATAAAAATTTCTGGTTTCATTTAATTCCATATTTTGTTAAATATTTCAATGCCTTGCTTTGTGTAAATGTTGCCTCGCCTTATGGTTTCACCTTTAAAATTTTTTGTTTCAATGGTTTAACTGAGTTACATTTGCTTTAATCTTCTATATTATGCATTCTTCCGACTATTCCACAATATTGCCTTACTAAGAAAATTCTTTACCTTTCCCATATAGTCTCACTACTTGACGTAGTCCTACCATTGTATTTAATTGATATCTCCTTGCCCTTAATTATATAAAACAGCAATCCTCTGCTTTTGGGATAATTTTAGTGCGGCAAAAGCAAGTATAGTTAACAACGTCGTCACATTTCACACTTGGTGAAAATTGATCTTTTCATATCTTTGACGAGAGGGAACCTTCAATGGCCTTTGGTTGTCTGCAACAATTATCCGCACTCATCCCCCACAACCTCACCTCCAAACGAAAAAGGGGGAGAATAGATAACAACAACAGAATGAATGAGGAAATGAACAAAAAATTACTTCTATTTAATGAGTGGAAGGTCACCTTTGGTCATAATCTTGACACCCTTGGGTTTTAATGAGTCTGAAAGATGCTTTTGTAACATGTAGCCAAGTAGTGCTCTCTGTATGACTGCACTAACTGGGTTTCTGAGTCTATGTAGAGTTTCAATTAACCATTAAAGTAATTGTCTAAAGAGGAAAAAAAAAAAAAAGAAGCTATATGCGCAGATGTTGCTTCCAATTGTGTTGTGTGGTGCTACATTGACCACATAGAGGATAGATTACTGTAACTACAGTGGATGCTTTATATAATGTATGATGCTTTTTGCTACCAAAATTACTTGTAAAGATATTTGTTGCAGCAGGAAAAACTTGTGGAAGATTTAATAATTGTTTCATATTGGCAATTCAAATCATTAATGAAATGGTCCTTGAATTATTTGACAATTGTGATGATCCGAGCTCTGCAGGTCTATGTTGATTTAGATAAAACTGTACTACTGTAGCTACTTTTTGTCAAAAACCTTTTTCTGGGGTGAGAAAATAATTACAGAACTGTTTGTTATGCATAGAAATATAGTAGCTTGATTCATGATCTATGTAAGCTACGTTAGGTAACCATTTTTGCCCCGACATAGACCTTCGAGTGCTTTTATTGGTTGTGCTTAGATAATAAATACTGCTATCAAAACCTAATTATTAATTGAGTTTAACCCACTTCTTTATTAGACTGCAGATATGTACTGGTGTTCTTTGCGTGGAACTTTTGGAGCTACTATTATATTCAGTCTTTGGGGATGAAGTAGACCGTTGTTACTGGAGCTGTTCACTTGATATATTATATATTGTCCAGTGTAAAAAGATGTTTGAAGCCTCTTTCTTACAACTAAGATACGCTCGGGGGGTCTGGAAATTCATGTATCATGAGCACTCTGTTTTCTGGGTTAGGGTTAGTTCTTAGTGTTTTGCTTTAGAGCCTTGCACGATTGAAATCAGTCGTTCACCTTGTTTACTGGCCTATTTTAGTGTGCGCCTATTATTTATTGATATTCTTGGTTTGGAAATCTCTCTCTCTCTCTCTCTCTCTCTCTCTCTCTCTCTCTCTCTCTCTCTCTCTCTCAATGCCATGCAGCAAATATGTGCCCCTCTCCCTCCCCCTCCCCTTTCCCATGCTGTGAGAGAGAGAGAGACTCTAAAAGGCCTTCGAACACCTTCAAACCCTTCACAACATTTTCTTTTGGTTTCCTTATTTAGATAGCGATTTGAGCTTACATAGAGTTTTGTTTTTCGTTTTTGGTTTTTTTTTTTATTTTTTTGCTTTCTAGTTTTGATCTAGGATAGTAAAACCTTTTTTTAAATATATTTTTGTTTTTCTGTAATTTGAATCGTTTCTTAAAATGTTGTATGTTAAGGTTCTGTAAAAGAACGGGTATTGCGATTAAAGTATAAATCCGGTGAGTATTGTATGTCGTATGTCGATTCTTTAATCGAGTTAAATATAGGTTATGAGCACTTGACAACTTTTCCAAGATTGAATCACAATTAAAGAGGATTGAACCTAAAATTTGATTAAAATATCTTTTGATGTTGAGAGATGGTAATTACTATACTAATTTAGCAATTAAAACTATATTTGAAGGTATTATAAAAAGTCTTGATCATAATTGATTCAACCAGCCAAATTTATTGTATAACTCAAATTAAGAATTACATTACGAATTTTTGATCTGGAGGATTTTGACCATAGATATAGGAATTCATTGTAATTTGACTCTAGAATTGAATTCAATTTGAGAATCAAGTGATCTTACCATCAACTTGTGCAATTTTTATTCCAAATCTAAGGATGTGTATAGAAATTATCAAATTTTTTTTACTAAGTAAGACAGAATATGTAGACAAATAAAAGATCGAAAGATCAAGTACAAATAAAAGGAGCATACCCCGGGCCATAGGATGAGGATAATCAAGAAAGAAAACTATCCAAACAAACAAAAGAATCTAGCTAGCATTAGCTAAGAAAAGTACAACACAAGCTAACTTAACTTTATAATTATAAGAAACTGAAAAAATAGCAAAAATAGCTACCCTTAGTTCTTAAAGATATCATCAGGAATTTGCCATATCTGATGGAGATCCTTATTTGGTGTTGTTCCATAAAAGCCTCCTAAACTAGTCATCTTGTTACGAATTTGAAAGACTATATGATTAATCACTGCTTTCATATCTTTACACTTGTTAGCCATTAATCTATCATTTCTTTCTTTTCAAAGGAAATAAATAGTGGTGGATAGCATTAACTTGCATAGAATATTCTTCAAATCCTTCCCCTTCAAGGTACAAGGCTCAAGATACAATCTTTTGTCACTCATTACTCAAGCATTGTGCCTTACATTTTGCTAGCAGCTACATCCACAATTTGTTGATTATCGAATACTGGAAGAAGAGATGGTTGTGCTCTTTAATTTTATCTCTACAAAACACACAACACAAGTCATTTAACATGCCATAAGCAGCAAGTTTGTCTTGGGTGGCTAATCTTTCTAGAATAGCAAGCTAAAGGATGAAGTTATATTTAGGAATAGCCTTATTAAACCAAGCAACTTCAGCCCACTCCACTTGAGGACTATGGTTTCTAATACTTTGCTATGCTAATCTAATTGAAAATTGGTGATTTTTTTTTTTTCTTGGAATCCATATAGCTTGATCACTACAAGAGCTATTAGGATGTGGAATACAAGACATACACCTCTTGAGCTCCATCAACTCTATGAAATTTGCCACAGGCTAATGCCATTGGTTGTCCCTAATAATAGTGCTGACTTTTGCTTCTTTGCCTAGCCCAGAATCATAGATCACCCAATCCCCCATTTTTTGATGTATAGGTCCCATTGGCAGCCAATTATCATACCAAAGGGAAACCTGTGAGCCTTCCTAATTTTGTTATTGGTTAAAGGTCTAATGATATCTCTTAAGTGCAAAATTTTTCTCCAAGTCCAAGTGCAATCCCAAGGAACCTTGGCCACCCAGAATTGACTTTTAACTAGAAGGTTTGCTCTAACCCACTTCACTCAACAACAGGTTGTAGAAGGTTGGCACAACAACCAGATGTATCTAGCTCTATTAGCTTAGTTCCAATCTACCAATTTCTTTATGCCTAGACCACCTTCATCGTTTGGCTTAGTAACCTCTTCCTAATTAACCTTAGCTCCAAAATTCTTTAAGTTAGGCCCTTTCCAAAGAAAAACTCTAAAGCATTGATCAATTTTCGTCAAAACTTTCTTTGGCATAATGAAGTGGACACACCAGTAACTTTGCATGCTAAATAAAACTGATTTGATGAGCTGCAACCGCTAGCATAAGAAAGAAACTTACCAGTCCAAGACCTGACCTTGCTCACAATTCTATCAACTAGGTTATTGCAATCTTCAGGTTTCAGCTTAGAAGAAATCAAGGGAACCACTAAGCATCAAATTGGAAGTGCACCTGGCTGGAACTTGAAGAGATTTAACAATTGCTCCCTCACATGATCATCCAAACTAGTGAGAAATATATTAGTCTTGGCACAATTTGGAACAAGACCTGAGAATTTAGAAAATGTATTCAAAGCCTCCTTTAAAATCCTAGCAGCAGCAATCCCACCCTTGCAATAAATCATCAAGTCATCAGCAAAACAAAGATGGGTTAAGCTAGTTTTCTCACATTTCCAATGAAACTAAAAATTGGGGTTCCTCTTCACTTGATGCTGAATAATTTGAGATAGGATATTTATACAAATTACAAATAAGTAAGGGGATAAAGAATCACCTTGCCTCGGGCCTTTAGCACCAGGAAAGAAGCCCTTAAGGGCACCATTAAGGTTGATTGAGTACATAAGAGTAGAAATGCAAACCTCTATCCAATTCCTTAGTTTCTCCGGAAATCCGATAAGCTCCAAAACATCCAACACAAATTCCCATCTGACTGAGTCATAGGCCTTCATGAGATCTACCTTCACACTACATTCAGCCAACTTGTTGTTCTTATGATAGCTTTTCATAAGTTCCTGAGCAAGTAAGATGTTATCACTAATTTTCCTACCTTAAATGAAAGTTGATTGGGCTTCATCAATAACCAGAGGTAGCAAACTTTTAATTCTATCCGCAATAATCTTAGTAAAGCATTTGTACCGTGTATTGCAATAAGAAATAGATCTATAGTCTTTTAAGGTTGCGGGATTAGGAACTTTGGGGATTAAGGCTACAATGGTAGTATTGACCTCCTCTAGCAAACAACCAGAATCAAAGAATGATTTAATAGCGCAATCACCTCCTTTCCAACTATAGGCTAGGCTTTCTTAAAGAAAAAATCATTGAAACCATTAGGACTAGGGGCCTTGTTTGGATTTAAGTTAAAGAGCACTTGCTTAATATCATTTTTTGTGACATTCCTATCCTGTTTGTAGCTATTTTTTCAAAAATCACTTTACTAATATACTGTTGAAGCTCTTGTTTCTCTGGATACTTCAAAGCATTTTCCCTACTCACAAGTTCTGGAAGTACTTCATAAATTCCTCCTTGACCTCTTTAATATCTTCCACTATAGTACCATCCTCCTTCTTAATTGAAGAGATTTTATTCCTATTTGCTCTATTCCTTACTGACTTGAAGAAAAAATTTGTATTTTGATATCCTTCATTCACCTACAGAATTCTGCTCTTGTGCTTGGCAAAACTCTCCTCTTGGTTATTCAAAGCATTAAGTTTGGAAAGACTTTCTTTCTCCTTGGCCACAAGCCCAGGATTCCCACCATTTGCCTCTAACTGTCTTTGAAGATTAAACAATTCCTCTCTAGCTTCATTAACTTGTAGTGAAATATCATAACATTTTTTCTTATTTAGCTGCTTCAAAGTAGCTTCACCATCTTCAGCTTCTTGCAAACTCGGTACATTAGGTACTCAACTACAACAGTATTCCAAGCTTGTTGCACCGTGGGCAAAAACTCCTCATACTCAGTCCAAAAATTAAAGAACTTAAATGGTTTAGTACCTTCTTTCATATGGAGCCATAAGCGAACCAACTAGGGCTATGATCTGAAACCCCAAAAGGAAAGAATTCAGCTGAAAAAAATCTAAACTTAGAATTCCAGCAATTGTTAAGAAGAGCTCTATTAATTTTTCTTAGGATATAATTCTTAGCACATCCATTGTTCTAAGTAAAATGGAAACCCCCGTATCGTAGATCATTTAGCTCAACCTCCACAGGACACCCATTAAATTTGTTCATGAAACCAGGCCAATCAGTGCTTCCCCCCCTTCTTTCAAAAGGAGATCTTGTAGCATTAAAATCACCCATGACAAGCCAAGTTCATTACAGACCAAATTTGCATGTTGCTCCAGATCCCTCCAAAGTTGCCTTTTAAGGGTTACAGTGTGTAGACCATAAGCAAAAGAAACATAGCAATGGATCTTCTGCTCAATAAGAAAGATCTTACGATGAATAATTTGGTTAGTCATACTTAGGACATCCAATTTCAACAAATTCGAATTCCATCCAATCCAAATTCTATCTTCCCCATTGGTGTTGTAGTTATGAATGAAATCCCAATTCTTCATTAGCCCACGACAGATCGAATCCCTATTATCCAACTTGACTCTAGTTTTTACAAAACCAAAACACCAAATGTTGTGGCTCTTAACAAAATCTTTTATTTCTCTTTGCTTGGAAAAGGTCATTGAGACCTCTCACATTCCAGCATGCAAACGACATTAATTACGTAGGAAAGAGGTGCTCCCTTTAGAGCTACTAGCTGAGCTCTGTCTTCTTTTCTTCTTATTCTGTTACTTCTTTCGATCAACTTCATCAACTGCCACCACCTTGTCTTTTAGAGGATTTGCACCAAGAGTTGCCGTCAAATTTGACTGACCACTCCCATTAGTTTTCATGTCTTCAATATCTTCCACCTTGTCCAATTGTTGAAATCTATTGAGACTAATAACCTCAACAATAGGTTTCATCATCAGATTGGCTAGTATCATGGCTGCTAATTGATCACCTTTGCAAGCACCAATTGGAATGACATTTTTTGCCCTCAGAGTAGTAGAAAGCATCTCCTCTGATTGCCCAACATCGCTTGGATCAGCTAAACTTGGAGCACTTTTAGTATCCTCACCAATAATAATCTCCTTCCCTTTGCGCTTAATTTCTGTACAGCCTTCTTCACTTGTAATCTCTACTAATGAATTCTTTTTAACTTGCCATTCTTGTTTAATCACCTTTTTGCACTTGCTTACTAAATGCCCAAATTCTTTGCAAACTTCACAAATCTTTGGAACTCAATTGTACTCAACAACTATATCAACACCACCTCTGCATTCCACCTCCAAATCAAAGAAATCTGGAAGTTTAAATTCAGCATTAACTTTTACATAAATTTTAGCAAAGTTTATTCTCTTTAACTCTTCAGTCAAGTTATAAGGATATAGGGGTTTTCCCACTGCACTAGCCACATAACTTAAACCTTTTACAGTCTACAATTCTAAAGGAACATTATAGAAATTAACCTAAATGGGGATTAATTTACAACTATCATTACTAAGGTTCATGTTGAGTTGCCATTTTCTTAGGCATATAAGATGCCCAACAAAGTGCTATGGTCTATTCTCAATGACTCATTCACAACCCATAGTTGATGAGAACTTAAAATAATAGAACCCATTATCAGTGGTCACCAATTTGTCAAACCGATGTTTATCCAATAATTTCTTGGCAATGTTGTTGACTAAATTAAAGGGTAGTTTATTTTGCATAAAGTAACCAACTAGGGTATTTTTCTATAACTCAACACCTTGGGCAGCCACATCCAAAGGGGGTTTCACTTTAACTCAATCATTTCCCATTTTAGGTGTGAAATATTCAAGATTTATAAAAGAGCCTTTCTTTGACTTTAAAATAGAGACCCACTTACCTGGATCATTGGGATTACTTTGCTTTTCACTATGTTCGTTGACCGTGCCCCCTCCATGCTGCCTCCATGCTTGGTTGATTGCATATTTTGCCATACCAAATTTGTCTCTAGCTTTTCCTTCACCCAAGTAAGCATGTTGCACTCCATTTCCCAAACCCAAAGTAGTGGAGACAAGACCTATCCCCATCCCATTTACGAAGTCTGTGTAAGAACACGAGTTTTCTAATAGATCCAAAGTACAACTACAATGAATTAAATTAATAGAATATAAATCATTAAAGTCTAAGTTATCTCCATTAAAGCTTGAGAAACTTAGGTTGATCTTCACAATTGCATTCAAAAGAGGGTTTAGCTACTTAGATTTTATAATAGAATGACTTGAATCAAGAAGAAATTGCATTGAATTAAAGTTTAAAGTACTTGATTACAAGGAAATTCAACTATTATAATGAAATCTAAACTATATATCTTTACAATACTTTATAAAAACTCTATATCTATATCTAAATCTAAAAATGTATGGAATGAAGACTAGATCCCCAAATTCGACAGAAGTTGCCTTATATAGCTATGTAGAAACAGGGGCGTCGTCACGAGTTTGAATGCCCGTTCAAATGCCTATAGAATGGGCTTCGAATGCATTTTCAACCTCTCTGAATCTCCCATTTTCTATCAAACCTGATTTGAATGATAATTTGAGTTCTTTGACTTTTCAACATGTGTTTGAACGGCCGTTCGAACGCTGGGACCATCGAACTACTGGGCTGGGCGTTCAAACACCTGTTCGCATGGTGGACTCCTTTGTTCGAGTGCTCTTTATGAATTTTGCTCATTTTGATCCTTTTAGCTCCATTTCCTGCACAAGGTTCAATAAGGCAATTTAGGGATATTTTATAACTAACAAAGCAATATAACTCTTATACTATAGCTAACAATACATTAATTAGGAGATTGAGATTGCACTTTTGGAGTGTAATCACACCCTCCTAACTTGGCTTTTTGCTAGTCCTTAGTGTAAACTAAAACAAACTATACATAAAAAGATACTCTCCACTGTTATAGGAGTTACGGATGCATTTAGCTTATGCATCAAGCCTTTTAATCCTTGGGTTACCCTTAATGGATGAGTGGTATCTCGTGAGGGTTTCCAATGATGATACCTACAAACATCCCTTTGTGAATTGCAATTAGAGATAAGAATAAGAAGAACATGCATAATCCAACTCAAACTAACATTAGATATCACTCTCTACTCCTAATATATGCAAGAATATGCAACAATGCATACCAAAGAGAGGTTCAAGTGTGTGGGTGAATAATCATACCATATAACTTAAATGAAACACACTACATATTCCCAAATCTTTAAGCTTTGATTCAACACTTCATCGGTCATACATTCACAAAGAAACACTCATATGGCTCTCACAATGGTATGTTCATTATAATAGTAAAAGCAAAAGAGAAACAAAAGAACATAGTAATTACAAAAACTTGAAAGATTTAAGTGTATCAACCTAACATGGCTTCATAAAAGGAAAAATCATAGTTGAATATTGATTTAAAGAAATTGATAAATGATGACTCATATCTTATTGAAATCTCCAATCAAGCATAACTTTAATCAACTAAGCATTTTTAAGGTGGAATGGTGGTATAGAAAATACATAAGGTAAGGGTAAAGAAGGATGCAAGCAGATCAAATCATGTGTGATTAATGCATGAAATGATGAAAGGTTAAACAACTTCATCTATTCCCTTTATGATTCATAACACTCTTCTCGTTTTGCTATACTTTCTATTTTTTTCAACTTTGCAACACCTCTTCTCTCTCTCTCTCTCTCTCTCTCTCTCTCTCTCTCTCTCTCTCTCTCTCTCTCTCTTTTTTTTTCTTTTCTTTCTTTCATCCTTTGATTGCCCTTTGCATTCAACCTTTTCATATTTTTCAATATGATATTTTTCAATTGAACTCCACAATCAATCTCTTTCTTTGCTTTCTATTCTCTTCCTTCAAGGTATTGCTTGTGTTAAGCAAAAATATTAACAAGTAATATTTAATTGAACAACCACTTGACATAATCTCACTCATATAATAACATATTACATGAGTTCTTAAAGTGTAGGTCGGACCCATTCAAGATATAATTTATCTCTTAAATACAATATCTTTTTTCAAGGAAATACCCTTTGATTATAACTTAATAGAACATAACTGGATTTTTGTAACAAATTTACTTTAAGTGAACATTTGGGTTCACAAAGGTTATGATTGTACCCATTTGAGTGGGTTACCTACGTATCCGAGTCGGGACAAGTCCAGACTGGAATCAAGTCAACCGAAATTCTTAAAGAAAAAAAAAATGTTTTTGGATTGAGTCAGTTTATTTTGAGTGAACATTTAGGTCCACAGGGTTGTGACTGCACTCATTTGAGTGGGTTGCCTACGTATTTGAGGCGGGATAAAATTTGGACTGGAATTAAGTCAGCATAGTTCTAAAGAAATTCTATTTAAGTTTATTTGTGTGAATTTAATTTGGGTGAACTATTTGGTTCACAAAAGTTGCGACTGTACCCATTTGAGTGGGTTGCCTACGTATCCGAGTTGGGAGAAGTCCGGACTGGAATTAAGTCTGCCGTAGTTCTTAAAAGAAAAATAATATTTATTTTGATTTGATTTAATTGAAATGAACATTTAGGTTTACAAAGGTGTCGATTGTACCCATTTAAGTGGGTTGCCTACGTATTTGAGTCGGGATAAGTTCGGACTTGAATCAAGTCAACCGTAGTTCTAAAAAATATAATGTTTATTTTTTGTTTGAATTGGATTTAATTTGAGTGAATGTTTGGGTCCACAAGTTTGTGATTGTGCCCATTTGAGTGGATTGCCAACGTATCCGAGTCTAGATAAAATTCGGACTGGAATCAAGTCAGCGTAGTTCTAAAGAAATTTATATTTATTTTTGTTTAATTTTGCTTTACTAAACTATTTTTTAAAACGGATAAACAAATTAAGCTGTTTAAAGACCATAATGATGGATTTTTGTTCATGAATATGAAGCCTTCTCAAATCTGATTCTCAGATTATTAGCATCACACAATTACTTTTATTTACTTTCATTAGCCCATGGATGACTAACAATCTCAGACCTTAAATTTGGGCCTTCTGGCTTGTAAAAGATTTAGTAATCATTTAACTTGAACATTAGGCCTTTAAAAGATAGAGATTTGGGCCTAAGTATTTCGGCCAGCAGTCTGGGTCTCAAAAGAATTGTCAAGTGGACAAACGAGTTGTCCAACAAACTTACAACATGAATCATTAAAAGACTAAATACTGGGGTCTTCAATAGCCTGAAGATTGAGCTATTACTGGGCCATGATTTCAGTCTTTAGAAGACTTCAAAAAATTTGGACCTTAAAGAAATACCAACCCTTCGGCCATAACTTGGACCTTTAAATGTGCTGGAAAGCTTCATTTGTTAAGACCATTAGTCTTAGCAAATTAGCATTTCTTGGGCTACAAATTTTAGTCTTGAAGACTTTATAATTTGGGCCTGTACAGACTACTATTGAACATCTAATGGGCTGACCTTTTTATTTTTGTCCTTAGAGAAGTCCAGGGAATTGGGCCACTTGGTGCTTTTGAAATTTAAAGTGGCTTGGGTCTTTAAAGGACATAGGAAATAGGCCATTTAATGGCAGTGAATGTAATGGGTAATGATTGGTCCAACAATGACTATTGGATCAAAACAAAACAACTCTCACTACTGGTTGTTATTTGAGACAATCAACATCCCATTTTTTTAATTGTTTGAATCCCTGGTCTTGAATAAAATATCTCTCATGAAATATTTTTGATAACCAAAGAATAAAATAAAGAAAGGACATGATCTATATTCTACCATGGTGGCCTTATGTGCCCATGTACACTTACACTTGTTCATGTAATATAATTTTATAACAAATTCTTTCACAAGAAAATTATGAGACGAAATTAAGGGCACATGGATCGTCATAGGCCTTTAGAGACTTGAAATTGAGAGGGCATATAAGCTGTCAAGAAACCTTAGAAGCTTAAAATTAAGGGCATGAAAGTCGTCAGAAAGCCTTTGAGGCTTGAAATTATGAGGGCATGTGAGCCGTCAATGAAATCATAAAGCCTTAAATTTTGAGAGTATGAGGACCGTCATAGAGCTATAGAGGGTAAACATTGAAGGCGTATAAGTTGTCATGGAGCCTTTAGGGCTTGAATTTGAGGGTGCGGAGTTGTCATAGAGCTTTTAGGCTTGAAGTTGAGGGCGCGCAAGGCTGTCATGGTGCCTTTAGGGCTTAAATTTTGAGAGCATGCAGGCTGTCATTTAATGAATCAAAATTTTAACTATGAACTTTGGGGCCACGAAGGGGCAAAAGTTCATGAATCCAAACTTTGGACTTAAAGATATAAAATAATATATATGTATATAAAAGATATATTTTATATAACAGTTTATCTAAGATTTTGAAGAGGTTGTCTTGGATTACCCTATCTTTTTTTTTTTTTTTTTGACGTTAAAACTGACTTTGAGTATTTTTAGAAATTGAGACCAACTCAAACACTCACATTGACTTCCGTATAAAATAAAAGACTTAGAGAACAATTTCGAAAAAGGAAAACAAGGAGAGAATTTATTTAGTAAAGAACAGGAGACGTAGACTCTGAGAGAAGAAAGGAGAAGAAGGATTTTTTTGTTAGAAAGAAAAGGAAGAAAGGTATTATACTTGAACAAGTAAGATTTTTTCTTTCTTACTTTCTCTTTTCAAATCACTTAATCTTTTTTTTTTTCTTTTGATTTCTCTCTGATTTTGTACTATTTTCTTTCTTTTTCATTCTCTGTCTCTCTGTCTTTTTTTTTTTTTTTTGTTCCCATCCACTGTCTTCTTTATTTTTTCTTTCCTTCCTCTTCTAATTTGTCCTCCCCTTTTCAGTTCTATATCTCTAATATTTATAGAATAGGTTCTGAAACATTTTACTAGAGAAATTACAGGAAGTGAAGGCGAAGTGGGTGGTTGGCACGATACTCCATGATTCCATGAACCTGTAACCACGTTTTGGTTGCAACAGTTGAAATATTCTTTCACTTCTCAGATGTATATGTTTGACATTCGAGAATCTTCTTATTTTTGTTAATTTATTTATTTAGGCCCACATTTTGTTTCTACACACCTGCATATAGTATACATACATACATACATATATATATATATATATATATGTATAAATAAAACGTGTGATCCAGAATCTTCTTTCAAACTTCACGTGACCACCATGTGGTTGGAGTTTTTATCCCTTACATGCTTGGCAATTTAGCTTTGTTCTTTTCTTTTCTTTTTCTCGTTAAACTGGTCACACCAAATCCTATCAAAGGAAGGAATTAATCCTATGTTGGTGCACTAGTAGAAAAAGTCATGGTTGGATATGTACATATCAGTACCTTACATTTCATCATTGTACATAACAATTTGATTGCACCAATTCTTTTTATATATATATATATTCTTTTTTTTTAAAATGATGGCCATTAAATAGTTTTGGCTTACATTAAAAATCTTTTCATTTTAGTTTAATTAAAACCCTTTTTTTTACTTGTATTATTTTTTCACAAAACTTTGAAACTTTAGTGTTGTCCATTTGCATAGAATTTAACTTTTGAAATTATATAACTTAAGCAATGTGTAACATTACTAAAAACCTTACTCTATTAGCTGGGTCATTTAAATCCATTTAATAAATTTATTTGAAAAAAATTTGATCTCTAACAGTGTCCCCTCGAGCAATGTATATGTCAATTTAATGAACATGCGTAGGGCTCGATTATTATTTGTTTGGCCCGCACCATCTTATTTCACTTTAGCTCTAAGGCCACTCTTAGTTCTAGCTGTAAGCCTAAATTATTGGTTTGATGCACAATTTGAAATTTCTGGCTTGATGCCCAATTAGAAAATTTCTGACTTAATGCCCAATTAGAAAACTTCAGGCATGATGCCCAATTTAAAAATTTTTAGGCTTGATGCCTTATTTAAAAATTTATGGCTTGATGCCCAATTTAAAAAAATTTTGGCTTGATACTCAATTAGAAAATTTCAGGCTTAATGCCCTATTTAAAAAATTTCTGGCTTGATGCCCTATTTAAAAAAAATTTCTAGCTTGATGCCCAATTTATGGATTAATGTCTAATTTGAAAATTTTCTAGCTTGATGCCAATTTATTAAAATCATATTATTATGATTTTTTTTTACCATATACTAAAATGATTTTATTCCTTTATTATTTGACAGGAATGGATGCATACGGTGATGTTGGTTTGCAACGAGCAATTAATGAAGATGGAAATGAATATGTTGATGGCCCCTATTATAAAAGATCAGTTCCCATCAGTGATATTCCGATTCAACTACCATTTGAAAGTCTAGTTAATTGGACTCCTAATGATAGATTACCAATTGAGATTTTCGAATTTGATCCGAAAAATGATGAAGGTGTTGTAAAAGTTTGCAGAAATCGTGGTCCTCAGTTTGATGCATTGACATTGGTTCCAGTGAACAACGAAGCTCATGGAGATAAAAAATTTATGGTTTAGCCGAATTTTTATCCTATTTTGCACAAATTTTTAAAGGATAAGACTCATTAGGAATGTGATTATTTATTTCCTGGCTGTGCTAATTATCAATTCTTTCTTATGGAATGGATTGAGTTGATTTTGGAAAATTACAAGGATGTTCTTGATCAAGTAGGCATCTATGGTGCAGTAGTCGTATCTCGATATCCTTATCACATTACCCTCGGTGTTATGAAAGCATTTATTGAATTTTGGAGTCCTTTGACTAATACTTTTCATCAGGGTGGCGGCGAGATGAGTATATCATTTCACGATTTGAAGGTTATTGGAGGTCTTCTGATTTCTAGAATTCCTTTTGAGGAGCTTATACCTACCAATGAACAGTTATCGAAGACAGATGGAAATGAAAAGGAAATATATTTTTCAACCGTTTTTGAATTATTGTTGATTCATACGAAATTGTGTATTCATCTTAGAGTTTCAAATGTGTAATGGTCACACTGGATAGATTACTTTTATTGAGGGGATGCAACTTATGGGGCATATGGTGAGTTTAGATTCTCTAAAATTCCCAAGCTTGACCAGAAAATTTTAGACATGTCATTAAAGATATCTGAAACTGCAAACTTGATTGCTTTCTTGGCTTTTTGGCTCAACAGGTATTTTTTTATTTTATTTTAAATATTTATATTTTATGACTAAAAACTTATTTTAACATTTTCATTCTTCCCTTTTTTTTAAACAGGTTTCTATTTCCATACAAAGGTTATATACTGAGACCTGAAACTTTTGTTATGGCATCTTTGATGGCACATGGAAGGAAAGTTTCACTTGCACCAACAGTGGCTGGCTTTGTATACCGTAGACTTGGTAAAATTTCCAAATGTCCCAAAGAATCTAGTTCAACTGGCTTAGCTTTTCCAATTCATTATTTAATTGGTTCGTTGGGAGAACATTTTCCAGACCTTTATAATGGTAGGCAGATAAAAGATTTTCCTGAATACTACCCATTACTTGCTAGATATTTAGGAATTATTACAAAGTCATTCCATATATGTCAAGCAAGAGTAATTTTCAGGGCGGAACAACATGTGAGGTATTCTCTCCATACCCTTTTGAACAACTTAAAGATGCTCAATTCATGGATGATGGGAGTCTTTCTGTCGATCAATTTGAATTTTTGATGAGCATTCGCTTTACTGATATACCTATCCGAGTTGGTTTTAAAATGTGGGTAGAACCTTACTACCCAAATAGGTTTGCTCGTCAATTTGGATTTGATCAAGGTGTTCCGGCAAATGATCTTAATTTTGCCATTGTTCAGAAAGGCATTTGTGGTACTAAACTTTCGGCTATGGCACAAGCTTTACTATTTTGTCATAGTACTCATGCACTCTTTTACATTCCCCGCATGTGTCGCATAGGTTCTTGCTCATGGTGGTACTGTTCTTGGTGGGTGCAAAGTTCTATTTCTTATTTAGGGCCCTCTGTGTATAAGGTTTAAACAACTTTGACCAAGAAGTGGGTGAACAAGACAGACCGAATTTTTATCATTCAGAATATCAATGATGTTCCAAAGCGTGTACAAGGAGTTGTGAAACTTTTTGAGATTGATATGAGTGCTTCGAGACTTGATGCGGTTACTCAAAAGCTTGACCCGACTACGGAGAAGTGTGATGTGAGTTTAAGTCAGAATTATCATGATGCTAAGAAGGCCAAAGTTCGAGCTCATGTAGAGAGTTTTCCTAGTGACAAAGATGATTCATCTAGTGACAAGGATTACAAAAGAGCCTGTTACAACAAATCTGATGATTCAGATAAGTCTGATAATTCTAAGCCTAAGACTTCTTTTAAAGACTTTCAGATTGGTAATGATGAAAAGATTGAAACTTCGTCACAAATAAGTATCCCTAAAGATGAATCTATAGTGGAGGTGGAACAGGTTGACTATGAAGGTGATGATGACCCCATAGCAGATATGTCCTATGATCAGCCTCTTAAGATTGCAGAATCATCTATAAATAAATCTGAATTGCTAGAAGATTCCAATTTTGACAAGCCAACTAAGACAACTTTTTCATTGCAAGAGCTTTCAAGAAAGCTTATGATAAATGATGGAGATGAGATTGATGCGTTGATAAGGGACCTTGTTATTAGCCTTATGAAGCAAATAGTTGCACAACTATCTTCTACTTCATCACCAAAAGCTTTATTGGAATTTCGTCCTAGAATCATGAAATCATTAAGTGTGATCCATAAGAACATTATTGAATTTGCTCCTAGGAAAGATGAAGTTGATTGGTTTGCTAGCAAAGTTGACAACTATTTGATTTGTCCGAAACCATAACTCAAGATGGTAACACTTTGGAGAAGATTGACATTACTCAGATCAAGATCTTAACAAAATATCATGAGGGTTGTTTGGATATCCAACAGAAACTGAAGTCAGACCTGATTGATGCTTTTGAAAAAAAAAAAAATTCTTCAGGACAAGGAAGTACAAATTTTGAAGAAGGAAGCTAGAATCAAAGTTTTGAGAAGTCAATTGAAAATGACAAGACAGAAGTTCAAGATGAAATTATCGAATTGCAATCTTCACTTGATGAGCAAAGAACAATTGAGGAAGATCTCCAAAAAGCTCATGTGGAAGCTGGAAAAGAGAAGATGTAAGCATTCGAAGCTCACAAAGTGGCTGTTCACAATATCCGTGACTCTTTGAATTTATCTTTCACAAAAGAATAAGTAGTTATTTTTTTTACTCATGTTTATTTGAACTTCTGTTTTTTATTAGTTCAATTATTCCATTTTATTTAATGTTGATTTGGAATGTGAGAATTTCATCAATTTCACAATTTTACACATCATTGACAAAATAATAATATTTTGAGCTGTAAGGGATCAAGTCTTACGTAGTTTAGTTTTGGAAAACATTTTTTTTTGAAATAAAGACTGAACTTGAAATAAAAATTTCAAGCTGCCTACATATCCGAATTGGGAACAAAGTCCGGATTGGAATCAAGTCAAAATGTAGTTTAACTTGTGAAAAATATTTTTTTTTGAAATAATGATTGAACTTGAAATAATAATTCCAAGTTGCCTACATATTTGAATCGGGAACAAAGTCCGGATTGGAATCAAGTTAAAACGTAGTTCAACTTGTGAAAAATATATATATTTTTAAAATAATGACTGAACTTGAAATAAAAATTCTAAGCTGCCTACATATCCGAATCTAGAACAAAGTCTGGATTGGAATCAAGTCAAAATGTAGTTCACTTGTGGAAAACTTTTTTTTATTTTTTTATTTTAAATAATGACTGAACTTGAAATAAAAATTCCAAGCTGCCTATATATCCGAATCGGGAACAAAGTTCTGATTGGAATCAAGTCAAAATGTAGTTCACTTGTGGACAGCATTTTTGTTTTTGAAATAATGACTGAACTTGAAATAAAAATTCCAAGCTGCCTACATATCCAAATCGAGAACAAAGTCCAGATTGGAATCAAGTCAAAATGTATTTCAACTTGTGGAAAACTTTTTTTTTTTTTGAAAGAATGACTGAACTTGAAATAAAAATTTCAAGCTGTCTACATATCCGAATCGGAAACAATGTCCGGATTGGAATCAAGTCAAAATGTAGTTCAACTTGTCGAAAGCTTTTTTTTTTTTTTTCTTTTTGTGTTTTGAAAGAATGACTGAACTTGAAATAAAAATTCCAAGTTGTCTACATATTCGAAATGGGAACAAAGTCCAGATTGGAATAAAGTCAAAATGTAGTTCAACTTTGGAAAACATATATTTTTTTGTTAAAATGACTGAACTTGAAATAAAATTTCAACCTGTCTACGTATTTGAATCGGGAACAAAATCCTGATTGGAATCAAGTTATCCATAGTTCAATGGAATTTTTTGCAGCCCTTCACAGTTTAAACTCATGTGAGGTAGGAGTATCATGCAATTTAGGCTTGTGCAACGAGGAGCATAGGAAGCATCATGTAGTTTAGGCTCGTGTGATGAGGAGTACAGGAAGCATCATGCAGTTTAGGCTCGTGCGACAAGGAGCTTTTTCTTTTTTCACTTAAGCATAGAACTTTTTAATGAATTTGCCGTTAACACAGGAATAAATACATTTGCCTTCTGAATTTGAAAGTTCATATGCTCCTTTGGGAAAAACTTTAATGATAACATATGGTCCTTCCCATTTTGTTTTGAATTTTCCTTTCATTCATCTTGTAATGATAACTGGCCGTTTCACTATTAAAACCAAATCACCCACCAAAAAAGATCGGTATGTGACCTTCTTGTTAAAAGAACCGGCCACTTAGGCTTGGTAGATTTCAAGTCTTTGTTGGGCATTAAGCCTTTTCTTGTCAAGTGCCTCAAGCTTTGCTAATCTGATTTTAGTATTATCATATGGATTTGTGAGTTGAGTAGCAATTCTAAGGGATGGCAATTGCACTTTTAATGGAAAAACAGCCTCTGAACCATAAACAAGGCTGTATGGTGTGCAACTAGTAGATGTTTAGACAGTTGTTCTGTATGCCCATAAAGCTTCAGGAAGACGTTTATGCCAATCTCTTTTATTCTTTGAGACCATCTTTTTAAGGATTTTACTGAGCACTTTGTTGAAAGCTTCCGCTTAACCATTTGAAGATGGATTATAACTTGCAGAACGTCTATGTTAAAACTTGAATTTTTCAATCAACTTTGTGATTACTGCACTTTTGAAATAGAAAGCATTGTCTGAAATGATTTTTGAAGGAATTCCATAACGATATATTATGTGATTCCTAATGAAATTTGCAACATCAATAGCCCTTACTTCTTTTAGTTGTACTGCTTCAGCCCATTTCGAAAAATAGTCAGTTCCGGCCAATATATATTGGTGAGAACATGAAGATGGGGGCTTAAAAGTGGTTGTGGAGGTTGATGTATGAAATCTCCATGAAGCTGACACACCTTGCATGTTTTGGCAAACTTCATTGAATCTTGAACGATGGTTGGCCAATAGTAACCTAACCTTTTTAATTGCCCAGGAAGTTTAGGGCCAACTTGGTGTGCGCCACAAGTTCCACTATGAGTTTCATGAAGGGCTTGAGCAGCTTCTTCTTTTGATAAACATCTTAGAAGGATTCCTTTGAAAGACCTTCTATACAAAGTGTCATTCAGATATGCAAATTGAAGAGCTCGTCATCGCAAATTAATTCTTTTCTTTGGGTCAATTGACAATCTTCCATGTAAGAAATAATTAATGAATGGTTGACGCCAATCTGGATCTTCTTCAATTTCACAAACGCTTATTGCATTTGTAATTTCTCTTTCATCAATGTGATCGAGTACTGAGGGAAGTAGATGATGTTCCCCGATTATGATTTGTATATCCCTTTGTTAGGGTGAAGTCAAAGATACTGCCAAATTAGCTAATGCATCAGCTTTATCATTTTCTGACCTGGGCACATGATCAATATGAAACTCTGGAAATTGAGAAACTAGATATTTAGCTCTTTGGTGGTAAGCTATCAAATTCTCATTTTTGACTTCATACTCGCTGTTTAATTGTTTGATGATCAATTAAGAATCACCATACACTTGTAAACAGTCAATTTGCATTTCCAATGCTATTTATAGACCAATGATTAGGGTTTTGTACTCTGCCACATTATTAGAGCATAATGCCAAAAGAGAGAATGAATATGGAATTAAACCCCGGAAGGAGTCACGAAAACAATACCTGCTCCTGCTCCCTTCCTTCTTGATGCCCCGTCTTTGGCACTGGATGTGTTGCGAGAAAATCAGCAAGTGCTTGACCTTTTATTGCTTTTTGAGGCACAAAAGTGATGTCAAACTCTATCAATAGAAAGGAGCACTTGGCTGTCGACCAGACAAGAATGGTTTAGACATCAACTATTTCAATGGATCAGCTCTTGAAATTAATGTAACAGGATGCGCAAGCAGATAATGCCTTAGCTTTTGGACAGCAAAGATTAATGCTAAGCAAATTTTTTCAATGGGAGAATAATTTTGCTCTGCCCTGACAACTTTACGACTGATGTAGTACAAAGCATTTTCTTTCTTATCATCATTATTTTGGGCAAGTAATGCCCCCAAAGAGCGTTTAAGAGCTGCAATGTATAGAATTAATGCTCGTCCTTTGATTGGAGCCATTAAAATTGGAGGTTTTGTCAAATATTCCTTGAGGCTATTAAAAACATTTGACAACTTTGATCCCATACAAAAGGAACATTTTTTTTCATCAATCTGGTAAAAGGTTGACACCGTCATGATAAATTTGAGATGAACCTCCTTATGTAAGCCAATCGTCCTTGAAGTCCACGTAATTGGCTCAAGTTATGAGGAGGAGGCATTTCCAAAATTGCTTTGATTTTTGTGGGATCAATTTCAATTCCTCGGTGTTTGACAACAAAACCAAGAAATTTTTCAGATGTTACCCTGAATGCACACTTCAAGGGGTTCATTTTGAGTTGGTATTTTCGAAGTCTTTTGAAAACTCTTCTCAAATCATTTAGATGTTGAGCTCTTTTTTTTTGGTTTTAACAACTAAATCATCCACATAACATTCAAGTGTGTTGTGGAGCATGTCCTTGAAGACAACTGTCATGGATAGCTGATAAGTGGCTCCAACATTTTTCAACTCAAAGGGCATTACTGTATAATAAAATATCACTTTAGGAGTGCAAAAGGTAGTAAGCTTTTCATCTTCAGGTGCCATTTTTATTTGATTATATCTTGAGAACCTAGTCATAAAGGATAAAGCACCGAATCCAGTAGTTGCATCCACTAACAACTCGGTGACCAGGAGGGGGAATTCATCTTTTGGACATGCATTGTTTAGATCTCTGAAATCTATACAGATACGAACTTGTCCATTTTTCTTTTTAAATGGCACAATATTTGCGAGCCAAGTTGGATATTGAACTTCTAGGATAAAATCGGCAGTTATCAATTTTTCAACCTCATCTTCTATTTGCACCATTAGCTCTAGTCAAAAACGACGTTGAGCTTGCTTTATGGGGCGTTTTTCTTTTGAGATGGATATTCGATGGACTGCAACTTTAAAATCTAATCCTGGCATTTCTTGATATCCCCAAGCAAATACATCTCGATACTCGCAAAGAAGACTTTGATAGGTAGTTAATTCTTCTTCGGAGAGAAGAGAACTGACAAATATAAGCTTAAGATCTTCAACAGTTCCGAAGTTGTTTCTTTGAGTTCATCAATAGTGGCCTGGCCACCATCTTCTATCTGAGGTGGTGCAGGTTGAATTATCTCAATAAATTCAGGGGAATCTTCATCCATTGAACTGTTGTCTTTCTCTTGAGTAGAAGAGTCTGTTGATTGGTGTTCCTTAATGGAGACACAATTAACTTGTGTAGTCTCTTCCATATTTTCATCACATGACATGATGTCATTATAGCAACGGTGGTCACTACCTATACTTTCCTCATCATATGTTTATACTAGAGAGTTGGTGTATGGACTTCTGAGATTGTAAAGAAAATCATCTTCATCAGGATTAAAGAAATTTCATATTTTAGGATGTTTACCAAGCCAAAACCATAGTTCATCATCTGACTGGTATCCTGTAAGCCTTCGTGCATGACTTTGAAACCTTACCCAATTTCGAGAGTACTTCACAACCTCGGTATCTGAAGTATATCCAATATCTCAAATTTCTTCCTTTTTAAGCTCCCAGGTGTTTATACAATTCCACAATTGGAGTAAAGAATTGATTGATGACTTTTCTTCTTCAGTTGGGCTACTTTTATCTTTTCTTGGATGAGGTTCAATTGAAATACTAATTATAGAGGGGATAACAATCTCTTCCACTTCTGTAGTATTTTTATTGACATGTTAAATTCTCTAGCAGATCATTTTGTACAAGATGGACACCCTGTTCTTGACTAGAGGAGTCTTCTGGCATATTTTCTTCAAAAGATACACAATTAACTTGTGCAATCTCCTTTATGTTTTCATCAACTTTACCTTCTTTGTCAGCCTTCACAATGAAATTTGGCTTGACATCTGTTTGCATTTTCTTTTTCAATTTCCACTTCTTGTTCTTTTTGAATTTCAGAGGTTTAGAACTCAAAAAACCTTGGAGTCTTTCAAAGACTGAAACTCGTGGCTTGATTTTATCATTATCACCCACAAACATTGCCTTCTCTTGGTATGTGAAAACTATAGGTTCAGAAAAAATAGCTTTGAGCATGTCATTTTCTTGACGAACAATGACATTCCTATTTTCTTGTTTGGAGAAAAACTTCTTCTTCTTGAGCTTCAATTTTGATGGACCAACTGAAGATGCTGATGTGAGCATTAATGTCTTCTTCTGATAGACAACATGCCTATCATGAGTCCCATCTTCCTCGAATGTGGTCGTAATCACCAAACTTTCTAGAATTGATTGATTTATTCTCCAGAGAGGACAAACGTAACTTTTAGTTAATGTTGCTATTGTCTTTTGAGCTGAAGTATCTTGAGAAAACATCATAGCCACTTACTCTGATTGTTGTTGATCCTGACAAATTTTGACTTTGACACTTTTGAAGCTGAACTTCTTTTTTTTTTTTTTTGATGAGTCCACTTTGATTTGGATACTTTTGATTTCTTATGAAGACGGTAAAGCTGCAAGCTCAAAATCTTCCTTTTTCTTTTCCTTTTCCTTTTTAACCTCATTTGCACGAGAAGGAGTTGGAGACTTGATTGTATAAAACTTTGCATCAGCATAATTTACCTCCTCAATGCCAAAAGGGTTAGAATCAGCAATGATCTTCTTTTCAACTGGCTCACAATTTTCTTGTATCACAAACTTGAAACATTGGTGGAGTGTTGAGGGAAGAATTTTGTTAACAAGAATCCAAGGACGGCTTAACAAAGCATTATATGAGAAAGTAGAAGATTAGGAAGTAGTTGAATTAGGAAAGGTTTAGACTAGGAAGAGTTAAGATTCCTATTTCCTAAAACAAGGGATTAGATTTTGTTTCTAAAAGAGAAGGTTTGATTTTGTTTTAAAAAATGGAGGATTGGATCTAGTTTCCTAAACGGGAGATTGGATTTGGTGACCTAAAGGGAAGATTGGATTTGGCATGGATTTGGGAAGGGAAGTTTTAGAAATCCTAAATTTGGAAGACTATAGTTTTGACGTAGAAAATATGTATAGTTTGGATATGAAAAGGAAGATTTTGGAAACCTAGGTTTTAAGGCAAATTCGAAAACCATGTTTTTGGAAAGAAAACTAGGGTTTTCTAATCGTGAGTTCTAGGGCTTGACTTGGGCACCAAGAAAAAAGATTTTTGGAAAGTGAGTTTTAGGGAGGAAGATTTTTAGAAGGAGATCTAGAGAAAGAGTTTTTAGAAAGTGTGTTTTGAAAAGAATTTTAGGAAGGAAGTTTTTGAAAAGTAAAACTTTGAGGGAGTTTTGAAAACAAGATTTTGGAAGAAGCTTTTTGGAAAGAGTTTTTAGGAAAACGAATTTTGAGGAAAGTGTTTTGTGAAGGAGTTTGAAAAGAAAAGTTTTGGAAAATAGATTTTTGGAGAGAGTTTTTAGAAAACAATTTTGGAAAGGAGAATTTTCAGAAAGCATGTTGAAAAAGAGAGTTTTAGAAAAAGAGACTTTTGAAAAGAGAGCTTTTTGAAAAGTATGAAAACGTCTCACTTTCCTAAAGCGATTCTAACCATAAGAAGGTTAAAACTACTTTAAGAAAGTGGTTTTGAAAACAACAAGGAGTTGAAAATATGGACCATATTGGTCACTTTAAATATAGCACTTTCCTAAAGCAACCCTAGCCATGGAAAGGCTAGAATCACCCTAGGATTGGAATTTTGAAAACAAGTTTTGAAAAAAAAAATTTTGATACAATTTTGAAAACAAGTTTGAAAACGATTTTAAAAACGAGTTTGAAAACAATTTTTGGAAGAATACAAGATAATAATATGCAAAAAGCAAATTGGGGTCGTGAACATACAAGGTTAAGACTTCACCACATAATCAAGGCGGCCGAACCCACGTGGTCTCTAGTTAGACTAAAAGAAAGCCCCCGACACAGTGACCCTCCAATAGTCTAATCCTACACATGGACCGGGAATCCCCTTGTTTCAAACATACACAGAAAGGGGGGGAAGCAAATGGGGGATTAAAATAGAGAAAACCCAAGTGGGTTAGGAGGGAGAAGAGAGAGGGGGAAGTGCAGAAACTTAAAGAGAAAACCTACCATATGTTTTGTTTATTTTGCTTGGCTTTGCGCGCCTTGCTTTTCTTCGGTCTTCACTTCACTTCAGTCTTCGAGGGCTTGTCTTTGATCTTCAAAGCTTGTAGTTGCAGCAATCCAAGTCTACAATGGAGGGTTGGAGGCTAGTGTATAAGTGTATAGGAGTGTAGGAGTGTATAGGAGGCTAGGGTTTGGTGTATGGTGGCTACGGTTTGGAAAACCTAGAGAAGCTAGGGTTTAGGGGGCTACGAGCTCTGTATATCGAATATTAGGATTTTCAGATTGAGTTTGTGGACCTCTTTCACGCTGGAGGAGGCACTTTATTTATAGAGAGAGGAATGCATTGGCGCCTATTGCAGTGGCGCCAGGACAAAAATTACACTAGCGCCACTAGGAGTGGTGCCAGGCCATTTTTTGGCTTGGCGCCACTACTAGTGGCGCCAACCATTTAGGAAATGTTTAAGGTCGGCAAGCAACGTATCTTTAGAAGATTTGGGTGCCTGTACTAGTGACTACCATGTAATTTTTAACCTGGCTTCACTAGGAGTGACTCCGGAAGGTTCGGGGTTGAATTGAAGGGCCCGGGAATGACCCGGAGAGCCAGAAAGGACAGGAACCCTTAGAATAATGTCTCGGGAACAAAGGTCTTGAAAAATGATGATGAGATTTGTTAGAAGGGTTGACCGGGCCATTAAGGGCAAAACGGTCAACCGGGTCGGAAAGCTGCCGGGAGGGACTTGGAATGTCCCAGAAGGAGACTTGAGGTTTGAAAACATTATTTAAAATGTTCCCAAAGGTTACCGGTTTGATACCCAGAGCTAGTGTGATTGGAAAAGGTGACCGGCTCGCCAAGGGCAAAACGGTCATTTTGCACCAAGTTTGCCGGAATTGACTCGGAATGATCTGGAAAGATAAAGAAAGGCCAGGAATACTGTAAGGAGCATTCTCGAGAGGCTACCGGTTTGATACCCAGAGTCGGTGTGGTTCTCGGGGTACTTGGATGCCTAGGGGCAAAATTGTCATTTAGTTTCAAGTGGGCCTTACAGGCCCGGGAAGTGATTGGTGAACTAAATTCAAGTTTAGAAGGTAGTGTAGAGTCTGGATATGCGTGTGATGTGTAAAAGTAAGCCCAGTCGGACTAAAGATTGCCGAGCTGGCAAAAATCGGGTGCTTACAAGATCCATAGTCAACCATGATTCGGGTAATCAAAGTATCTCCAATAGTCCCAGAGACATAAAGAGGACGATTGTGATGCTCTAACCCAAGCTGTAAATCACTATCAATAAAAGTGATGCAAGCTATACATTCAGCACAAAGTTCTCTCATTGGTAATGAATTGAAATCATCAACATAGAGATCAGGGCTGATTAAAGCTTAAATTAATGCCTTTCTAAGCTCCTTTGATAATTGTAAGCATCGTAAACACTTAGAAGCGCCGAAATACGCTTAAGTTGTGCTAAGACATCATATTTAACTGGAGGTGGTGCATTCCGTGAACAAGGCTTTGCATGTATCTTAGGAGACTCTCCTACTTTTTTAGTTATGGGTAAGTCAGATTTTGATGACTCTTAAGGAGAAGGAGACTTTTTCTGTTGCTACTTTTGTGGTGACGAAAGACATCGACTAGAGCGCAATGTTATTTCATCCACTTCTTGATTCAGAGTATCATTCTCTTTAATTTCCACCATGTAGCTTTGAGCAACTTATTCATTCTCTTTAGTGCTTTCATCTTTGAAAAATTCAGCTAGTAAATACTCAGAAAATGTTATTGGTACTTTAGTAGCCTGAATGTTTTCTTCCTCAACAGGAAGTTTGACTTTCTTTGAAGACTTCTTCTTTTTGTTCTTCTTTTTTGACTTTTGCCCCATTGGTTTTTGCCTTTCGACCACCACATTTGGGGCCTTTGAAGATTTTACAACTGCTAGCAGCATCTTTATTGTCCTTTTGCTGATACATGTTTGCCATTTATCAACACTTTCAACTTCTGACCCCGAAGTATCATTCCAAACATTTAGGTTAAGTTCTGTCATGACTTCATAAAATGTAGGTATCCCAGGATTGCCTGCACGAGGTATGCTAGGATAAGCATAAGCATACGATACTTTACCATTAACTTGGAATGCTACTTGAATTGCCCCCTCAGGGAGTGAAACTGTGGGAAAAGAATTATCTTTGTCATCCTCAACCAAAGATATAGTGTTCGAAGTTGTAGTAGCTTCCTTAGAAGGAGAAGACTCTTCAATAACAAGTTCCCCATTTTTAATCATTGCTTGAATGACGTTTTTCAAAACGTAGCATTCTTTGAGTGGATGAGTAATAATTTTGTGATAAGGGCAATACTTTGGATCATCAATTTTGTTAACTTCGGAAGGTCTCTTTGGTTCAGGTAACTTTATAGTTTTTTCTTTCATCAATTGCTTGAAGATAGCTTCCACGTCATCATCATGGAAACTGTATTTCACCTCCTTTCTTTCTTTCAAAGAAGGTCTTTTTGCCTATTCTTTGTTTCCACCACTATTCTTTTCCTTGGTATTAACAAATGTAGCCATTGATTCTCCTTTCTTCGTTGGCTTCTTATTACTTTTAGTCTTTCTTTCATCTGAAGTTTTTGATTTTTGAGTCACACTCTTTTGTCGAGTAATTTGTCTTTCAACATTGCTAGCCTTTGAGACGAGTGCGTCAAATGTTTGGGGCTCTGTAGTACCCACAAAATGTTGCTATTTCTGGCGACAAGTTGTTATAACACATCTGTACAGCAGACTGTTCAGTTAACTTCTCTGAACATTGAAGGTTTAAACTTCTCCATCTTGTGATGAAATCATTTACACTTTCATTTGACTTTTGCCTAGCGTATGCTAGATCTATGGTTGATACTTTCTTCTTTGAACATACAAATTGAGCTAAGAATGCCCTTTACATGTCATCCCAAGTAAGGATAGAACCTGATTGTAACTGTGTGTACACGTGAACACTGATCCTTTAAGGGATTGTATAAATTGTCTTATCAACAAGGCGTCTGATTGAGCTAACTCCCCACTGGCAGAATAAAAATGGGCCAATTGTTCTAGCGGTGACCCACTGATTCCATCAAAGTTCTCAAAGTGGGGTTTCTAATAACTAGGAGGGAATGAGATGATATCATAATGAGTAGGGTATGGCCAATGATATCCAACTACTGGAGGAGTCATAGATGCTTGAAAATCCCTAATCCCCTCAGCTATCAATCTTCTTAGATTAACTTGCACTACTGGTGCTGCCGATGTTTGAGCTTGCTTAGGAGGGTGCACACGTTCGTGTGCAGATGTACTTGTTGAGTAGCCACTTGAGCAGCCAAATCAGCAATTTTAGCATCTTTTTCGGCCAAATTTCATTGCATTTCCTGTACTTGTTCTTCAAAGCTAGTTGTACTAGTCATGAGCATGGGCATATATGTACATTGGGATTCTTCTTCAATTGTCACCTTTTAAAATTTAGAAATCAACTTAGCTGGAAAATCGTCTTCCTCAAATAAAGATTTTGAATCTCTATTGAGAGGATTCTCGCAATTTGCTACTAAGCTCATTGACTTCCTGGGACTTTCTACTCCGCTTGACATTGATGATTCTTCAAACGTCACAGTTGGTTGATTTTGATTAGGTGGCTTCTTTAAAGTGATTGACTCTTCGTGAGTGGATTTTGGCATAACTTGTGCCCTTAACTGAGTTATTGGACCATTGTAAGGCCTTGTATCATCTGCCGACATAAAGGGTACCCCATGTACATGCTGCATTTCCTTTGCAAGTAGAAAACCTGAAAAGAAGGCCTATTTCTCTTTCTCCTTTTTTGACTTAGCACCTTTAGACTTCTCAACGCTAAAAGCAGAAAGCGGATACAGAGCTGCTTCTGAAGTATTAGAGATTTGAGGTATCTGTTCTTTTCCTTTTAATCCCTTTTTGTTCTTTGACCTTTTGCCTTTTTTGCTGTTCTTTGTGATAGTCGAAGTTGACTCGTTAGAGAGTTTTAAAGTTTTTGCTCCTTTAGTTGAAACATTCTTAGGCTTTGACAGAACTTCAATTCTCTTAGGAGTCTTCGCCACCTCTACTTTTGGAGAAGGCCTGGGCATTTTCTCGTCTTCTTGAATTGATGTTGCCATCACAGACATTATACAAGGCAACTCAATTGGGATTGACCCAATCCAAATTTGGTTTGGAAGTAGTTGAGCTTTAGCCTTCGGCTTTGTCTTAACAACAACGGTTTTAACTTTAACCAATTTCCTTGCAAGGAGTTTCCCACATTTCTTGTGCAAAGTCTTACGCTTCTTCAAAATGACCTTGGATACCATTACTGGAGTTTCCTTTATGCATTGCTTTTTGGCCTCTTTTGGAGCGGCCAAGATTGGAGTGAATTCGGAAGCAACTTGGGTGATGGCCAATAACGGGCGATCACGTGTAAAAGTTTTGCGGTAACCACCCCGTTTAGTAGCTCCATGTGCTATTGCTTGGATCTTATGAAAGTAGATCACAATCTTTGGTGCCATTAAAATTCCTGAAGAGGTAACACCAAAAAATTAATCTTTAAGTTAGAGATGAAAAGGAGAATGCGTCCCACCGGGTGTGCCAAAAACTATGTTAAGAAAAAATATTAACAAGTAATATTTAATTGAATAACCACTTAATATAATCTCACTCATATAATAACATATCACATGAGTTCTTAAAGTATAGGTCGGACCCATTCAAGATATACGTATCTCTTAATTACAATCCATTGTTTCAAGGAAATACCCTTTGATTCCAACTTAATTGAACGGAATTAGATTTTTGTAACAAATTTACTTTAAGTGAACATTTGGGTTCACAAAGGTTATGATTATACCCATTTGAGTGGGTTACCTACATATTCGAGTCGGGACAAGTCTGGACTGGCAAGTCAACCATAGTTCTTAAAGAAAAAAAAATGTTTTTAATTTAAGTCAGTTTATTTTAAGTGAACGTTTAGGTCCATAGGGCTGTGATTGCACCCATTTGAGTGGGTTGTCTACGTATTCGAGTCGGGCTAAAATTCGGACTGGAATCAAGTTAGCGTAGTTCTAAAGAAATTCTGTTTAAGTTTATTTGTTTGAATTTAATTTGGGTGAACTATTTGGTTTAAAAAAGTTGCGACTGTACCCGTTTGAGTAGGTTGCCTACGTATCCGAGTCAAGAGAAGTTCGGACTGGAATCAAGTCTGCTGTAGTTCTTAAAAGAAAAATAATATTTATTTTGATTTGATTTAATTGAAATGAACATTTAGGTTCACAAAGGTGTCGACTGTACCCATTTAAGTGGATTGCCTATGTATCCGAGCCGGGACTAGTCCAGACTGAAATCAAGTCAACCGTTGTTCTAAAAAATATAATGTTTATTTTTTGTTTGAATTGGATTTAATTTGAGTGAACGTTTGGGTCTACAAGTTTGCGACTGTGCCCACTTGAGTGGGTTGCCAACGTATCCGAGTCGGGATAAAATCCGGACTGGAATCAAGTCAGCGTAGTTCTAAAGAAATTTATATTTATTTTTGTTTAATTTTTCTTTACTAAACTATTTTTTAAAATTGATATACAAGTTAAGTTGTTTAAAGACCAAAATGATGGATTTTTGTTCATGAATATGAAGCCTTTTCAAATCTGATTCTCAAATTATTAGCATCACACAATTACTTTCGTTAGCCCATGGGTGACGAACAATCTCGAACCTTAAATTTGGGCCTTCTGGCTTGTAAAAGATTTAATAATCATTTAACTTGAACATTAGGCTTTTAAAAGATAGAGATCTGGGCCTAAGTATTTCGGCTAGCAGTCTGGGTCTTAAAAGAGTTGTCAAGTGGCCCAAACGAGTTGTCCAACAAGCTTACAACATGGATCATTAAAAGACCAAATACTGGGGGTCTTTAATGGCTTGAAGATTGAGCTATTACTGGGCCATGATTTCAGTCTCTAGAAGACTTCGAAAAATTTGGACCTTAAAGAAATGCCAACACTTCGGCCATAACTTGGGCCTTTAAATGTGCTAGAAAGCTTCATTTGTTAAGACCATCATTCTTAGCAAATTAGCATTTCTTGGGCTACAGATTTTAGTCTTGAAGACTTTATAATTTGAGCCTTTACAGACTAATATTGAACATCTAATGGGCTGGCCTTTTTATTTTTGTCCTTAGAGAAGTCCAGGGAATTAGGCCACTTGATGCTCTTGAAATTTAAAGTGGCTTGGGTCTTTAAAGGACATAGGAATTGGGCCATTTAATGGCAGTGAATGTAATGAGTAATGATTGGCCCAACAATGACTATTGGATCAAAACAAAACAACCCTCACTACTAGTTGTTATTCGAGACAATCAACATCCCATTTTCTTTTAATTGTTTAAATCCCTGGTCTTGAGTAAAATATCTCTCATGAAATATTTTTGATAACCAATGAATAAAACAAAGAAAGGACATGATCTATATTCTGCCATGGCGGCCTCATGTGCCCATGTATGCTTACACTTGTTCATGTAATATAATTTCATATCAAATCCTTCTATAAGAAAATTATGAGACGAAATTAAGGGCACATGGAACGTCATATAAGCCATCAAGAGGCTTGAAATTGAGAGGGCATATGAGCCATCAAGAGGCCTTAGAAGCTGAAAATTAAGGGCATGAAAACCGTTAGAAAGCCTTTGAGGCTCGAAATTTTGAGGGCGTGTGAGCCGTCCATAAAATTGTAAAGACTTAAATTTTAAGGGCACGAGGGTTGCCACAGAGCTAGAGAGGCTAAAAATTGAGGGCGTACAAGTCGTCATGGAGCCTTTAGGGCTTGAATTTGAGGGCGCATAGGGTTGTCATGGAGCCTTTAGGGCTTGAATTTTGAGAGCATGCAGGTCATCATTTAATGAACCAAAATTTTAAATATGAACTTTGGGGCCACGAAGGGGCAAAAGTTCATGAATTTAAACTTTGGACTTAAAGATATAAAATAATATATATGTATATAAAAGATATATTTTATATAAAAGTCTATCAAAGATTTTGAAGAGGTTGTCTCAGATTACCCTATCTTTTTTTTTTTTTTTTTGATATTAAAATTGACTTTGAGTATTTTTAGGATTTAAGACCAACTCAAACGCTCACATTGACTTCCGTATAAAATAAAAGGCTTAGAGAACAATTTCGAAAAAAGAAAACAAGGAGAGAATTTATTTAATAAAGAACAGAAGACGTAGACCCTGAGAGAAGAAGGATTTTTCTTTTTTTTTGTCAGAAGGAAAAGGAAGAAAAGTATTATACCTGAACAAGTAAGATTTTTTCTTTCTTACTTTCACTTTTCAGATCACGTAATCTTTCTTCTTTCTTTTGATTTCTCTTTGATTTTGTACTATTTGCTTTCTTTTTCGTTCTCTGTCTCTCTATCTTTGTTTTTTTGTTCCCAACCATTGTCTTCTTTTGTTTTTCTCTCCTTCCTCTCCTAATTTGTCCTCCCATTTTCGGTTTTATATCTCGGGTATTTATAGAATAGGTTCTGAAACATTTTACTAGAGAAATTACAGGAACTGAAGGCGAAGTGGGTGGTTGGCATGATACTCCATGATTCCATGAACTTGTAACCACGTTTTGTTTGCGATAGTTGAAATATTCTTTCACTTCTCAGATGTATATGTTTGACATTCGAGAATCTTCTTATTTTGTTATTTTATTTGTTCAGGCCCACATGTTGTTTCTACACCCGCATAGAGTATACATATATATATATATATATATATAACGTTTGATCTAGAATCTTCTTTCATACTTCACATGACCACCGGCGGTTGGAGTTTTTATCCCCTACATGCTTGGCAATTTAGCTTTGTTCTTTTCTTTTCTTTTTCTCGTTAAACTGCTCACACCAAATCCTATCAAAGGAAAGAATTAATCCTATGTTGGTGCACTAGTAGAAAAAGTCATGGTTGGGTATGTACATATCAGTACCTTACATTTCATCATTGTACATAACAATCTGATTGCACCAATTCTTTTTATGTATATATATTATTTTTTTAAATGATGGCCATTAAATAGTTTTGGCTTACATTAGAAATCTTTTCATTTTAGTTTAATTAAAACCTTTTTTTTACTTGTTTTAATTTTTCATAAAACTTTGAAACTTTAGTGTTGTCCATTTGCATAGAATTTGAATTTTGAAATTATATAACCTAAGCAACGTATGACATTACTAAAAACCTTACACTATTAGCTGGGTTATTTTAATCCATTTGTTAAATTTATTTTAAAAAAATTTGATCTCTAATAGCTTGTAAATGAAATATAAATTTTTTCAATAATGGAGTGTTTTTAGCTCACACTAATTTGCACAATAATGAAAGGGAAGAAAGGGATAAAGAAGGGATCAAAGGGGAACATTAAATTTTTAAATAAAGCTCATGATTTGCAAGAAGATAAAGGCCTAGAATCATGCCCAAAGTACACAACCATAGACTTCAATAGAGTACAAGTATCAACATCTCAATCAATACTCAGTTCATAAATTAAATGCAAGCATAATGAAGCTATTGAAGAAAATGAGGGTAAAAAATTAATCCTTGAATAAATGTAATCGCTCTGAAAGACGATAAATGCTCTAAAGCTCAATCTCCATTAATGTAAGGATGAAAATACAAAAGATATAAAAAAATGATGTTATATAATATGATTGTATATAAAGAAGTGCTCCCCTCTACTTTAACGTGAATGATGCAACCTCACGATGTGTTAGGTGTAAAGAGTGAATCAACATTAACTTGAGTTAAGATGTCTGCAAAAACTACTATCTTCTAATCTTAAATTGCACTTTCACAAATGTTGCTATGGTATATTGAAAATAGAGAATCAACATGAAATATAGATAGAAAATGTGCTAAAACAAGGAAATGAACGATACTAAGACCATACAATACTCAAATCTCTAACAAATGGCACAAGTGATTAAAAGATATCCATGTTATATCACACCTATGACTATACAATCCATACATAAGAGATAAGAATAATACAATGAAGGATATACAATAAGGCTCAAAATAAACATCCCGTACATAAAAATTAGAGCTTTAGAAACAACATATGATGAAATGACATGATCATGCAACATGTATCTAAACTCTAAGCCCTAATTAGTCATCATTGTCATTTCGAGGTGGGGGCTGGTGAGTGAGATGCCTAACAATCTCCTGGAGGAACCTAGAGTGCTACTGAGCCTACTGAATCCCGGTCAGCTGAGTAGTGAGAGCTCTAATAGTTGCATCCTGAGCATCCATCCTAGCTGCTAAAGCTATTTACCACTCAATACGGGTAGTCTGCTAAGCATCTATTCAGCACAGTATACTTCTAAATCGGAGCTAAAGCTTGAGAGTACAACAACATCAGTTGATTTTGCTGCTATAGAAGCTCCTGAAAAGAAGGCCCCTGTTGCTTTGGAGGTGGCTGCTAATCAACCTGCTGCTGGCCCTAAGGTTGCTGATGAGCTTGCTGAGGTGGAACTTGAGTTGGCAGGGGCGGCTGTGCCCTCTGAACTCTCCTTTGAATGCCCTCAAGCTACCCCGCTGCTCTATGCTTGGATGATAGGTCAACGGGCCTCTTGGGAGATGCAGTAATCACATCTCCCTGTGGCCCAACTCCAGCTAGTCGGATGACGGAGGTGATGAAACATCCAAATGAAATGCCCGCCTGTATCGTAGTAAGGGAAGTAGTGACAAACAAAGCTGAAAACATCAATCGGGGTAAGTCAATTGACCTCCCCGTCCCTATGGCCCAAAAAAGCTGAGCCCGGTGCCGAGTACACTCAGAGACCGAACTGATAGGAAAAAAGGAACAACATGATAATATAAACAGAGGCCTATAGTGAACATTAAGTGCTTTATTAAGCACTTGCGCCGTTTCCCATCTCTCGCCCTGAACATATACCTTAGCCACAATAGTATTATGGTCAGGAGCTCCTTCTCATAGATAATGAAATTGGGGCTCGTCTACCCTCAGTAACTAAAAGAATGTAACGAATGTGGCTGGGGTGATCACTACCTTATGGCCTCTGACCCATGATTGGATAGTCTCAGGCCTCGGAGTGTTTGAGGAGTACGAGATGTTGGTCATGAATTTCGCAACTAGTGTGAAACCACACTGACCTCTGAACCTGGCCAGCTCGAGCCACTGCCTCTCGGTGAACACCTCTAACCACTAATAGGGGTCGTTTCTATACAGAGTGAAAGTCCATCGCTTCTCGAGAACAATGCCCATCTAGATCTATAACTCCTCAAAAGCAGTTTGGGCCTCATGTCTAATGAAGCACGTCTCATCATAAGGTGAGGGCTCAAGTGGGCCCCAACCCTTGCCTCTGCCAGCTTGACCTCTACTTGGCTGACCTTTAGTTAGCACAATAGCCCCTTTACCTGCTATCGTATAATACTTGAGAAAAAACTACGACAACTTATCCCTCTAACAACCAAAACAATGAATGAGTTAAGACAAGGCTCAAGGAATGAATACCGAGGGATAAGCACGAATGCGAAGCTCGGACTCTAGCTGATTGCCGACAGGGCTTCACCACTCCTCAGAAGCTCTCTCCCTCTCAAAATCTTTCAAAACAGAGTGTTCAAATGCTCAGGTCAAGGGTTTAGATGCCCTTATATAGAAATTAGACCAGTGTTCGAAAGCTCATCAAACTCGTTTGAATGCCCTTTGCGAGCATTAGATTGGTTGTTCAAATGGGACAACTGTCTTGTTTGAATATTGCGCAACCCTTCAAACGCTCAGTAATAAAAGCTCCTTGGACACCCAACCGTTATTGATGTGGGCGTTCGAACGCATGACGTATCCATTCAAATGCTCGTTTGCATGCTATTCCTGTATGTGCGAATGCCCAAATGAACAAAGAGCTATCTCGTTCGAACGGTAATGCTATTGTTAAAAAATTTTCATGGAAAAAACTGTACAAGCCTACTGTCACGCCCAGATTTTTTGCGCTCGAGGAATACACACATAAGCAGAAAAAATGCTGTACTCTTTCGTTAGAACTCACATTCCTAGAAGAATGAGTGCAACTAGGTTTGAATTGAAAATTGAATTGAGTAAAGGGATTTTGGAAAAAGCTTTGGAGTCACCACCTAACTTGATTAAGGTGAGTTAGGTCACCTAAAAAAAAAAAAAATAAGAATAATCCGAAGACTATACTTAGGGTTTTTGGAAAAAGGTTTTTTGAAAATATCACCTCAAGAGAGGGTTTTTAAGAAAACAAGTTGTTTGGCAACCTTTGGAAAACAGTTAGCCCTTTTTAGAAAATAACTTCGTTTTGGTTTGTGAAAACAGTGATTCTAGGTTCGGAGGTTGGTTACGTGTAGGGAAGACGCACTAAGCCATCACCCCACCCCGCCCTTTCGGTACCTACATGTCAATCTACCCTAGATTCACCTATGAGAGTCTTTAACTAACTATTGTCCAATCCTATCTACTTTGAAAAACAATGTTTGAAAAGAAACTAACATGATGCACGATATGCAAGTGCAAGAAAAGAGACTTGATTTGGAAAAGATTTGAAAAGAAATTAATTTGATTTGAAAAGAGATTTGAAGAGATAGAATTGAAATTGAAAATTTTTAGAAATTGGAAATAAAGATTTGAAAATAGATTTTTGAAATTGGAAACTTGAGATAGATATGGAATTGGAGATTTGAAGAAGATTGTAAAATTGGAGATTTGAAAGAAGTTGTAGAATTAGAAATTTAAAAAAAATGTTATGGAATTTGAAATTTGAAAGAAGTTGTGGAATTGAAAATTTGAAAGAAGTTGTAGAATTGGAAATTTAAAAAAACTTGTGACCGCACCCACGAGGGTTGCCTACGTATCCTTTTGGAGGAATCAGGTCAGTCGTAGTTCGGACAAGAGTCCGATTGAAAATAGAAGAATTGATTTGGAAGAAAGAGATTGAATTGGAAATTGGATTGGAAGATTGAGAGATTGAACCTAGAATAGAAGACTGAAAATTGGAATTTAGAATTTTGGAATTGAAGAGATTGGATTTTGATTTGAAAAGATAGAACTTGGAAGAAAGATTTAGACTTATTTTGGAAAGATGAAGGTTTAAGAAACCTAGACTTAGGAAAGAGACTTAGGAAAGATTTGACTTGACTTGGAAGGTTTAGGAGATTAGGAAAGATTGGATTTAGGAAATGTTTGAACTTAGGAAAGTTTTGGAATTAGGAAAGTTTTGAAAAAGTAAAGGTTTCACTTTAGGAAAATTTAGATTTAGGAAAGTTTTAACTTAAGAAAGTTTCATTTTTGAAAAGTTTCGTTTTAGGAAAGGTTTTGAAATTAGGAAGTTTTGAAAGTTGGAAAGTTTAGAATTTGAAATGTTTTGAAATAGGGAAGTTTTGAATTTGGAATATTTTGAAAGTAAGACAGTTTTGAGTTTAGAAAGCTTTAGATTTGGAAAGATTTGAAGTTTAGGAAAGATTGGAAAACTTAAGTTTGAAAAGTTAAGATTTGAAAAGGGGTAGAGTTAGGAAAGGGTTGAATTTAGGAAAGATGTGGAAGTTGAGTTTTAAAATTTTAGGAAAGATTTTTATGTTCAAGTTTTGAAAAGTTAAGATTTAGGAAAGTAGAAGATTAGAAAAGATTTAAACTAGGAAAGATTTGGATTAGGAAGGGATTGTATTTTGTTTTTAAAAGAGAAGGTTTGATTTTGTTTTCAAAAACGGAGGATTGGATCTAGTTTCCTAAATGGGAGATTGGATTTGGTTTCCTAAAGGGAAGATAGAATTTGGTTTCCTAAAAGGGAAGATTGGATTTGACAAGGATTTGGAAGACTATAGTTTTGACGTAGAAAAAGAGGTTTCGGAAATATGTATAGTTTGGATGTGAAAAGGAAGATTTTGGAAACCTAGGTTTTAAGGCAAGTTTGAAAACCATGTTTTTGGAAAGAAAATTAGGGTTTCCTAATTGTGGGTTCTAGGGCTTGACTTGGGCTCTAAGGAAAGTGTTTTTTGGAAACTGCGTTTTTGGAAACGAAGATTTTTAGAAGGGAATCCTAGAGAGGAGTTTCTAGAAGAAAGATTTTGGAGAGAGAGTTTTTGGAAAGGAATCCTAGTGAGGAGTTTTTAGAAAGTGAATTTTGAAGAGAGAGTTTTTGGAAAGATTTTTGAAAGGAAATTTAAGAAGCGTTTTTAGAAAGTAGATTTTGAAGAGAGTATTTTGGAAGGGAGTTTTGAAAAATAGATTTTTGGAAACAGTTTTTAGAAAACAATTTTGGAAAGAGGAGCTTTTGGAAAGTATGTTGAAAAAGAGATTTTTTGGAAGAGATTTTTAAAAAGAGAGTTTTTGGAAGGGTATAAAAATGTCACACTTTCCTAAAGCAATTCTAACCATGAGAGGGCTAGAACCACTTTAGGATAGTGGTTTTGAAAATAACAAGATTTAAAAATATGGACCATATTGGTCACTTTAAATGTAACACTTTCCTAAAGCGACTATAGCCATGAAAAGGCCAGAACCACCCTAGGATTGTGATTTTGAAAACAAGTTTTGAAAAAGGAGATTTTGATGCAATTTTGAAAACAAGTTTTAATGCAAGTTTTGAAAAATGAGTTTGAAAACGATTTTGGAGAGATGCAAGATCATGATATGCACAATGCAAATTTGGGGTCATGAATATACAAGGTTAAGGCTTCACCACATAATCAAGGGGGCCGAACCCACGTGGTCTCCGATTAGCCTAAAGGAAAGCCCCCGACACGGTGACTCTCTAATAGTCTAATCCTACACATGGACCGGGAGTCCCCTTGTTTCAAGCATGCAAAGAAAGGGGGGGAAAGAGATAGGGGATTAAAATAGAGAAAACCCAAGTGGGTTAGGAGAGAGAAGAGAGAGGGGGAAGTGCGAAAATTTAAAGAGAAAGCCTACCGTATGTCTTCTATATTTTGCGCGCCTTGCTTGTCTTCGATCTTCACTTCGCGTCAGTCTTCGTCTTCAATCTTCAAGAGTTGTCTTCAATCTTCAAACTTCAGATTGCAGCTCTTCAAGTCTTCAAAGGAGGGTTGAAGGCTAGTGTATATGTGTATGGGGGTGTGTATGAGTGTATAGAAGGCTAGGGTTTGGAAAACCTAGAGAAGCTAGAGTTTGTGGAGTGCACGAGCTCTGTATATTGAATATTGGTGTTTTTAGACTGAGTTTGCAGACCTCTTTTACGCTGGAGGAGGCTCTATATTTATAGACATAGAATAGACCTGGCGCCTGTTACAGTGGTGCCAGGCCAAAAATACTTCTGGCGCCACTAGGAGTGACGCTAGGCCAGCTAATTAGGAAACTATTAAGGTCGGCAAGCAACGTATCTTTGACTAGATTTGGGCGCTATACTAGTGACTATCATGCAATTTTTAGCCTAGCTTTACTAGGAGTGACTTTGAAAAGTTCGGGAATGATTTGAAGAGGCCGGGAATGACCCGGACGGCTGAAAAAGATCAGGAACACCTAGAATAGTGTCATGGAGGTATTTGACTTGAAAAGTGAGGATATGATGTGTCAGAAGGGTTGACCAGGTCTTTAGGGGCAAAATGGTCATTCAGATCGGGAAGCTACCGGGGCGGACTTGGATTGTCCAGGAAGAAGAGTCAAGATTTGGAAACATTATTCCAAATGTTCCCAAAGATTTTCGGTTTGATACCTAGAGCCGGTGTGGTCGAAAAAGGTGACCGGCCCACAAGGGGCAAAACGGTCATTTTGCGCTGGGTTTACTGGAACTTACTCGGAATGATCCGAAAGGATAAAGAAAGGTTGAGAATACTATAAAAAGCATTCTCGGGAAGTTACCGGTTTGATACCCAGAGCCGGTGTGGTTGGAAAAGGAGACCGGTCCCCGAGGGGCAAAACGGTTATTTTGTACTGGGTTTGCCGGAACTGACTCGGAATGATCTGAAAGGATAAAGAAAGGTTGGGAATACTATAAGAAGTATTCTCGGGAGGTTACTGGTTTGATACCCAGAGCCGGTGTGGTTCCCGAGGCGTTCGGATGCCTAGGGGCAAAATGGTCATCTTGATCGGAAAGTCTCAGAAAAGGCCAAAGGGCAGTTTGGTCATTTTTTACCGAAGTGGGCTAGCAGGCACTGGTGTTGACCTAGGTTTTGAGTGTTTCTGCCACTCTGACGGCAGTCGCGTGATACAGGGGTTTGTTGGCAATTCCCTATATTAACCTGTTTACGAGTATTTTCGCTACTTTGATGGTTGCGATGTTTGTGAGTATTTTCGCTACTCTGATGGTTCGCAATCATTCCCGGGACTGCCTGATCTCGGGAAGGTGCTAAAGGGGACTTAGCGCCTAAGAAGTCAACTTTCTCAGATGGCGTGCCTAAACGGATATTTCTACATTGGCGGGCTAGCAGGTGCCATAGGTGGACCGTTCTACTATCTAAGGGACTTGGGGTCTCGTCCCGGTCGACAAGTTTAAAGGGACTTACCGTTTCGAAGAGATTTTTTTTGAAAAATGTGACGGATCGTCTCAAGGAATCAATTATCTCGAGAGTGGGATTGGAATTGGAAAGGGGTCTTATCGTCTTCGGAAAGACGTGCTTGATTGGAGTAGATTTACCGTCTCGAGGAATCAACTGTCTCGAGAGAGGGATTGGATTTGAAAAGGGGACTTACTGTCTTCGAAAAGACGTGCCTAATTTGGAATTGGAAAGGGGACTTACCGTCTTCTAAAAGACTTGCCTAATTGGAGTAGATTTACTATCTCGAGGAATCAACTGTCTTGAGAGAGGGATTGAAATTGGAAAGGACAATGCCTCTAAGGGCATTTTGGTCATTTTGCCTTTATTTGGGCCTGGTGGGCCTGCGAAGCGATGGACAGACGGGATTTGGACTTAGAGAGTTGGTTTGATTGGAATACGTCCATATTAACTTGAGTACAAGTCCAGACGGAGTGTAGACTGCCGAGCGGTCAAAAATGGGGTGCTTACACCTGCTAAAATAAAGAAAACACAGAAACACTTAAGAAAATAAGAAATAAGGAAACAAAACCCATCCTAGATGGTGTCCCCCCAACTTAAACAAAGCAATGTTTCTGTTGCATGCAAAATAAGAAGAAAAAGGTAGGGAAAAAGCAAAGTAAACAGGGAGAAACAAGGGAGACCCCCTTATCTCTGAACTGTCCTCTGAATGCCCTTAAGCTGCCCCTCTACTATGTGCTCGAATGATGGGTCCATACGCCTCTTGGGAGATGTAGTAATAACATTTCCTTGGAGCCTAACTCCAATTAGCTAGATAACAGAGGTGATGAAACATCCAAATAGAATGCTCGCCTATACCGTAGTAAGGGAAGTAGCAGTAAACAAAGCTGAAAACATCAATCGGGGTAAGTTAATCTACCTCCCTATCCCTATGGCCCATAAAAACTAAGCTTGGTGCTGACTACGCTCAGAGACTCGACTGATAGGAAAACGGGAACAACACGAGAATACAAACAGAAGCCTATAGTGAACAACAAGTGCTTTCTTAAGCACTTGTGATGTCTCCCTTCTCTCGACCTAAACACATACCCTAGCCACAACAGTCTCGTGCTCAAGAGCTCCCTCTCCTAGATAATGAAACTAGGTCTCCTCTACCCTTAGAAACTCAAAGAATGTAGTGAATATGGCTGGGGTGATCACTACCTCATGGCCCTTGACCCATGATCGGATAGTCTCATGCCCTGGGGTATCTGAGGAGTACAAGATGTTGGCCATGAATTCAGCAACTAGTGTGAAACCACAGTGACCTCTGAACCTAGCCAACTCGAGCTATTACCTCTCGATGAACACCTCTAACCACCAATAGGAGTCATCTCTATACTGAGTGAGAGTCCCTTGCCTCTCGAGAACAACCCCCATTTGACTCCATAACTCCTCAAAAGTGGTTTGGGCCTTGTGCCTAATGAACCGCATCTCATCATAAGGTGAGGGCTCAGCTGGGCCCCAACCCCTGCCTCTGCCAGCTTGACCTCTAGCTAGCATAATGGTCCCTCTACCTACCATCAAATAATACTTGAGAAAAAACTAAGGCAACCTATCCCTCTAGCAACTAAAACAATGAATGAACTAAGACAGGGCTCAAGGAATGCCTAGGGATAGGTGGGAATGCAAAGCTTGGAAGGTCGGGGTTCTGGCTGATCGCTGGCAGGGCTTTACCACTCCTTAGAAGCTTTCTCCCTTTCAAAATCTCTCAAAATAGAGTGTTCAGCTGCTCAAGTCAAGGATTCAGACACCCTTATATAGAAATCAAACCAACTTTCAAACGCTCAATAAACTCGTTCGAACACCCATTGAGAGCATTAGCAGGCTTGCACTATGTTTGAACAGTTGTTTGAATGGGACAGCTGTCCTATTCGAACATTGTGCAAGCCTTCGAATGCTTGGTAATAAAGGCTCCTTGGACACCCAACCGTTGCTGACGTGGGCATTCGAACCGATAACCTATCTGCTCAAATGCCCGTTCGCACGCTATTCTTGAATGTGCGAACGGAGAGCTACCATGTTCGAACAGTAATACTATTTTTCAAAACTTTTCAAGGGAAAAATTGTACAAGCTTGCTAAAACAAAGAAAACACAAAAAAACGTAAGAAACTAAGAAATAAGAAACAAAACTAATCCTAAATGGTGTCCTCCCAACTTAAATGCAATATCCCTATTGCATGCAAAGCAAGAAGAAAAAGGTAGGGAAAAAGCAAAGTACAGAGGGAGAAACAAGGGAGACCCCCCTCCCTGTCACACCCCCAACCCAATTAGACATTAATTATGTCACATTAGGTGAGGTGTGATCACACAAGTCACCATACATGCGAACGACACCTCAACATATACTCGAAAATAAAAGAACGCAGCAGAATATACTAGATAAACAATACAATGAGGAAAATATAATAAACTCTCCAAAGGAAATACATTATCACTGGAAAAATAATCAACATCCTTTCACAAAATTCGTTACCATTATACCAAGTTAAAACATAACACCAAAACCCAACGTCTCATATAAAATACAACCATGAAACTGAAAGTAAGACGATGGAGCTCTCCCAAGCCCTGAGAGTCGACATCCTGACATCGACATGATTGCCACCACGACAAGGACCAAGACTACAGTGAATCAAACCGTCATCTCCAAGTTACCTGTCAAGACAGTTTGTGTGGGTGTAAGCTAATTGTCAAGTGCTCATGATAGATAATCAAATTCATAGGGAATGATAATAGACACCCACAATGTTCACGGTACAAATGATCAATATATATATATATATCATGGATGCCTCAATGCAATGAATGTATCACCCATATGTGCACGCAATTTTAGATAATGTTGGCCCAATATGTTGATGGCGCGTTATCAAAGAATGCCCACCGTGGCACCCCTAGGCTAGTCCCCCGTGACTAAACCTTGGTTAACCCACCGTGGTTAACTCTCTCTAGTGCAATGCAAGACATACAATATGAATAGTATGCAATGCCATCATATATATAGAATCATTAATGTCTCCACAAAACTTCTCGTAGATATTAATGCCAATTTCACCTTATATATGAACACTTCTAAAACACCTCATTGCATTGACCACCACTATACATATACAAAACAAACAATGCATTCAACATGAATAAGATTATCACAAAATCCCACCTGTCACCGCACACACACTACGTCAAAGATCACTTCTTGTTTGACGTTGAAGGATCTCGCTCTCCGTTAGCTCCTATCACCACAACCGTATTAGTTTAGGAAACTCAATGCATACTCTAATAATCATTACTATTATGTATATACTTCAAACAAGTTATAGCACTGAAATTTCTAATCTCAATTAAACTCCTAATGTAAAGCTAGAGCTAAAAAAAAATACCAAAATACACTAAGTCCTCTAATCTATCAAAACTGACATAGGCCTCATAATCTGAACGTAACTTCGTGAGCTTATACCCAAAAATTCTAAAACTTTAGAAATACAAAATAGACATATCAAATAGTATCCAGACCAAATTTTACATATTTTTAACATACGTACATATTTATTTGATATTTTCTAAAATAGGGCAGTACTACAGAAACTCGAATTCAAAAGCAGATGGTCTATCCTTGATAAATTAATAACATAGGTAAACGACATTTAAATGACCTGAAATTTGGTATAGAGTATCATCAACCTTGCTCCTAGATACAGTAAAAATTTTATAATTTTTGGGCTACTCTAACTTGGTTGAATGCTCTGTCAGACTAGAGGTTACATATTTGAGCAGATCTGGGCATCAAAAATCTGCAGAGATAGTCCCATTTCAAAAATTTACCATAATTCGAAATTACAACATTTTTAAGTGAATCCAAAGCCTAAATGATCCTCATAACTCTAACTTACAGTGTTCAAAATTTCAGCCACAAATAAAATTTTTAGCTAGGTCGAAATGTCTCCAAACAGTAGCCTTTTCATAGAGAATACTCTATTATGGCTGCCATAGGTGCTTCTAAGTTTTTACCATGAAAGATCTAACATCCATCCTCCTCCTTCCATGGCATGACTTATATAATATGCAATGGTTAGAGAAAAAAAGATCAAACAAGAATGATACTCACCTTAGATAAGGAAAACAAGTGCAAGAAAGCTTCCTTAGATTTTTTCCCTCTTTTCTTCTTCTTCCTCTTTTCCACCGATTGCTCCCTCTCTCTCCAAGCTTCTCTCTCTCTCTCTCTCATAACTCTATATCTTTCTCTATAATGGTAGCTATCTTTCCTCTATTCTCTCTCCCATCATGCTAGGCCACTCACCCCCCACCATTCTTGTTTTTTCCTTTCTTTTTCTTTCTTTTCTTTCTTCATTTGCCTCCTTGTCCCCTTTTATCATCATTCTCTCTTTCTCTCCACCGACACCCTCCCTTTGCCCTCACTTCACTTCAATAGAGATATAATAATATATCACACCCCCCTTAGGTATCTTATACACCCACTTATTATACCCACTCACTAATGACTCATTACTCAACTCACCATCTAACTTACCAGTAATAAAATGACACAAGTGGCACACACAATTCATAATTAACCATGCAATAGATGTACATTAAATTAAATAAACTAATTCAACTACGTTTAATATGCAATTCAACTAATCATGAAAATATGAGATTAGGGTTTCACACTCCCCACCCCCCTCTAAGAAAACAAGAAAAGAAAGAAAAACAAAGAACTACTTCAAAACTTAAAAGAACTATGGCATGTTGATCAATCCAAGACCAGTGGATCAATAAGATCCACAGAATCTATCTTACCCAGGAAGGCCTCAAAATGAGGTCTCAACCGTTGGCCATTCACCTTGAAAGATGCCCTATTGGTGAAGTTTTGAATTTCCACCGCCCCATGTGGGAACACTTCCTTAACTTGGGAAGGCCCAGACCATTTACTCCAAAGTTTGCCTGGAAAGAGATGTGATCTCGAATCATAAAGCAATACTTTTTAGCCGGCCTTAAATGATGTCCGAAGGAGATGTTGGTCGTGAAAAGCTTTCGTTTGGGCCATCGAAGTTTAGTATTCTTATAGATGTCATTCCTAAGCTTCTCAAGCTCATCGACTTGGAGCTTCCTTTGGGTTCCCTCCTCATCACTATTGGTGTTACATTGGCGTATTGCCCAATAAGCATTATGCTTGATTTCCACCAGAATGTGGCATGCTTTTCCAAAAAACTTACCTATAGGGTGAAGCACCAAGAATCGTAATATATGTTGTGCAGTATGCCCATAGAGCATCAACCAAGCTAAGCGACCAAACCTCGCGATTAGGATTGATCGTCTGTTCTAGAATGCACTTTATCTCTCGGTTAGCCAACTTAACTTGGCCTTGAGTTTGAGGGTGATAGGAAAGTCCTATGATAGGATTTGAACTTAAAATTATGTTGATTAAGGGCTTTTTTGAAAAGGGTTTGGAGTTGCCACCTAACATGGCAAAAGGTGTGTTAGGTCACTCAAAACTAAGTGTAATATGAGAATAAAACTTGGATTTTTGAAAATGATTTGAAAATGTCCTCCTGAGAGGTGTTTTGAAAAATAGGATTGTTTGGCAACCTTTGAAAATGTTTTAAGCCCTTTTGAAAATATGACTCCAATTTTAGTCTTTGAAACAGAGATCTAAGGTCCGGAGGTTGGTTACGTGTAGAGAAGATATCCTAAGATCATCACCCTACCCTGCCCTTGCGGTACTTGTTTATTTACCCTGAGTTCACTCACTTGAATCTCTAGCTCCCTAATTGTCCTGTTTATATCCATTTCAATTTGAAAAGGAGTTTGAAGGAAAATTGGGGTTGGATTTTGAAAAGGGGCATTTGAGTTTGAAAAGGGGTTATGATCGCAACTATGAAGGTTGCCTACATATCTCGTTTGGCGAGAATCAGGTCAGTCGTAGTTCGAACAAGAGTCCGATTGAAAAGAGACTCATGGGAGTCTTGGAATGTTTTGAAACTTGTACTTAAGAGAGTTTTGTTTTGAAATTGGAGTATTTTTGAAATAGAACTTGAAGGCTTTTGGAAGCACTTTTGAAATGACATTTTGAAATGTTTTGAAATATTTTTGAATGTGACTCAATAGAGTTTTGAAAGTTTTGAAAACTTGATTAGGGACTTGAAAGTGAGATTTGGACTTGTAAAAGCTCTTATGAACTTGTTTTGAAAAGTTTTTCAAAAATGATTTTTATGTACCTTATAAAAGTTATGTTGATGTTTCATTACCTTTAAGAGATTAATTAATTGAGAACTAAACTCCTTCAAGATTATGAGTTTTGGAAAACATTTTAGGAAAAGGGGCTAGACGCTTCCCTCGGGGTTTTGGACTTTAGGGTTATGGAACACTTGTTTGCGTATCTCACTTTACCTTGAGTAACCCTAACCATAGGGAGGCTTATCATTACTTCACGAGCGTGATGTCTAAAAATTATTTTTGGAAAGAGGTTTTGCAAAACATTTAGGGTTCGAAAACCCTACCTCATCTTCAACCCTAGGTCAATCCAACCTTAGGTCAACCCAACCCTAGTTGGTCAGCCTAACCCTAGTTGGTCAACCAAACCCTAGGTGGTCCTACTCTAAGTCAACCGAACCTTAGTTGGCCCAACCCTAGGTTAACCTAACCCTAGGTAACTTTAACCTTTGTTTTTCCAACTAAGGTTAGGTGCCTTCAAGATTTTAACTCTAGGACCCCTTTTTCAAACTCAAACTCCAATCCAGAAATATTTTCAAAACCTCTCTCGAAGTTGTCTCAATCCAAAAATAGCTAGACACTCACCATTTTTCAAAGAACTACTTTAAAAACTGATTTCAAAAACTCACAACCCTAAGATGATCCTAACGCTTTCATGGTTAGGGTTTTCTAAGGAAAGTGATACATCAAATGAGACCTACAAGGTTCATATTAGGGTTTTTGAATATGATTGACTTAAGGTTGGATTGACCTCCTAGATTTTAAGCAACCTAGGGTTTGGAGATGACTTGAGGAGGAAGCTAAGTGCATGCACTTGAAAAGGAAGTTTGGAATCAATCAGTTTATGTGAAAAAGAAAAGAAAGATTTGATTTGAAATTAAAAAAGAAAAGATTTGATTTGGTTTTGAAAAATAGAAGATGTGATTTTATTTTAAAAAATGAAAGATTTGGTTTTGTTTCCAAAAATAGAAGATTAGATTTTGTTTCTAAAAATAGAAGATTTGATTTGGTTTTCAAAATGAGAAGATTTCATTTGGTTTCCAAAATGGAAGGGTTTGAGAAATCTATGATTTTATGAGACACTTTTTGAAAACAACTCAAGAGAATTATGCAATTTTGGAAGACATGATGCACCAACGATTTTGAAAAACATTTTAATGTGACTTGATTGCAATGAATGCTAGAATGGAGGTTAGGGGACAAAGTTAGGATTTCCTAAGACATGGACTTCGAGGGCTTCAAGACAGCAACTCTTAGACCAACTTTTAAAAAAAGCCTTTGAACGTGGAATTTAAAGAGGATTAAAAAAATAAGATTTTGAAAGAGATGTTTTAGAGCTTGAAACCCTAATAAGAAATTTGAGAGTTTCATTGAATATACCACTTTCCTAAAATAACCCTAATCACGAAAATGCTAGAATCACTTTAGAGTTGTGATTTTAAAAGCAAGGTAGGGCTTGAAACCTTAATATGAACCATGGTGGCTACTTTGAATATATCACTTTCTTAGGGAAATCCTAATTATGAAAAGGTTAGAATTACTCTAGGATTGTAAGCTTCAAAATAAGAACAATGCATGAACATGACATGTATAATACGTAAGGGTCGTGAACATATAAGATTGAAGGTTTCACCACATTGCAAGGGCCCTTAAGACTACACCATGATTAGTTAGACTAAAGGAAAACCCCTGACATAATGATCTCCCCAAAACTTTCCTTAGGTATGGACCTAAGGTCCTCTTGTTTCAAGCATGCAAGAAGAGGGGGTAGAAGATGGGAATTAAAAGAGAGAATAATCCAAATGGACTAGGAGAGAGAAGAGAATGAGTGGGAGGGCATAAAAGTAAAATAGAAACCCTACCTCATCTTCAACCTTCAATGGAGGCCTTGCATTGGACTTAAGAGGCCTCTAAAAGCTTTGAAGAGGCTAGAGTTGGCCTTCAATGGAGCTTGGAGACTAAGATTAGAGGTGTATAGGCTAGGGTTTGAGTGTGGGAGGCTAGTGGAGCTAGAGCCTTTGAGAGAACTAGAGTTTTTGGGATTCTCAGGGGCTGCAGAAATTTTGGCAAAGCTTTGCTTGTGATTTTTCGGACCTCAAATACGCTGTAGGGTGGTCTATATTTATAGGCCAATGTTTGGAGGAGGTGGGACCTGGCTATTTTTTCGGCTTGGTGCCACCTTAGTATGACAATGATCCCGAAAATTTGATTCGGCCTTGGGCTAAAAAAAAAAGATTTGGGTGCCACTAGGAGTGGCTTTAAGCCATATTTTGGCTTGGCTCCATTATAAGTGATTCCAGCTTTATTCGGAAAGCTGTCGAGCTATAAAGCCCAACTGAAAAAGAGATAGGGGCACTCGAGAGTGTCCCAGGAGTTGCCAATTTGATACTTAGAGTCGGTATAATTGACAAAGATGATCGGCCTGCCAGGGGCAAAACGGTTATTTGATCAAGGTTTATCAAAATGGTCCCAGAATGGTTCGGGATGGCCCTCAGAGATTGGGAATACTCGTGGAAGTGCCCTGGGGGTTCACCAGTTTGATACCCAGAGTTGGTGTGGTTGAAAAGGATGATCAGCCCTTAGAGGCAAAAATGTCATTGGAATAGAGAAACACTGAAATTGGTCCGGAGTTGACCAGGATAGGATTTGAAGGTTGGGAACACTATTAAGAGTGTCTCAGGGGATTACTGGTTTGATACACATGGCCGTCGTGGTTAAAAAGGATGGCTAGTCCATTAGGGGCAAAATGGTCATTTTGACTAGAAAACATCAGAACGGGTCTAGAATTGACTGGAAGGGGGTTTGGAGGTTAGGGATACTAGTGGGAGTGCCCCAGAGGTTTACTGGTTTGGTGCCCAGAGCCGGTGCGGTTAATGAGGGCAATTGGGGTGCCTAGAGGTAAAATGATTATTTTGACTAGGAACCATCAGAATGGGTTTGGAATTAGTTTGAATGGCATTATGAGCATGCTGGATTATCTAGCACAATCTTGGAAGGGATGGACTTATCACTCTGAGAACTTAGGTACCTTCTCGAAGAGCGTGTCAGATTGAATTGGACTTGATGCCTGATAGACATTTTGGACATTTGGCTTCAAGTGGGCTTGACGGTCCTGGGAAGCGACTGGTTGATTGGACTGGGGTTTGGAATCTCGGTTTAGGTTTGAATGTGTTGTGGTATTTGAAAGTGAGTCTGGTCGGGCCGGAGATTGTCGAGCAAGCAAAAAAAGAGTGCTTAAAGATGCTCTTCTTTTTTTGTTTTTGCTTGTCGAAGACAAAAAATGATAGACTAAGGGTGCCATGTTGGCCGCGAAGTGATCGGAGGAACCAGAATAGTTGGAATTTGAAAGCTGGAGTTCGAGTTTTGAAGTGAAACTTTTTTAAGGAAAAAGTTTGGAAAACTTGAAAATGTTTTGAGATGAAAATTTGAATTTGAACTTGGATTTTTTGAGAAAAAAAGATTTAAAAACCTTGAAACTTGATTTGAAACAGGGGTTTTGAAAGGGAAAGCCTAGAAAACCAGAAATTTGTTTTGAAACAGGGCGAAGCGGAAGCCGGGAAACCAGAATTTGTTTTGAAACGAGGTTTTTGAAGGGGAAAGCTCGAAACTAGAATTTGTTTTGAAACGAGGCTTTTGAAGGGGAAAGCCCGGGAAACTAAGGATGGTTTTGAAATTAAACTTTTTGAAGGAAAATGTTTTAGAAAACTAGGAATGATTTGAGTTGAAACTTTTTGAAGGTGAATTGAAACTTCTTGAAGGCGAAAAGTTTAGAAAACCTTGAATTGAAACGTATTGAAGGTGAAAAGTTTAGAAAACCCTGAATTGAAACTTTTTTAAGGAAAAAAGTTTAGAAAACCTTGAATTGAAACTTTTTGAAGGTGAAAAAGTTTAGAAAACCTGGAATTGAAACTTTTTGAAGGATAAAAGTTTAGAAAACCTTGAATTGAAATTTTTTGAAGGAAAAAAGTTTAGAAAACTTGAATTGAAACTTTTTAAAGGAGAAAAGTTTAGAAAACCTTGAATTGATTTTGAGTTAAAACTTTTTGAAGGAAAAAAAGTTTAGAAAACCTTGATTTGAAACTTTTTGAAGGAAAAAGTTTAGAAAACTTTGAATTAAAAATTTTTGAAGGAAAAAAGTTTAGAAAACCTTGCTTTTGATTTGAATGAACTTTTTGAAGGAAAAAGTTAAAAAATCTAAAATTTGATTTGAATAAAATTTTTGAAGGGAAATGTTAGAAAAACTTTATGTTTTAAAATTTGGACAAAATGTATAGAAAAATTACTTTGACTCAAGACTGAAAACGTTTTGGAAGCAAAACATGTAGAAAATTTGTTTTGACTTGAAACTTGAAAAAATCTGTAGGAAATTCATTTTGAGAAGCAAAGTGTGTAGAAAATTCTCTTTGAGTAGCAAAACGTGTAGAAAATTCATTTTGACTTGAAACTTGAACAAAATGTGTAAGAAATTCATTTTGACTCAAGACTAGAAATTTCTAAAAGCAAAACGTGTTGGAAATTTGAACTTTTGAAAGCTTTGAACTCGATGGCACTTTGAAAATTCTTGATTTAGAAAATTGATATGGACTTGTTGGGTTGCCTCATCAGGATGTTGGGCTTGAAGACACCTTAGACCCTTAGAAAGCATAGGGAGATGCCACTTGCACTTGTACCTATCTTAGTATTCTGTTAGCAATATCAAGATGTAATAGACTAATCTTAATAAATGTCTTATGATATTAACGCTAATTGCTTTTGTCATGCTGAGTTTAGAAATTTGTTACCGGTGTAGGCTTTCCACAATTTGGCATCTCTTGACCCATTGTTAAGGCATGAGATTTTGCTGCTTTGCTAAGGCCATTTTGTCAGTGCTGCTTGGACTGCTGTTCGGGAGAGTTGACTCTTTTTTTTTTTTCTCTCATTTTAACTATTTCTGCTACCCGTGCCCTTACGGGTTTTGACGGATGTTGGTTTTACCATTTTTGCACATCAGTGCCTATTTTTGGATTTTCATTGCATCAGTAGTTTTGTATCTTGCTATAACCTACTCTTTTATCCATAGCGTCTCAGAGGGTTTTCACTATGTTCTCACGCCATGCTTTTTCTTTTGGTTCTCGTTGATGCCGATGAAGACACCTCTTTGTTTAATGGGAACAAAAATGCTGAGTGCTTAGGTTTGAAAAAATGATTGATGATGAAAGCTATTGCTGACTGAAGCTCCTGCTACTTTTAATGGAGATTGTTGATGTTGCTTTTTATGATAGAAGTTGTCTTCTTAGAATCCGTTTTGTTGGATAAGGCATGTCCTGATGTAATCGTTTTTCCCTGGAGAGCAATGATAGCAATGACCAATCTGAAAGGTCTTTATTTTGGATTGTAATGTGGGCTATGTTATGGGATATTTGAAAGGAAGGGATAAGGCTTAAAATATTTTGCTTTTATTTGACTTTTTAAGACTTATGATCACTTTTGACAACTCTACTCTCCCTTTCTTTCTTTCCCATTGCTGCTCACTCTCTTCCCCCTTTGTTGTTTTTACCCGTTTTCACTTTTACCTTATGTTTTAGATTTAAATGGACCCCAGCTCTCGTGTTTCCTTTGCTAGATCCTTTCTTGTCACTTTTGGAAATTTTTTTTTTTCAATGATCCTAGATCTGTTACTTTTGTACCATGGTGTTTTTATGAACTTTCACCAAGTCAACAGTCTTTGTATCTTGTCATGCTTCTACATTTTTACCCACAGTATCCTTTTGGGTTTTCACTGTGTCCTCAAAGTCATGCTACTTATCATTATCTTTTATCATTTCTATGAAGGTCAGCGTTCTCTCTATGATTCTCCTCTTTTAAGCAATGAAGAGTTTGGGATTTCCTTTTTTTTTTTTGGGCATTCTTGAAACCTATATTCGCTCTCTATTTCCCTTTTTTCCTTTTTACTTTGCTTTGACCCACTATGGGTGGTGATAACTAGGCCAGGTTTTTTGAAGGAAAGTAATTGGCTTAAATGGGCTTTGTAAGAAGATGCTTTTAATTGTATGGTAGAGGAATTAAGGGCCTTTTTTCATTTCAATCATTGCTGTCATTGCTCTATAAGAGTTTCTGATTACACATAGTAGTACTTTACCTGAGATGATGGGTGTAAGGAAGATTTCTTCGTCCATCTCTTTTGTCATGACTTTGTGAACCAGGAATGGGCCTTCATAGTTGGGGGTGAACTTGGCTTTGGTTTTCTGCTAGATTTAAAGTATCTTTTTAAGAACTAGATCTCTTGGGGGGGCTTGACTTTCCTGTGAAAGGATTTGGCAATACGTCTTTGATAGCATAGGGCATGATGGATGGCCATTATCTTTTCATTTAGGAGGCAAAGTTGTTCATACCAGACTTTGATTTAGTCTGCTTCGGTGAATTGAGTTTTCATGAGGATCCAGAGGGAGGGGTTTCTACTTTGGCTGGTAGAATTGCCTCATTACGGTACGCCAGGGAGAATGGTGCTGCCCCAGTTGAGATTCAAATTGAGGTTTTGTATGCTATTAATGCGAAGGGTTGCTACTTGTAACAATCCTTGTGGTTGTCATTTTTATTACAAGGGATTTTCTGGAATTTTTTTATTTTGATGCTACAATAACTTCGTTTGTTTATGGGAGGTAGGCTACTAAGCTGTAAGAATTTATCTTGAAGGTTTGGCGATGCTTTGCCATCACGTCGTTGTTAAAGTTGCTTGCATTATCCATGATGATGGACTTGGGGAGGCCGAATCTGTAAGGGACGTTTGGAAGTCTTTATGTTCAAAAGATGCCAAACTTTGGATACCTTGCAAGTTTTATTTTTCTGAAAAAGATTTTAGCATGACAAAGAAAACATTTTATGATCAAGAGCCATTTATTTCAAATTAGCCCATTTTATACTTGATATTCTACAAGGTACTTTAATAGGCTAATATCAAGGGATTCCTCTTATAGGCTTTACCAAGGCCTTTGGGGTCTGGGAATATAAGAGGCAGTCTAGTTGACCCTCTCCTTGTCTGATCTATGATAGAACTTTGAGTAAGGTAAGCTGACATTGGAGGATCAGTGTCTAGGACTGAGACATCTTCTTTTTGGATCAAGTTTGATAGTCACTCTTCTGGGATTTGAACATATTTGTAGTTAATAATGGTAGATTATTGATTTGTTGTCTGCTGCTTAATGGTTGGATTTCAAGTCGACCCTTTTGCTCAGTCTCCTTTGGAGGGGGACAATATTCCAGCCTACGAGTATGACGTTGACCGTTGAATTCCTTCAGATGGAGATCACCTTGTAGCTGTGTCCGTAGTCCTTTCCCAGGTTAGTAGTCTCTACTGCTGAGGTGGTCGGTGACCATTTTCTCAACTGTCCAGTGACTGGAATGGGCTGACTCTTTGGGTAGTTGATATGCACTTGAAAGACTCGAAGTTAGAGGGTTCTATCGTGGCATTGCATGGGACTGACATGCATGGATGGTGATTTTCACGGCATGGCACAAAGGTAACTGCTGAAAGATAGCGTCTTGCTGATGGATGGTCAGTTCCTTTTACTCTTCAATGTAGCTTGGGCTTGCTTTAGATAGAAACAGAGAAGGCATTATTCTAGTTTCATCATTTGCTTTTTGAGTCCCATTACCTCTTTCAATAATTGGGTTTGTCCTATCATGATTTGTGAACTGGGTGAGATGCTGGAGGTTGCCCCATAGCTTTGGATGTGCCCTTGAGCTTAGAAAAGGAAAACAAAAGGTAGTTAGCATGTGGAGTTGAAGGTTTTATGCATAGTATGTCCTATAGAAGTCCCTTTTTTGAGGGGATCTAGGCATAATGCTGAGTTCATTTTGGAGGTGGGATTTTGCCCCTGTATGCAATATAATACCTTTTTAACATGTGTTGGTTGATGCTTCTTTATTTAGGAAATTCCTCCTTTACGGACAAAGAGAGATTTGGGCCTCTTTTGAGATATGGTTCTATGCATGCCATGAATCCTTAGGGTTGGAAAAACTCTTAGAAGTTCAGGTAGGTTTGATAATCATAAGATCAGATTGTCCTTTTTCTCTATGGCTGACTAAATGCATGAGAATGCAATGACTAGAGTTTCTCGAAACTCTTATCTTGGAATGGGTATCGATGCATGCGTAGGATAGCCGTAGATATATGAATAGCATAATAGCAATAAATAAGCGGTTTTAGAAGATCCTCTTTTTGTCATTGCTTCAACCTTTCGTGTTCTTGGCCTTGGATGATGGGGAAGAGGAAAGAAAACATGAAACAAAAGAGAAGTTAGTGCCTTGATTTGAAAGTTTTTTTTGCAATGCATGCCTTAAGGGTGCCCCTCCTTTGAGATGGGGCTAACCATGATGAGTTGGCTCATTCTTTAGAGATAGGGCTTTGCCCCTATATGCAACTACCATACCTGTGCCTGTAGTCATTCATTCATACATACACCCATTCATTCACAAGGAATATAAATGGCAGTTTTATTGAAGTGAGTTCCTTTTGTACATGGAATTTTAAAAGTACATCAAAAGGAGAGAGGGAAACATTTTCCTTAGGACTTTCACCTATTTGTTCTTGCATTTGAAATCCTAAACCACTATTAAGTCTTTGGATTTACTTTCTTTGATCGAGGTTAGAAAGAGACCTTGCTTCTGGATTGCCCCTAGTTTTCTTGGCATCCCTATCTCCGTGAGTGGATAGGGATTGGGGCCCCTCTTTATGAGATGACTTCGATGCATATTTTAAATCCTTAAGGTCACTTGGTACCCTTAGGAATTTAGGTAAGCTTTGAATGAGTGAGAGTGGCTTTGGGGCCACTATTTAGGGGTTGATCATATGCATGGAATGCAGTGACTTGAGTTACTTTGGAACTCTTATCTTAAAATGGATAATGAATACATAATCAGTATAATAGCAGTGAATGCATAAGCATAAAATGTTTGCAAAGCAATAGAAAATGCACGGGTAGTATAACAACAAGAATCATGCAGTTAAATTGGGCATAAAGTAAAGAAAAGTAAAGCGGTCACCCTTTAATCCTTGATTTTAAAATCAACGCGTGTTTTAAATTTAGCAGAAGTTCGGCTATGCATAGGGTGCTACCTGACCATGAGGTTAGGGGTTACTAATGCTTCCTAAAAAGCTTGGTTCCCAGATCTTCAAACCTAAGCCTACTTTCCAAGGTAGTGCCATTATCGGTTGGTGATCTGAGCAGGGGAACTATCAAGAGGCCGTAGGCTAAAAAACTAACACAGTATCCACCCACAACTAATATATTGTTCTAGCTTCTAACTAGAAGGGTAGTAACTAGGTAGTAATGCACAAATGAATGACATGCAAGTGAAGTGTGTGAGATTTTTTGAAAGTGGAGGAAAGGGCCTAAAAACTCATATCCATCCTGCTCATTTATGACATACACAACAGTTAATATAATATAAAATAAAATGTGAATAAGGGTCCACCTACAAAAGAAATGCACAAAGTTAGTATCTTTATGAAAAACTCAATGCAAGATAGAATAATTAAATGTAAGAGTATGTAAATCAATGCAAGAGCATGAATGGAAGTCAATGTAAGAGCATGAATGGATGCAAATGACACCATCTTTTGAAAATATTTTTAAAATTTTGAAAAGTGGACAAAACTAGACAAAGGAACCAGAGATTCTAAGTGAGTTAAAGGTGGAGAGACATGATAATAGCCTAACCCTCTGAGAGCCCCCAGCGGAGTCGCCAGCTGTCGCGCCTTGATTTTCACCCCGAGTCTAGGTCTTGACTTGAGCAAAACACGGTACTCTCTTTGTTAGAACTCACCCTCTAAAGAAGGACGAGTGCGATGGAGTTTGAACTTGAAATTGTGTTGATTAAGGGCATTTTTGCAAAACGGTTCAAAGCTACTGTAAGTACCTCATTTTTGCCCGCTCGGTAATCTCCGGCCCGCCCGGACTCACATTTAAACACGCATAAACACATTCAAGTCGAAACAAATTTTCCAAACTCAATCCAGTCAATCGATCGCTTTATGGGCCCGCCGGGCCCAATAAAGTTAAAATGACCAAAATTTCCTTGTGACATTGCTCAGTCTAATTCCAATGGGCATGTCTTCCTAGAGACGGTAAGTTTCCATTTCAATCTCAAATCCAATTTCAAATCCAATTCCAATTCAGATCAAATCTGGTACGCCTTTTGAGAAAGTTGATCCCTCAGGCGGTAAGTCCATCTAGTTCGGTACTTTTTTTGAGAAAACTTTTCAGAATGGTAAGTTGCTTCAAACCCGTCAATTGGGACAGAACGCATGTCCTTTAGATGGTAGAACGGTTCACCTTTGGCGCCTGCTAACCCGCCAATGTAGAATGTCTGTTGTTTGACATGTCTTTCGAGAAAGTTGATTATTTAGACGATATGTCTACCTAGCAGATTTTTGAGATCAGGTAGTTTTCGGAATGAATGCACACCATCAAAGTGATGAAAACACTCGTACACATCGCAACCGTTAGAGTGGCGGAAAAACTTGCAAACAGTTCGACATCAGGAATTGCCAACAAACCCCCTATGTCACGGGACCGAACTTGCCTCTTGGTCGTAGCACGTTTATCAAAGGACGAGATACCTTTGGAAATTAACTCGTCACACATTGTCAAAGTGGTAGAAACACTGAAAACCTAGGTCAACACTAGTGCCTGCTGGCCCACTCCGGTGAAAAATGACCAAACTACTCCTTGGGCCTTTCCAGCACGTTTCTTGAGAAAGGATCTAAGTCCTCAGAGTGGTAAGTCCACCCTTCCAAGATCGTCTCAAAGATGATGCGGCATGTTCAAGTGCCTTCTAGTCGGTTTCGAACCAATTTTGAGACCATCCAGTTAAAATGACTATTTTGCCCCTAGGCATCTGATTGCCTCCGGAAAAAACACCGACTCTGGGTATCAAACTGGTTACTTTCTAAGAATGTTTCTAATAGTATTCCCAACCTTCTAACACTTTTTTGGATTTTTCCAAGTTAATTTCGGCAAATCCAGTGTAAAATGACCATTTTGCCCCTAGTAGGCCGGTTGCCTTTTTTATCCAACCGGTAACCTTTCAAAAAACTCTTAAGGGTGTTTCTAATCTTCAAGTCTTCTCACAGGTCATTCCGAGTCCATTTCGGTACGTTTCCGATTTGATTGACCATTTTGCCCCCTACTAGGCCGGTCAGCCTTTTCAAACATTCCAGCATTGTTTTCCAAGCCCGTTACCCCTGGACACTATTTTAAGGGTTTCTAACCATTTTCGGCCTTTCGAATCATTTCGGGCCTCCCGAAACATTCCTGGAACTTTCGGAGTCACTCCTAGTGGAGCCAAGCCAAAATTGCATGGTAGTCACTAATATAGGTGCCCAAATCTTTTGTTTTGCATATCAAGGGTCGAAAGATACATTTCTTGCTACCCTTAAAGCTTTCCTAAGTGCCTAGAGCCACTCCTAGTGCCACTCCTAGTGGCAGCAGTAGGATTTTAGCCCTGGCGCCACCGCAACAACTGTCAGGCTATTCTTGTGTCTATAAATATAGACCCTTCCCCTATATCAAAGGGTTATCAAACTCAGTCCAAAAACTCTATTTTTTGAAATATAGAGCTCGAAGTCTCTCCAAACCCTAGCCCTCTCTAGTCTCTTCAAACCCTAGCCTCCATACACTAAAACCCTAACATCCATACACTTTATACACTTACACATAAGCCTCCAAAGCCTCTATTGAAGACTCAAAGTGCTGTAACTTGGTAGCTCTCAAGGATCAAGTAAAGCAAAGCAAACGAAGCAAGTAAAGCAAGAAGAATCCGAGGTTGGTTTTGACATGGACTCCCCGATTCATGCGTATGAAGGACTATTGAAAGTCACCGTGTCGGAGGCTTCTTCTAGTTCAACCTTAGACCGTGTGGTTTCGGCTCCCGTGATTATATGGTGTAGCCTAATCTTGTATGCTCATGACCCTACTTGCATTATGCATATTATACATCCATTCAAAAATTGTTTTCAAAAGTTGTTTTCAAAGTTTGCATTAAAATCCTCTTTCAAAACTTGCATTCAAAAACTTATTTTTCAAAAACACAATCCTAAAGTGATTCTAGCCATTCCAAGGTTAGGGTTGTTTTAAGAAAGTGTTATATTCATTGTGAACATCAAGATCCATATTTTAGGTGTAATCTTTACTTTGTTTTTTTAATTTTTTTATTATTTTTTTTTTATCAAAAATCACAATCCTAAAGTGATTTTAGCCATTCCATGGTTAGGGTTATTTTAGGAAAGTATGATATTCAATATTATCATATTGGTCCATATTTTAAATCCATGTTGTTTTCAAAACCACCAACTTAGAATGGTTCTAACCTTTTCATGGTTATAATCGTTTTAGGAAAGTGAGATATTCAAAAGATTTCAAAAGTCCATATTCAAGTAATTCTTCAAATTGCTTTTCAAACTTCTTTCCAAAACTCTCTTCAAAAATCTATTTTCTAAAAATTCTTTTCAAACTCCTTTTCAAAAACTCCTTTCCAAAAGCTCTCTTCAAAAATCTACTTTCTAAAAACTCTCTTCAAGTTTTTTTCCAAAAACTCTCTTCAAAAAATTTTCTTTCCGAAAACACTTTTTCTTGGAGTCCAAGTCAAGCTCTAGAATCCATGGTTACGAAATCCTAGTTCACTTTCCTAGAGCATGACTTTCTTTTTGCCTCAAATCACAGGTTTCTAAAAACTATCTTTCACATTAAATCCTAGATTTCCAAAATCTCTTTTTCTACACAAAATCATAGTTTTCCAAATCCTAGATTTTCAAAATTTAATCTTTCAAATTTCATGTCAAATCCAATCTTCCAATTTTGGAAACTAGATCAAATCCTCTAATTTTAGAAACCAAATCAAATCATCTCTTTTTGGAAATAAAATCTAATATTAAACTTTAGGAAATAAGAATCAAATCTTTCTTAATTCAAACCTTTCCTAATTCCAATCTTTTCTAATTTTAACCTTTCCTAATTTCAAACCTTTCTAAATTTCAATCTTTCCAAATTCAAAACTTTCTAAAATTCAAATCTTTTCAAAATCAAAATTTTCCTAAAATGAAACTTTCCTAAGTTGGCACTTTCCTAAAATGAAGCTTTCCTATTTTGAAACTTTCCTAATTTAACGATTTCTAAAATTCAATCTTTCTTAAATCTTAACTTTCTAAACTCTTTCAAGTCCAACACTCAAGTCAAATCTTTTATAATCATTCCAAGTCAAGTGTTGTCTAATTCAAATCAAATCCTTTCCAAGTCATTCTTAAATCTAACTTTCCTAATTCACACCTTTCCTAAATCCAACTTTCTAAAATCAAACTTTTTAAGTCTAGATCAAACCTTCTTATTTCAAGTCCATGCTCCCATCTTAGGTTACCTAAACCCTAGGATACCTAAACTTAGTTCAACTCTTTTCCAAATCTAAGATGATTTTGCAATTTTGATTCAAGTCAAAATGTTTTCAAATCTCAATCTTTCAAAATCAAGTCTTAGTTTTTCTTGCAAATTCAATCTTTTCAAAACAAAGTCAATTCGAAGTCCAATTTCAAAGCTTCTATTCCAAGTTCAAATCAAACTCTTTTTCGAATCAAATCTTTTCAAATCAGACTTTTCAGAAACCTAAAAGTGTCTATTTTCAATCGAACTCTTGTCCGAAGTACGACTGACCTGATTTCCAAAAAGGGATACTTAGGCAACCCTCATGGATGTGGTCACAACCTTTTTCAAATCTCTAATTCCATAATCTATTTCAAGTTTCTAATTCTAAAATCAGTTTTCAAATCTCCAATTCCAATTTCTAAAAGCTTCTTTCAAAAATCAAATCTTCTTTCAAATGTATTTCCAAAATCAAATCTTTTTCTTGCAATTGCATGTCATGGATCATATTAAACTTTTTTCATATAGTTCTTTTCTAAAGTGGATAGTATTGGACGTTTATTAATCAAAGATTCTAATGAGTGAACCTGGGGTGAATAGACATGTAGGTACCGAAAGGGGGGATAGGGTGATGATCTTAGGATGTCTTCCCTACACGTAACTAACCTCAGAACCTAGAATCACTGTTTTCAAAGACCAAAATGGAGTTATTGTTAAAAAGGGCTTAAAATTTTTCAAAGATTGCTAAACAACCAATTTTCTTAAAAACCTTCTCTTAAGGAAGTTTTTAAAAACCTTTTTAAAAGCCGTAAGTGTAATCTTTGAGTTGTGCTTAGATTTAGGTGACCTAACTCACCTTAATCAAATTAGATGGCAACTCCAAACTTTTTTCAAAAGCCTTTAATCAAATCAATTTCAATTTTTAACCTAGTCGCACTCATTTTTTTAGGAGGATGAGTTCTAATGAGAGAGTACCATGTTTTTTTCTACTTGCGTATTTTTCCTTAAGTGCAAAAAATCGGGGCGCAACAGCTGGTGACTCTAATGGGGACGCTTAGAGGGTTAGGTCATTGTCATGTCTCTTCACCCTCACTCATATGGAGTCTTTGATTAATTTCTCCAATTCTATCCATTTCAAACTTTCAAAGTCAAACTTTTCAAAGTTATTTTCAAAAATATGTTATTGCTTGTATTTAATTACATTTAATTATTCAATCTTGTATTAAGTTTGTCATTCAAGTACTAACTTTTACTTCTTTATTTTTGTAGGTGGACCTTTGTTTATATATTTATTTCATGTTATATTAATTGCCATGTATGTCATGAATGTATGTATGGAATGAACATGATGGATGGGAGTTGTTGGGCCCTTTCCTCCACTTTTTAAAATTTCACACATACATTGCATTGAGCACCCTTCTAGTTAGGAGGGGGAACGGTATATTGGTTGTGGGTAAAATGCTGCGTCAATTTTTTCATCTACGGCCTCTTGACGGTTCCCCCACTCGAATCACCAACCGATAATGGCACCACCTCGGAGAGTGGGCCTAGGTTTGAAGATCTGGGAACCGAGCCATCTTAGGAAGCATTAGTAAACCCTCAACCTCATGCTCATATGGACACCATGCATAGTCGAATCTCTGCCGGATTTAGGACATTCATGTCGATTTCAAAACCATAGAGGAAAGGGCGGCTGTTTTACTTTTCTCTAAGCTTGTTTGTTCCTATTATTATAATGCTTGTATTCATGCTGTTCTAATACTTGTATAACTGCTCATGCATCCATGTTTACTTTACAATCGCATTCTCTCTCTACTCAATGCATACTTGTTCATGCATTCAAATATTCCATGCTAAGACAAGAGTTCCAAAATAACTCAAGTCATTGCATTTTCATACATATGATCAACCCATAGAGAGTGACACCAAGTTCACTCTCCTTTGCATTAAACCTACCAAAACTCTAGGGGTTCCTATGTAACCCTAAGGACTCATGGCATGCATTTCAAGTCATTCCATAAGGAAGGGCTCCAATTCCTCTATGCTCATAAAGATAGAATTGCCAAGAAGACAAGGGGCAATCAAACACCAAGGTCTCTTAACGACCTCCTCAACATCAAGCTCAAAGAAGGTGAATCCGAAGACTCAAGAGTAGTTTAGGACCTCAAATGTAAAAGTCGATAGGTGGAAGTCCCAAAGAAAAATGTTCCCTCTCCCCCTATTAAAATGTATTTCAATTTCGTTATATTTAAACTCTAAAGTTCAATGTACTTCTTTATTTTTCATGAATGAATGAATGAATATATTTTCAAATGGTAAGGTATCTGCATATAAGGACAAACTCCTTATCTCCAAAAAGTGAGCCAACTCATTATGCTTAGTCCCCCTCTCAAAATAGGGGCACCCCTAGGACATGCATTACATAAAAACTTTCAAATTAAGACATTAACTTGTCTCTTGTTTCTTGTCTTCTATCCTCCCCCTCTTATCTCCAAGTACCAAGAGAACCGAAGTAAGACAAGAAGGGGGTCTTCTAAACCTTTCATTTACTATTATTGTGAAGCTCACATATTCATTTTTATTATGCTCATGCATCCATATCTATTCCAAGACAAGAGTTTCAAGAAACTCAAGTCATTGCATTTTTATGCATTTAACCAATCGTAGAGAGAAAGGAACAATCTAATCTCATGTTAATTGAACCTACCAAAACTCCTACGGATTCCTTAACCCTAAGGATTCATGGCATGCATAGAACCATATCTCAAGAGAGGCCTAAATCTCTCTCTGTCCATAGAGGAGGGATTGCCCAAACGAAGAAACATTAATCGGCCTATGCCGAAGAGGTATTGTATTGCATAAGAGGCAAAACCCCACTTCCAAATGGACTCATCATCATGCCTAGATTCCCTTAATGAAGGGACCTCCATAGGACATACATTGCATAAAACCTTCAACTCTACATGCTGACTACATTTTGTTTTCCTTTTTCTTTTTCCAGGTCAAATAGCATAACTGAATTCATAGAACCCTTCCAACATCTCACCTAATTCAAAATTATGTAAGGATGAGCCCAATTATTAAAAGAGGCCTAACCAACACTGAAAATTAAGAAGAACTGGCCATTTATCCACAAGACGTTACCTCCACACCATGTCACAACAATCATCATTCATGCGGAAGAATACTTCACGATTTGCAAAGTTCTATCAATCCCATGCACTGTCACAACAAAGCCTTCCAACTTCTAAGCTTTCAAACGCTTGCCAACTGACTAAAAAGATTTAGCTCATTCTAGTCATTTGATAGTTGAGAACATGGTCGCTAACCATTTCAGCAGTAGAGGCTTCCAATGTGGGGAAAGGACTAGGGGCACAACTATAAGTTGATCTTCATTTGCAACAATTCAAAGGTTAACATCATACTCATAGGATGGGATATTGTCCCCTTCCAAAGGAGACTCAGCAAAAGGGTCAACCCAAAATCCAACTATTAAGCAGCTGACAATAATCAACAGTCTACCGTCTATGCAAAGCAGTTCAAATCCTAGGGGGGTCACTATCAAGCTCGTTCCAAAAAAGAGATGCCTCGACCCTAGGCACTGATCCCTCAATATCAGCTCATCTTTCTCAAGTAGCATTAGATAAAAGTTGCTAAATTTGGACCTCCTTTCATATTCCCAGACGCTGAAGGCCTCGGTAAAGCCTATAAGAAGAACCCCTTGATTTTAACTTATCAAAGTATCATGTAAAAATCAAGTACATAACGGGTTACTATAAAATAAATGACTCTTGATCATGAAATGATTTATTTCTCATACTAAAATCTTTTTCAAAAACATAAAACTTGTAGGGTATCCAACGTTTGGCATCTTTTGACCCTAAAGACTTTCAAACGTCCTTTACAGACTTGGCCTCCCCGACTCTATCATTACAGATAATGCAAGCATCCTCAACAATGACACAACATCGTCAAACCTTCCGGATCAATCCCTATAACTCGGTAGCTTACTGACCACAAGAAAATGGAACCATTGAAGCAGCAAAACAAAAACGTCTAGAGAATCCTTAGCAAGAAAAATGACAACTATAAGGATTAACACGAGCAGTTATCCTTTGCGTTGATGGCGTATAGAAGCTCAATCAGAATCTCAATTGGGGCACTGCTATTCTCTTTGGTCTAAAGTAATGAGGCAGTCATAGTAAAAATCCTCTCTCTCCAAGTCCTCATAGGAATTTAACTCATTGAAGCAGACTGGATCAAAAGTTAGCGTGAACAACTTTGTCTCTTAGAAGAATAGAGAATGGCAACCATCTACCTTACCTAATGATATTAAAAATGCATCGCTGGACCCTTTAACATAAGCTCTGCCAATTCAAAGAAGGTGATGTTCTTAAAAAGACAATTCCAAGTCAGCAGAAAGCCAAAGGTAAGTTCACCTACAACTACGAAGACTTGTTCTTGGTTCACAAAATCATGTCAGGAAGAGTATTGATCCGAGCAAAAGTGGAAGAAGAAATCTTTGCAGCACTCAGATTAGGTAAAGCACTATTATGTGTAATCGAAAAATTTAACAGAGCAATGATAGCAATGATTGAAATGAAGAAAGACCCTCAATTCTTTTACCATACAGTTAAAAGCATCTTATTGCAAAACCCAGTTGAGCTAATTATTTTCCTTCCAAAACCCGACCTAATGATCACCGCCCACAATGGGTTGAGATAGAGTAAATAGGATAAGGGAAATAAATAGCGAGTACAAGTTTAAGAAGTGCCTAAGTTTAAAAAAAAAAAAAACAAAAGCGTGACCTCGTTGACATAACAAAAATCCAAAAAGACATTATAAGCAACAGGGTGGAGGCATGGCAAAATACAAAAAAAACTGTCAACCTGGTGAAAATCTATAAGAACACCATGGTGCAAAAGTGATAGTCTGGGATCATAAAAAAAAAGTCAGGGTATGTTTTAAATCCAAAAGCAAAAAAGAAAAAACAGAAGGTGAGCAGCAATAAGAGAGTGAGTCTAACTATCCAAGGTGATCATAGGTCTTAAAAAGCCAAATAAACGCAAAATATTTTGAGCCTTTATCCCTTCCTTTCAAATAACCCATAACCAAATCCACATTACAATTCAAAATAAAGACCTTTTAGATCGATCATTGCTATCATTACTCTTCAAAGGAAGATGATTACACTGAAAAATGCTTTATCTAGTAAAAATACCAACTCACCTCTAGGCTCAATGTCAAAAGTAACATCTACAGTCTTCAACTAAAGTAGCGGCTTCAGTCAGCAACAGATTTCATCACCAATAGTTTTTCCAAATCAAAGCATTCAACGTTCCTGTTCTCACTAGGCAAGGAGTTATCTTTATCGACATCAACGAGAGAAATCAAGAGAAAATGCATAGCTTAAGGACATAGTGAAAACACTTCGGGGCGCTATGGGTAAAAAAGAAGGGTCATGGCAAGATACAAAACTACCGACGCAATGAAAACCCAAAAACGGGCGTTGATGTGCAAAAATGGTAGAACCGACATCTGTGAAAACCCGCAAGGCACGGGTGGCAAAAATGGTTTAAATGAAAAGAAGAAGAAGAAGAAGAAGAAGAAGAAGAAGAAGAAGAAATGAGTCAATTCTCCCAATCAATAGTTTAAGAAACAACAACAATACAGGCTCAACAAAACAGGAAAGTCTCATGCCTCAACAATGGGTCAAGGGGTGTTAAATAGTGGACAACCTACGTTGGTAATAAATTTCTAAACTCAGCATGGCAAAGTAATGAGCACTAATGTCATAAGTCATTTATTAAGATTAGTATGTTATATCTGGATATTTGCTAATGAGATATTAAGATAGGTACAAGTTCAAGGGACATCTCCCTAAGCTTTCTCAGGTCCCAAGGTGTCTTCGAACACAACGCTCTGATGTCGTAGCCAAAGAAGTCTGGCAACCATCTATCAAAGCATAATCAACTAGAGCAGCCAACAGAGTTGGTCCCGGCAGCCTGAACCATGATCCTGCCCTCCACAACCAATAAGAAATAAAGAATGGGGCAATGGCCCACCCTTGACCTCCCAATCAAATAGGAAGTAGTCTCCCAAGAAGCCACTGACCAAAGACGGATCAATGTCCTCTTCTTCAAATTCTAATATAGGAGAGTCACACGTACGAAGTAGTCTTCTATGGTGCTCCGTGCTCATTTTTGCCAAGAAGCCTCCTAACTAGCAGTTCTACTGTGGCCCCCCTCAAAAAGCTACATCAATCTAAACCTTAGCATCAACTTTGGAAGGGGTAGTCTCAACAGCCTTATCTGGGGCATCTTCTATTGTAGCCCTAGCAAGCCCACCCTCTTCTCATCAGCAGCACTAGTCCTCCACTCGACCAAAGCAGACCTCATTATTGCCTCCGGTGTAGATCATTGTCTCATGCATCAGCCACCCAGATAAGCCCCAGCTCAGACTCAATGTCAATCAATATGGTCATCCAAGCATGCCAATTATCCCTATCAGCCCAGGTATCAACAATAGTAGTCCTCTCTTTGGCCAGAGTAGCTCTCGTTGGCACCAGTTCAGTTTTTAGTCGTGCTCCCCAACTCCAGATTCAGGCAGCAAGGCAACTTCTCTTACGTCAATTATCCCGAAGGTAAGGCAGAGGAAAAGGGAAAAGTAAGAACTCATCAACCCAAAGAATATATAAGTAAAAAAAAAAAAAAGAAAAAGAAAAAAAGATAAAGAGAAGATAGAAAAAAGGAGATGCACAAAAAAGAAAAAAAAAAGAAAAAGAAGAAAAGAATCTCAAGTTTCAAGTTAAAATGAATTTTCTACACTGTTTCTTCAAAAAGTTTCAACTTTCAACTTCAAATGATTTTTCTAAACTTTCCCCTTCAAAAGAGTTCAAATTTCAAGTCAAAATGAATTTTCTATACATTTTGATTTCACGGAGTTCAAATTTCGAGTCAAAAAGATTTTTTTATACAAAAGTTCAAATTTTGAGTCAAAATGAATTTCTTACACATTTTGTTTTAAAAAAAATTCAAGTTTCAAGTCAAAGTGAATTTTTCATACATTTTGTCTTCAAAAATTTAAGTTTTGAGTCAAAATGAATTTTCTACACATTTTGTCTTCAAAAATTCAAGTTCAAAGTCAAAATGAATTTTCTATACATTTTGTCTTCAAAAATTTAATTTTGAGTCAAAATGAATTTTTTACATACTTTTGTCTTTCAAAAAAATCAAGTTTCGTGTCAAAATGAGTTTTTTAAACATTTTGTCTTCAAGTATTTATAGTTTCGAGTCAAAATGAATTTTCTACACGTTTTGTCCAAGTGTTAAATCAAAATAGTTTCTAAAACTTTTTTTTTCTAAGAGTTCATCTCAAAATTAATTCCTAGGTCTTTTAACCTTTCATTTCCAAAGTTATTTCAAAATCAAAATCAAAAGTTCATTTCAAAATTAATCGCATAAATTTTCAATCAAAGTCCATCTCAAGTTTCTTCCTCAAAATGATTTCTACTCCAATCAAGTTTCAAGATTTTCTAAAAAGCTTTTTCCTTCAAAAAGTCTCATTCAAAAATCAATCTCCAAAAAATTCTCAAGGTTTCAATCCTCAAAAATTTCTTTTTTCCAAAATCTTTATCAATTTCCAAGTTTTCTCTCAAGAGTTTTCATTCAAAATTTCATTTTAAAAAATTGTTCCTAAGTTTTTCCTTTAATAGTTTTAGGCCTTCTCGCTTTTTTTTGGGGCCTTCTCTGCCAAAAAGGCCGCACCCTTAAAGGTTTTATTTCTTTTTCCTTTAAAATTGTTTTATTTCAAAAATTTCTAACTTTTTTCTCATTTCAAAAATTTCATTCGAGTTTCTCGGGGTCTTCTCTGCCAAAAAGGCCCCACTCTCAAATGTTTTATTTATTTTTCCTTAAAAAAAAGTTTTATTTCAAAATTTTAGGTTTTCAAATTTTTTGCTTAAAAGTTTTGTTCCAAAGTTTCAAAGGTTTTCCAAACTCTTTCAATCCAAATCTAAATAATTTTAAACAATCAACTTCAATTTCAAAATCATTTCAAAAATCATCTTCAATTTCAAAGTACCAATTTTCAAAATCTTAAATCCCCCTAAAGGAGCGACATTCTGTTAGTCAAAATGTCGGTTCAGATTAATTTTCAAATCAAGTTTTCAAAATTTCAAATTTAAAAAATCATGACAATCTAGTTTTCAAACTCAAAATTTCAAATTCCAACTACTCCAATCTTCAAAAATTCTCAAATTCTATCCCTCTGATTGCGTTGCGGTCAACATAGGACTCTTACATTATCATTTTCTACCTTCGTCAAGCAAAGACAGAAAAAGAGGGGCAACTGTAAGCACCCTATTTTTGCCCGCTTAGCAATCTCCGATTCGCCCGGACTCATATTCAAACCGGTACAGACACATTCAAGTCGTAACCAGTTTTTCAAACTCAATCCAGTCAATCAATCGCTTTACGGGCTCGCCGAGCCCAATAGAGGCAAAATGATCAAAATGCCCTTGTGACATTGCTCCGTGCAATTCTAATAGGCGCGTCTTCCTAGAGACGGCAAGTCCCCATTTCAATCTCAAATCCAATTTTAAATCCAATTCTAATCCAGATCAAATCCGGCACCCCTTTTGAGAAAGTTGAGCCCTCAGGTGGTAAGCCTATCCAATCCAACACGTTTTCTAAGAAAACTCTTCAGAACGGTAAGTCCTTCAAACTCATTAACTGGGACGGAACCCAAGTCCCCAAGATGGTAGAACGGTTCACCTTTGGTGCCTGCTAGCCCATCAATGTAGAATGTTTGTTATTTGGCACGTCTTTCAAGAAAGTTAATTCCTCAAATGATAAGTCCACCTAGCAGCTTCTCGAGATCAGACAGTCTCCGAAATGAATGCGCACCGTTAGAGTAACAAAAACACTCGCAAACATCGTAACCGTTAGAGTGGCAAAAATACTAGCAAACAGATCGACATCGGGGAATTGCCAACAAACTCCCTATCTCACGGGATTGAACTCACCTCTTTGCCATGGCACGTTTACCAAAGAATGAGATACCTTTGGAAACCAACTCGTCACACACCGTTAGAGTGACAGAAACACTCAAAACCTAGTTCAACACCAGTGCCTACTAGCCCACCCTGGTAAAAAATGACCAAATTACCCATTGGGTCTTTTCAGTAAGCTTCTCGAAAAAGTACCTAAGTCCTCAGAGTGGTAAGTCCACCTTTGAAGATCGTCCCAAAGATGATCCGGCATGTTAAAGTGTCTTTCAATCAGTTTCGAACCAATTTCGAGACCATCTGGTGAAAATAACCATTTTGCCCCTAGGCACTCGATTGCCTTTGAGAACCACACCGGCTCCGGGTATCAAACCGGTTACTTTTCGAGAATGCTTCTAATAGTATTATCAACCTTCTAACACTTTTCTAGATCGTTCTGAGTCTATTCTGACAAACCCATTGCAAAATAACTATTTTGCCCCTAGTAGGCTGGTTGCCTTTTCCAACCACACCGGCTTTGGGTATCAAACTGATAACTTTCTGGAAAACTCTTAAGGCTGTTTCTAATCTTCAAGCCTTCTCACGGATCATTCTGAGTCCATTTCGATACGTTCTCGATTCGATTGACCATTTTGCCTCTAGCAGGCCTGTCAGCCTTTCCAAACATTCCGGCATTGTTTTCCAAGCTCGTAACCCCTTGACACTATTTCAAGGTTTTCTAGCCATTCCCGACCTTCTGGATCATTCCCAGCCTCTTGGAACATTTTCGGATCTTCTGGGGTCACTCCTAGTATAGCCAAGCGAAAAATTATATGGTAGTCACTAGTACAGGTGCCCAAATTTTTTGCCTTGTGTATCAAGGGTTGAAAGATAAATTTCTTGCCATGCTTAATTTTTTTCTAAGTGGTTAAAAGTGGCGCCAAGCCAAATATTGGCCTGGTGCCACTACAACAGGCGCCAGGCTATTTTTGTGTCTACAAATACAGACCCTCTCCCTACATGAAAAGGGTCCGCAAACTCAGTTCAAAAACTCTATTTTTTGAAATACAGAGCTCAAAGTCTCTCCAAACCCTAGCCCTCTCTAGTTCCTTCAAAACCTAGCCTCGTTACACTAAAACCCTAACATCCATACACTATTTACACTTAAACACAATCCTCCAAAGCCTCCATTAAAGACTCAAAGTGCTGCAATTTGGCAACTCTCAAGGATCAAGTAAAGGAAAGCAAACAAGGCAAGAAAAGCAAGAAGAATCCGAGGTTGGTTTTCTCTTTATGTTTATGTACTTCCCCCTACTCTCTTCTCTCTCTTAACCCACTTGAGTTCTCTTCTATTTTAATTCACATATTTTACCTCTCTTTCTGGCATGCTTGAAACAAGAGACTCCCTGATTCATGCGTAGGAAAGACTATTGAAAGTCACCGTGCCGGGGCTTTCTTCTAGTTCAACCTTAGATCGTGTGGATTTGACCCCCTTAATTACGTGGTAAAGCCCAACCTTGTGTGTTCACGATCCTACTGGCATTATGCATATCATACATCCATTCAAAAATTATTTTTAAAAGTTGTTTTCAAAGTTTGCATCAAAATCCTCTTTCAAAACTTGCATTCAAAAACACAATCCTAAAGTGATTCTAGCCATTCCATGGTTAGGGTTGTTTTGGGAAAGTGTTATATTCATTGTGACCATCAAGGTCCATATTTTGGGTGTAATCCTTATTTTGTTTTTATTAAAAATTAAAAACCTAAAGTGATTCTTGCCATTCCATGGTTAGGGTTGTTTTAGGAAAGTGTGGTATTCAATGTGATCGTATTGATCCATATTTCAAATCCATGTTGTTTTCAAAACCACTAACTTAAAACGGTTCTAACATTTTCATGGTTAGAATCATTTTAGGAAAGTGAGATATTCAAAAGATTTCAAAAGTCCATATTCAAGTCATTCTTCAAATTGCTTTTCAAACTTCTTTTCAAAAACTCTCTTTAAAAATCTATTTTCTAAAAATTCTTTTCAAACTCCTTTCCAAAAGCTCTCTTCAAAAATCCGCTTTCTTTCTTGTCAAGTTTCTTTCCAAAAACTCTCTTCAAAAGATTTTGTTTCCAAAAACTCTTTTTCTTGAAGTGCAAGTCAAGCCCTAGAATCCATGGTTAGGAAATCCTAGTTTTCTTTCGTAGAACATGACTTCCTTTTTGCCTCAAGTCACAGGTTTTTAAAAACTATCTTCTACATCAAATCTTCGTTTTCAAAATCTCTTTTTCTACACAAAATCATAGCTTTCCAACTCTTAGATTTTCAAAATTCAACTTTTTTAATTCCATGTCAAATGCAATCTTCCAATTTAGGAAACTAGAGCAAATCATCCAATTTTAGAAATCAAATCAAATCATCTCTTTTTGGAAATAAAATCTAATCTTGTACTTTAAGAAATAAGCGTCAAATGTTTCTTAATTCAAACCTTTCCTAATTCCAACATTTCCTAATTTCAAACCTTTCTAAATTTTAATCTTTCCAAATTCAAAATTTTTCAAAATTCAAATCTTTCCAAAATCAAAACTTTCCTAAAATAAAACTTTCTTAATTTGGCACTTCCTAAAATGAATCTTTCCTATTTTGAAACTTTCTTAATTCAAAGATTTTTAAAATTCAATCTTTTCGAAACCATAATTGTCTAAACTCTTTAAAGTCCAACACTCAAGTCAAATCTTTTATAACCATTCCAGTCAAAATGTTTTCAAATCTCAATCTTTCCAAATCAAGTCTAAGTTTTTCTTCCAAATTCAATCTTTTTAAATTAAAATCAATTCAAAGTCAAATTTCAAAGCTTCTATTCCAAGTTCAATCAATCTCTTTTTCAAATCAAATCTTTTCAAATCAAACTTTTCAAAAACCTAAACGTGTCTATTTTCAATCAAACTCTTGTCCGAACTACGACTAACCTGATTCTCAAAAAGGGATATGTATGCGATCCTCATGGATGCGGTCACAACCTTTTTCAAATCTCTAATTCCATAATCTATTTCAAGTTTTTAATTCTAAAATTGATTTTCAAATCTCCAATTCCAATTTCTAAAACCTTCTTTCAAAAATCAAATCTTCTTTTCAAATCTATTTTCAAAATCAAATCTTTTTCTTGCACTTGCATGTCATGCATCATACCAAATTTCTTTCATATAGTTCTTTTCTAAAGTGGATAGTATTGGACATTTATTAATCAAATATTCTAATGAGTGAATCTGGGGTGAATAGACATGTTGGTACCAAAAGGGCAGGGTAGGGTGATGATCTTAGGATGTCTTCCCTACAAGCATCCAATCTCTGAACCTAGAATCACTGTTTTCAAGGATCAAAATGGAGTTTTTGTCAAAAAGGGCTTATATCTTTTCTAAGGTTGCCAAACAACCTATTTTCTTAAAAACCCTGCCTTGAGGAAGTTTTTCAAAACCTTTTTAAAAACCCTAAGTGTAATCTTCGGGTTGTGCTTAGTTTTAGGTGACCTAACTTAACTTAATCAAGTTAGGTGGCGGCTCCAAACTTTTTTCAAAAGCCCTTAATCAAATCAATTTCAAGTTCAAACCTAGTCGCACTCATTTTTTTATGAGGGTGAGTTATAACGTGAGAGTACCGTGTTTTTATTCATTTGTGCGTATTTTTTCTTGAGTGTGAAAAATCGAAGCATGATAGTTGCCACCTAACATGGTTAAGGGTGTGTTAGGTCACCCAAAATTAAGTGTAACTTGAGGATCTAACTTAGATTTTTGAAAATGTCAACTTGAGAGGTGTTTTGAAAAATAGGGTTGTTTGGCAATCTTTGAATATATTTTAAGTTCTTTTGAAAATGTGGCTCCAGTTTTGGTCTTTGAAACAAAGATCTAAGGTTTGGGATTTAGTTACATGTAAGGAAAATGTCAAAAGATCATCACCCTGCCCCATCCTTACGATAGCTACATATCTATTCACCATAAGTTCACTCACTTGAATCTCTAGCTCTTAATTGCCCAATTAGATCCACTTGAAAACTTTTGAAGAGGGGTTTATCATCACTTTTTTGATGTACGAATGCATGATGCAATTTTAAAAAGAGTTTTAAGGAAACTTGGGGTTTGATTTTAAAAAGGGGCATTTGAGTTTGAAAAAGAGTTATAACTGCACCAATGAAGGTTGCCTACATATATTATTTGGTAAAAATCAGGTCAATCGTAGTTCAGACGATGGTCCTATTGAAAAGAGACTCGTAGGAGTCTTGGAATGTTTTCAAACTTGAATTTAAGAGAGTTTCGTTTTGAAATTAGAGTGTTTTTGAAATATAACTTGAAGGCTTTTGGAAGCACTTTTGACTTGGGATTTTGGAATGTTTTGAAATTTTTGAACATGACCCAAGAGAGTTTTGGAAACTTGATTAAGGACTTGAAAGGGGATATGTACTTGTAAAAGCTCTTGTGAACTTGTCTTGAAAAGGTTTTTCAAAAATGGTTTTTATGTACCTTATAAAAAGGTATGTTGATATTTCATTGCCTTTAAGAGATTAGTTAATTAAGAATCAAACTCCTTCAAGGTTATGAGTTTTGAAAAATATTTTAGAAAAATAGGCTAGACACTTCCTTCAGGGTTTTGGACTTTAAGGTTATAGAACCCTCGTTTGCATATTTTACTTTACCTTGAATAACCCTAACCATAGAAAGGCTTAAGATTGCTTCAAAAGTATGATGTCTTAAAATAGTTTTTGGAAAGAGGTTTTGCATAATGTTTAGGGTTTGGAACCCTAATATGAACCTTGTAGGTTTCATTTGATGAATCACTTTCCTTAGGAAATGCTAACCATAAAAGGGTTACAATCACCTTAGGATTGTGAGTTTTTGAAATCATTTTTAAAAGTAGTTCTTTGAAAAATGGTAAGTGTTTAGCCATTTGCGGATTGAGACAAGTTCAAGAGAGTTTTTTAAAACATTTTTGGAGTGGAGTTGGAGTTTGAAAAAGAGTCCCAGAGTTAAAATCTTGAAGCTACCTAACCTTAGTTGGGCAAACTATGGTTAAGGTTACCTAGGGTAAGGTTAACCTAGGATGACCAAAATGGATTTGTTTTCCAAAATGGAAATATTTGATTTTGTTTTCAAAGTGGAAGGGTTTGAGAATCTATGATTTTATGCAATGCTTTTTGAAAACAACTCAAGAGAAATATGCAATTTTGAAAGATATGATGCACCAACGATCTTGAAAACCATTTTGATGCGACTTGAATGCAATGAATGCTAGAATGGAGTTTTAGGGGACAATTAGGGTTTTGTAAGACATGGATTGTATGGGCATCAAGACAGCTACTCTTGGACCAACTTTTGAAAAAAGCCTTTGAACATGAAATTTAAAGAGGTTTAAAAAAGATAAGGTTTTGAAAGAGGTGTTTTAGGGTTTGAAACCCTAATATGGACTTTGAGAATCTCATTGAATATACCACTTTCCTAAAACAACCCTAATCATGGTAAGGCTAGAAATATTTTAGGGTTGTGATTTTGAAAGCAAGTTAGGACTTAAAACCCTAATATGGACCATGGTGGCCACCTTGAATATATCACTTTCTTAGGGAAACCCTAACTATGAAAAGGTTAGAATTATCCTAGGATTGTAAGCTTCAAAATAAGAACAATGCATAATCATGACAAGTATAATACACAGGGGTCGTGAACATACAAGGTTAAAGGTTTCACCACGTTACAAGGGGTCTTAAGACAATACCATGATTAGGTAGGCTAAAAAAAAACCCCTGACATGGTGATCTTCCAAAAGCTTCCCCTAGGCATAGACCTAAGGTCCTCTTATTTCAAGCATGCAAGAAGAGAGGGTAGAAGATGGGGATTAAAAGAGAGAATAGTCCATGTGGACTAGGAGGGAGAAGAGAAGGAGTGGGAGGGCATAAAAGTAAAATAGAAACCCTACCTCATCTTCAACCTTCAATGGAGCCTCAATGGAGGCTTTTCCTTAGACTTGAGAGGCTTCCAAGAGCTTTGAAGAGGCTAGAGCTGGCCTTCAATGTAGCTTGGAGACTAGGGTTAGAGGTGTATTGGCTAGTTTGAGTGTAGGAGGCTGGAGGGGCTAGAGCCTTTGAGAGAATTAGGGTTTTTGGGATTCTCGGGGGCTGCAGAGAGTTTCACAGCACTTTGCTTGTGATTTTTTTAGACCTGGAATACGCTAGGGGGTGGTCTATATTTATAGGCCAATTTTTGGAGGAGGTGGCACCACTTCTGGCCTTTTTTTGGCTTGGCACCACTCACCTTGGTATGGCAATGATCCTATTGATTTGATTCGGCCTTGGGCTGCAAGGCAAAGATCTGGGTGCCATTAGGAGTGTCTCTAAGCCATATTTTTGCCTGGTTTTACTATAATTGGTTGCAGTTTGATTCGAAAAGCTTTCAGCTACAAGGCCCAGTTGGAAAAGGGATAGGAGCCCTCGGGAGTGCCTCAAGGGTTTCCGGTTTGATACCTAGAGCCAGTATAGTTGAAAAAGATGATCGGTTTGCTAGGGGCAAAATGGTTATTTTAACTAGGGTTCATTGAAATGGTCCTGAAAAGGACTGAGATGGCCCTTGGAGATTGGGGATACTTGGGAGTGCCTTGGAGGTTTACTGGTTTAATACCTAGAGCCGGTATGGTTGAAAAGGATGATCAGCACCCTAGGGGCAAAAACGTTATTTGAACCAAGAACATTGGAATTGGTCTAGAGTTTACCGGGATGGGATTCGAAGGTTAGGAACACTATTAAGAGTGTTCTAAGGGATTATCGATTTGATACCTAAGGCCGGCGTGGTTGAAAGGGATGGCTGGCCCACTAGGGGCAAAATGGTCATTTTAACTAGAAAATATCGAAATGGGTTCAGAATTGATTGGAAGGAGATTTGAAGGTTGAAGATACTCACGGGAGTGCCCAGGAGGTTTACCGGTTTGTACCCAAAACCGGTGTGGTTGACGAGGGCGATTGGGGCACTAGGGGAAAATGGTCATTTTAACTAGGAACTATCGAAATGGGTATAGAATTGGCTCAAATGGCATTATGAGCATGCTAGATTATACGAGACAATATTGGAAGGGATGAACTTATTACTCTGAGGACTTAAGTACCTTCTCGAAGAGCGTGCATAATTTAATTGGACTTGATGATGCCTTAGGGGTATTTTGGTGATTTGGTTTCAAATGGGCCTGCCGCGCCTGGGAAGCGATCAGTTGACTGGACTGGAGTTTAGAATGTTAGTTTAGGTTTGAATGTGTTGTGGTATTTGAAAGTGAGTCCGGTCGGGCCGAAGATTGTTGAGCAGGTAAAAATGGAGTGCTTATAGCCTATTGAAAAATGAGATCCTCTGTCACTAATGACGGCTAGGGGCATGTCAAAGCGAGAAAAGATATTCTCTTTCAAAAATTTGACCACCACTTGATGGTCATTGGTTCACGTTGCTATGGCTTCAACCCACTTTGAAACATAGTTAGTAGCCACTAGGATAAAGAGGTAGCCAAATGAACTAAGGAAAGGTCCCATGAAATCTATCCTCCAACAATAAAAAATTTCAATTATGGTAATGGGGTTAAGAGACATCATGTGCCTTTTAGAAAGGGGCCCTAATCTCTGGCATTTATTACATGCTAGGCAAAAGGTATGGACGTCCCTAAACATAGAAGGCCATAGTGAAGGATCTTGGCTGTGGTTTTCTTTGATGAAAAGTGTCCACCACACACTTGGGAGTGGCAAAACTCCATGACACTCCTAAATTCTTCATTGGGGATACATCACTGAATTAATTGGTCCAGACAATACGTGAAGAGGTAAGGCTCATCCCATGCAAAGCATCGCACATTTCTAAAGACTTGCGTTCATCAAGAGAAAACCAATGTGATGGAATTCACCTGTAGCTAGGTAATTCACTATGTCTGCATACCAACGGATTGAAGGTTGCTCAATTGCAATCACTTGGAAAAGATGCTTCCGAAAAATGCTCATTTATATGGAGTGAATTTGTGGCTAGACAAGTGATCCGCTACAACATTCTCAACTCCAAAAATCTTTATTTTAAATGTGAAACTTTTATAACAAAAGAATCCACTAGATGAGGCATGGTTTTGCATCGGCCTTGGTTAGAAGGTACCTAAAAGCGGTGTGGTCAGTGTAAATGATCACTAAAGAGCCGATAAAGTAAGACCTAAACTTATCTAAGGCGAAAGCCACTACTAAAAGCTCTTTTTCCGTGGTGGTATAATTGACTTGGGCTTCATTGAGGGTCTTGCTAGCATAGTAATGCCTTCTTATTTACCCTTTGGCCTAAAACCACCCCCACGGCGTAATCACTTGTATCACACATAAGCTTGAAAGACAGGGACCAATTAGCTGAACGTATGATTGGGTAGTCAAAAGTCCTTTGAGCTTCTCAAAACCTCCTTGGCATGGAGATGTCCATTCAAATGGAACATCTTACGACAACAAATGGCACATGGGCCAGGAGATAGCACTAAAACCCTCTATTAAATGTCGGTAAAAACTGGCATGCCCGAGGAAAGACCGGATATCCTTGACATTCCTAGGGGTAGGCAACTTTTGGATTAGCTCTATCTTAGCCCTATCTACCTCAATCCCCTTAAAAGATATAATATGACCTAACATTATACCTTGAGTGACCATAAAATGGCACTTCTTCCAATTAAGCACAAGATGGTTTTCCTCACATCTTTCTAATGCCTTCTCAAGGTGCTCCAAACAACCCTTAAAGGTATCTCTGTACACCAAGAAATCATTCATAAAACCTCTACAGTTTTTTCCACCATGTTGCTAAATACTCATCATACATGTTTGAAAAGTGGTTGGTGCATTGCACAAGCCAAATGGCATTTTCTTGTATGCATAAGTACTAAAACGATATATAAAAGTGATTTTGGCTCGATCTTCTAAGGCAATGTCAAATTTGGTTATAGTCAGAGTACCCATCTAGAAAGCAATAATAAACTTTACCCGCTACCCTTTTAAGGACTTGGTTCAAGAATGGAAAAGAAAAGTGGTCCTTTCTTGCTACCGCATTAAGTCTACAATAGTCAATGCACATTTGCCACCCGATTTGAATCCTAGTGGGAACTAACTCATTCTTCTTTTACTACCATGATCCCTGATTTCTTAGGTACCACTTGGGTTGGACTAACCCATTTGGAGTTTGTTATGGGGTAAATAATACCCACATCTGAGAGTTTTAACACCTCTCCTTTGATAACCTCTTTCATATTGGGATTCGAGAGCCTTTGCATTTGATGCACTAGCTTAGACTCCTCATCTAGAAAGATACGATGAGTGCAAACTAAGGAACTAATGCCATGAAGGTCAGTTATGGTCCACCCTAGAGCTTTTCTATAACACTTGAGCATAGCAACCAATCCCTCATCTTAGCTTGAAGACAAGCTAGAGAAAATGAATACGGGGTATGATGCTCGCCCTCCTAGAAACACATACTTCAAAGTTGAAGGCAACGGTTTTCTCTCTAGGGTAGGAGGCTTTTCTTTTGAAGGTATGGGCTTGATGGCATTAGGGTATAGAGATTCAAATAAAGGGGTCCATTGACCTACTTGCATGCAATGGGTACTCTCTACCCCTTGGCTAGCTTTTTCCCCCAACACTATGGGATCACTCTCAAGTGATTCATGAGGCTCATTTCTCACCAAAGCTTTCACTAAAGAATCTTCATAAAATGCTTCGTCAAAATAATCCTGGACAATGACCTCAATAAAGTCCACTTCCCTAATATCCTCATACTTACCTTGTTGCTTAGCAACCGAGAAAATGTTCATCTCAAAGGTGGTATTGCCAAAGGACAACTTCACTAACCCATTCCAACAATGAATGACAGCATTAGAGGTAGCTAGGAAGGGTCATCCTAGAATGGCGGGAATTTAGTTGTGAGCCATACTACTCTTAACGGGTTATGTATCCAGGACTATGAAATTAACCGGGAAATAAAAATTATCTACTTGAATGAGAACATCTTCTATAATACCCTAAGGACTTTGATAGATAGATCCAACAATTGTAGGGTCGTAACTTACCTAATCCTAGTTCTTTGTAAACTGAATAAGGTAGAAGATTGACACTAGACTGTCGCGCCCAGATTTTTCGCACTCGAGGAATACTCACCCAAGCGGGAAAAATGTTGTACTCTCTCGTTAGAACTCACCCTCCTAAAAGAATGAGTGCGACTAGGTTTGAATTGAAAACAGGTTTGAATAAAGGGCTTTTTGAAAAAGGTTCGGAGTTGCCACCTAACTTGATTAAGGTGAGTTAGGTCACCTAAAAACTAAGAAATAATCCGAAGATTACACTTAGGGTTTTTGAAAAAACGCTTTTGAAAATATCTCCTCAAGAGAGGGTTTTTAAGAAAACAGGTTGTTTGGCAATCTTTGGAAAACATTTAGCCATTTTTAGAAAAATAACTCCTTTTGGTCTTTCGAAAACAGTGATCTAGGTTCGGAGGTTGGTTACGTGTAGGGAAGACGCACTAAGCTATCACCCTACCACGCCCTTTCGGTACCTATATGTCAATCTACCCTAGATTCACCTATGAAAGTCTTTAACTAACCATAGTTCAACCCTATTCACTTTAGAAAACAATGTTTATAAACTAACATGATGCATGATATGCAAGTGCAAAATAAGAGAAAATTGAAAAACATATTTGGAAATAAGGTTGAAAAGAAATTGATTTGAAAATAGATTTGAAGAGATAGAATTTGAAATTGGAAAGTTCAAAAATTTGGAAATAGGGATTTGAAAATAAAAAAAAAGTTCAAATTAGAATTTTAGATTTGAAAAGATTTTGAAAACCACACCCATGAGGGTGGAATTGAAAGTTTGAAAAGTGTTGTGACCGCCCCTATGAAGGTTGCCTACGTATCCCTTTGGGGGAATCAGGTCAGTCGTAGTTCGGACCGGAGTCCGATTGAAAATAGATTGATTTGAAGAGAGAGATTGGATTGGAAGAAAGAGATTGAATTGAAAATTGGATTTGAAATTGGAAGAGGAGATTGAAAATTGAAATTGAGAAAATTGGACTTTGATTTGAAAAGATAGATTTGGACTTGTTTTGAACAAGAGAAAGATGAAGGTTTAGGAAACCTAGTCTTAGGAAAAGCTTGACTTGACTTGGAAGGTTTAGGAGATTAGGAAAGGTTGGATTTAGGAAATGTTTGAATTAGGAAATGTTCGATTTAGGAAAGTTTCGAATTAGAAAAGTTTCATTTTTGGAAAGTTTTGAAATTAGGAAAGTTTTCGAAAAAGGAAAGGTTTTCAGATTAGGAAAGTTCCCAAATTAGGAAAGTTTTGAAAATCGGAAAGTTTTGAATTTAGAAATGTTTTGAAAAAGGGAAGTTTTGAATTTGGAAAGCTTTGAAAACAAGGAAGTTTTGAAAATAAGAAAAGTTTCGTTTTGGGAAAGGTTTGAAAAAGGAAAGTTTTCAATTTAGGAAATGTTTGAAAAAAAGGAAGTTTCAACTTAAGAAAGTCTTGAATTTAGAAAGTTTTGAATTTAGAAAAGTCTTAAATTTGGAAAGATTTGAAGTTTAAGAGAGTTTAAAATTTAAAAAGTTCTAGGTTTAGAAAGATTCAACTCAAGAAAGTTTTAAATTTATTAAGTTTTGAATTTAGGAAGCTTAGAATTTTAGAAAGATTTGAAATTTAGAAAGTTTAGGATTTAGAAAGTTTTAGGTTTAGAAAGATTTAACTTAAGAAAGTTTTGAATTTGAAAAGATTTGAAATTTAGAAAGATTTGAAATTTAGAAAGTTTAGGATTTAGAAAGTTTTAGAGTTTTAGAAAATCTTGAGAATAGGAAAGGTTTGAATTTGGGAAAGGTTTGAAAACTTGGATTTGAAAAGTTAAGATTTGAAAAGGAGTAGAATTAGGAAATGGTTGAATTAGGAAAGATTGGAAGGTTGAATTTTAAAACTTAGGAAAAATTTTTACGTTCAAGTTTTGGAAACTTAAGATTTAGGAAAGTAGAAGTTTAGGAAGGATTTGAATTAGGAAAGGTTGGATTAGGAAGGGATTGGATTTGGTTTCTAAAAGCAAAGGTTTGATTTTGTTTCCAAAAACGGAGGATAGGATCTAATTTCCTAAACGGGAAGATTTGATTTGGTTTCCTAAAGGGAAAATAGGATTTGGCAAGAGTTTGGAAATGGAGATTCTAAAAACTCTAGATTTGAAAAACCATAGTTTTGACGTAGAAAATAGGTTTTGGAAACATGTATAGTTTGGATGTAGAAAACAAAAGATTTTGGAAACCTAGGTTTAGGGCAAATTTCGAAAATCATGTTTTTGGAAAGAAAACTAGGGTTTCCTAATTGTGGGCTCTAAGGCTTGATTTGGGCTCTAAGAAAAGAGTTTTTTTTTTTTTTGGAAAGTGTGTTTTTGGAAACGAAAGTTTTTTAGAAGGGAATCCTAAGAAGGAGTTTTTGGAAAGTGAATTTGGAAAGAGAGTTTTTGGAAAAAGATTTTAAAGAGAAGGAGTTTTGGAAAGTGTGTTTTTGGAAACGTAGATTTTGGAAGGTAGATCCTAGGGGGGAATTTCTAGAAGGGAGATTTTGGAAAGAGAGTTTTTGGAAAGATTTTTTTTTTTGGGGAACGTTTTTAGAGAGTGGATTTTGGGGAAAGGAGTTTGGAAAGGAGTTGAAAAAGGGAGTTTTGAAAAATAGATTTTTGGAAAGGAGTTTTTGAAAACAATTTTGAAGAGGGGGGAGTTTTAGGAAAGTATGTTGGAAAAGAGATTTTTAGGAGGAAGGAATTTTTGAAAAGAGAGTTTTTTGGAAAGTATGAAAACATCTCACTTTCCTAAAGTGATTCTAGCCATAAGAGGACTAGAACCACTTTTAAGAAAGTGGTTTTAAAAACAAGGTTTGAAAATATAGACCAAAAGGCCACTTTTAATATAACACTTTCCTAAAGCAACCCTAGCCATGGAAAGGCTAGAATCACCCTAGGATTGTGGTTTTGAAAACAAGTTTTTGAAAAAGAGATTTTGATGCAATTTTGAAAACAAGTTTGAAAACGCTTTGAAAAACAACTTTGAAAACGAGTTTTGGAAGATGCAAGACTATGATATGCACAATGCAATTTGGGGTCGTGAACATACAAGGTTAAGGCTTCACCACATAATTAAGGGGGCCAGACCCACGTGGTCTTTGGTTAGACTAGAAGAAAGCCCCCGACACGGTGACTCTCCCATAGTCCAATCCTACACATGGACCGGGAATCCCCTTGTTTCAAGCATGCAAAGAAAGGGGGGGGGGGGAAAGATATGGGGGATTAAAATAGAGAAAACCCAAGTGGGTTGGAGAGAGAAGAGAGAGGGGGGAAGTGCAGAAAATTAAAGAGAAAGCCTACCTTGTTTCTTGTTTATTTTGCGCGCCGTGCAGTCTTCGGTCTTCGGTCTTCGGTCTTGAACTTCTTCTTCAACCTTCAAGGATTGTCTTCAAGCTTTAGATGGCAGCTCTTCAAGTCTTCCAAGGATGGTTGAAGGTTAGGGTATGAGTGTATGAGGGAGTGTATGAGTGTATAGGAGGCTAGGGTTTGTGTATAGTGGCTAGGGTTTAGAAAACCTAAGGAGGCTAGGGTTTTGGAGGTGCTCGAGCTCTGTATATCGAAATATAGGATTCTTCAGTTAAGTTTGCAGACCCTTTTCACGTTGATCGAGGCTCTGTATTTATAGAAGTTGGACAAGCCTGGCGCCTGTTGTAGTGGCGCTAGGGCAAAATTTATACTAGCGCCACTAGGAGTGGCGCTAGGCCATTTTTTGGCTTGGCGCCACTGCTAGTGGCGCCAGCCATTTAGGAAACAATTAAGGTCGGCAAGCAACGTATCTTTGACTAGATTTGGGCGCCTGTACTAGTGACTACCATGTAAACTTTAGCCTGGCTTCACTAGAAGTGACTCCGGAAAGTTCGGGAATGATTTGAAGGAGCCGGGAGTGGCCCGGAAGGCCGGAAAGGAGCAGGAACACTTAAAATAGTGTCCTGGAGGTATTTGACTTGAAAAGTGAGGATTGGATGTGTCGGAAAGGTTGACCGAGCCTTTAGGGGCAAAATGGTCAATCGGACCGGAAAACTGCTGGGATAGACTCCAACTGTCCCGGAAGAAGACTTGGGTTCTGGAAACATTATTTAGAACGTTCCCAGAGGTTGCCGATTTGATTCCCAGGGCCGGTGTGGTCGGAAATGGAGACTGGCCCACCAGGGGCAAAAAGGTCATTTTGTACCGGGTTTGCCGGAACTGACTCGGAATGGTCCGGAAAGGTAAAGAAAGGTTGAGAACACTATAAAAAGTATTCTCGGGACATTACCGGTTTGATACCCAGAGCCGGTGTGGTTGAAGAAGGAGACCGGCCCTCTAGGGGCAAAACGGTCATTTTGCACGGGGTTGGCCGGAACTGATTCGGGATGGTTCGGAAAGGTAACGGAAGGTCGAGAACACTATAAAAAGTATTCTCGGGACATTACCGGTTTGATACCCAGAGCCGGTGTGGTTCCCGGGGCATTCGGATGCCTAGGGGCAAAATGGTCATCTTGACCGAAAAGTCTCGGAAAAGGTCCTAAGGGTAGTCTGGTCATTTTTCACCGAAGTGGGCTAACAGCCACTGGTGTTGACCTAGGTTTTGAGTGTTTCCGCCACTCAAACGGTGTGAGTATTTTCGCTACTCGGAGGGTTGAGTATTTCCGCTACTCGGACGGGGTTGATGATTTGTGAGTATTTCCGCTACTCAGACGGGATTGAGTATTTCTGCTACTCAGATGGGATTGATGATTTGGGAGTATTTCCGCTACTCTAATGGTGGAGTATTTCCGCTACTCTAACGGCTCTGTGAGTATTTCCGCTACTCTAACGGTTTTATGAGTAGTTTTGTTACTCGGACCGTCTCGAGAGAGGGATTCAAAAGGGGTCTTATCGTCTCCGAAGAGACGTGCCTGGATTGGAACCATCTCGAGGAATAAACTGTCTCGAGAGAGGGATTGGAAAGGGGTCTTACCGACTCCGAAGAGACGTGCCTGGGTTTTGAGTGTTTCCGCCACTCTAACGGTGTTGTGAGTGTTTCCGCTACTCTGACGGTTTTGTGAGTGTTTCCGCCACTCCGACGGTTTGGTGAGTGTTTCCGCCACTCTGACGGTTTTGTGAGTGTTTTACTACTCGGACCGTCTCAAGGAATAAACTGTCTCGAGAGAGGGATCAGAATTGGAATAAGAAAGGATAATGCCCCTAAGGGCATTTTGGTCATTTTGCCTCTATTTGGGCCTGACAGGCCCACGAAGCGATGGAAAGATGGAATTTGAAACTAGAGAATTGGATTCGATAGAAATATGCCCAAAATGACTTGAAAACAAGTCTGGACAGAGTGTAGACTGCCGAGCGGTCAAAAATGTGGTGCTTACATAGACCCTAAGTCTAAAAGATCACGATCTATCCTATTCCCTCCTATGGTGTAAGAAATTGTAGGGTAATTGGGGTCCTTAAATTTCGATGCGGCCTTGCATTACAAGAGTACTTTGGTTTTCATTCATCATGACCTTTTCTTTCACATGTAACTTTCTCTTAAAAGTACGCAAGTCCTTTAAAAACCTGGCATAAGGAGCTATTAGCTTGATAACATCAAGAATATGAATATTGACCTTTACTTGTTTGAAAACTTCATAAATTTTGGCATTTAGAAGTTCATTCTTGGGTTTGGTTAACCTTTGGGAAAAAGGGGCATGTTTCAAGATGTCCCTCCCCTTTTCCTTTATCTTACTTGAAGTCTCAATTGGCTTCTCATAGTTCTCTTCCTCCGTTTCTCTCTTTTCTAACTCTCCAGATTGTCCAACTCTCTCTTTTCCCTTCTCTTCTTGCTCAACACACACCTTAGAAGACTTGTTCCTAGGTGGGATGGTTTTGTCGATGACTTTGCCGCTTCTAAGAGTAGTGACAACTTGCACTTGCTTATTGCTATATTTAGGGTCAGTTTTACCCTCGGTAATGTGTACTTGTCTCACCATTGGTTTTGGTTGAGGTTGAGCTAAGAATCTTCTTGGGACATGTTATGTCAAAGCTTGTGTCAAGTTAGACATTTATTTCTCGATGTCTTCTAGCAACCTAATGTGTTGATCAAGTACTTTCTCTTGCTTATCTACTCTTGTGTTCACCTCTCTCGTATCAATTGAAAGTTGATAGACATTATCCTCAATTGGTTTTTTATAAGGAGGTTGATACACGTTGGGTTGGGCTTGGAAAGTAGCTACCGGTGGAGGTTGAGGTTAAAATTGTTGTGGTTGTGGTTGGAAAGGTGGAGGTGGAGCTTGATAAGCTTGAGTGTTTTGAGGCCCTCCTTGAAATGGTTGAGGGTTTAAAGTACCATCATTCCTCCATCCAAAGTTGGGATGATTTCTCCATCCCGGGTTGTAAGTGTTAGAATATGGGTTGCCAGCTCTTTGGAATTGACCAATGGCATTGACTTGGCCATGCAATACTTCTTTTACCCGCGGGATGACCGTATATGAAGCGGTATCATGATTTGTTGTCTCACAAACCACAACTTATTTCCTTAATTACCTCACTTTTTATTGCATTCACCTTTTTAACTTCTATGGCCTCTACATTACAAGAAAGGTTAACAATTCTAGCATTGATGTCATCAACATTATTAAGTTAAAAATTCCCAGTGCCTTGTGAATTTGGCCTAGGTTTAGGATTTTGGGTCCCGGTGGTAGCCTAATCTCTAGTGAAGTTTGTTAAGTAATCAAAGTAGGTATAAGCCTCTTGGGGATCCTTATCAAAAAGAGTCCTAGCACATATTGACTCAACAAATTATTTCAGTTGTGTGGTTAAAGATTAGTAGAAGGTATTGATGAGATGCCAATCGGCAAAACCATGATGTGGGCACGAATGTAGCAACTCTTTGAACCTCTCCCAACATTGGAAGAAGAATTTTTCCAATCATTAGAAAAAATTGTGAGATTTGGCGTCTAAGTGCTTCGGTTTTATGTTCAGGGAAGAAATGCTTCAAAAATTCCCCTTGTAATGAAACCCAAGAGTGTATGGACATAGGCGTCAATGAATTGAACCATATCTTGGCCTTATCCTTGAACGAAAATGGAAAAAGTTTGAAGAGAAAAAAACCCCCCTTGGATAAGTGTTGTCCATGAATATAGAGCACACATCGTAAAATTCCTTTAGGGTTTTAGCATGGGGGGCTCCCATGTCACCATAGTCACTCCCTCTCTTGAAGTCACCTCCTATATTGGCATTAGAATTAAGGTTAGGGTGGTGTTTAGGTTTGGTGGAACACCATCATTAATGCTCGCCAATGGGATTGGGCCTAAGTTAACAACTAGGGGTAAACCGGGGTTAGGATCTCTCACGGGAGAAGGGGTGCGAACATGGGTAATTCTCACTAGACGATTGTGGATGTCTCTAATGTATGATGACATGCAAATGCAATGCACATATAAGAGACCATCCGAGTCTCAAGCAATACAACATACACAATCATTTCCACTGATTAATTTTCCTTCTGAACCCTCTAATCTCCATATATATAAACCACTGATTCAACATTCAATTTCAATTCACACAACCGACACTTTCAATCTCCACATGCAAAGACAATACCATCGATAAACAGTTAACACACATGCTTATCCACCAATTACTAGTCACTGATTGATCAATGAATCAATTCAAAAACTCTACACTATCCACTCAAAAGAATCCTAAAATAAGGAGAAAAATCAAGAAATAAAATCTAACATGCTATTCACATAAAAGGTGGAACGAAGTTACCTATGACCTTAGCTGAAGACTCCTTCGTCATGGTGGACAAATGGAGATCCAATCTACCAATCTTTCTTCAATCCAAAGTTTGTTAATGCATGACTTGTGCCTTTGATCCCCGACAATGACACCAAAACTTGAATTGCTCCTTAAAATGTTGTATGCTAAGCTCCCACAAGAGAACGGGCGTTGTGATTGAAGTATAAACCCGGTGAGTGCTGGATGTTGATTATTTCGAAGGTTAAGCCAAATATAAGCTATAAGCACTTGACAAACACAACTTTCCCAAGGTTGAATCACAATTAAAGAGAATTAAACCTAAAATTAAACCAAAAATCATTTGATGTTGAGAGATGGTGATTACTACACTAATTCAACAATTAAAACTAAATTTTAATGTATTATAAAAGGTCCTTAATACAATTGATTCAACCAACCATGCTCATCAACCATTTAATAGACATTTGTATAACTAAAATTAAGGATTACATCGCGAATCCTTGATCCGGAGGATTTTGACCATAGAAATAGGAATTCATTGTAATTTGATTTTAGAATTGAATTCAATTTGAGAATCATGTGACTCTACCATCAACTTGTGCAAACTCTATACCAAACCTAAGGATGTGCAAATAAATTACCAAATCTATGTAAGAACAAAAGTTTTCTAATAGATCTAAAGTACAACTACAGTGAATTAAACTAATAGAAGAGAAATCATTAAAGTCCAAGTTACCTCAATTCAATACAATTTCTTCTTGATTCAAGCCATTCTATTATGGAATCTAGTAGCGACATCCTCTCTTGAATGCAATTGTGAAGACCATCCTTCTATTTTAGATCTAAACTATAATGATTTAAAGTATTTGATTACAAAGAAATTCAACTATTACAATGAAATCTAAACTATATATCTTTACAATACTCTCTAAAAACTCTATATGTAAATCTAGAAATGTATGGAATGAAGAGTAAATCCCCAAATTTGGCAGAAGCTACCTTATATAGCTGTGTAGAAACAGGGCACCGTTAGGCGTTTGAACGCCCAATGGGCCATTCAAACGGGCACTTGAACGCCCATCGAATAGGCTTCGAACGCATTTTCAACCTTTCTAAATCCCCCCTTTTCTATCAAACTTGATTCGAACGGTAATATGAGCTCTTTGAATTGTCGACATGCATTCGAACAGTCGTTTGAACGTTGGGACTGTTCGCACTACTGGGTTGAGCGTTCGAATGCGCGTTCGCATGGTGGACTCTTTCATTCGAATGCTCGTTATCAATTTTGATCATTTTGATCCTTTTAGCTCCATTTCTTACACAAGGTTCAATAAGAAAATTTAGGGACATTTTATAACTAACAAAGTAATATAACTCCTATACTATAGCTAATAATCCACTAATTAGGGGATTGAGATTACACTTTTGGAGTGTAATCATAACTGCAATGTGACGATATGCGTTTTTTTTTTTTTAGGTTAGGATTTTTTATCCTCATATGGTGCATCATTTTCAATTGTTCTTTCTATTTCTATTTTTATTCCAAAATATGAAATTAAGTTATTTTGTTTTCCAAGCTAAGGAGTTTTAGTCTTTTTAGGAGGGAGTACATACATTGGCTCATGTGCATGTGCCTAGTTGCCATTCCCGCATGATTGGGCTATTAATATTGGGATATGTCACTATTTTTTCATCGGTGTTTATTGAATTTTGAAGGAAGGGGTACCAAGAAGAATTCTTCCATAATTCATTGGTGCTTGAGGAGGAGGAGGAGAAGCTATCATACTAATTGATTAAGTTTCAAATGAAGTCTTAAGGCCTTCCATCTAGTGCAAAGGCATTCTAACCAATGTAATGGGATCAAAGTGAGTTTGGAAACAAAAATATGAACCTAAATTAAAATCTCTTAATGAGTTTCTAGATATAGTAATTGAATATTGGAAAGGTCTAAAATGAAGGTTTAATAGATACAAGCTTAAAATATAAGTTTTAACTAGTAGAGGGTTTTAACTTAAGGGCTAGAAATAGATGTCAAAAAAGAGGAAGAATGGAGATTCAAAATGATATAAGTTGGAAAACAACGGTTTCAGTATTAACAATGTAGGTTCAAATTTTAGCTTCAAAATTTTAGCTCCACGGTTTCGGTGGATTAGTTTAAAAATATAGCTCCAAAATGAGAGGTTTGAATAGAGTTTATGGTCTAAATGATGGCTTTGGCCCAAAAATATAGACTCTAAATGGAGTTGGAAAAAATAAAGTTATGACAAAAAAAAAAAAAGGTTTTAAAATGAAGGGTTCGAAAAATAGCATTTCGGCTACTCACATAGGGGGGTTGAAAAATAAGTTTTTGTTTGTTTTTTTTTTTGTTTGGAAATTAAGGTTCAAAATGGCAAATTTAACATAGGAGTTTTGGCTAAAACAAGGATATAAAATGAAGATTTTAACATAGGAGTTTCAAAAAAGCGAGTTGGCTTGAAGCTAAGGGTTAACAATTATAGAACCGAACATAAGGGCGCTGAAAAAAATAGTTTTGGCTTGAGAAAAATGCTTCACAACCCTTACTCTTATTATCCATCATCAAACAATCAGAGCAGTGATCAACTAGTAGGATTGTTATTAGAGACCTGACAAAATTGAAGTGATTGCACGTGTTATTTATGATCAATTATATATAATAACGAAAGCTTAATGGATCAAGTGTCGATGGATGTGCAATTTATTGTCATTCGTCAAAGCAATTAAAACTTGATACAACAAATAGTTAGAAATTTGAAGCCAAACACAAGGCTATATAATAGTGTGTCTCAAAGTCTTAAAACATTTAATTGCTAGAAACTTTAATCCGAAACAAGTGAGGCATGGGCTCCCACATGTTCTCTTATTTGGTGTGACTATTTAAAGGTGGAATGACCATTCCTCATTTTAAGAATAGGAATGATTATTATATTTTCTGATGGAATGAGAACATAAAACAAAACTTAATAATATATTTACTTTTTGTTTTTATTTTTGTTTTCAAAATTATTGAAAGAGAAACATATTTGGTAGCTATTTTTAATTTTTAAAATTTGAAACAATTTTTAAAAAGTTGAAAAGAAATTCTTCTATTTTCTTTGTGTTCATTTTTAATACAAGTCTCACTTCTCCAACACCATTACTCACTGTTGTTTGTTTGCTCATTGCCACCTCACCCACTGCCACCACTTTCACAAGTCGGCACCCACCATTGATGTCACTGTTGCCACTTACCACCTGCACTACCTACCACCACTACCAACACCCACTTGCTGCCACCATTATCACCACCGCTCACCGCCACCAGTTGGCCATTACCACCTACCATCCGCTGCAGCCAGCACTACTCATCTCCATCACCAACATTGGCTACTACGACCACTGGCCGTTGTCGCCACAATCCACCACCAACACCACCATCACCATCATCCACCCACAGAATAGTATACAAAGTCAATAGACCTCCATGAATACAATAGGAATTATGGCTAACCAAACTATTGAGAACAACTCTAGATCTGGTCCAAGATTGCCGCCCACCATCAGCATCACCATCACCATCCACCAACCACCACTGCCACTACCCACCCATCATTGATTGTACTCTAAAAGTACAATCTAAATACCTTAATTAGTTCTTTGTTAGACTTAAAGTAGGATTATTTATGTAATTTTAACTCTAATTCATATCTAACTTAGTTTGTTGTATGTAAACAGGATTTCAAGCTAAAAAAGGACAAAATCAGACAAAAAAAGGGAACAACCATTCAAATGGATCAAGTGTGCATTCGAACGGTACAGAGGAGCATCTGAACTGTGCGTCAAACAGAATGAACCCTCCAAAAATACTGGGGCTTGAAAACACCGTTTGAATCATGTTCAATGCGCGTTAGAAATTACTAAGGCTTGATCAAGCCGTCAGAAGTGCGTCACAAGTCCATTCGAATGCTCGTTCGAATGGTAGTCGGGACGTTTGAACGGTTCACGGAATCTATAGTTTTTCAAAGTCTATAAAAGCTTGGATTGTACTTTATTTTAGGGTTGTTGAATATTTTACAAGTTGTAGGGTTTAGAGAGTAGATTTAGAGAGTTCTACTAATTTTCTACATAGTTTTTCCATAGCTTACTCAATTTCTATGATAACATTCTTAGTTCTTTAATATAAGTTCACTATATTACATATCTATTATGGCATAGATATTTACATATCTATTATGGCATTGGAACAATTGGTTTCGAGATTTTCCTTTATTCATTCAAAATAGTTTTCATAGTTTAGATTAGGTTAATCAAACTCTTCAAAACAATAGATTTTTGGTTTCTTTTTAGAAGTAATTCTATAGTTTTGTGCTTTCTAAGAGGAGTGATACACCATTTTCATCATCTTGTCGAATTTCTCGTAGACTCGACCCCGGACTCACTGGGTTATACTATTTGGCCATCCTGTACTTAGGATTATCTGAGGATACTTCTGAAAATACTGTTTGGTGCAAGTCAAATTTTGGCACTGTTGCTGGAGAATTTTTGCATAAGATTGACTACAAGAGTCGTACCAAAGCACGAACCTTAGTCAACGCAAAACAAGCGAAGTACTTCATCACCATCTACAATAGCAAAGCAATCGTCGGCCAAGGCCTTAAAGGTCTAGGCATTTTATAGTTAGAAGGCGGATTACTAATGGTGACTAAGTTTCTGTGCTAAGTGCTTATTGTTGGTCTTGTTTTGCATGTGGAGATTGTTGGTTCGGCTGGGTTAAATTGAATTGATTGAATCGATGGTATATATTCTAAGGAGATTGGAGGGAAGGAAGGGATTGTGAACTTTTATGTTATAGAGGCACAGATAGTCTCCTATGTGTGCATTGCATATGTATGTCATATTACATTAGAGACATTCACCAACGTTTAGTCAGAATTGACCCTTTGCATAATCTACCTTTGAGTTGTCTTACTCTATCACCTACTTGTCACACCCCGATTTTTCGCACTCGAAAAAGACAAGTGAGAACTCATCCTCCTAGAAAGACAAGTGCAACTATGTTTGAATTGAAAATTGATTTGAATAAAGGCTTTTGGAAAACAATTGGAGTCACCACCTAACTTGCCTAAGGTGAGTTAGGTCACTTAAAAACTAAGCACAATCCGAAGATCACACTTAGAGTTTTTGAAAAAAGTTTTGAAAAACTTTCTTAAAAGAGGGTTTTTAAGAAAATGGGTTGTTTGGCAACCTTTGAAAAAATTTAAGCCCTTTTTTAAAATAACTCCATTTGGTCTTTGAAAACAGTGATCTAGGTTTGGAGGTTGGTTATGCGTAAGGAAGACGCACTAATTAGAGTCTTTGATTAATAAATGTCCAATACTATCTACTCTGGAAAAGAATTTTTAGAAAGAAATTGACATGATGCATAATATGCAAGTGAGAGAATAAGACTTGATTTTGAAAGTAGATTCGACAAAAAGGTTTGATTTTGAGAATAGATTTGAAAATAGCTTGATTTGATTTTAGAAATGAAATTGAAAAGACTTGATTTAAAATTGGAAAGAAAGTTTTAGAAATAGAGATTTGAAAATAGATTTTTGGAATTAGAAACTTGAAAATAGTGATGGAATTGGAAATTTAAGAAGAATTATGGAATTGAAAATTTGAAAAATATTATGACCACACCCATGAGAGTTGCCTACGTATCCCATTTGAGAAATCAGGTCAGTTGTAGTTCGAACAAGAGTCTGATTGAAAATAGAAGATTTTGATTGGTAAAAGAAATTGAGTTGAAATTTGGATTAGAAGATTAGGAAATTTGAACTTTGATTGGAAGATTTGAAAAGATTTGTTTTGGGAAGCTTGGTTTTAGGAAACCTAGACTTAGGAAAGATAGAACTTAGGAAAGACTTGAGGTTTAAGAAAGATTGGATTTGACTTGGAAGGGTTTTAGAAAAAATTTGACTCGAATGTTGGACTTAGAAGATTAAGGAAAGATTGGATTTAGGAAAGGTTCGAATTAGGAAAGTTTCAAAATGGAAAAATTCCGTTTTAGGAAAGTTTCATTTTAGGAAAAATTTCGAATTAGGAAAGTTTAAACTAGGAAAGGTTTTGAAATTAGAAAGTTTTGAATTTAGAAAATTTTAATTTAAGAAAGTTTCAAATTTAGGAAGTTTTAGATTTGGAAAGATTTGAAATTTAGAAAGTTTAGAATTTTAGAAAGATTCGGAATTTGAGTTTTAGAAATACTTGAAATTAGGAAAGGTTTGAGTTTAAGAAAGATTTGAAAATTTAGATTTGGAAAGTTGAAATTTGAAATGGTATGGAATCAGGAAAGGTTGGAATTAGGAAGATTAAGAAGCTTAAAGTTTAAGGAAAGATTTGAAAGTTTAAGTTTTGGAAACTTAAGGTTTCGAAAGGTATGAGATTAGGAAGGATTGGATTAGGAAAGGTTTGGATTAGAAAAGATTGGGATTCCTATTTCCTAAAATAAAAGATTGGACTTTATTTCTAAAAGGAGGTGATTTGATTTTATTTCCAAAAATGGAGGACTGGATCTAGTTTCCTAAATGGGAGATTAGATTTGGTTTCCTAAAATGGAGGGTTTGATTTGGTTTCCTAAAACTGAGGATTTGATTTAACATGGAATTGAAAAGATAAAGTTTTGAAAATCTTAGATTTGGAAGTCTATGATTTGATGTAAAAAAATAGGTTTTGAAAATTTATAATTTTGAAGTAAAAAGGAGGTTTTGGAAACCTAGGTTTTCAGGCAAGATAGGAAATCATGTTTTAGGAAAGAAAATTAGGATTTCCTAATAATGGCTCTAGGGCTTGACTTGGACTTCAAGGTAAAGAGTTTTTGGAAAGTAGAACTTTTTGGGAAGGAAGATTTTAACAAAGAGTTTTAAGAAAGTAAACTTGAAAAGAGTTTTGGAAATGAGACTTTGGAAAGTAAAACTTTAAGAGAATTTTTGGAAAGAGAGCTTTTTGGAAAGAGAACTTTTTAGGAAAGGGATTTGGAAAGAAGCTTTAGAAAGTAGATTTTTCAAGAGAGCTTTTGAGAAGGAATTTGAATAGATTTTTTGGGAAAGTAAGTTTTTGAAGGAAAGTTTTAGAAAACAAATTTTAGAAAGCAATTTTTGAAAGGAGATTGGAGAGGGTTTTTAGAAAGTATGTTGGAAAAACAATTTTAGAAAGTAGACTTGAAAAGAGAGTTTTTGAAAAGGGATTTTTGGAAAGCGGAACTTTTGGAAAGAGAGTTTTTAGGAGGAAATTTTGAAAAGCGTTTTGGGAAATAGATTGAGAAAGAAGTTTGGAAAGAGATTGGAATATGGATTTTTGCAAGTCTCTAAAAATATCCCACTTTCTTAAAACGATTCTAATCATGGAGGGATTGGAACCATTCTAGGATTATGGTTTTGAAAACAACAAGGGTTTGAAAATATGGACCGTAATAGTCACTCTAAATATAACACTTTCCTAAAGCAACCCTAACTATGGAATGGCTAGAATCACCTTAAGATTGTGGTTTCGAAAACATGTTTTAAAGAAGAAGAAGATTTAAACACAAGTTTTGAAAACGATTTTGACACAAGTTTTGAAAACAATTTTCGATGCAAGTTTTGAAAACAAGTTTGAAAATATTTTTTGGAGAGATACATGATCATGATATGCACAATGCAAGTTGGGGTCATGAACATACAAGGTTAAAGGCTTCACCACATAATTAAGGAGGCCGAACCCACGTGGTCTCCGGTTAGACTAAGAGAAAGCCCCCGACACGGTGACTTTCAATAGCCTAATCCTATACATAAATCAGGAAGTCCCTTATTTCAAGAATGCAAGAAAGGGGGGGGGGGGTAGAAGAAGGGGGATTAAAATAGAAGAAAACCCAAGTGGGTTAAGAGAGAGAAGAGAGAGGGGGGAATTGTGTAAATGTAAATATGAAGCCTACCTTGTGCCTTCTTTTAATTGCTTTGTTATGCATGCTTTCTTTACTTCGATCTTTGCTTTGCTTTGCTTTACATCGGTCTTCGAGAACTTGCTTTGATCTTTTGGAGCTTCGGAGTTGCAGCAATTCAAGTCTTCAATGGAGGTCTTGGAGGCTAGTATATGAGTGTATAGGGATGTATGTATGCTAGGGTTTAGTGTATGAAGGCTAGGGTTTGAAGAACCCAAAGGGAACTAGGGTTTGGAGGGACTTCGAACTCTGTATATCGAAGAGGAAGGTTTTTGGATTGAGTTGGCAGACACTTTTCACGCTGGAGGAGGCTCTGTATTTATAGACAAAAGATTGACCTGGCACCTGCTATAGTGGTGCAAGGTTGTAAGCACCCCATTTTTGACCGCTCGGCAGTCTACACTCCGTCCAGACTTGTTTTCAAGTCATTGTGGGCATATTCCAATTGAAACCAATTCTCTAGGTCCAAATTCCGTCTTTCCATCGCTTCGCGGGCCTGTCAGGCCCAAATAGAGGCAAAATGACTAAAATGCCCTTAGGGGCATTGTCCATTCCTTTCCGATTCCAATCCTTCTCTTGAGACAGTTTATTCCTCGAGACGGTTCCACCCAGGCACGTCTCTTCGGAGATGATAAGACCCCTTTTCTAATCCTACTCTCGAGACAGTTTATTCCTCGAGACGGTTCCAATCCAGGCAAGTCTCTTCGGAGATGATAAGACCCCTTTCTAATCCCACTCTTGAGACAGTTTATTCCTCGAGACGGTTCTAACCCAGGCACGTCTCTTCGGAGACGATAAGACCCCTTGCTAATCCCACTCTCGAGACAGTTTATTCCTCGAGATGGTTCCAATCCAGGCACGTCTCCTCGGAGACGATAAGACCCCTTTCCAATCCCACTCTCGAGACAGTTTATTCCTCGAGACGGTTCCACTTCAGGCACGTCTCTTCGGAGACGATAAGTCCCCTTTCCAATCCCACTCTCGAGACAGTTTATTTCTCGAGACGGTTCCAATCCAAGCACGTCTCCTCGGAGACGGTAAGTCCCCTTTTCAATCCCTCTCGAGACAGTTTATTCCTCGAGACGGTCTGAGTAGCGAAACTACTTACAAAACCATCAGAGTAGCGGAAATACTCACAAATAGATCGATATAGGGAATTGGCAACAAACCCCTGTGTCACGACGACCATCGTTGGAGTGGCGGAAACACTCAAAACCCAGGTCAACACTAGTGTCTGTTAGCCCACTTTGGTGAAAAATGACCAAACTGTCCTTTGGACCTTTTCCGAGACTTTCCGGTTAAGATGACCATTTTGCCCCTAAGCATCCGAATGCCCCGGGAACCACACCGGCTCTGGGTATCAAACCGGTAATGTCCTGAGAATACTTTTTATAGTATTCTCAACCTTCCTTTACCTTTCCGGATCATTCCGAGTTAGTTTCGGCCAACTCGGTACAAAATAACCGTTTTGCCCCTAGAGGGCCGGTCTCCTTCTTCGACCACACCGGCTCTGGGTATCAAATCGGTAACCTCCTGAGACTACTTTTTATAGTGTTCTCAACCTTCCTTTACCTTTCCGGATCATTCCGAGTCAATTCTGGCAAACCCAGTACAAAATTACTGTTTTACCCCTGTGGGCCGGTCTCCTTTTCCGACTACGCCGGCTCTGGAAATCAAACCGGCAACCTCTGGGAACATTCTAAATAATGTTTCCAGATCCCAAGTCTTCTTCTGGGACAGTCCGAGTTCGGCCCGGCTGCTTCCCAGTCTGATTAACCGTTTTGCCCCTAAGGGCCCGGTCAACCTTTCCGACACATTTTATCCTCACTTTTCAAGTCAAATACCTCCAGGACACTATTTTAAGTGTTCCTGCTCCTTTCTGGCCTTCCGGGTCATTCCCGACTCCTTCAAATCATTCCCAGACTTTCCGGAGTCACTCCTAGTGAAACTAGGCTAAAAATTGCATGGTAGTCACCAGTACAGGCGCCCAAATCTAGTCAAAGATACATTGCTTGCCGACCTTAAATCTTTTCTAATTGGCTGGCACCACTAGTAGTGGCGCCAAGCCAAAAAATGGGTTGGCGCCACTCCTAGTGGCGCCAGTATAAAATTTGGCCTGACGCCACTACAACAGGCGCCAGTGTTATCCAACCTCTATAAATACAAAGCCTCATTCAATGTGGAAAGGGTCTGCAAACTTAACCTAAAAATCCTATATTTCGACATACAGAGCTCGAGCACCTCCTAAACCCTAGCCTCCCTAGGTTTTCCAAACCCTAGCCACCCTACACCAAACCCTAGCCTCCTATACACTTATACACTCTCCCATACACTCATACACTAGCCTTCAACCATCCTTTGAAGACTTGAAGAGCTGCAATCCAAAGGTTGAAGACAACTCTTGAAGACCGAAGGTGAAGATCAAGACAAAGACCGAAGACCGAAGACAGCACGGCGCGTAAAATAAACAAGATACAAGGTAGGCTCCCTATTTAAATTTCCGCACTTCCCCCCTCTCTCTTCTCTCTCCAACCCACTTGGGTTTTCTCTATTTTAATCCCCCATCTTTTTCCCGCCCTTTCTTTGCATGCTTGAAACAAGGGGATTCCCGGTCCATGTGTAGGATTGGGCTATTGGAGAGTCACCGTGTCGTGGGCTTTCTTCTAGTCTAACCAAAGACCACGTGGGTCCAGCCCCCTTGATTATGTGGTCAAGCCTTAACCTTGTATGTTCACGACCCCAAATTGCATTATGCATATCATAGTCTTGCATCTTTCCAAAATTCGTTTTCGAACTCGTTTTCAAAATCGTTTTCAAAATTGCATCAAAATCTCTTTTTCAAAAACTTGTTTTCAAAACCACAATCCTAGGGTAATTCTAGCCTTTCCATGGCTAGGGTTGCTTTAGGAAAGTGTTACATTAAAAGTGACATTTTTGGTCTATATTTTCAAATCTTATTGTTTTCCAAAAACTACTTTCTTAAAGTGGTTCTAGCCCTCTTATGGCTAGAATTGCTTTAGGAAAGTGAGACGTTTTCATACTTTCCAAAAAATTCTCTCTTCAAAAATCTCTTCCTAAAAATCTCTTTTTCAACATACTTTCCTAAAACTCTCCTCTTCAAAGTTGTTTTCAAAAACTTCCTTCCAAAATCTATTTTTCAAAACTCTCTTTTTCAACTCCTCTCCAAAATCTTTTCCTCAAAATTCACTTTCTAAAAACACTCCTTAGATTCACCTTCCTAAAAACTCTCTCCAAAAACCTTTCTAAAAACTCTCTTTCCAAAATCTTCCTTCTAGAAATTTCCTCTCTAGGATTTTCCTTCTAAAATCTATGTTTGTAAAAACACACTTTTCAAAACTCCTTCTCTTTAAAATCTTTTTCCAAAAACTCCCTCGTCAAATTCACTCTCCAAAAACTCCTTCCTAGGATTTCCCTTCTAGAAAGTCTTCGTTTCCAAAAACGCACTTTCCAAAAACTCTTTCCTTAAAGCCCAAGTCAAGCCCTAGAACCCACAATTAGGAAACCCTAATTTTCTTTCTAAAAACATGGTTTTCAAACTTTGCCCCAAACCTAGGTTTCCAAAACCTCTAGTTTTCACATCCAAACTATACATATTTCCAAAACCTCTTTTCGACATAAAAAATATGATTTTCCAAATCTAGGGTTTTTAGAATCTCCTTTCCAAATCCTTACCAAATCCTATCTTCCCTTTAGGAAACCGAATCAAATCTCCCCGTTTAGGAAACTAGGTCCCGTCCTCCATTTTTGGAAACAAAATCAAATCTTTTCTTTTAGAAACAAAATCCAATCCCTTCCTAATCCGAATCTTTCTTAATTCGAATCCTTCCTAAACTTTCCTTTCCTAAATTTAAAGTTTCCAGAACTTGAACATAAAAATCTTTCCTAAATTTTAAAAATCAACTTTCAAATCTTTCTTAATTCAACCCTTTCCTAATCCTACCCTTTTTTCAAACCTTAACTTTTCAAACCTAAGTTTTCAAACTTTCCCTAGATTCAAACCTTTCCTAATTTCAAGATTTTCTAAAACTCAAACTCTAAAACTCTCCAAATCTTAAACTTTCCAAATTTCAAATATTTCCAAATTCAAAGCTTTCCAAGTTCAAAACTTTCTTAAGTTAAGACTTTCACAATCTAAAAACTTTCTAAATTCTAAACTTTCCTAAACTTCAAATCTTTCCAAATCTAAAATTTTCTAAACTCAAGACATTCTTATTTTCAAAACTTCATTGTTTTCTGAACTTTTCCAATTTCAAAACTTCCCTTTTTCAAAACATTCCAAAATTCAAAACTTCCTGAACTTGAAACTTTCCAAATTCTAAACCTTTCTCAAGCTAAACGTTTCCTAATTCAAAACATTTCTAAATTCAACACTTTCCTATTTCAAAACCTTCCTTAAAACAAAACTTTTCAATTTTTAAAACTTTCCTATTTCAAAAACTTTCTTAATTCGGAACTTTCCAAAAATGAAACTTTTCTAATTCGAAACTTTCCTAAATCGGACCTTTCCTAATTTCTTAAATCCAATCTTTCCTAATCTCCTAACCCTTCCAAGTCAAGTTGAATTTTTCCTAAGTCTAGGTTTCCTAAATCTCTTTTCCAAGTTCTACTTTTTCAAATCAAAATTCAATCTTTTCAATTCCAAAATTCCAAATTTCAATTTTCAATCCTTTATTCAAAGTTCAATCTCTCAATCTTCCAATTCAATCTCCTTCTTCAAATCAAGTCAATCTCTTTTCAATCGGACTTCGGTCCGAACTACGACTGACCTGATTCCCCCAAAGGGATACGTAGGCAACCTTCATAGGTGCGGTCACAACACTTTTCAAACTTTCAATTCCACCCTCATGGGTGCAGTTTTCAAAATCTTTTCAAATCTCAAATTCTCATCTACTTTCAAAATTTCTATTTTCAAATTTCTACTTTCAATTTTTAAACTTTCCAACTTCAATTCCATCTCTTCAAATCTATTTTCAAATCAAATCAATTTCAAATCAATCTCTTTTCAAATTTATTTTTCAATTCTCTTTCCTTATGTTTGCATGCATCATGTTAGTTTTAAAGCATTGGTTTTCAAAGTGGATAGGATTGGACATGGGTTAATTGAAAACTCTCATAGGTGAATTTGGGATAGATTGACATGTAGGCACCGAAAGGGCGGGGTAGGGTGATAGCTTAGTGTGTCTTTCCTACACGTAACCAATCTCCGAACCTAGATCACTGATTTCAAAGACTAAAAGGAGTTATTTTTCTAAAAAGGGCTAAATATTTTCTAAAGGTTGTCAAACAACCCGTTTTCCTAAAAAAAAACCCTCTCTTGAGGATGTTTTCCAAAATTGTTTTTCAAAAACACTAAGTGTAGTCTTCGGATTATTCTTAGTTTTTAGGTGACCTAACTCACCATAATCAAGTTAGGTGGTGACTCCGAATCTTTTTCAAAAGCCCTTTATTCAAACCTGTTTTTCAATTCAAACCTAGTCGCACTCATTCTTCTAGGAGGGTGAGTTCTAACGAGAGAGTACAGTGTTTTTCCCACTTGTGTGTGTATTCCTCGAGTGCGAAAAATATGGGCGCGACAGCTGGCGACTCCACTGGGGATACTTAGAGGGTTAGGCCGTTAGTCATGTCTCTTTACCCTTTACCCATGTAGAGTCTTCAATTAACTTGGTTCAATCCTATTCACTTTAAATTTTCAAAATTATTTTCAAAAAACATGCATTTATTCATATTATCTTGTATTATGTTTGTCATCCACATACTAACACTTGCATCTTTGTTTTGTAGGTACACATTTTGTTTAAATTTTATTAATTGTTTTGCATGAATGTGATGTATAGGATAAATGGGAGTTGTTGGGCTCTTTCCTCCACTTTTAAAAATCACACACACACACTGCATGTGCACTTGCATTCTGCATACTTGCATACCCTATATGTCCCTTCTAGTTAGAAAGGGGGAACGGTATATTGGTTGTGGGCAAGATGCTGTGTCAGTTTATTCACCTACGGCCTCTTGATGGTTCCCCGGCTCGGATTACCAACCGATCATGGCACCACCTCGGGGAGTGGGCCTAAGTTTGAAGATCCGGGGACCGAGGCTTTTTAGGACGCATTAGTCAACCCTCAACCTCATACTCATATAGACACCATGCATAGCCGAACCTCTGCCGGATTTAAGACATGAGCACCGTTTTTAAAATCACGGAGGAAAGGGCGACTGCTCTTACTTTCATTTATACCTGTTTATTCCTGCTGTTATAATGCTTGTACTTATACTATTATAATGCCTATCTAACTGTTCATGCATGCATGTTTACTTCAATTGTACCTTCTCTCCTTATACTTTTTGCATATTCATATTCATGCATTTAATATCTCATGTTAAGACAAGAGTTCCAAGTAACTCAATCAGTGCATTCTCATGCATATGATCAACCCATTGAGAGTGACACCAATGTTACTCTCCCTTGCATTAAACCTACCCAAACCCTAAGGGTTCCCACGTAACCCTAAGGGACTCATTGCATGCATCTCAATCCATTCCACAATAGGGGCCCCAATCCCTTTATGCTCACGGAGATAGGATTGCCAAGAAGACAAGGGGCAATCAATCAACAAGGTCTCTCAGCAACCTCCTCGACATCAAATCCAAGGAAGGCGAATCCGAAGACTCAAGAGTAGTTTAGGGTTTCCCTTTGTAAAAGTAGATAGGTGGAAGTCCAAAGGAAAATGTTCCCCCTCCCCCTATTAAAATGTATTTCAATTCTTTTGTATTTCAAACCCAGAATTTAATGTACTTCTTTATTTTTATGAATGAATGCATGAATGGCTGAAGGTTCCCACCTGACGGTAAAGTGTCTGCATACAGGGGCAAATCCCCTATCTCTAAAAGTGAGCCAATACATCATGTTTAGTCTCCCTCTCAAGCAGGGGCAACCTTAGGACATGCATTGCATAAAGTTCTCTAAAAACCAAAAACTAACTTGTGACTTGTGTTTTTATCTTTTTCTTTTTTCTTTTTATTTCTATTTACAGAAGTCACCTTGCACTGAGTCAACATTGCTCCCAAGAAAGTGCAACATCCACCTAGGGATCCTATTATCACTCGGCACAAAGCATCACTGATGGCTGCTAACCCTAAAGAATCCTCTCAAGTCTCTCGAGAGGAAGTTAATGAAATGAGGACTAAGATGGATGAGATGCTCAAAGTCATTCAAACTCTGGCTATGAAGGATGTTACTGCGGTCCCGTCATCATCAATGACTTCATCTAAAGACCTTGAACCCGCTAATCCAAGGATCATGCTTCAGTCCGACAGTGCTGGGAAAACTAAAGAAGATACCAAAAGGGTCAATACTGAAGAAGAAGAGACCATAGTGCTTTCACCCGTCATAAAGAAGGCCCCTCTAGACCCTCTCAGTTTGAAAATCCAAGGGTTGGAGGATTCATTGCGAAGTCTCCATGGCCATGATGCTTACGGATTCACTTCTTATGATGAACTCTGTTTCTTCCCCGACCATCCGAGACCTGCTAAATTTAAAATGCCTGACTTCCAGAAGTACGACGGTACCGGTAACCCCGTTGCTCATCTTCGCCTATACGCGGGAGCACTAAGTGGATATGGTAACGACCCAAAGCTCCTCATGCAGTTATTCCAACATAGCCTCACAGGGTCGGCTCTGCAATGGTTCGCTTGTTTGGACTTAAGGAAGATCACTACCTGGATGGAGCTAGTCAATGCGTTTAAAGCCCAATACCGTTACAACATCGACCTCACTTCTAATCGATGGTCCTTGATGACGATGAGCAAGGGTGAGAAGGAGAGCTTTAAAGCATACGCCCTGAGATAGAGGGAGGGGCTACACAAGTTAATCCCCCGTTAGAGGAAAAGGAGTATGTACAACTGTTCGTACATACTTTCCAAGATATATTCTATGAGAAGCTCTGCACAAGCGTGAGAAAAAGCTTCTCCAAACTCATCATGCAAGGGGAAATGATAGAAAACGGCCTCAAGACAGGAAGAATCACATATCCCTATGCCAAGACTGGAGAAAATACCACCAACATAGCCAAGAAGGTGGCCACTACAAGGGGTACGATCAGGAAGGAAAATGAAGTTTCTGCTATTCTGCCTAGCCAACCACCTCAATACCGACCTCCGCTCCAATCACCCCAGGTCCTGCCCTTACCTACCTTGACCATGCCTGCTCCAACCCCGAACTATGGTCTCGCTGGGGCACAACCCACCTTCAATAGACCTGCTCGACGTACCCGTACCTTTGACGCCTTAGCCTGCACCCAAACTGAGGCGTACCATAGCCTTTTGAAAAACAACATCTTGAAGCCTGTACCTGCTCGCCCGTTGCCAAGCCCTCTGCCTCCAACCTTTAATGCTGCTCTTACATGTGAATATAATTCAAGTGGCTAGGGGCATGACATCGAAACCTGCTTTGCTCTCAAGCACAAGATCCAAGACCTGATCGACAATAAGACTATTGATCTACAGCCAGTAAAACCTGCTCCCACTCCCAATGTGACTGCTAACCCTCTGCCAGATCACACCGTCAATATGATACTAGTAGAAATGGAGGGCGAGGGAGTGTTGGACGAGCCTAAGGCCAAGGACTATGAGGATGATTGGGAGACCGAGGAAGAAGATGACTGGGAGGAGGATCTCCCATTATGCCCAATCTATCTCCATAACCCTGATGAAGTGCCAGATGCTTCCGACTGGCCCATTGAGGAGCCGATGTTCCTGGAAGATGAGACTACTGAAAACATGGTTGCTGATGGGTGGGGTGATGAATTTCTACACCCGAAGTATGCTGCAGCTGAAAGTCACTTGCTGGAAAACCCTTGGCCCGTAACTGAGTACAACTATGAAGACATGGGTTGGGGACTAGAAGAGTCAAGAGAACGAGCAGAGCCATTCGAATTGGAAGGGGGTGAACTAGTCACCCTGTTTACAGAAGAACCCCCTACAAAGAACAAAAAGGAGGATGACAACCGCATCAACAATGCCAACATCTTTGGAGCTCTAGGGAAAACCTTTGCTTGTCTCGCCTTGGCAGAGGATCTGGGTCGCGAATGGAGCATCAAAAATGTGGGAATTATCCCAAAGCCATACTAAAAAGGGGTTCATTGCACAAGCGTACAGGAGAGGGGTGTTTTCACCCACTTTCTTTCTATCTCTTCACTTTTTAGCTTTAAATTAATGTCTACATTTTCTTATTGCTTAAGAACTTGATGCTTTAATAATGATCAAATAATAGTCTTTTATTCCATTGCTGTTGTCTTGTCTTCCCTGGGAATAGTGACTACTTTCTACGCAAGGGGCATGGTTTATCTTTTGGAATGATCCGACTTGAGGGGATGATAGCATGAGTTAACCACTCGCCAAATGATCAGTTTTCCAGAGAGAGAATAAGGATGAGTGAGGATGCTACCCAAAGGCAGCACTTGCAAGACTCTGAGGCTAAGCGATGTGTGGCTAGTTTATCAAAATGAAAAGAAGCCATCCTTCATTCCCCCACATATAAAGGATAAATAACTGAATAAATGACTAAATGTGCTCATCTTCCCTTTGCTTAACCCCTAGTGCCTCGCGGAAAGCGAAAATTTTCTTTGTTAACCCTGATCCAAGACTGTCCTCCCCACACTGGGGCAGACAATAGTTGAGAACTCTAGGAGTAGTGTCCACCTCTATCATGCTAGGATAGTGTTGAAAGCTCTATGGATCAAGCAATTTAATTCAAAGTGAAGAGAGGCCCTCATTTCATTTCCCATACAGTCAAAAGTAACCCCTTGCTAAACCCGTTAAACCACTTATCCTTTCTTAACAAAGCCCCAACCTAGGGATCACTGCTCACACTGGGCATATTGAACTACCAAGGGAAAGTTTTAAAGGGAAAAGGGTTAAAGAATTGTTTCGTTTCATAAAAGAAAAGAAAAGAAAAGAAATAGAAAGAAAAAGCAAAAGAAAGGAGTTGCCAAGGGGCAAGAGGCCAAAAAAAAAAAATCCTTTAAGGAAAGGCCTGAAGAAAATTATGAATGAGCTATCTTTAAAAGCATATAAGAAGAGCAAATGAGAAGAAAGTTATGTCTATCTCAAAAAGGTATATAGAAAAGGGTGAAAGAACAAGATTATTTTCACCCTGAGAAATATACGGTCAAAAGCAAGAAGGAAATTTAAAGATGATCCTAGGTTACAAGGAAACCTAGTAGGTACAATAGGTTTGAGCCTTTACCCTTTCTTGCAAAACCCCGAAACCATGGCCTACATTACAACCCTATTAAAGTCCCCTCTGATTGAAGACAGATTGCTTGATCTAAATGAGTTAGATACGCTGCGAAAGCTATAAAAAAAAAAAAAAAAGGAGATGCTAATCCTACTGAAAAATGGTTAAGGACAGTATGGATCTAAACCTTGCTTAAAACACCATTGAGTTTGAGCCTACATATCCCGTTGTTTCTAAAACCCCATAACCTAGCCTACATTACGGTCCTAAACAAAGTCTTCTCGGATTGAAATGACTGGCCACTTATTGCTCTACCAAAGGTCAGGTAAGCTGTTGCTAAAACCCCGAGAGTCAAGAGTCTCAGCCCAATAACCCTATACACTAACCTTAAGATAGAAAGTGGGAGGCGGTTAAGAGGTTGAGAAAGGTTCGAAGTGCTATCATCCAATCAAGATAAGGTTGAGCCAAAGGAGAGGCTGAATCCCTGAAGAGGAGGGAGTTAGCACTCCCAAGACTACAAGTCTAACAGAACCCTGTGTCATTCCACTAGCATATTTTTAACCTGTACGTATGTTTAAAAAAAAAAAAAATCAGCATAAGCTTTGCACACATGGGATATAACTCCTTAAAGTCATCAGCATCAACTCATGGAATAAATATCACATGCATCTGGTCATATACCTAGCTATAAAGATCATGAATGTATCTGTCTACCCATGCATCTAAGTACCATAAATATCCATCCTTGTACAAAACTATGCAAAATAAAACTGCCTAACATCAATACATCTCAGGAACAAGGGGCAAAAGAGGATCAGAATCTCTACAAGGGGCATCTCTCACAGGTCAAAGTCGATATCATCTGGATCAAAATCCCCGAAACCCGGCATCGGAGGAGGGGGGTAACTACTCGAAGCACCACCATCCTGCAGGGAAGATAGAACCAAAATCAGCCGCAAGCAAAAGGAGCTAAGCAACAGCAGAGCAATAAGGAGCAAAGAGAGAATAACTTACCCCCCCCACCACCCATCTGAGATAACCGAGCCATCAGGGAAGCTACCTCGGCCTGGTACTGGTCCCGCTCCATCTGGTACTGGTCTCTCTGATCTCTCGTAGCAGTAAACTCGGCCTGGGGCACATATCCTCCAGCGCGGCGCCATAGGTCAACCACCTCCTGGCCAACAGCGTACCCGCCGACTACTACCTCAAACTGGGTGAAGGCACCAACCGAATGGCCTCCAAAGTGCACAGCATAATCCGTATCCGGAGGGAGCAAGAACTCGGCACCTGGCTGACGCTCCTGATAAGGGATGGGCACTCCCGCCACCAGGGCTCCAAACATATACTTTGGCGGAGCCCCTGCTGATCGAAACTCCTCGTGAAACTGCCTCCAGTGCCGCTCTCCAAGGTCGGACTCCCAGGTGTCATCACTGAGAAAAGCAGCTCTCGACAAGGACAACGGGACAAGGTACCGGACCGTCTCGTAATGGACTGATCCAATGAAGGGCCGCTAGGTCACATCCCTCGCCTCAATCAACTCCAGGTTAGCCCGGAGTGTCACAAAGTCAGTAATCTCCGATCGCTGGGCTACCCGGTCACGAGCCCACCTCAAAGCACGAGGATAGAGATCATCCTCGACAACTGCAGGGCGACGCACCGGCAGGTACTCGTAACTCCACCAGACAAGGAAGGGCCAAAAGCTAGTCATGCTGCCCCAACGAGAAGAAGTCCAAACACGCATCGATCGAAGAAAGCAGCCAAAAGAAAAGGACCCCCAGTCCAACTCAGACAAAGCTCCCAGATCGGCTACTATACTCACCAAACGGCACGGCACGGCACGAGTGACTTGTTGTTGTTGCAGAAGCAGCTAAAGATGATATACAACACAAGTCGCCGTCTCATGGTATCCTGCGTGGCAGGCGATGGCTCAGTAGCAAAAGTACGCTGACCCTGACTAATCCAAGAGATTGGGAAGACAGAACGCTCAAGATGAGGCAAGTCCAACAGCAAACAGGCCTTGTCCCTGCTGATTGGGTGCAGGGTGATCCGCCGGCCGACAAAGGAGAGTCTTGTAATAATCGCCCAATCTAAAGGAGTGGGGCCTAACTCGAAGCCGACAAAATGGAAGGTCCTAGTCTCCCCGAACCACCTCTCAACAAGTGCCAGTACCAAATGCCGGTTCAGGCGGTTAGCTTGTAATCCCATAAAGGCGCCAAACCCGATCTCTGCCAAGAAGGCGCGATATGATGGGGCAGCCTGCTGCATGGTCACAAAAACCTAATGAACAGCCCCTCGGAAAGCTGTATGTACCCGCAGAGGTGGCAAATGCTGTCTGGAGTATACACTAGGATGATAAGCCAGATCCCCGAGTGGTGGGACATCAAGAATCTGCAGATCTCCCAAGTCGGCGTCTGTCTGCCTATGCCTAGAAGAAGCTCTCCCATAGCCGGTCACCTGATCCCCAAGGCCCAGTACCTCCTCCTTGGCACCAATCTCCTTGGCAAAAGCCTGCTCAACCGGAGGAAAATGGTCGACAGGTAGTCTACTCCCCTGCCCACTCTGGCTAGATGAAGATCGTCGACTACCTCTAGATCGACTAGAACCGCCAGCAGAATCGGTCCAGGCCGCCTTCCCCGAGCGACGTCTCCTCTCAGAACCGTCATCACCTGCATCTGCCGTCTTAAAAAGGTAAGCCAAGGTAAGTGATATTAGTATACCATCCATGCATCTTAAATAACAGTAAAATAAAATAAACAACTAACACAAACAAAACAAATAAAAGACTTCGAATGATAAGTCAAAACAAATTTCCTATATACACATCTTGATTTTCAAACTTTAAACCAAGTTTCAAGGTTTCTTTGCCTTTTTCCTTCAAAAAGATTTTATTTCTAAAACTTTAACCAATTCTTTCCATAATTTCTAAAAAAAATTTCGGCAGAGTCCCGTTTAAGAATGGCCTCTACAACGCCCATGAAATCAACACAAAATGCAAAATGTGCACTTTCCAACAATCACATAACAATGGCACCTGTGCACACTCTTTAATTTTTTAAAATTTTCAAAACACATGTTTTATTTTTCAAATAAATCAATGGTTTTCAAACATCTTCTGAAATTTTTCAAGATCACCTCAAATGTTTTCAAAAATATTCCAATCTTTTCCAAATTTCAAACTTTAAAAATTTCATCAATTTCTTGAATTTTCTAATTTTCTAAATATTTTTCTATTTTTCAAAAAATCAAAAATTCACTGAGTTTTCAAAAAATCACGAAACTTCATACGGTTGTTAAATACATTTTTCTAAGGCACATTGCACAAAAACATAGTCAGAAAACCCAATACCCATGCCTGTAGGAACAAATTCCCTATTCCTGCAGAAAGCCCTCTTCACATAATCATGAAAAATCATTCAAATTCAATCAAACAACCATCAAAATGCAGAAACAACATCACCAAAGTGTTCAAAACATGTCAAAACATTAATTTTCACTATTCACATGATTCAAACGAAGTTCTACACATCAAAATCAACAAAATTTGAAAACTCACCTTTTGGAAGTTCTCCGGCGAAATCTTCTCTTCCGGCGACTTTTCCGGTGACGTGGACTCCTTCCGACAATCACCCGTGGTCCCCAAGGAGTGCTCCTTCAATCTCCAAGATGGATTCCTCACAATGCCTCACGAATTTGAGAAAACCCTCCAAAGTGTCGCGGCTGTTCGAACCAGAAATTTTCTGGTTTTAACTTCAAGCCTAGCGCCACTAGTAGAGGTGCCAGTCCATTTTTGCCAAAGGGGCCACTACTAGTGGTGCCAGTTATAAATTCTGGGCAATTTGCCCTTTTTCCCGCCAAAATTCGTTTTTGAAGGCCTTTTTGGCCCATTATCCGTTTTCGACCCCTGTTGTCGAAAGATTTCCAGTGTCCGTCCCTCCAACTGCCTCGCGGTCAACATGGGACACTTACTTTTACCGTTTTCTGTCTTTGACAAGCAAAGATAGAAAAAGAGGGGCAGCTGTAAGCACCCCATTTTTGACCGCTCGGCAATCTACACTCCGTCCAGACTTGTTTTCAAGTCATTGTGGGCATATTCCGATCGAAACCAATTCTCTAGGTCCAAATTCCATCTTTCTATCGCTTCGTGGGCCTGTTAGGCCCAAATAGAGGCAAAATGACCAAAATTCCCTTAGGGGCATTGTCCTTTCCTTTCCGATTCCAATCCTTCTCTTGAGACAGTTTATTCCTCAAGACGGTTCCACCTAGGCACGTCTCTTCGGAGACGATAAGACCCATTTTCTAATCCCACTCTCGAGACAGTTTATTCCTTGAGACGGTTCCAATCCAGGCACGTCTCTTCGGAGACAATAAGACCCCTTTCTAATCCCACTCTCGAGACAGTTTATTCCTCGAGACGGTTCCAACCCAGGCACGTCTCTTCGGAGACGATAAGACCCCTTTCTAATCCCACTCTTGAGACAGTTTATTCCTCGAGACGGTTCCAATCCAGGCACGTCTCCTCGGAGACGGTACGACCCCTTTCCAATCCCACTCTCGAGACAGTTTATTCCTCGAGACGGTTCCACACCATGCACGTCTCTTCGGAGACGATAAGTCCCCTTTCCAATCCCACCCTCGAGACAGTTTATTCCTCGAGACGGTTCCAATCCAGGCACGTCTCTTCGGAGATGGTAAGTTCCCTTTCCAATCCCTCTCTCGAGACAGTTTATTCCTCGAGACGGTCCGAGTAGCGAAACTACTCACAAAACTGTTAGAGTAGCGGAAATACTCACAAATAGGTCGATATAGGGAATTGGCAACAAACCCCTGTGTCATGACGACCGCCGTTAGAGTGGCTGAAACACTCAAAACCCAGGTCAACACCAGTGTCTGTTAGCCCACTTTGGTAAAAAATGACCAAACTGTCCTTTGGACCTTTTCCGAGACTTTCCGGCCAAGATGACCATTTTGCTCCTAAGCATCCGAATGCCCTGGAAACCACACCGGGTCTGGGTATCAAACCGGTAATGTCCTGAGAATACTTTTTATAGTATTCTCAACCTTCCTTTACCTTTCCGGATCATTCCGAGTCAGTTCCGGCCAACCCGGTACAAAATGACCGTTTAGCCCCTGGAGGGCTGGTCTCTTTCGACCACACCGGCTCTGGGTATCAAACCGGTAACCTCCTGAGACTACTTTTTATAGTGTTCTCAACATTCCTTTACCTTTCCGGATCATTCCGAGTCAGTTCCGGCAAACCTTGTACAAAATGACCATTTTGCCCCTGTGGGCCGGTCTCCTTTTCCGACCACGCCGGCTCTGGAAATCAAACCGACAACCTCTGGGAACATTCTAAATAATGTTTCCAGATCCCAAGTCTTCTTCCGGGACAGTCCGAGTTCGCCCCGGCCGCTTCTTGGTTTGATTGACCGTTTTGCCCCTAAGGGCCCGGTCAACCTTTTCGACACATCTTATCCTCACTTTTCAAGTCAAATACCTCCAAGACACTATTTTAAGTATTTCTGCTCCTTTCTGGCCTTCCGGGTCATTCCCGGCTCCTTCAAATCATTCCCGGACTTTCCGGAGTCACTCCTAGTGAAGGCAGGCTAAAAATTGCATGATAGTCACTAGTACAGGCGCCCAAATCTAGTCAAAGATATGTTACTTGCCGACCTTAAATCTCTCCTAATTGGATGGGGCCACTAGTAGTGGCGCCAAGCCAAAAAATGGGTTGCAGTGGCGCCAGTTTAAAATTTAGCCTGGCGCCACTGCAACAGGTGCTAGTGTTATCCAACCTCTATAAATACAGAGCCTCATTCATCGTGAAAAGGGTCTGCAAAATTAACCTAAAAATCCTATATTTCGATATACAGAGCTCGAGCACCTCCTAAACCCTAGCCTCCCTAGTTTTTCCAAACCCTAGCCACCCTACACCAAACCCTAGCCTCTTATACACTTATACACTCCCCCATACACTAGTCTTCAACCATCCTTTGAAGACTTGAAGAGCTGCAATCCAAAGGTTGAAGACAACTCTTGAAGACCGAAGGTGAAGATCAAGACAAAGACCGAAAACCGAAGACAGCACGGCGTGCAAAATAAACAAGATACAAGGTAGGCTCCCTATTTAAATTTCCACACTTCCTCCCTCTCTCTTCTCTCTCCAACCCACTTGGGTTTTCTCTATTTTAATCCCCCATCTCTTTCCCGCCTTTTCTTTGCATGCTTGAAACAAGGGGATTCCCGGTCCATGTGTAGGATTGGGCTATTGGAGAGTCACCGTGTCGGGGGCTTTCTTCTAGTCTAACCAAAGACCACGTGGGTCCGGCCCCCTTAATTATGTGGTGAAACCTTAACCTAGTATGTTCACGACCCCAAATTGCATTATGCATATCATAGTCTTGCATCTTTCCAAAATTCGTTTTCGAACTCGTTTTCAAAATCGTTTTCAAACTTGTTTTCAAAATTGCATCAAAATCTCTTTTTCAAAAACTTGTTTTCAAAACCATAATCCTAGGGTAATTCTAGCCTTTCCATGGCTAGGGGTTGTTTTAGGAAAGTGTTACATTAAAAGTGACTTTTTTGGTCTACATTTTCAAATCTCATTGTTTTCCAAAAACCACTTTCTTAAAGTGGTTCTAGCCCTCTTATGGCTAGAATCGCTTTAGGAAAGTGAGACGTTTTCATACTTTTTAAAAAACTCTCTCTTCAAAAATCTCTTCCTAAAAATCTCTTTTTCAACATACTTTCCTAAAACTTTCCTCTTCAAAGTTGTTTTCAAAAACTCCCTTCCAAAATCTATTTTTCAAAACTCTCTTTTTCAACTCCTCTCCAAAATCTTTTCCTCAAAATTCACTTTCTAAAAACACTCCTTAGATTCACCTTCCTAAAAACTCTCTCCAAAAACCTTTCTAAAAACTCTCTTTCCAAAATCTTCCTTCTAGAAATTTCCTCTCTAGGATTTTCCTTCTAAAATCTATGTTTGTAAAAACACACTTTTCAAAACTCCTTCTCTTTAAAATCTTTTTCCAAAAACTCCCTCGTCAAATTCACTTTCCAAAAACTCCTTCCTAGGATTTCCCTTCTAGAAAGCCTTCGTTTCCAAAAACGCACTTTCCAAAAACTCTTTCTTTAGAGCCCAAGTCAAGCCTTAGAACCCACAATTAGGAAACCCTAATTTTCTTTCTAAAAACATGGTTTTCAAACTTTGCCCCAAACCTAGGTTTCCAAAACCTCTAGTTTTCACATCCAAACTATACATGTTTCCAAAACCTCTTTTCTACGTCAACAATATGATTTTTCAAATCTAGGGTTTTTAGAATCTCCTTTCCAAATCCTTACCAAATCCTATCTTCCTTTTAGGAAACCGAATCAAATCTCCCCGTTTAGGAAACTAGGTCCCGTTCTCCGTTTTTGGAAACAAAATCAAATTTTTTCTTTTAGAAACAAAATCCAATCCCTTCTTAATCCGAATCTTTCCTAAGTCGAATCCTTCCTAAACTTTCCTTTCCTAAATTTAAAGTTTCCAGAACTTGAACATAAAAACCTTTCCTAAATTTTAAAACTCAACTTTCAAATCTTTCTTAATTCAACCCTTTCCTAATCCTACCCTCTTTTCAAACCTTAACTTTTCAAACCTGAGTTTTCAAACTTTCCCTAGATTCAAACCTTTCCTAATTTTAAGATTTTTCAAAACTCAAACTCTTAAACTTTCCAAATTCAAAGCTTTCCAAGTTCAAAACTTTCTTAAGTTAAGACTTTCACAATCTAAAAACTTTCTAAATTCTAAACTTTCCTAAACTTCAAATCTTTCCAAATCTAAAATTTTCTAAACTCAAGACATTCTTATTTTCAAAACTTCCTTGTTTTCTAAACTTTTCCACTTTCAAAACTTCCCTTTTTCAAAACATTCCAAAATTCAAAACTTCCTGAACTTGAAACTTTTCAAATTCTAAACCTTTCTTAAGCTAAACTTTTCCTTATTCGAAACATTTCTAAATTCAACACTTTCCTATTTCAAAACCTTCCTTAAAACAAAACTTTTCAATTTTCAAAACTTTCCTATTTCAAAAACTTTCTTAATTCGGAACTTTTCAAAAATGAAACTTTCCTAATTCGAAACTTTCTTAAATCTGACCTTTCCTAATTTCCTAAATCCAATCTTTCCTAATCTCCTAAACCTTCCAAGTCAGGTTGAATTTTTCCTAAGTCTAGGTTTCCTAAAATTCTTTTCCAAGTTCTACTTTTTCAAATCAAAATTCAATCTTTTCAATTCCAAAATTCCAAATTCCAATTTTCAATCTTTTATTCAAAGTTCAATCTCTCAATCTTCCAATTCAATTTTCAATTCAATCTCCTTCTTCAAATCAAGTCAATCTCTTTTCAATCGGACTCCAGTCCGAACTACGACTGACCTGATTTCCCCCAAAGGGATACGTAGGCAACCTCATGGGTGCGGTCACAACACTTTTCAAGCTTTCAATTCCACCCTCATGGGTGAGGTTTTCAAAATCTTTTCAAATCTCAAATTCCCATCTACTTTCAAAATTTCTATTTCCAAATTTCTACTTTCAATTTTCAAACTTTCCAACTTCAATTCCATCTCTTCAAATCTATTTTCAAATCAAATCAATTTCAAATCAATCTCTTTTCAAATTTATTTTTCAATTCTCTTTCCTTATGTTTGCATGCATCATGTTAGTTTTAAAGCATTGTTTTTCAAAGTGGATAGGATTGAACATGGGTTAATTGAAGACTCTCATAGGTGAATCTGGGGTAGATTGACATGTAGGTACCGAAAGGGCGGGGTAGGGTGATAGCTTAGTGCGTCTTTCCTACACGTAACCAACCTCCGAACCTAGATCACTGATTTCAAAGACCAAAAGGAGTTATTTTTCTAAAAAGGGCTAAATATTTTCTAAAGGTTGCCAAACAACCCGTTTTCCTAAAAAAAAACCCTCTCTTGAGGATGTTTTCCAAAATTATTTTTCAAAAACACTAAGTGTAGTCTTCGGATTATTCTTAGTTTTTAGGTGACTTAACTCACCATAATCAAGTTAGGTGGCGACTCCGAATCTTTTTCAAAAGCCCTTTATTCAAACTTGTTTTTCAATTCAAACCTAGTCGCACTCATTCTTCTAGGAGGGTGAGTTCTAAAGAGAGAGTACAGTGTTTTTCCCACTTGTTTGTGTATTCCTCGAGTGCGAAAAATCTGGGTGCGAGAAAGGCAAAATTTTGGCTTAGTGCCATTGCTAGTGGCGCCAGCCACTTAGGAAAGTTTTAAGGTCGGCAGGTAACGTGTCTTCAGAAGATTTGGGTGCCTGCATTAGTAACTACCATGCAATTTTTAGCCTGGCTTCACTTGGAGTGACTCCGGAAGGTTCAGGAATGATTTTGAGGATCCAAAATCACCTAGAGGGCCAGAAAGGGATAGGAACGCTTAGAATTGTGTCTCGAGGGTGGAAGACTTGAAGAACGATGTTAGGATTTGTCGCAAGGGTTGACCAGGCCACTAGGGGTAAAACGGTCAATCGGGCTGGAAAGCTACTTGGATGGACCCGGAATATCCCAAAAGAAGACTCGATACTTGGAAACATTAGCTAGAATGTTTAAGGAGGTTATCGGTTTGATATCCAGAGCCGATGCGGTTAGAAGAGGCGACCGGCCCACTAGGGGCAAAAAGGTCATTTTACACCAGGTTTGCCGGAACTAACTCAGAATGACCTAGAAATGTATCAGAAGGCCGGGGATACTGTCAAAAACATTTCTGGGAGGTTACCAGTTTGATACCCAGAGCTGGTGTGGTTCCCGAGGCGCTCAGATGCCTAGGGGCAAAATGATCATTTTTACTAGAAGGTCTCAGAATTGGCTCGAAACTGACTGGAATGCACTTAAACATGCCATATCGTCTTTGGGACGACCCTGGAAGGGTGTACTTACTATTCTGAGGACTTAGGTACTTTTTCAAGAAACGTGCCAGAAATGGCCCTAAGGGTAGTTTTGTCATTTTTCACCGAAGTGGGCTAACAGGCACTGGTGTTGACCTAGGTTTTGAGTGTTTCCATCACTTTGACGACGGTCCTTGACATAGGGGTTTGTTGGTAATTCTCAATGTCGACCTATTTACGAGTGTTTTCACCACTCTGACGGTTGCGATGTTTACGAGTACTTCCGTTACTCTAACGGTTCGCGATCATTCTAGAGATTGCCTGATCTCGGAAAGTTGCTAGGTGGACTTATCGCATGAGAAATCAACTTTCTCGAAAGATGTGCCAACACAAACATTCTTTATTGGCAAGTTAGCAGACACAAAAGGTGGACCGTTCTATCATCTCGAGGACTTGGGGTCTCATCTCGGTCGACGAGTTTGAAGGGACTTACTGTTCCGAAGAGTTCTCTGGAAAATTGTGCTGGATAGGATGGACTTACCTTCTTGAAGAATCAATTTTCTCGAAAGGCGTGCTAGATTTAATTGGACTTGAAATTAGATTTGAGATTGAAACGGGGACTTACCGTATTTGAAAAGACATGCCCACTGGAATTGGACCGAACAATGCCCTAAGGGTACTTTGGTCATTTTACCTCTATTTGGGCCTAATGGGCCTGCGAAGCGATTGGTTGACTGAATTAGGTTTGGAAAACTGATTTAAATTGGAATATATTCATATTGACTTGAACTCATCTTTGGACGGACTGAAAACTGCCGAGCGGGCAAAAATGGGGTGTTTACAGCTGCTCCTCTTTTTCTGTCTTTGCTTGTCGAAGATAGAAAATGATAGAGTAAGAGTCCCATATTTACCGTGAGGCGGTTGGAAGGACGAACTTTGAAACTTTTTTAAAATTGGAGTTTGGAAACGAATATTGGGCCCAAAAGGCCTTTGAAATCGAGTTTTGGCGGGAAAAAGGGCAAAAATGCCCGGAATTGGAAACTAGCGTTGCTAGCAGTGGTGCCTTTGTTAAATTTGGCTTGGTGCCACTGCTAGTGGTGCCTGGACTGGGATGAAAACTAGCAAACTGTTAGTTTGACGTTGTTGCGAGATTTGAAGAGTTTTTGAAAAACCGAGAGCCTTTACATGGAAATCGACTTGGACACTGAAAGAGTGCTTTATAGGGACCATGAGGGATTGTCGGAAGTAGACACCATCGCTGGAAAAGTCACCGGAAGAGAAGATTTTGCTAGAGAACTCCAAGGGGTGAGTTTTTGATTTTATGTCGATTTTGATGTGTAGAATTCCGTTTGAGCCATGTGAACAGTGAAAATTGATATTTTTATATGTTTTGAACATTGTGATGAAGTTATTTTTTCATTTTGGTGCTTGTTTGATTGAATTTGAGTGATTTTTCATGATTATGTGTAGGGGGACCTCTGCAGGAATTGAGGGTTCGTCCCTACAGCTTTGGTTATTAAGTTTTCTAGCTAGGTTTTTACCCTATGTGCCTTAGAAAAATGTGTTTAATAGTCGTATGAAGTTTCGTGATTTTTTTGAAAACTTTTTGAATTTTTGAATTTTTGAAAAATCAAAAAAATACTTAGAAAAATAGAAAAAATTGAGAAAATTGAGAAATTATTAGAGTTTAGTGTTTAGAAAAATGTAGGGATATTTTAGAAAACATTTGAAATGATTTTGAGAAATTTTGGGATAACTTTGAAAACCATTGATTTGTTGAAAAATAAAACAAATCTTTTAACAACTTAGAAATTTGAAAAAATGTGTGCGGGTGTTGGTGCTATGTGATTGTGATGACGTAGAGTGCATGGTTTGTGTTTTATATTGATATTGTGGGTGTTGTAGGGACCATTTTTAAGTGAAACTCTGCCGAAATGTTTTTTTTTGAAATTAGGAAAAGAGTTGGAAAAGTTTTAGAATAAAATCTTTTTTGAAGGAAAAAGACAGAAAACCCTTGAAGTTTAGAAAATTCATTTTGACTCGAAGTTAGAAAATCAAAATATGTAGGAAATTCATTTTGACGTGGAAGCGGGATTTTAAAATCAAAATATGTAGGAAATTCATTTTGACTTATCATTTGAAATCTTTTCAATTTTTTTATTATTTATTTATTTTTCCATTGTTTCTCTTTCTTCTTTTTCTCACTTCTCATCTCTTTTTACCTTTCGAAGTTATACTTACCTCATGTCGGTATTCTTACCTTGATCTTCAGGATGGCAAACACAGGTGATGACAGTTTTGAGAGGAGACGCCGCTCCGGGAAGGCAGCCCAAATAGATTCTGTTAGCAATTCCAGTCATTCTAGGGGTAGTCGGTGATCTACAAGACAAGCATCTTCTAGCCAGAGCGGCCGGGGGAGTTGACCACTAGTTGACCCCTTCCCTCCGGTTGAGGCAGCTTTCGAGGAGGAGATAGGTGTTGATGACGAGGCGCCCGATGTTGGTGATCAAGTGACCGGCTACAAGAGGGCCTCCTTTAGACATAGATAGATGGATGCTGATCCTGGTGACTTGGAGATACCGGATATTCCACCGCTGGGAGACCTTGCCTATCATCCTAGTATTTACTTGCGACAACATTTGCCCTATCCGCTGGTACACACAGCTTTCAGAGGGGCTATTCATATTGTCTTCAATACTATGTAGCGGGTGGCTCCATCTTATCGTGCTTTCTTGGTTGAGATTGGATTTGGGGCTTTCATAGGATTACAGGCTAATCGCCTGAACAGACATCTAGTGCTGGCACTTATTGAGAGGTGGTTTGGAAAGACTGGGACTTTTCATTTTGTTCAGGTCACGAGGAGTTCAGGTCAGCAGGAGATCCACTAGAGTATATGTTTGGAGCCTTGGTAGAGGGAGTATATGTTGTTGGCCAGGAGGTGGTCGACTTATGATGCCACACTAGGGGATACGTGCCCTAGGCTGAGTTTACTACCGTGAGAGACTAGAGGGACCAGTACCAGATAGAGCGAGATCAGTATCAGGTAGAGGTAGCTTCCTTAACGGCTCGGTTAGCCTAGATGGGGGGTGGCAGGGTATGTTGTCTTTTCCCTCCTTCTTCTTTTCGCTCTGTTATTATTTAGTTATTCCTTTACCTTGCTGATTCTAGTTTTGTCTTCTTTGCAGGATATTGATGTTTCTAGTAGTTATCCACCTCTTCCAGAGCCAGGTTTCAGAGATTTTGATCTGGAGGATATTGATTTTGATCTTTGACAAATGCCCCTTGTCATAGACCCTGATCTTCTTTTGTCCCTATCTTGGAGATGTATTTATATTAGACATTTTTATTTTGTAAATTTTGTACAAAGATGGATGTTTATGATAGTTAGATACATGGACAGACAAAGATATTTATGATTTTTACAGCTACGTATATGATCAGATGCATGTGTAGAGACGATGATGATGCATATTTATTACATGGATTGATGTTGAACTGTATTGGTGACTTCTGTTTCTACAGGGAGTTATGTCTTATGTATGCAAAGCTCATGCCGATTTTTTAAATTTTTTTTAATGAAAATGCATGCACATATTAGAAATATACTTGTTAATAAAATGACAAGGGGTGCTGTCAAACTCGATATCTTTAGAATGGTGACTCCTTCCTTTTCGGGAGTCTGGCCTCTCCTCTGGCTCAACCTTACCTTGACTGGATGATAGCACTTCATACCTTTCTCAACCTTTTGACCGCCCCCAATTCTATCTCGGGGTTAGTGTATAGGATTATTGAAGCTAAAACTCTCAACCCTCGGGGCTTCAGGAATAGCTTACCCAACCTTTAGCAGAGCGATAAGTGGCCAATCTTTCAATCTGAGGAGACTTTGCTTTAGGACCGTAATGTAGGCTTGGTTATGGGGGTTTTTGAAACAACGGGATATACAAGCTTAAGTTTAATGTTGCTTTTTAGTAGGGTTTAGATCCATGGCGTCCTTGACTATTTTTCCCAATAGGGTTAGCATCCTTCTTTAGGTTTGGCAGTGTGTCTAGCTCATTTAGATCAATCAATCCATTTTCAATCAGAATGGACTTCGGTGGGGTTGTAATGTAGGCAATGGTTTCGAAATTTTGCAAGAAAGGGTAAAGGCTCGAACTTATTATTTCTACTGGGCTTCTTTATCACCTGGGATACCTTTAAATTTCCTCCTTTTACAGAGGGGGATTGACCTTTGACCTTCTAACGGAATTGTCTGACATTTGCCCCCCTGGCCTTTCTATATGCTTTTTCAAGATAACATAAACACATTTTTTGTTTTTGGCCTCCTGCCCCTTGGCAACTCTTTTCCTTCACTTTTCTTTTTCCTTTTCATCTCTTTTCTTTCATTTTATGAAACGGTCAATTCTACAACCCTTTTTCCTTAGACTTTTTCCTTAACAATTTAATCTAACCTATTGTGGGCGGTGATCCCTAGGTTGGGGTTTTCTCAAAAAAGATAAATGGCTTAATGGGTTTGGCAAGGGGTTGCTTCTGACTGTATGGGAAATGAAATGAGGGCCTCTCTTCACTTTGAACTAGATTGCTTGATCCATAGAGCCTTCAATGCTACCCTAGCACGATAGAGGATGGATACCATTCCTAGAGTTCTCGATTATTATCTGCCCTAGTGTTAGGGGGACGGTCTCGGATCGGGATTGATAAGGAATATTTTTGCTTTTTGCAAGGCACTAGGGGCTAAGCAAAGGGAACATAAACACATTTCTTTTTATATATATATATATATGGGGAAATGAAAGATGGCTCCTCTTCATTTTGATAATCTGGCCACGCATTGCTTAGCTTTGATGTCTTGCAAGTGTTGCCTTTGGGTAGTTTTCTCACTCATCCTTATCCTCTCTCTCTTTAAAAAGCTGATCATTTGGCGAGTGATTAACGCATGCTATCACCCCTTCAAGTCAGATAATTCCATAAGATAAACCATACCCTTTGCGTAGGAAGTATTCACCATTCACAAGAGAAAATGAGATGACAGGAATGTAAGGTAATAGCATGAACTGATATTTCATTACTTAATAAGAAACATAAAGGTCTTTTAGGCTGCAAGTGTAAACTTTTAATTTAAAGATAGAAAGTAAAGGAGATAGAAAGAAAGTGAGTGACAACACCCCTCTCTTGTATGCTTTTGTGGAGAGTCCTTCTTAGTTGGGCTTAGGATAATATCCACGTCTTTGAAGCTTTGCTTGCCACTTGTCTCCAGACAAATGATTAGATTCTCACGAGAATAGTTGAGGTTGGTGCAATTGTCTATCTCTTCCTTCTTTATTGAGGCAGACATGATCGTGCGTCCCCCAAGATTTGTAATTGCCTCGCGATGTTTCCTCCCTTTCTTAGCTTCACTTTCTTTGAATCCAACTTCCTCTTCTTCTTTATTTGCCCCAAATGGATAGGTCAATTTACTTTCTTCCAGCTGAACTGACTTAACCTAGGCCCTAGGTTTCTTACTTTTGCATTCGGCCGTGCTCTGCTGCCCCTCAGGTGCATATAACTGTAGGCCCTTGGTATTTGGTACGAAAGGGCTTTGTACTTCACGAGGGAGCAAGGTGCTATGTTGTTTTAGATCTTCCTTAGCCATGTAATCTTCATCCTCGTAGTATATCTCTTGGCATATAGTAGTCAGGACCCTGTTATCATCATACTCCGTGATGACATTGACAGTGCGATCTGGTAGAGGGTCTGTGGCAATATTGGAAGTGCAAATAGGGCTTATTGGCTTCAAGTCAATGATTTTACTATCTATCAAATCCTAAATCTTGTGTTTGAGGGTCCAGCAGTCTTCGGTATTATGTCCTTGACTACCTGAATAGTATTCATAGTATGCCTTTGGGTTAAAATGAGGTGGCAGAGGATTAGGCCAAGGCCGAGGGGGTATAGGTTTCAAATATCCCGTGGCTAGGAGACTAAAATAGGCTGCGGTTTCCATGCAAGAGAGTTTAGTGAAAACTCGATCTTTTCCACTCATTCGCCTAGGTTGGAGAGGTGTCTTAGATGTCCTTGGAGGTCGGGGATTAAGTTCTGGTGTAATGACTATTGGGTCGATGATTTGGGAATTGAAGGGGCTTTGGGTTTTATGTTTCAAAGTGGGACAATTTTTGGTGTTAGGGCCAAACAGATGGGACTGGTACTCATAGGATAGATTATAGGATTCAGGGGTTTGGTTAAAGTCGTCTTAAAAGGTGCCAGAATGCGGCAATTGGCTTGGGGAGGTTGTTAGTAAGCAATAGTCAGGGCATAGTCTGGGTCTTTCCTCTTCATCCTTTTTCATTCCTCATGGGTTTGGACTTGGGAGGACTCTGCCTGCTCATGGGTTGTAGTTCCTGCATGGGATAAGAGTGAAGAGAGCATGGCTTCCATTTTAGTCATCTTATGTTTGAGTCCTTTTACTTCTGCTAGTAGCAAAGTTAAGGCATCGAGTGTGAGTGACTCCATGGATGTTCCTTAGCTTTTGGTCTGTACCGATGGGGAACACAGAGAGGAACCTAATACCAGCAAAAGAAAGAAGTTAGTGTCTTGCTTTGACAAATTTTTACACAATATATGCTTTAAGGATCCCCCTACTTGAGAGGGAAACTAATCATGATGTATTCGCACATTTTTGGAGATAAGGGGTTTGCCCCTGTATGCAAGTACCTTACCATTGATCAAGCATCTATACTCATCCTTACATTCATTCATTCACGGAAAAGGGGTACATTGAACTTTTAGGGTTTAAAATATAAAAGAGACAAAGTACACTTTAATAGGGGGAGGGGGAGCATTTTTCTTCGGACTTCCACCTATCTAATTTTACATATGAATTTGATGTATTTGGATTCGCCCTCTTTGGATTTGATGTTGAGGAGGTCGCTGAGACCCCTTGTTGATTTAATTGCCCCTTGTCTTCTTGGCAACCTTATCTCTGTGAGCATAGAGGGATTGGGGCCCCTCTTATGGAATGACTTGAAATGTATGCAATGATTCCTTAGGGTTACGTGGGAACCCTTAGGGTTTGGGTAGGTTTAATGCAAGGAAGAGTGACCTTGGTGTCACTCTTGATGGGTTGATCATATGCATGAAAATGTAGTGACTTGAGTTACTTTGGAACTCTCGTCTTGATATGGAATATTGAATACATAAATATGGATGCAAAGAGCTTAAGGAGAGAGAATGCAATTGAAGTAAATATGCATGCATGAACAGTTAGACAGACATTATAACAGTAAGAGTACAGTAATTATAACAACAGGAATAAATAGATATATAGAGGAAAGTAAAAGCGGTTGCCCTTTCCTCATGGTTTTAGAAAACTGTGTGCATGTCCTAAATCTGGCAGAGGTTCGGCTATGCATGGTATCTATATGAGCATGAGGTTAAGGGTTCACTAATGTGTCCTAAAAAGGCTCAATTCTCAAATCTTCAAACCTAGGCCCACTCCCCGAGGTGGTGCCATGATCGGTTGGTGATCTGAGCAGGGGAACCATCAAGAGGCCATAGGCAAAAAAACTGACACAACATCTTGCCCACAACCAATATACTATTTCCTCTTTTAACTCGAAGGGACAAATAAAGGTAGAGAATGAAAATATGCAGAATGCAAGCGCACGTGCAGTGCGTGTGTGATTTTGAAAAATTGGAAGAAAGGACCCAACAACTCCCATCTATCCTGTCCAATCTATACATTCATGCACAAAAGTTAATATAACATGACATAAATTTGTGAACAAGGGTCCATCTATAAAACAAATATGCAACAGTTAGTATGCGAATAACAAGCTCAATGTAAGATAATATGAATGGAAATAAATTAGATGTATATTTTTGAAAAGAACTTAGAAAATTTGATTTTAGCAATTTTGGAGTGGATAGGATTGGACACATTAATTGAAGACTCTACATGGGTGAATGGTGAAAAAACATCACAACGGCCTAACCCTCTAAGTGTCCCCAGCGGAGTTGCCAGCTGTCACGCTCTAATTTTTTGCACCTGAAAAAGATAAGTGAGAAAAACACAGTGCTCTCTCATTAGAACTCGTCCTCTTAGAAGGACGAGTGCGACTAGATTTGAATTGAAAATTGATTTGAATAAGGGCTTTTGGAAAACATTTGGAGTCACCAACCAACTTAATTAAGGTGAGTTAGGTCACCTAAAAACTAAGCACAATCCGAAGATCACACTTAGGGTCTTTGAAAAAGGTTTTGGAAAACTTCCTCAAGAGAGGGTTTTTAAGAAAACGGGTTGTTTGGCAACCTTTGAAAAAATTTAGGCCCTTTTTGAAAATAACTCCATTTGGTCTTTGAAAATAGTGATCTAGATTCAAAGGTTGGTTACGTGTAGGGAAGACGCACTAAGCTATCACCCTACCTTGCCCTTGCGGTACCTACATGTTTATTCACCCTAGGTTCACTCATTAGAGTCTTTGATTAATAAATGTCCAATACTATCCACTCTAGAAAAGAATTTTTAGAAAGAAATTGACATGACACTTGATATGCAAGTGAGAGAATAAGACTTGATTTTGAAAGTAGATTCGACAAGAAGGTTTGATTTTGAGAATATATTTGAAAAGAACTTGATTTGATTTTGGAAATGAATTTGAAAAGACTTGATTTGAAATTGGAAAGAAAGTTTTAGAAATAGAGATTTGAAAATAGATTTTTGGAATTAGAAACTTGAAAATAGTTTGAATTGGAAATTTAAGAAGAGTTATGCAATTGAAAATTTGAAAAAGGTTATGACTCCACCCATGAGGGTTGCCTACGTATCCCTTTTGAGGAATCAGATTAGTTGTAGTTCGAACAAGATTCCGATTGAAAATAGAAGATTTTGATTGAAGAAAGAAATTGAGTTGAAATTTGGATTGGAAGATTAGGAAATTTGAACTTTGATTAGAAGATTTGAAAAGATTAATTTTGGGAAGCTTGGTTTTAGGAAACCTAGACTTAGGAAAGATGGAACTTAGGAAATACTTGAGGTTTAAGAAAGATTGGACTTGACTTGGAAGGGTTTTAGAAAAAATATGACTCGAATGTTGGACTTGGAAGACTAGGGAAAGATTGGATTTAGGAAAGGCTCGAATTAGGAAAGTTTCAAAATGTGAAAGTTTCATTTTAGGAAAGTTTCATTTTAGGAAAGTTTACAATAGGAAAGGTTTTGAAATTAGAAAGTTTTGAATTTAGAAACTTTTAACTTAAGAAAGTTTCGAATTTAGAAAGTTTTGGATTTGGAAAGATTTGAAATTTAGAAAGTTTCAAATTTTAGAAAGATTCGAAGTTTGAGTTTCAGAAATACTTGAAATTAGGAAAGGTTTGAGTTTAAGAAAGATTTGAAAATTTAGATTTGGAAAGTTGAAATTTGGAAAGGTATGAAATCAAGAAGGGTTGGAATTAGGAAGATTAAAAAGCTTAAAGTTTAAGGAAAGATTTGAAAGTTTAAGTTTTGGAAACTTAAGGTTTCGGAAGGTATGAGATTAGGAAGGATTGGATTAGGAAAGGTTTGGATTAGGAAAGATTGAGATTTCTATTTCCTAAAACAAAGGATTGGACTTTATTTCTACAAGGAGGTGATTTGATTTTATTTCCAAAAACGGAGGATTAGAACTAGTTTCCTAAATGAGAGATTGGATTTGGTTTCCTAAAACGAAGGGTTTGATTTGGTTTTCTAAAACGGAGGATTTGATTTAACATGGAATTGGAAAGATGAAATTTTAAAAATCCTAGATTTGGAAGTCTATGATTTGATATAAAAAAAATAGGTTTTGGAAATTTATAATTTTGATGTAAAAAGGAACTTTTGAAAATCTAGGTTTTGAGGCAAGATAAGAAATCATGTTTTAGGAAATAAAATTAGGGTTTTCTAATCATGGCTCTAAGGTAAAGAGTTTTTGGTAAGTAGAATTTTTTTGGGAAGGAAGATTTTGACAAAGAGTTTTTAGAAAGTAAACTTGAAAAGAGTTTTGGAAAGGAGACTTGGGCAAGTAAAACTTTAAGAGAGTTTTTGAAAAGAGGGCTTTTTGTGAAGAGAACTTTTTAGGAAAGGGATTTGAAAAGAAACTTTAGAAAGTGGATTTTTCAAGAGAGTTTTTGAGAAGAAATTTGAAAAGAGATTTTAGGAAAGTAAGTTTTTGAAGAGAAGTTTTAGAAAACAATTTTTAGAAAACAATTTTTGAAAGGAGATTGGAGAGAGTTTTTAGAAAGTATGTTGGAAAAGCAATTTTAAAAAGTAAAGTTGAAAAGAGAGTTTTTGAAAAGAGGTTTTTGGAAAGCGAAACTTTTGGAAAGAGAGTTTTTAGTAGGAAATTTTGAAAAGCGTTTTGGGAAATAGATTGAGAAAGAAGTTTGGAAAGAGATTAGAATATGGACTTTTGCAAGTCTCTAAAAATATCACACTTTTCTAAAACGATTCTAACCATGAAGGGATTAGAACCATTCTAGGATTATGGTTTTGAAAACAACAAGGATTTGAAAATATGGACCATAATAATCACTCTAAATATGACATTTTCCTAAAGCAACCCTAACCATGAAATGACTAGAATCACCTTAGGATTGTGCTTTCAAAAATAAGTTTTGAAGAAGAAGATTTTAACACAAGTTTTGAAAATGATTTTGACGCAAGTTTTGAAAACGATTTTTGATGCAAGTTTTGAAAACAATTTTTGAAGAGATGCATGATCATGATATGTACAATGCAAGTTGGGGTCATGAACATACAAGTTAAAGGTTTCACCACATAATCAAGGGGGCCGAACCCACTTGGTCTCCGGTTAACCTAAGAGAAAGCCTCCGGCACGATGACTTTAATAACCTAATCCTACACATGAACCAGGGAGTCCCTTTTTGCAAGCATGCAAGAAAGGGGGGGGTACAGATGGGGGATTAGAATAGAAGAAAGCAAGTGGGTTAGGAGAGAGAAGAGAGGGAGGGAATTGTATAAATGTAAATAGGAAGCCCACCTTATGTCTTCTTTTATTTGCTTTGTTATGCATGCTTTCTTTACTTCAATCTTTGTTTTGCTTTGCATCGGTCTTCAAGAGTTTGCTTGGATCTTTGGGAGCTTTGGAGTTATAGCAGTTCAAGTTTTCAATGGAGGCCTTGGAGGCTAGTATATGAGTGTATAAAGATGTATGTATGTTATGGTTTAGTGTATGAAGGCTAGGGTTTGTATATGGAAGCTAGGGTTTGAAGAACCTAAAAGGAACTAGGGTTTGGAAGGACTTCGAGCTCTGTATATCAAAGAGGAGGGTTTTTGAACTGAGTTGGCAGACATTTTTCACGCTGGAGGAGGCTTTGTATTTATAGGCAGAAGATTGACCTGGCACCTAGTATAGTGGCGTAAGGCAAAATTTTCTTTTGGCACCACTCTAGGCCAAATTTTGGCTTGGCGTCACTGCTAGTGGCGCCAGCCACTTAGGAAAGTTTAAGGTCGGCAAGTAACGTATCTTTAGAAGATTTGGGCACCTGTACTAGTGACTACCATGCAATTTTTAGCCTAGTTTCATTAAGAGTGACTCTAGAAGGTCCAAGAATTATTTAGAGGACTGGGAATGGTCGGAGGGCCGGAACGGGACATGAACCCTTAGAATAGTGTCTCGGGGGTAGTAGACTTGAAGAGCGATGTCAGGATTTGTTGGAAGGGTTGATCAGGTCATTAGGGGTAAAACGGCCAATCAGGCCAAAAAGCTACCGGGATGGACTCAGAATATCCTAGAAGAAGACTCGAGACTTGGAAACATTAGCTAGAATGTTCCATGAGGTTATCGGTTTGATACCCAAAGCCGGTGCGGTTAGAAGAGGCGACTGGCACGCTAGGGGCAAAACAGTCATTTTGCACCAAGTTTGTCGGAACTAACTTTGAATGACTTATAAATGTATCGGAAGGCCGTGGATGCTATCAGAAACATCCATGGGAGGTTACCGGTTTGATTTTCAAAGCCGGTGTGGTTCTTGGGGCATTCAAATGCCTAGGGGCAAAATGGTTATTTTGATCGGAGGGTCTCAGAATTGGCCTGAAACTGACTGGATGGCACTTAAACATGCCAGATCGTCTTTGGGACGATCCTAGAAGGGTGTACTTGCAGTTCTGAGGACTTAGGTACCTTCTCAAGAAACGTGCCGAAAATGACCCTAAGGGCAGTTTGGTCATTTTTTATCAGAGTGGGCTAGCAGGCGCTGGTATTAACCTAGGTTTTGAGTGTTTCCATCACTCTGACGGTAGTCCCTTGACATAGGGGTTTGTTGGCAATTCCCAATGTCGACTTGTTTACGAGTGTTTTCACCACTCTAACGGTTGCAATGTTTACGAGTACTTTCGTTACTCTAACGGTTCGCGATCATTTCAAAAACTGCCTGATCTCGGGAGCCTGCTAGGTGGACTTATCGCCTGAGGAATCAACTTTCTTAAAAGGCATGCTGAAACAGACATTCTTCATTAGTGGGCCAACAGGCACCAAAGGTGGACCGTTGTCGCGCCTAGATTTTTCGCACTCGAGGAATACTCACACAAGTGGGAAAAATGTTGTACTCTCTCGTTAGAACTCACCCTTCTAAAAGAATGAGTGCGACTAGGTTTGAATTGAAAAATTGGTTTGAATGAAGGGCTTTTGAAAAAGATTCGAAGTTGCCACCTAACTTAATTAAGGTGAGTTAGGTCACTTAAAAACTAAGAATAATCCGAAGACTACACTTAGGGATTTTGGAAAATGATTTTGGAAAACATTCTCAAGAGAGGGTTTTTTAAGGAAAACGGGTTGTTTGGCAACCTTTGGAAAACATTTAGCACTTTTTAGAAAAACAACTCCTTTTGGTCTTTGAAATCAGTGATCTAGGTTCGGAGGTTGGTTACGTGTAGGGAAGACGCACTAAGCCATCACCCTACCCCGCCCTTTCGGTACCTACATGTCAATCTACCCTAGATTCACCTATGAGAGTCTTTAACTAACTATAGTTCAATCCTATCCATTTTAGAAAAACCAAAAAAAAAAAAAAAAAACTAACATGATGCATGATATGCAAGTGCAATTGAAGAAAATTGAAAAATAAATTTGGAAAGAGATTGATTTGAAATTAATTTGATTTGAAAATAGATTTGAAGTGATGGAATTGAAATTGGAAAGTTTGAAAATTTGAAAATAGAAATTTGAAATTGGAAGTTTGAAAGTAAATTGGAATTTGAGATTTGAAAAGAATTTGAAAACCACACCCATGAGGGTGGAATTGAAAGTTTAAAAGTATTGTGACCGCACCTATGAAGGTTGCCTATGTATCCCTTTGGGGGAATCAGGTCAGCCGTAGTTCGGATCGGAGTCCAATTGAAAAGAAATTGATTTGAAGAGAGAAATTGGATTAGAAGAAAGAGATTGAATTGAAAATTGGATTTGATTTGAGATTAGAAAAGGAGACTGGAAATTGAAATTGAGAAAATTGGACTTGCTTTGGAAAGATTGATTTTGGAAAGACTTGGTCGTGAAAAGATGGAGGTTTAGGAAACCTAGACTTAGGAAAGATAGGAGACTTAGAAAATATTTGACTTGACTTGGAAGGTTTAGGAAATTAGGGAAGATTGGATTTAGGAAATGTTTGAATTAGGAAAGGTTCGATTTAGGAAGGTTTTAGAATTAGGAAAGTTTCAACTTAGGAAAGCTTTGAATTTGGAATGTTTCAACTTTAGGAAAGTTTTGAATTAAGAAAGTTTCGAATTAGGAAAGTTTTCAAATTAGGAAATTTTTTAAAATATGGAAGTTTTGAAAATTGGAAAGTTTCGAGTTTAGAAAGTTTTCGAAAAAGGAAAGGTTTTAAGATTAGGAAAGTTCCCAAATTAGGAAAGTTTTGAATTTAGAAATGTTTTGAATTAGGAAAAGTTTAGTTTAAGAAAGGCTTAGAATTTGGAAAGTTTCAAGTTAAGAAAGTTTTGAATTTTGCAATGTTTTGAAAAAGGGAAGTTTTGAATTTGGAAAGCTTTGAAAACAAGGAAGTTTTGAAAATAAGAAAATTTCGTTTTAGGAAAGGTTTGAAAAAGAAAAGTTTTCAGTTTAGGAAATGTTTGAATTAAGAAAGTTTTGAGTTTAGAAAAGCCTTAGATTTAGAAAGATTTTGAAGTTTTGGAAAGTTTAGAATTTAGAAAGTTTAAAAGTTTAGAAAGATTTAACTTGAGAAAGTTTCAAAATTTAGAAAGTTTTGATTTTGGAAAGATTTGAAATTTAGAAAGTTTAAGATTTAGAAAGTTTTAGAGTTTGAATTTTAGAAAATCTTAAAATTAGGAAAGGTTTGAGTTTAGGAAAAATTTGAAAACTTAGGTTTGAAAAGTTAAGATTTGAAAAGAAGGTAGAATTAGGAAAAGGTTGAATTAGGAAAGATTTTTATGTTCAAGTTTTTGGAAACTTAAGGTTTAGGAAAGTGGAAGTTTATGAAGGATTTGAATTAGGAAAGATTTGGATTTGGAAGGGATTGGATATGGTCTCTAAAAGAAAAGATTTGATTTTGTTTCCAAAAACGGAGGACGGGATTTAGTTTCCTAAACGGGGAGATTTGATTCAGTTTCCTAAAGGGAAGATAAGATTTGGCAAGGATTTGGAAAAGGAGATTCTAGAAACTCTAGTTTTGAAAGTGTGGAATTTTAACGTAGAAAAGAGATTTTGGAAATATGTATAGTTTGGATGTAGAAAACGAGAGATTTTGGAAACCTAGGTTTGGGGCAAGGTTTGAAAACCATGTTTTTGGAAACAAAATTAGGGTTTCCTAATTGTGGGCTCTAAGGCTTGACTTGGGCTCTAAGAAAAGAGTTTTTGGAAAGTGCGTTTTTGGAAACGAAGGTTTTCTAGAAAGAAATCCAAGGGAGGAATTTTTGGAAAGTGAATTTGAAGAGGGAGTTTTTGGAAAAGGATTTTAAAGAGAAAGAGTTTTGGAAAGTGTGTTTTCAGAAACGTAAATTTTAGAAGGAAAATCCTAGAGAGGAAATTTCTAGAAGGAAGATTTTGGAAAGAGAGTTTTTTAGAAAGGTTTTTGGAGAGAGTTTTTAGGAAGGTGAATCTAGGGAGTGTTTTTAGAAAGTGAATTTTGAGAAAAATATTTTGGAGAGGAGTTGAAAAAGAGAGTTTTGAAAAATAGATTTTGGAAGGGAGTTTTTGAAAACAATTTTGAAGAGGAGAGTTTTAGGAAAGTATGTTGAAAAAGAGATTTTTAGGAAGAGATTTTTGAAGAGAGAGAGTTTTGGAAAGTATGAAAACGTCTCACTTTCCTAAAGCGATTCTAACCATAAGAGGTCTAGAACCACTTTAAGAAAGTGGTTTTGGAAAACAATAAGATTTGAAAATATAGACCAAAAATGTCACTTTTAATGTAATACTTTCCTAAAGCAACCCTAGCCATGGAAAGACTAGAATCACCCTAGAATTGTGGTTTTGAAAACAAGTTTTTGAAAAAGAGATTTTGATGCAATTTTGAAAACAAGTTTGAAAACGATTTTGAAAACAACTTTGAAAATGGATTTTGGAAGATGCAAGACTATGATATGCACAATGCAATTTGGGGTCGTGAACATACAAGGTTAATGCTTCACCACATAATCAAGGGGGCCGGACCCACGTGGTCTTTGGTTAGACTAGAAGAAAGCCCCCAACACGGTGACTCTCCAATAACCCAATCCTACACATGGACCGGGAATCCCCTTGTTTCAAGCATGCAAAGAAAGGGGGGAAAGAGATGGGGGATTAAAATAGAGAAAACCCAAGTGGGTTAGGAGAGAGAAGAGAGAGGGGAGAAGTGTGGAAATTTAAATAGGGAGCCTACCGTATGTCTCTTGTTTATTTTGCACGCTGTGTAGTCTTCGGTCTTCGGTCTTTGTCTTGATCTTCGTTTTCAATCTTCAAGAGTTGTCTTCAAGCTTTAGATGGCAGGTCTTCAAGTCTTTGAAGGAGGGTTGAAGGCTAGTGTATGAATGTATGGGGGTGTGTATGAGTGTATAGGAGGCTAGGGTTTGTGTAGGGTGGCTAGAGTTTGGAAAACCTAAGGTGGCTAAGGTTTTTGAGGTGCTCGAGCTCTGTATATCGAATTATATGACTTTTAGGTTGAGTTTGCGGATCCCTTTTACGTTGAATGAGGCTCTGTATTTATAGAGGTTGGACAATACTGGCGCCTTTTGCAGTGGGGTTAGGCCAAATTTTATACTGGCGCCACTCCTAGTGGCGCCAGCCAATTAGGAAATGTTTAAGATCGGCAAGCAACGTATCTTTGACTAGATTTGGGCGCCTGTACTAGTGACTACCATGCAATTTTTAGCCTGGCTTCACTAGGAGTGACTCTAAAAGTTTGGGAATGATTTGAAGGAGCCAGGAATGACCCGGAAGGCCAGAAAGGAGCAAGATCACTTAAAATAGTGTCCTGGAGGTATTTGATTTGAAAAGTGAGGATAAGATGTGTCGGAAAGGTTGACCGGGCCCTTAGGGGCAAAACGGTCAATCAGACCGGGAAGCTGCTGGGGCGAACTCGGACTGTCCCGGAAGAAAACTTGGGATTTGGAAACATTATTTAGAATGTTCCCAGAGGTTGCCAGTTTGATTTCCAGAGCTAGCGTAGACGGAAAAGGAGACCGGCCCACCAGGGGCAAAACGGTCATTTCGCACCGGGTTGGCCGGAACTAACTCGGAATGATCCGAAAAGGTAAGGGGAGGTTGAGAACACTATAAAAAGTAGTCTCAGAGGGATACCGGTTTGATACCCAGAGCCGGTGTGGTCGGAAAAGGAGACCGGCCCTCTAGGGGCAAAACGCTCATTTTGTACCGGGTTGGCCAGAACTAACTCGGAATCATCCGGAAAGGTAAAGGAAGGTTGAGAATACTATAAAAAGTATTCTCGAGACATTACCGGTTTGATACCTAAAGCCGGTGTGGTTCCCGGGGCATTCGGATGCCTAGGGGCAAAATGGTTATCTTGACCGGAAAGTCTTGGAAAAGGTCCAAAGGATAGTTTGGTCATTTTTCACCAAAGTGGGTTAACAAACACTGGTGTTGACCTGAGTTTTGAGTGTTTTCGCCACTCTAATGGCGGTTATCGTGACACAGGGGTTTGTTGCCAATTCCCTATATCGACCTATTTGCGAGTATTTCCGCTACTCTAACGGTTTTGTGAATAGTTTCGCTACTTAGACCGTCTCGAGGAATAAACTGTCTCGAGAGAGGGATTGGAAATGGGACTTACCGTCTCCGAAGAGATGTGCCAGGAATGGAACCGTCTCGAGGAATAAACTGTCTCGAGAGAGGGATTGGAATCGGAAAGGAAAGGACAATGCCCCTAAGGGCATTTTGGTCATTTTGCCTCTATTTGGGCCTGACAGGCCCGTGAAGCGATGGAAAGACGGAATTTGGATCTATAGAATTGGTTTCGATTGGAATATGCCCACAATGACTTGAAAACAAGTCTAGACGGAGTGTAGACTGCCGAGCGGTAAAAAATGGGGTGCTTACAACCGTTCTACCATCTCGGAGACTTGGGGTCTCATCTCGGTCGACGGGTTTGAAGGAACTTACCATTCAGAAGAGTTCTTTCGGAAAACATGGTGGACAGGATGGACTTACTGCCTTGAGGAATCAATTTTCTCGAAAGGTGTACCGGATTTAATTGGAATTAGAATTGGACTTAAAATTGGATTTGAGATTGAAACGGGGACTTATCGTCTTCGAAAAGACATGCCCACTGGAATTGGACCAAACAATGCCCCAAGGGCATTTTGGTCATTTTGCCTTTATTTGGGCCCAATGGACCAGCGAAGCGATCGATTGACTAAATTAGGTTTGGAAAACTGATTTAAATTGGAATATGTCCATATTAACTTGAACACAAGTTTGGACGGACTGGAGGCTGCTGGGTGGGCAAAAATGGGGTGCTTACACTACTTAAACTCCTTCAACTGATTTACTTCGATATCCTTTGATAGTTTATCTAAGATCTATCCCCATGGCCAACATTAATGATAGGGTGATCCCACTAGGTCGTAAACTAATGATGATCTCAACAGAGTAGATCTAGAGATAGTGAGTAATCTAGGAGACGTAGCTGCCCAAAACCATAGAACAATGCGGGATTATCTGAATCCCACAAGGTAAGCCCTTACATCTTGCATAGTATTTCCCATGCATCAAAACAAGCTCAATCTTAAGCCAAGTATGCTACAATTGTTGCCTACTTTCCATGGTATGGATTCCGAGTGTCCATACATTTACGTAAAGGATTTTGAGGAAGCATGCTTGATTTTTGAAGATAACTCATGTTGTCGAGAAGTTTTACTTTGAAAACTTTTCTCATTCACTCTAAAAGATAAGGCCAAGATATGGTTCAATACATTGAGGTTTATGTCTATACATTCTTGGCATACACTGCAAGGGAAATTCTTGAAAAAGTTTTTCACTGAACATTAAACCGAGCCAATTCATCGCTAAATCTCTTAGTTTGCCCCTAAATTAGGTAAAACCTTCTTCCAATGCTAGGAGAAGTAAAAGACTTGTTACAGTTGTGTCCACACCGTGGATTTGCCCAATGGCATGTTATTAATACTTTATACTGTTCATTGAACCTTCAATTGAAGTAGTTTGTTAAGTTAATGTGCGTAAGGACTTTCTTTGATAAGAATCCCACTGAAGCGTATAACTATTTTAACTATTTAGCGAACTTGGCTAGAGACTAGACTACAATTGGGACCCAAAATGTCGAGGCTAAGCCCACTACACATTAGGGTGCAGTATCAACTTAGGGAAGTTGACGATTTAAATGTTAGACTTACCACACTTTCCCGCAAGGTAGAGGCCATTAAGATAAATAAGGTTAATGCCCTTGAGGTTGAGTCGGCTAGTTCACCATGTATAGTATGTGATACTATGGAGCATGACACTACAGTATGCACAGTCATACTAGGAGTAAATGAGGCCTTGCATTGCCAGGCCAATGCGGTTGGCCAATATCGGGGAGGATTCACTGACCAAAAGAGTGGGGGAAACCCTTACTCCAATACATACAACCTGGGGTGCCGAAATCATCATAACTTTCGTTGGAAGAATGAGAGTCCACAAAACCCTTAAGCAAACCAAGGAGGGCCTCAAAACCCTTAAGCTTACCAACCCAACCACAACCGCAAACACAACTGTATGCTTAACCCTTCTAAGCCCCACAACCTATGCGCTACCTACCCCAACCTGTACAGTACCAACCTCTTTATAAACGCACTATGGATGACAATGTCAACTAATTGACCAAAGATATGAAAGGGGTGACCAATAGGGTGGATAAGCAAAAAAAGGTGTTAGAACAACACACTAGATTGTTAGAGGATATATCAAAACAAATGTCTATCTTGATACAAACTTTGACCCAAGAAGTAGTGGGGAGATTTTCGACCTAATCCCAACCAAACTCAACACACCCTGCAAACTTAGTGGAAACAAATCATGAACAAGTCCACACAATCACAACCTTTAAGACTGGGAAGATCATTGACAAAATCATTCCTCATAGGAAGGACAGCCCAAAGGGTAGTGATGAGATTTGGGGTTGGGGAAAGACCATGATAGAGATGAGACTGAAAAGAGTGTACCCGAGTTGGGTACGACTGAGAACCAAGTTGAGCCTCTCATAGAGCCAAAAGAAGCATTTAAAGACGAGGGCATGGATGTCATGAAACATGCCTTGTTTCCTTACCAATTGACTAAGAATGAGTTGTCAAGCTATGAGATATAAATGATATTCGAGCAGGTAAATATCAATATTCCTATCTAAGATGCCATCAAATAGATACTCTCCTATGCCAAGTTCTTGAAGGATTTGTGCACCATAAAGAGGAGGTTACAAGTCAAAGAGATGGCTCTAATGAATGAGAGCCAAAGTGCCTTATTGCAATGCAAGACAACACCGAAATATAAAGATATCGGTTGTCCTACTATTTCATGCACTATTGGGGGAATAAGATAGATTGTGCACTTCTTGATTTAGTTTCAAGTCTTAACTTACTTCCCTATTCCGTTTACAATCAACTAGGATTAGGAGAATTGAGCCCAACTAGCATGACCTTACATTTAGCTGATATATCTATAAAGGTCCCTAGAGGCATAACAAAAAATGTTCTCATTCAAGTAGACACGGTCTACAACCTAGTGGACTTCATTGTTTTAGATACCCATCCGGTTGAAAATAGTGATGTCAAGAATTAGATTCCCGTCATCTTAAAACGACCTTTCCTTGTAACCTCCAATGCTATTATTCATCGTAGGAATGGGTTGTTAAAACTTTCATTCGGAAATATGACTTTTGAGATAAATATCTTTGAGGTGGGTAAACAAATGGGCGAGAGTGAGGACATATGGGAAGTTTCATTGAGTTTGTTATCTAAGAATATTTTAAGCATGTGTTCTTTGAGGATCCTATAGAGAGGGCTCTCATTTTGAGTGAGCCCCACGATCTATTAGAAAGTAATTATGTCGAGTCTCGGGACACATCTATAGGAGGGGTAGGCGCTGAGACTTGCATGCAAGTGGATCATTGGATCCATCTTTCAAGCCTTTAACCCCTAATGCTATCAAGCCGGTCGCTTCTGCGCAATAACAGCCCACACCAAAAAGAAAACCTTTGCCATCCATTTTGAAGTGTGCATTCCTAGGTGAAGGTGAGTCTTACCTAGTTGTGAAAGTGTTAAAGAACTATTAAAAGGCCTTAGGTTAGAATATAATGGATTTACACCGCATTAGTTTTCTTTTGTGTACTCATCATATACATCTGGAGGAAGAGTCTAAGCTTGTGTGTCAAATGCAAAGACGCCTAAACCCAAATATGAAAGAGGTAATGAGAGGAGAAGTATTGAAACTTCTCGATGCAGATATTATGTACCCCATCTCCGATTCTAGGTCGGTTAGTCCAACCGAAGTGGTTCCTAAGAAGTCAAGCATAATGGTAGTGAAGAATGAACTAGTTTCTACTAGGATCCAAACTATGTGGTGAATGTGCATAGACTACTAGAAATTCAATGCTATAACTAGGAATGACCACTTTTCACTCCCTTTCTTGGACCAAGTCCTTAAATAAGTGGCTGGTTGAGCCTTTTATTGCTTTTTAGATAGGTATTCCGGTTATCACCATATTGAGATTGCTCTAGAAGACCAAGATAAGACCACCTTCACATGCCCCTTCGACACCTATGCTTATAAGAGAATGCCTTTTGGCTTGTGCAATGCATCGGCCACCTTTCTAAGGTGCACGATGAGTATTTTTAGTAATATAGTGGAGCGAATTTTAGAGGTCTTTATAGATGATTTCTCTGTGTATGGAGATACCCATGAGGCATGTTTGTCACACCTTGAGAAGGTGTTAGAGAGATACGAGAAGAGCAATCTAATGCACAACTGGGAGTAGTGTCACTTCATGGTGACACAAGGTATAGTTTTTGGACATATAATGTCCAACAATGGGATAGAGGTTGATAAGGCTAAGGTGGAATTGATCTAAAAATTACCTACCCCTCGGACGGTCAAAGATATTAGGTCTTTTCTTGGGCATGCTGATTTTTATCGATGATTCATTTAAGGGTTTAGATATCTCCCCCTTTATGCCACTTACTGTCACAAGATGTTTCTTTTAAGTGGATATCTTCTTGCCAAAAAGCTTTTGAGAAGCTAAAAGGGCTACTGACCACTGCCCCTACTATTTAATCATTTGATTGGTCTCTATCTTTAGATTTGATGTGTGACACTAGTGATTATGCAGTTTGGGCAACTTTGGGGCAACGGGTAGATAAGAAACCTCATGTTATATATTATGCGAGCAATACCCTTAATGAAACCCAAATGAATTATACCACTATAGAGAAAGAGCTTTTGGTTGTGGTCTTTGCATTCGAAAAGTTAAGGTCATACTTAGTCAGATCGTTAGTCATAGTATACACCGATCATTATGCACTTAAGTATTTTCTTAGTAAGGCCGATGCCAAGCCATGGCTTATCAGATGGATTCTCTGGCTTTAAAAGCTCCATATTAAGATTAAATATAAGGAGGGGGTTAAGAATGTAGTTACCAACCATCTTTTGAGGCTCTCCACTTATAGGGATGCCCAAGACTCCCTTCCAATCAACAAACACTTTCCAAATGAGCTTTTTTTTCATGTGCAAGCACTTTCACACGCTACCACTCATTGGTATGCGGAAATAGCTAACCTTTTGACTACTGGTAAGATTCCCTCACATTAATCATCATTAGATCACAAGAAATTCTTTAGGAATGTGAGGTGTTATTCATGGGATGATCCATACTTGTTCAAGTATTGCCCCGATAAGGTGATTCGTCGGTGTATTCCCAATGATAAAATTCAAAGTGTTATGGAGTTTTTTCACTCACAGGCGTGTGGTGGGCACTTTTCTTCATGCAAAACTGCTGCAAAGATCTTACAAAGTAGTTTCTATTGGCCCACCATGTTTAAGGACATTCATATCTTTTGCACATCTTATGATAAGTGTCAACAATAAAGGAGTCTTTCGAGGAGGCATTTGATGCATCTAAACCCCATTATTATTCTAGAAATTTTTTATTGATGAGGTATTAATTTCATGAGCCATTTCCTTATGCCTTTGGTCGTGACACCTTTACCAAAGGACGAGATACCTTTAGAAACCAACTCATCATAGACCGTCATAGTGGTAGAAACACTCAAAATCTGGGTCAACACCAGTACCTACTAGCCCATTTTGGTGAAAAATGACCAAACTACCCCTTGGGCCATTTTCAACACGCTTCTCGAGAAAGTACCTAAGTCCTTAGAGCGGTAAGTCCACCTTTCCAAGATCATTCCAAAGACGATCCGGCATGTTCAAGTGCCTTTCAGTCGGTTCCAAACCAATTCCAAGACAATCTGGTCAAAATTTTAACTTTCCCCATGGCATGCGAGTGCCTCTGGGAACCACACCCACTCTGGGTATCAAATTGGTAATCTCCTGAGAATGCTTCTAATAGTATTCCCGACCTTTCAATACCTTTTCGGATCATTCCGAGTCGATTCTAGCGAACCCAGTACAAAATGATCGTTTTGCCCCTAGTGGGCCAGTCGCCTTTTCCAACCACACCGGCTCTAGGTATCAAACTGGCAATCCCTTGGAACACTCTAGATAATGTTTTCAACCTTTAAGTCCTTTCACGAGTCATTTCGAGTCCATTCCGATGGTTTTTCAGTCTAGTTGACCGTTTTGCCCTTAATAGCTCGGTTGACAATCCAGTATTGTTTTTCAAGTCTGTCACCCCCCGAACACAATTGCAAGAGTGCCTACCCATTTTCGGCCTTTTATACCATTCCTGGCCTTTCGAAACATTCCCGGACCTTACAGAGTCACTCCTAGTGAAATTAAGCAAAAAATTGCATAGTAGTCACTAATACAGGCGCATAAATCTTTTACCTTGCATATCAAAGGTCGAAAGATACGTTTCTTGCCGCCTTAAAACATTTCCCAAGTGACTGGCGCCACTCCTAGTCGCACCAGTGTAAAGTTTGCCCTGACGCCACTACAATAGGTGCTAGGTAAGTCTAGTGTCCACAAATACAGAGCCTCCCCCTACGTGAAAAGGGTCAGCAATCTAAGTCCATAAACTCTGTCTCTCTATATATAGACCTCGAACTCTCTCCAAACCCTAGATTTCTTAGACCTTTTCAAACCCTAGCCCTAATACACTTAACCCTAGCCTATATACACCTCATACACTCATATATAAGCCTCCAAAATCCATTAAAGAATGAAGTGCTACAAGTTCGAAGCTTCCAAAGTCCAAGGAAAGAAAAGCAAAACAAAACAAACAAAGCAAAGAAGATACGAGGTTGGTTTTCTCTTCATGTTTATGTAATTCCCTCCTCTCTCTTCTCTCTCTATCTCACTTGGGTTTTCTTCTATTTTAATCGCCTACCCTCTTCCCCCTTTTTCTTGCATGCTTGAAACAAGGGTTTTAGGTTGGTTGAAAGTCACCATGTCGGGGGCTTTTTCAACAAACTCAAACTCTGTTAATTGATTTGTAAATCAATTAATTCAGGTTCTTTTGCAAGAGTTAAATAGGAGATGTTTTGAATCTCTCAATTATTAATTACATAATTTTATGCTTTTGAAAAATGAACAAATTTAAATTTTCAGATAAAAGGTAAATTGCCAAGAATTTTTTACTTATTTGTTTTACAACCAAACTCATCTAATAATCGAGTTCATGAATGAATTAATTGTGAAACCACCCACTTGAATTTTAGGACAAGCAAACGACTCCAATTGACCAAATCACCTACGATCTTTTTTTTTTTTTAAATTTTCTACAAATTTAACCAAAAAAATAAAATGAAACTATTAAACTAGCTTTTAATATCTTCCAATATCCAATTTAACCAATTTCACTCCTCTTTTTTTTGAGTAATTTCTAAACTTGTTTTCAAAACTTGTATCAAAATCTTTTTCAAAACTTGCATTAAAAATCTTCTCTTTCAAACTTGTTTTCAAAATCACAATCTTAAGATGATTCTAACCATTCTATGGTTAGAATTGTTTTAGGAAAGTGTTACATAAGTTTTGGGTGTAAATCCTAACTTGTTTTTCTCATCAAAACCACAATCTTAAGATGATTCTAGTCATTCCATGGTTAGAATTGTTTTGAGAGAGTATGATATTCAATGTGATCAAATTGGTCCATATTTTAACTCCATGTTGATTTCAAAACCACCAACTTAGAATGGTTCTAATTTCTTCGTGGTTAGAATCATTTTACGAATGTGAGGTATTCAAAAGGTTCACAAAAAGTCCATATTCAAACCCCTTTCAAAATTGCTTTTCAAAATACTCTTTTTTAAAAACTCCCTTCAAAATCTATTTTTCAAAAAGCACATTTCAAACTCCTTTCTAAAAGTTCTCTTCAAAAATTCACTTTCTAAAACCTCTCTTTAAGTTTCCTTCCTAGAAACTCTCTTCAAAAGATTCACTTTTCAAAAATTCTTTTTCTTCGAGTCTAAGTCAAGCCCTAGATTTCAATGTTAGGAAATTCTAATTCACTTTCTTAAAATCATGACTTCCAATTTTGCCTCAAATCATAAATTTTCAAAACCTCTATTTTCTACATCAAATCTTAGATTTTCAAAATTTTAATTTCTTCATAAAATCATATGTTTTCAAATCCTAGATTTCCAAAATTCAACCTTTCCAATTTCATTTCAAATCCAATCTTTCAAATTAGGAAACTAGATCAAATCTTCCTGTTTAGCAGACTAAATCAAATTCTTCAATTTTGGAAACCATATCATATCATCTCCTTTTGGAAATAAAATCAAATCTTCTACTTTAGGAAATAAGAATCAAATATTTCCAAGTTCAAACATTTTCTAATTCCAACCTTTTCTAAGTTCACATCTTTCTAAATTCAAGACTTTCCTAAAATAGAACTTTCCTATTTCAAAACTTTCTTAAGTTCAAACTTCCTAAATTCAAAACTTTCCTAAGTTCAAACATTCCAAAGTTCAAATTTTTTCAAATTCAAAAGTTTCCTAAAATGAAACTTTCCTAATTTTGTACTTTTCTAAATGAAACTTTCTTAAAATGAAACTTTCCTAAAATCAAAACTTTCCTAATTTAGTACTTACCTAAAATGTAACTTTTCGATTTTGAAACATTCCTAATTCAAAGCTTTTCCAAAGTCCAATCTTTCCTAAACTTTAACTTTCCAAATCATTCCAAGTCAGGTGTTTGCAAATCAATTCACATCTCTTTTCAAATCTTTGTTAATTCGAACTTTTCCTTAATCCAACTCTCTAAAATCAAACTTTTCAAATCTAAATCAAATCTTTTTCAATTCAACCACATGTTCCAATCTTAGGTTACCTACACCCTAGGATGCCTAAACTCTAGTTCAACCCTAATCCTAAATTAGGAAACTTCAACTCTTTTCTCAAATTCCTTTCTAAACCAAGATGGTTTTCAAACTTCAATCTAAGTCAAGATGTTTTCAAAACTCAACTCAATCTTTTCTAAATCAAGTCTAAGTCCTTCTTTCCAAGTTTAAACCAGTTTTCAAGTCTAAAGTTCAATTTCAAATCAAATCTTAATTTCATATCTTCTACTCTAAGTTCAAGTCAAAATTCTTTTTTAAATCAAACTCTTTCTCAAATTAAATTCTTTTTAAATCAAACTTTTCAAAAACCTAAAAGTGTTTATTTTCAATCGACTCTTATCCAAACTACGACTGACCTGATTTCCCAAAAGCGATACGTAGGCAACTCTTATGGATATGGTCACAACCTTTTTTAAGTTTCTAGTTCCACAACCTTTTTCAAATTTTCAATTCCATAACCTTTTTCAAACTTTCAATTTCATAACCTTTTTCAAATTTCTGATTCCATGATTTATTTCAATTTTCTTACTCTAAAATTAATTTTCAAATCTCCATCTATTTCAAGTTTTCAATTTCTAAAACTTTCTTGCAAAAATCAAACCTTTCTTTTCAAACCTAGTTTCAAATTTCAAATCAAGTTCTTTTCAAATTTACTTTCCAAATCAAATCAAATTCTTGCACTTGCATATCATGCACATGTCAACTTCTTTCTAAAAGTTCTTTTCAAAAGTGGATAGTTTTGGACAATTATTAATCAATGATTCTAAATGAGTGACCCTAGGGTGAATAGACATGTAGGTACCGCAAGGGCGGGGTAGGGTGATGGCTTAGTACGTCTTCCCTACATGTAACCAACCTTTGAACCTAGATCGCTATTTTCAAAGACCAAAATGAAGTTATTTTCAAAAAGGGCTTAAAATTTTTCAAAGGCTACCAAACAACCTATTTTCTTAAAAACCCTTTCTTAAGGAAGTTTTCAAAATCTTTTTCAAAACCCTAAGATTAATTTTCGGATTGTGCTTAGTTGTAAGTGACCTAACTCACCTTAATCAAGTTAGGTGGTGACTCCAAATCTTTTCCAAAAGCCCTTATTCAAAATCAATTTCTATTTCAAACCTAGTCATACTCATTCTTTTAAAAGGATGAGTTCTAACGAGAGATTACTATATTTTTTCCACTTGTGTGTATTTTTCTCGAGTGCAAAAAGTAGGAGCGCGACAGCTGGCGACTCCACTAGGGATGCTTAGAGGGTTAGGCCAATTTCATGTCTATTCACCCTCACCCATTTGGAGTCTTTGATTAATTTTTCTAATTCTATCCACTTCAAACTTTCATAATCAAGCTTTTCCAAGTTGTTTTCAAAAACGTGTCATAGCATGCATTCTATTCATATTCAAATTTTTAAATCATGTATTAAGTTTGTCATTTAAGTACTAACTTTTGCATCTTTATTTTTATAGGTGGACCTTGGTTCACATATTTATTTCATGTTATATTAACTTCCATGTATGAATGAATTTATAGAATGGACAGGATGGATGGGAGTTGTTGGGCCTTTTCCTCCGCTTTTTGAAATTTCACACACACACACACACACACCGCACGTGCACAAGCATTTGCATACTTATATTCTTTACCTGAAATGTCCCTTCTAGTTAGAAGGGGGAACGGTATATTGGTTGTGGGTAAGATGTTGTGTCGGTTTCCTACGGCCTCTTGATGGTTCCCCCGCTCGAATCACTAACCGATCATGGCACCATCTCGAGGAGTGGGCCTAGGTTTGAAGATCTAGGAACCGAGCCTTCTGAGGAAGCGTTAGTAAACCCTCAACCTCATGCTCATATAGACACTATGCATAGCCGAACCTCTATGGGATTTAAGACACGCACGTCGTTTTCAAAACCATGGAGGAAAGGGCCACTACTTTACTTTCCTTTAAACTTGTTTATTCCTGTTGTTATAATACTTGTATTCCTGCTGTTATAAAGTAGATAGGTGGAAGTCCCAAGGAAATTGTTCCCGCTCCCCCTATTAAAATGTTTTCAATTCCATTGTATTTAAACTCCAAAGATCAAGGTACTTATATTATTTCTTGTGAATGAAGGAATGAATGAATGAATGTTCTCACTCAAACGGTAAGGTATCTACATACAAGGGCAAAACCCTTATCTCCCCTATCTCCAAAAAGTGAGCCAAATGAATCAGGTTTAGTTTTCCTCTCAAAGTAAGGGTACCTCTAGGACATACATTGCATAAAAACTTTCAAATCAAGATGCCAACTCATCTTTTGTTTCTTGTCTTTTATCCTTCCCCCCTCATCTTTGAGTATCAAGAAAATCGAAGGTAGAAGCAAGATAAGAAGGGGGTCTTCTAAACCATTCATTTACTATTATCATGATACTCACATGTTCATTTTCGTTATGCTCATGAATCCATATTTATTCCAAGATAAGAGTTCCAAGAAACTCAAATCATTGCATTCTCATGTATTTAATTAACCATAGAGAGAAAGGAGTAATTCAATCTTATGTTAATCGAGCCCACCAAAACTCGTAAGGGTTCCTTAACCCTAAGCATTCATGGCATGCATAGAACCATATCTCAAGAGGTGGAATTGCCCAAACAAAGAAACATCAATCGGCCCATGGCAAAGAGGTATTGTATTGCATATAGGGGCAAAAACTCCTCTCCAAAATGGACCTAGCATCATACCTAGATTCCCTCAAAGAAGGGACCTCCATAGGACATGCATCCATAAAACTTCAAACTCCACATGCTAACTGTGTTTTTTTTTTCTTTCCCTTTTTTTAGGTCAAAGAGCATAATTGAACTCGTAGAACCCCTCTAGCATCCCGCCCAATTCAAACTCATGCAAGGACAAGTCTGATTATTAGAGGAGGCTGAATCTACACTAAGGAGTAAGAAGAACTAACCATCCATCAGCAAGACAATACCTCTAAGCAACTACCTCTGCACCATGGGATGACAATCACCATCCATGCAAAAGAGGACTTCACCATTTGTAAAGTCCAGTCAGATCCATGCATTACCACAACAGAATCCTCTAACTTCTAATTACATGCCAAATGCTGTAAAAGATCTGTCAATTTGCCCTTCATTGATACACCTGGCGAATGAAGCACCAAGGAGATTGGCATAGTTTAAAAACCTTATTAAGGGTTCTCACCAAAGGGCCCATAAGAAAAGGGAGGTTTTCACAAAATTTGTTTATTTTCTTTCTACCTTTCTATTTCTTGCATATCTTCTCTAAATAAACATTGCATGTTATGCTATTATAATTCGAAATGAAAAAGAATTAGTTTTCAATTTATCCCCTTTGTTTCATACTCTCGTGGATGATTATTACTTTTGGGGATTCTTTACCATTTTGTAACGACTCAACTCAAATGATAGGATAGCATGGTCAACCCACTTAAAGGCGATTAAAACCTTCGAAAGACAAAGAGAGAGTAAGAGATAGGAGGAAGGCAGTCTCAACAAAGAGGTGCAGATTTTATTGAAGAGACGACAATTGAGTGACATCCTGGCTAAGCTATGGGTAGTCGAGTCCTCAAAATGAGAGAAGCCATTGTTCTATTTATCCAATAAGAAATAAACACTACCCTTTGCTCAACCCACTAGAGTTGTAAGTGATTTCTATTCAGATATCCCCAAACCAAGAACCATCTCCTATACTGGGGCAAGCACAGAGTAGTTAATTTGATAGAATATGTAGGGGTCTACTGGCAAAAACACACTATCTCTAAGAATATTGTCTAAATTTTATACAAAAGCTCTATGGACTAAGCAATTCAATTTGAAATGATGAGAGGCCCTCCATTCTGCTACCATACACAAAGCAAATCCCTTTGCAAAGCCCACTTGAGCCAGTTATGTTTCTTAAGAAAACCAACCAGATGATCACCGCCCTCATTGGGTTAAGCAAAAGCCATGAGTATGAACTAATGAGCAACGATGGAAGTGGTGATTTTCAAGAAGTTATGGCATCAAAGGCGTCTCTAGTGAAGAACATATTGTGTTTGTGGTGATCTTCGAAAGAAGATAATGTTATCCAAAAATATAAATGAAAAAGTTAGCATTTTTAAAAGTCAACTTAAGATCAAATTCTTGATGAAAAATCCTAGTTAGAAGGGAGAAAGAGGTCTTGAAGAACAAAAGAGTAGGAAGAAAAGAAGAAAGCAGTGAATGAAAGTTAAATAGCTGAAGGTGATCATTGGTCTTTCGAAACCCCACAAATGATAATGTTTGAGCCTTTAACCCCTTTCATTCATAAACCTCTTAACCTAGCCTATGTTACGATCCAAATCAAAGTCCTCTCTGATAAAAAAAAGTTGCTTAGTCCAAATAAGCCTGAACAATACCAAGACAAGTAGTTCAAAAAAAAAAGGAAAGTCGGGGAGGAATACAGGGGCAATCTCATGCTCTAAAGTGTGTTCAGATGGTTTTGGTTTAAGCAACCCACTAAAAGAAAATCCTTGAGCCTAAATATTCCTTTGTTTCTTATAACCTATAAACTTAACCTGCATTACAGTCCTAAAAGAAGTCTTCTAAGATTGAGTGTCAAGCTGTTTATTTATCTGTAAAGGGCATGCGAGTTGTCTCTCAAGCCACAATGGCATTTTGGAAATCTAAGAGAGAAAACCAAGTGAGGTAAGAAAAACCCCAAACAACAAACCTATAGAAAGTAAGGATAAGATAGTACATGACAAACCAAAAGGTCAGGATCCCTGGAGAATGGTGCAAATGTTATCACACCCCGATGAGGATGAGACAAAATCGAATGAGGCAGAATCCTAGAAGGGAAACAGAATCTTGAGAGTATGGGCCCTGGGGCAATCCTGGAATATTCTTTGTAAATAGCCTATATACGTGTAGCACTAATGCATCCATGACATGTATAACCTATACATCTATTAAATTTCTGTGTAGTTTGAATCTATTCATGCATTCATCAAAAAAATAGGACATGCATTCAATTTTATTTTTGTATATACATTCATCAAAAAGTATGGCATGCATTCAATTACATTCCCATATGTGCACTTATCGAAAAGTATAACATGCATTTACCCATTTACTTGTGCATTTTTAGAATTAGTATAAATAAATTATTTTTGCATAAAAACTTGCTTAATGTCTCTCTCTCTCTCTCTCTCTCTCTCTCTCTCTCTCTCTCTCTCTCTCTCTCTCTCTCTCTCTCTCTCAAATAGGGAACAAGGAACAAAGCAAACACAAAAAGGAGCTAAAAAATAGAAAAAAAAAAGTAAGCACATTCCCGAGGATGCAATGAAAACTCGAAAGGGCAACATAGGTAAAAGAGTAGGGATGTGGCAAGATACAAAACTGTTAACCTTGGTGAAAACCTACAAAGGCGCCTTGGCACAAAAACGACAGAGCTGGGACTAGTGAAAACCCCCACGGGCACCAATAGTAAAAATAGTAACAAAAAAAAAAGGGAGGGGGGCTGGGGCGTAAGAGATAAATCAAGGCATGAGCATTCCCAGAAGTCACGAGTATAAAAGCAGCAGAGAGAAAGTCGGAAGGTGTCTCGAAAAGTATTCTCCAGATTAGTCCAAGTTAAGGCTAAGAGAAGCAAATGTTTCCCTCTCGGGACAATAAGTCAGTTAGAGCATCAAACAAAAAGAAGAATCAATAAATCTAAGAGCGAGGAGCAAAAATATATCACTCTCCATCATGATTAGAAGAGGAGTCAACTAGGGAGGGATCAACCGGCTCGTTACCCGCAAGAGGAGCACTCAAAAAAGCACCAACCGTCAATGATCGAAGCCAACCATGCTCATAGTCTGCACATCTGGCCAAAAGTATATCCCTCTCCGAGGTAAGGGACTCCACGGTCTCTTGCAAAGACTGAATATCAACAATATCATCCTCCGAGGGACTGGAAACGTTTGGGACACCTCGTGACCGCTTATATCCCCACGAAGTACTCAAGGGTAGGCTATCGTGTGCCGATTTGACCACTGCTAGTTGCATCTCTAAGGAAGTTACCTCAGTGTCTCTCGCCCTCAACCAATCATGCAATACCTGTATCAATCTTTGATTTTGCTGCCTGTGATGACGTCCCTAAATAATCATAGCTGTCAAGAAGTCTGTGTACCCCACGGGGGGACAACGGAGTCTTAAGGAGTAGATCCCCAAGCCTGCTAGGACCTAACACATATCGTCGGAGCCAATAATGGTAGTTCTCAGTCTCAAGGGGCATATCAAAAAATGGACCCTCATCATTGTAAGCACCCCATTTTTGACCGCTCGGCAGTCTACAATCCCTCTCTTGAGAAAGCTGATTCTTCGAGACGGTAAGTCTATCCAATCCGGTATGTTTTCCAGAGAAAGTTTCTTCAAAACCGTAAGTCCTTTTAAACTTGTTGACCGGGATGAGACGTCAAGTCCCCTAGATGGTAGAACGGTCCACCTTTGGTGCCTGCTAGCTCGCCGATGCAGAAATGTCTATTTCAGCACGCCTTTCGAGAAAATTGAATTCTCAGGTGCTAAGTCCGTTTAGCAGCTTCCTAAGATCAGGCAGTCTTGAGAATTATTGCGAACCATCAGAGTAGCGAAAGTACTCGTAAACATCGCAACCGTCAAAGTAGTAGAAATACTTACAAGCAAGTCGATATAGGGAATTGCCAACAAACCCCTGTATCATGAGACCGTCGTCAGAGTGGCGGAAATACTCAAAACCTAGGTTAACACAGGTGCTTGCTAGCCCACTTCGGTAAAAAATGACCAAACTGCCCCTAGGGCCATTTTTTGGCACGTTTCTCAAGAACACACCTAAGTTCTCAAAATGATAAGCCCACCCTTCTAAGAATGTCTTAAAAGTAATCCGGCATGATTAGGTGCCTTCTAGTCAGTTTCGGGATAGTTCTGAGACTTTCCGGTCAAGATGACCATTTTGCCCCTAGGCATCCGAATGCCCCGAGGACCACACCGGCTCTGGGTATCAAACCGGTAACCTCTTGAGAATGATTTTTATAGCATTCTTGACCTTCCTTTAACTTTCCAAATCATTCGGAGTCAGTTCCAGTAAACCCGGTGCAAAATGACTGTTTTACCCCTAATGGCCCGGTCAACCCTTCCGACAAATCTTGTCATCCTTTTTCAAGTCCAATACCTCTGGGACCTTATTCTAAGGGTTTCTGCCCTTTTTCGGCCTTCTAGGCCATTCTCGGTCCCTTAAATGCATCCCGGACCTTCCAGAGTCACTCCTAGTGAAGCTGGGCTAAAAATTGCATGGTAGTCACTAGTACAGGCGCCCAAATCTTCTCAAGATACGTTGCTTGCCGACCTTAAAGCTTTCCTAACTGGCCGGCGCCACTAGTAGTAGTGCCAAGCCAATATTTGGCCTGGCGCCACTCCTAGTGGTGCATGAAACATTTTTGGCCTGGCGCCACTGCAACAGGCGCCAGGTCATTCCCTTGTCTATAAATACAGAGCCTCCTCAAGCGTGAAAGGGGTCCACAAACTCAATCTAAAAACCCTACTTTTTGATATACAGAGCTCGTAGTCTCTCTAAACCCTAGTCTTCTTAGGTTTCCAAACCCTAGCCTCCATACACAAAACCTAGCCTCTTATACACTCACATACACTTCTATACACTCATACACTAGCCTCCAAAGCCTCCTTTGAAGACTTGAAGTGCTGCAATCTGAAGCGTTGAAGATTGAAGACAAGCTCTTGAAGACTAAAGTGAAGACCGAAGCAAGACAAGCAAAGCAAAGTGTGCAAAGCTAAGCAAAATAAAGAAGATACAAGGTAGGCTTCTTATTTACGTTTACGCATCTTCCCCCCTCTCTTCTCTCTCCTAACCCACTTGGGTTTTCTTCTATTTTAATCCCCCATCTTCTTCCCCCGCTTCTTGCATGCTTGAAATAAGGGAATTACCGGTCCATGTGTAGGATTAGGCTATTGGAGAGTCACCGTGTCGAGGGCTTTCTTTTAGTCTAACAGGAGACCACGTGGGTTCGGCCCCCTTGATTATGTGGTGAAGCCTTAACCTTGTATGTTCACGACCCTCAACTTGCATTGTGCATATCATGATCTTGCATTCTTCTAAAATTCGTTTTTAAACTCGTTTTCAAAACTTGCATTAACATCGTTTTCAAACTTGCATCAAAATCTTCTTTTTCAAAACTTGTTTTCAAAATCACAATCCTAGGGTGATTCTAGCCTTTTCATGGCTAGGGTTGCTTTAAGAAAGTGTTACATTTAAAGTGGCCAATATGGTTCATATTTTCAAAACCTTTGTTGTTTTCAAAACCACTATCCTAAAGTGGTTCTAACCTTCTTATGGTTAGAATCGCTTTAGGAAAGTGAGATACTTTATATACTTTCTAAAAATTCTCTTTTCAAATCTCTCATTCTAAAAACCTCTCTTTCAACATACTTTCTAAAAACGCTCTCCAATCTCCTTCTTCAAATTCCTTTCCAAAATTGTTCTCCAAAATCTCCCTCCAAAAATCTATTTTCAAAACTTCCCTTTTAAACTCCTTTCCAAAAAGCTCTCTTCAAAATTCCTTCCTAAAAATACCCCCTAGGTTTCTTTCTTAGAAAATCTCTTTTCAAATTCACTTTCTAAAAACTCCTCTCTGGGATTTCTTTCCAAAAATCTCCCTTTCTAAAACCTCACTTTCCAAAAACCTCTCTTCTTAGAGCCCAAGTCAAGCCCTAGAGCCAATAATTAGGAAACCCTAATTTTCCTTCCCAAAAGCATATTTTCAATCCCTTATTTCGGTCTCAAAACCTAAGTTTCCAAAACCTCTTGTTTTTTACATCAAAACTATATATATATATATATATATATTTCCAAAACCTATTTTCTACATCAAAACAATAGTCTTCTCAAAACTAGAATTTTCAAAACTCCATCTTTTCCAAATTCATCCAATCTTCCCTTTAGGAAACCAAACCCAATCTTCCCATTTAGGAAACTAGATCTTATCCTCAGTTTTTGAAAACAAAATCAAAACCTTTGTTTTAGGAAATAGGAATCTCAATCTTTCCAAATCTAAATCTTTCCTAATTTAACTCCTTCCTAATCTAGTACTCTCCTAAACCTTAAGTTTTCTAAACTTAAACTTTTGAATCTTTCCTTAAACTTTAAGCTTTCAAACCTTTCTTAATTCCATCCCTTTCTAAATCTTAACTTTCCAAATCTAAGTTTTAAAACCCTTCTTAAACTCCAAACCTTTCCTAATTTCAAGAATTTCTAAAACTCAAACTTTGAATCTTTCTAAAATTCTAAACTTCCCTAAACTTCAAATCTTTCCAAATCTAAAACTTTCCAACTTTCAAAACTTTCCTATTTCAAAACATTCCAAACTCAAAACTTTCCAATTTCAAAACTTTTTTAAAACGAAATCTTTCCAATTTCAAAACTTTCTTAAAATAAAATCTTTCATATTTTAACACTTTCTTAATCCAACACTTTCCTAAATTGAAACATTCCTAAAACGAAACTTTCCAAAAATGACACTTTTGTATTTTGAAACTTTCCCAAATCGGACATTTCCTAATTCGAACCCTTCTTAAATCCAATCTTTCCTAATCTTCTAAGTCCAACATTCGAGTCAAGTCTTTCTTAATCTCATATCCTTTTTAAATCCTATCTTCCTAGGTCTAGGGTCTCTATTCTTCCATTTCAAATTCCAATCTTCTATTCTAAATTCAAATCAAATCCAAATTCCAATTCAATTTCTTTTTCCAATCAAACCTTCTATTTTCTATCAAACTCTTGTCCGAACTACGACTGACCTGATTCCTCAAAAAGGATACGTAGGCAACCCTCTTGGGTGTGGTCACAACTTCTTTCTAATCTCCAATTCCACAACCTTTTTCAAGTTTCTATTTCCACAATCTTCTTTCAAATCTTCAAATTCTATAATCTATTTTCAAGTTTCCAATTCCGAAAAACTATTTTCAAATCTCTAAAACTTTCCAATTTCCAATCAAATCTATCTTTCGAAATCTCTTTCTAAAAACAAATCAATTTCTTTTCAAATCTATTTCCAAATCTATCTTCTAACTCTCTTTTCTTGCACTTACATATCATGCATCATATCTTTTTAAACATTCTTTTCTAAAGTAAATAGGATTAGACATTTGTTAGTTAAAGACTCTCATAGGTGAATCAAGGGTAAATAGACATGTAGGTACCGCAAGGGCGGGATAGGGTAATGGCTTAGTGAGTCTTCCTTACACGTAACCAACCTCCGAACCTAGATCACCGTTTTCAAAGACCAAAATGGAGTTTATTATCAAAAAGGGCTTAAATGTTTTCTAAAGGTTGCCAAACAACCTATTTTCTTAAAAACCCTCTCTTGAGGTAGTATTTTCAAAATCATTTTCAAAAACCCTAAGTGTAGTCTTTGGATTATGCTTAGTTTTTAAGTGACCTAACTCACCTTAATCAAGTTAGGTGGCAACTCCAAATGTTTTCCAAAAGCCCTTTATTCAAATCTATTTTCAATTCAAACTTAATCGCACTCATTCTTCTAGGAGGGTGAGTTCTAACGAGAGAGTACAGTGTTTTTTCCGCTTGTGTGTGTATTCCTCGAATACGAAAAATCTGGGCTCGACAATCATCCACGTGAGGAAGCAAAGATCGCCATATATCCATGATTCTCTCTACTAATGCTCTCGGTATTGATGCCGTAAAGATAAGGGTAAACTCAGTCGTATATGCTAGATAAGGGATATCTTGACTCCTACTGAGCTGTCATAAAACTCGAATCGTAAAGAAGGGGGCAATGCCCTGTAGGCTTGCTACAGGCATGAAAGCCTTCTCGGAAGGTCAAACTCTCAAGCAATACTTACCAACCAATTCTGAATACCACTTGACTGTGCTTGATCTCATGCTTCACAGGTAGTCAGCCCAAGTCGCAGCAATCCGCGGGAACCTCTCATCAGCCGCAATAGCTCTCTAAGATCTAACCAAGAAGCGTATATGGTTAAGCTCGGGGTACCATGTATGCTGGAATAGAGGAGTAACAAACAAATGCCCGATCGCCCAAAGTTGGAAGAGCGCAGCACATCCCCGAAAGTGAGCATCAACCCTTTGCTAAAATCTAGTAAGGCTCACAAAGGTCTCTCCCACAACCATGAGAGCATAGGAGTGCCCCTCACGAACCCTAGAAAGCAATGCACATAATTGGCAGTCAACCAAATCATCTCCTCACGGAAACATCAAGAAATTCAGAAGAAGCAGAGCTAGAGCAACCATGTGAGAAACAAACCAATCCTGAGAAGTATACCAATCACCCGAATGAGCCCTCATACCCATCGCAAACTCAAAACGGAAAAATAAGAACTCCACTAGAACACAAGGAAACTGAGGCAGAAAGGTAAACAAAATAACTGCACGCCGAAGTCCAAGCTAGGATAAGACTACCCTGATGTAACCGTCAAGGAAGATAGGTCCCACAATGTCAATAGAATCATCTTGGAAACCAAGGAGAAAACCATACTCATGAGGAGTGGGGGTAAGCTCGTACTCCCCGAAGTTGAAAAGAGATAAGCTAGGCTGCCAAAAAGGAATCACTACCGCCAAGAATCTTGGAATAAGCTGCACTGACAGAAGTGAAGCCACCCGACCAAAGGACCAACAAAAGATATCTTGCTCGTCTGGCGGATAGCTGTCATGCCAAGCTCTCAGCCGATTTAAAATCGCATCTGCCATCTTGAAGATAAAGGTAAGAATGTCGACATTTGGTAAGTATAGCTCAAAAAGGTAAGAGAGGTAAAAAATAAAAAATAAAAAGGCAAAAAAGAGAAAAAAAATGAAAAAGATTTCAAATGTTAAGTCAAAATGAATTTTTTTATACATTTTGCTTTCAAAAGATTTTCAATTTCAAGTCAAAATAAATTTTCTACACATTTTGATTTTAAAAGTCAAGTTTCAAGGCAAAATGAATTTTCTACACATTTTGTCTGCCAAAATTCCAAGTTTCAAGTCAAAATGAACTTTCTATATATTTTGTCTTAAAAAATGTCAAATTTCAAGTCAAAATGATTTTCCTACACATTTTGATTTTAAAAGTCAAGTTTCGAGTCAAAATGAATTTTCTATGCATTTTGTCGTCAAGATTTTCAGTTTCAAGTCAAAATGAATTTTCTAAACATTCTATCTTTAATAAGTCAAATTTCAAGTCAAAGCGAATTTTCTATACGTTTTGTCCAAATTTCAAATCAAAATGGTTTCTAATTCAAAGTCAAACATTTCATTTCAAAATCAAATCTCAAAAATTTTCAATTAAAAGTCTATCTCAAGTTCTTTCCTCAAAAAGATTTCTATTTCAATCAAATTTCAAAACTTTCTAAAATCATTTTCCTTCAAAACCCCCTGTTCAAAAGTCAATCTGAATAAATTCTGAAGGTTTCATTCCTCAAAAAAATTTTCTTTTCAAAATTCTTATCAAATTCCCAGATTTCCGATTTCAAAATCCATTTTCAAAATTTTCTAAATGTCTCATCCAAAAGTTTTCATTCAAAATTTCATTTTTAAAATTTCTTCTTAAGTTTTTCACCCAATAGTTTTAGGGCCCCAGAGTTTTTTGGGGCCTTCTCCGCCAAAAAGGCCCCTCCCTGAAATGTTTTATATCTTTTTCCTTTCAAAAGATGTCATTTCAAAAAATTCTCTAACTCTTTCCTTAAATCTCAAAAATTTCGACAGAATTTCATTTAAAAATGGTCTCTACAACGCCCACGACACCACAACGAAATGCAAACAATGCACTTTACAACATCACAACATCACAATTACGTAATACCAACACACGTAAGAGAATCTGTGTACATTTTTATGATTTTCAAGATTTCAAAGACACGTTCTAATTTTCAAAAATTCAAAGATTTTTAAGATCGTTGCAAAATTTTTTCAAAACCACTTCAAATGCTTTCTAAAATATTCTCACATTTTTTCTAGGGATTAAAGTTAGATATTTCTATTATTTTTCTAATTTTCCTTATTTTTAGCCTTTTTTCTATTTTCAAAAAATAAAAAATTCACAAAGTTTTTGAAAAATCACAAAAATTTCATACAGCTATTAAACACATTTTCCTAAGGCACATAGTATAAAAATCTAGCCGAAAAACTCAATACCCAAAGTTCTAGGAGTAAATCCCTATTCCTGCATAAACCCTCTTCATATAAACGTGCACAATTGCCCAAATTCAATCAAATAAGCATAAAAACGTCAAAATGACTTCATCAAAGTGTTCAAAGCATATCAAAACATCAATTTTGATTGTTTATACGACTCAAATCGAGTTCTATACATCAAAATCAACACAAAACTAAAATCTTACCTCTCGGAGTCCCCAAGTCCACTCCTTCAAAGCCCTAGGGTTCTTCCTAGTAGAAACTTGGCAAAGAACTCTCCAACTCACAAAAATCGTAAGTGTTCAAATAAAAAATTTGTCAAATTTTAACCGCAGGGCTGGTGCCACTAGTAGTGGCACGAAGAAAAATTTCATCCAGGCACCACTACAAGTGGCGCCAATGTCCAATTCCAGGTAGCTTTGCCTTTTTCCCGCCAAAACTCAATTTCAAACACCCCTTAGGCCAAATATCCACTTTTAAACTCCAATTTTCAAAAATCTTCCAAGCCCATCCTGCTAATCACCTCGCGATCAACATGGGACTCTTATTTTATCGTTTTCTGTCTTCGACAAGCAAAGTCAGAAAAAGAGGGGCAACTATAAGCATCCCATTTTTGTTCGCTCGGCAATCTCTAGTCTGCCTAGACTTATTGTCAATTCAACATAAATATATTCAAGTTCAAATCAACTTTCAAACTCAATTCAATCAATCAATCGCTTCGCGGGTCCGTCAAACCCAATAGAGGCAAAATGACCAAAATGCCTTTACGGCATTGCTCAGTCCAATTCCAATTGGCACAACTTCTTTGAGACGGTAAGTCCCTATTTAAATCTCAAATTCAATTCCAAGTCAAATTCCAATTCAAATCAAATCCGGCATGTCTTTTGAGAAAGTTGATCCCTCATGCAGTAAAACCATTTAGTCTGGCACGTTTTTTGAGAAAACTCTTTAAAACGATAAGTCCCTTCAAACCCTGTCAACTAGGATAGAACCTAAGTCCCTGAGATGTTAGAACGGTCCACCTTTGGCGCCTGCTAGCCAGCCAATTAAGAATGTCCGTTATTCGGTATGTCTTTTAAGAAAGTTAATTCCTCAGACGACATGTCCACTTAGCAACTTCTTGAAATTAGACAACCTCCGGAATGAACGTGCACCGTCAGAGTGGTGGAAACACTAGCAAACATCGTAATCGTCAGAGTGGCAGAAATACTCGTAAACAAGTCGACATTGGGAATTACTAACAAATTTCCTATGTCACAAGACCGAATTCGCCTATTGGCCGTGACACATTTACCAAAGGATGAGATACCTTTGGAAACCAACTCGTCACAAACCGTCAGAGTGGTGGAAACACTTAAAACCCGGGTCAACACTAGTGCTTGCTACCCCACTCCGGTGAAAATGACCAAACTACCCTTTGGGCCATTTTTGGCACGCTTCTCGAGAAAGTACCTAAGTCCTCAAAGTAGTAAGTCCACATTTCCAAGATCATCCTAAAGACGATCTGGCATGTTCAAGTGCCTTGCAGTTGGTTCTAGACTAATTCCGAGACAATCTGGTCAAAATGACCATTTTACCCCTAGGCATATGAGCGCCTTCAAGAACCGCACCAGCTCTGGATATCAAACTGATAACCTCCCAAGAATGCTTCTAATAGTATTCCCAACATTCCAATACCTTTCCGAAGCATTTCGAGTCTATTCCGGTGCACTTGGTGCAAAATGATCATTTTGCCCTTGGTGGGCTGGTCGCCTTTTCCTACCACACCGGCTCGAGTATCAAACTGACAATCCCTTGGAACACTCTAGATTGTGTTTCCAACCTTCAAGTCCTTTCACGAGTTATTTCGAGTCCATTCCGATGGTTTTTCAATCTAGTTGACTGTTTTGCCCTTAATAGCTTGGTCAACTATCCGAACATTGTTTTTCAAGTCTGTCACCCCCCGGACACTATTTCAAGAGTTCTTACCCATTTTTGGCCTTTTGGACCATTCTCGGCCTTCTTAAACATTCCCAAACCTTCTAGAGTCACTTCTAGTGAAGTCAAGCCAAAAATTACATGGTAGTCATTAATATAGGCGCCCAAATCTTTTGCCTTGCGTATCAAGGGTTGAAAGATACGTTTCTTGTTGCCCTAAAACATTTCCTAAGTGGCTGCCCCCACTAGTGTAAAGTTTACACTGGCACCACTACAACAAGCGCCAGGCTAGTCCAGTGTCTATAAATACAAAGCCTCTCCTAGCGTGAAAAGAGTTGGCAATCTAAATCCAGAAACTCTGTCTTTTTGCATACATACCTCAAACTCTCTCCAAACCCTAGTTTTCTTAGACCTCTTTAAACCCTAGCCCACATACACTTAACCCTAGCCTAGATACACCTCATACACTCATATATAAGCCTCCAACATCCATTGAAGAATGAAGTGCTGCAAGTTTAAAGCTTCTAAAGTCTAAGAAAAGAAAAGCAAAACAAAGCAAACAAAGCAAAAAAGATACGAGGTTGGTTTTCTCTTTACGTTTATGTAATTCCCCCCCCCCCTCTCTCTTCTCCCTCCTAACCCACTTAGATTTTCTTCTATTTTAATCCCCTATCTTATTCCCTCCGTTGTATGCTTGAAACAAGAGTTTTCCTGATTCATGTGTAGGAAGGATGGTTAAAAGTCACCATGTCGGGGGCTTTCTTCTAATTCAACATTAGACCATGTGGATTCAACCCCCTTGATTTTGTGGTGAAGCCAATTTTGTATGTTCACGACTCTACTTGTATTGTGCATATCATGTCCATACATCTCTTCAAAATTATTTTCTAAACTTGTTTTCAAAACTTGCATCAAAATTTTTTTCAAAACTTGCATTAAAAATCTTCTCTTTCAAACTTGTTTTCAAAATTACAATCTTAAGATGATTCTAACCACTCTATGATTAGAGTTGTTTTAGGAAAGTGTTACATAAGTTTTGGGTGTAAATCCTAACTTTTTTTTTCATCAAAACCACAATCTAAAGATGATTTTAGCCATTCCATGGTTAGGATTGTTTTAAGAGAATGGAATATTCAATGTGATCAAATTGGTCCATATTTTAACTCCATGTTGATTTCAAAACCACCAACTTAGAATGGTTTAATCTCTTCATAGTTAGAATCGTTTTAGGAAGGTGAGGTATCCAAAAGGTTCTCAAAAAGTCTATATTCAAACCCCTTTCAAAATTGCTTTTTAAAATACTCTTTCCTAAAGACTTCCTTCAAAAATCTATTTTTCAAAAAGCTCCTTTCCAAAAGTTCTCTTCAAAAATTTACTTTCTAAAATCTCTCTTCAAGTTTCCTTCTTAGAAACTCTCTTCAAAAGATTCACTTTTCAAAAACTCTTTTTCTTGGAGTCTAAATCAAGCCCTAGATTTCATGATTAGGAAACCCTAATTCTCTTTCTTAAAATCATGACTTCCAATTTTGCCTCAAATCATAAATTTCCAAAACCTTTATTTTCTACATCAAATCTTAGATTTTCAAAATCTTATTTTCTTCATAAAATCATAGGTTTCCAAATCCTAGATTTTCAAAATTCAACCTTTCCAATTCCATGTTAAATCCAATCTTTCAAATTAGGAAATTAGATCAAATCTTCCCGTTTAGGAGACTAAATCAAATCCTTCAATTTTGGAAACCATATCATATCATCTCCTTTTGAAAATAAAATCAAATCTTCTACTTTAGGAAATAGGAATCAAATCTTTTCAAATTCAAACATTTCCTAATCCCATCCTTTTCTAAGTTCACATCTTTCTAAATTCAAGACTTTCCTAAAATGAAACCTTCCTATTTCAAAACTTTCTTAAGTTCAGATTTTCTAAATTCAAAACTTTCCTAAGTTCAAACATTCTAAAATTCAAATCTTTCCAAATTCAAAAGTTTCCTAAAATGAAATTTTCCTAAAATGAAACTTTCTTAAAATGAAACTTTTCTAAAATCAAAACTTTCCTAATTTCGTACTTTCCTAAAATGAAATTTTTCGATTTTGAAACATTCCTAATTCAAAGCTTTTCCAAAGTCCAATCTTTCCTAAACCCTAACTTTCCAAATCATTCCAAGTCAAGTGTTTGCAAATCAAATCAAATCTCTTTTCAAATCTTTCCTAATTCGAACATTTTCTAAATCCAACTTTCTAAAATCGAACTTTTCAAATCTAAATTAAATCCTTTCCAATTCAACTACATGTTCCAATCTTAGGTTCAAGACACCCTAGGATGCCTAAACTCTAGTTCAACCCTAATCCTAAGTTAGGAAACTTCAACTCTTTTCTAAAACTCCTTTCTAAACCAAGATGGTTTTCAAACTTTAATTTAAGTCGAAATGTTTTCAAAACTTAACTCAATCTTTTCCAAATCAAGTCCAAGTCCTTCTTTCCGAGTTCAAACCCTTTTTCCAGTCTAAAGTTCAATTTCAAATCAAATCTTGATTTCATATCTTTTATTCTAAGTTCAAGTCAAAATTCTTTTTAAATCAAACTCTTTCTCGAATTAAATTCTTTTTCAAATCTTTTCAAATCATACTTTTTAAAAACCTAAAAGTGTTTATTTTCAATCGACTCTTATCCGTACTACAACTGACTTGATTCCCAAAAAGGGATACGTAGGCAACCCTCATGGGTGTGGTCACAACCTTTTTCAAGTTTCTAATTCTAAAACCTTTTTCAAATTTTCAATTCCATAACCTTTTTCAAACTTCTGATTCCATAATCTATTTCAATTTTCTAACTCTAAAATCAATTTTCAAATCTCCATCTATTTTGGTTTTCCAATTTCTAAAGCCTTCTTTCAAAAATCAAACCTTTCTTTTCAAATCCATTTTTAAATTTCAAATCTAGCTCATTTCAAATCTACTTTCCAAATCAAATCAAATTCTTACACTTGCATATAATGCATCATGTCAACTTCTTTCTAAAAGTTCATTTCAAAAATAGATAGTTTTGGACAATTATTAATCAAGGATTCTAAATGAGTGAACCTAGGGTGAATAGACATGTAGGTATCGCAAGGGCGGGGTAAGGTGATGGCTTAGTGCGTCTTCCCTACATGTAACCAACCTTCGAACCTAGATCACTGTTTTCAAAGACCAAAATGAAGTTATTTTAAAAAATGGCTTAAAATTTTTCAAAGGTTGCCAAACAATCTATTTTCTTAAAAACCCTCTCTTGAGGAAGTTTTCAAAATCTTTTCCAAAATTCTAAATGTAATCTTCGGATTGTGCTTAGTTGTAAATGACCTAACTCACCTTAATCAAGTTAGGTGGCAACTCCAAATCTTTTCCAAAAGCCCTTGTTCAAAATCAATTTCTATTTCAAACCTAGTCGCACTCATTCTTTTAGGAGGATAAGTTCTAACAAGAGAGTACTGTATTTTTTTCACTTGTCTGTATTTTCCTCAAGTGCAAAAAATCAGGGCGCGACAGTGATCAAGTTCTTAAAAGAGCACTTTTTTTTCTTGATTTGGTATACTGCATGCTATTATTAGTGATGGTGGATCTCATTTATGCAATAGACCTGTAGGTCTTTTGATGAGAAAGTATGAGGTGGTGCACAAGGTTGGTACACCTTACTATCCCCAAACTCAAGGCCAAGTTGAGTTGGCAAATAGGGATATTAAGCAAGTCTTAGAAACAACTGTTAACCCTAGCTAAAGGATTGATTCTTTAGGTTAGTGGACACTTTATAAGCCTATGGGATTTCTTACAAAACCATCTAAGATTCTTCTCCTTACAGACTGGTGTATGGAAATGCGTGCCCCTTTCTGGTAGAAATTGAACGCAAGGTCTATTGGGCCATTCGCTAATTTAATAAGAACATCCATGAGGCAGGCCAAAATAGGAAGTTGTAACTCAACGAACTAGATGAGCTCCGTAACGATGCCTTTGAGAATGTTAAGATCTCTAAGACAAAGATGAAATCTTCCATGACCAAAATATTCTTCAAAAATCCTTTGTTATTGGTCAAAAAGTCTTGGTCTATAATTCCCGATTACACCTGTTTCTGGATAAGATTCAAAGTAAATGGTTAGGACTTTACATTGTAAGGGATGTATCACTATATAAGGTGGTCGAAGTAGAAAATTCCACTAAAGGTAAGCTCTTGAAGGTCAATGGGCAAATACTAAAGCCCTACTTAGAGATTGAGGCGGGTGGGGTTGAGAGTGTGGAACTTGAGAATCCACCATATTTTAAGTGATCATAAGCAATCCATATGTATGTAATAGTAGATTAGATTAGTCTAGTTTTAGACTAGGGTTTTGCTAGTTTTTAGGTTTTTAGTTCTTCCCTAGTTTTCTTTTTTTTTTTTTTTTTTTTTTTTTTTTTGGGGGGTGAGGGGGGGTCCTTTTACATCCTTGTTTTTCTTCCTCTTTCCCCTAGTTTGTACTTCATTGGCTTTGTTTTCATACTTGAGGACATTGCATAACTTTAGTTAGAGGAAATGATAGTTAGTTTTTAAATTTTTTATTTTCCTTAGGTTTTCTTAGTTTTTTTCTTCATTTTTTTGAATTTAGGAATCACCGTTCGAACACAAGTTTAGTCAGTTCGAACGGCTAGACGCGTGTTCGAATGCACACATGTCAGCGCATTAATGATTACCGTTAGATTCGCGTTTGAACTATTACTAAACCCGTTTGAACGGCTATTTGACGATTTTGAAAATCTATAAGTAAGGCATTCAAACTCATTTCAAACTAATTCGAACTAGTTGAGTTGTTGAGTTTTGAGATATTTTGAGCTGTTCTGAGATAGTGAGGTCCTACCGGAGTCTGACCATGGCCCCACATTAGATTTTTAACCCTTCCTGCCTTCCTAGGTATTCCTTTTGCTCTTATCTTTGCATTCTATTCATACTTTCTAGAGGAGTATTTAGTTGTTCTTTACTTTTATATATTGTTATAGCTGCCCAGGCTGGCTGAGCCTACCATGATGGCAGAAGAGGAGGGAGAGATGGCCGAGGTGGCCGAGCCAGTAGAGTGGACAAGTAAAGATAGAGTAGCCTTCGGCCTATGATGTAGAGAGTTTCATTAGTGAGGAGGCGTCTACTACCTTCAATGAGACATGAAATGTTAGAGGCTATCCGATGGAGAGGCAGTTTTCTCTCCATAACTTCACGGGTGGTATTTATAAGTAGTAGGAGGAGTTTGTTGCTAGGCAGTGGACTCCCTTGGCCGAGTTTCAGAGCACTTGTGTATTCATGTTGTCAAGTTTATGGCGAACATTCGTAGGACAGTGACCACTCCGGGTCACTAGGTGATAGAGTCATGGGTTAGAGGTCGCCATATTATTGTCACCCCCGACATCATTGCCTAGTTCTTTCATATCCTTCTTGTTACTGATGCCCAATTTAGTTTCCCGTCTGAGGGGGGTGCCTAAGTTTGACTCTATATCGATAGAGGTCTATGTTCGTCAGAAAGAATGGCTCGATTGACAGCAGTTTTTGAAGAGAGTGCTAGCTCTTCATTATCGGCCAATATTTGTATTCATGGGTCATTCGATCTTCACTATCACCCACCATACTGATGTGAATCGTATGAGAGCTTTACTACTATGGGCTATAGGTATAGGTAGGACTATAGATCTTTTATGTTATATGTTCATGGCCGTACACGCTGAGTATAGGCATCCTAGACCGCAGGGAGCCATCCCTTTTGGATGTATACTCATTGGGCTGATAGAATTGGCTAAAGTAATTGGTATTCCTCGGTTGATTCGAGTTGGTCAGCAGTAGCCTATGGTTAGAGCAACGGTGCAACGGCCCGAGGGGCATTTGTAGGAGGGTTAGCCTGAACCCCCACAACAGTAACCCCCAGCATCTCGAGGTCCCTACACAGCACCCACCTGCCCAGCAGCTGGAGCCACTGGCTCAGTAGGCACCTCCATGGTAGTTGATATTAGAAAGACTTGAGCAACTATCTCAGATTCTTCAGTAGCAATTTCAGACTCTTGTACATCATGATGTGATCTTGGAGCAACAGAATCAGGCACTTGTCCAGCAGGGACATGCCGTTGCACAACTAGAGGTGGCACGGAGGAAGGCTGAGACTCAGGAACAGCATACCGATTGTAAGCACCCCATTTTTGCCCGCTCGGCAATCTCCGGCTCGACCAGGTCTAGTTTTCAAACACCACAGCACATGCAGGTTTAAGATGAGCCTTTCAATCTCCAATCTGACCAACTGGTCGCTTTTCGAGCCCACAAGGACCTGCTAGAGCCATAAGCACCATCATTCTAGGCAGCTTTCCAGACTGGGCGATCTCGGAAACCAACGCCATCCAGGTAGCTTCCCAAGATCGGGTGATCTCGAGGACCAACACCTCATCAAATTCCAGACGGTTCACTTTTGGCGCCTGTTAGCCCGCCAACGTAGAATGTCCATCATTTCGTAGTTCTCTGAAACCGGGCATTCTTAAAGACCAACACCACTAATTCAGGTAGCTTTCTGGGACCAAGCGTTATGAGGAACCAATACCACCCCTACAGGTAGTTCTCTAAGACTAGGCGTTCTTAGAGACCAACACCACACAGGTAGTTTTCTGAGACTGGGCGGTCTCGGGAACCAATACCTAGGTCAACACCGGCGCCTGCTAGCCCGACTTAGTGAAAAACGACCAAACTCACCCCTTGGGCCTCCAGGCACGTTTTGGGAAAGTTCAAAATCCCTCAAAATGATAAGTCCACCCTTCCAAAATGTTGTTAAACCATTAGGCGTCCCCCGCACGCCATTTGGTCCAATTCCGGTCCTATTCCGGCTCACTCTAGTCAAAATGACCATTTTGCCTCTAAACACCTCAGCACTGCACAAACCCTTCTGAACGGTAAAAGACTCTCCCAAAACCATCCTTGAACAACCCTACACGCTTAACATAACACACCAAACCATTCATAACCATTTCCAGCTAAAATAACCATTTTGCCCCTAGCTATCCAAATATGCCCCGAAACAGCACCGGTCCTAGGATTTCGAGCAAAGGGTTTCACCATACACCCTTGTTCATCCTGAGAAGGACCTTACGACATTAAACGCTCACAACTCAATAAAAGTTCCCTGGAGTGTCTCGCAGATACTCCGCCTAAATTGTCTTTTCTCCCGATTCCCTGGTTATAACGCACCATCAACTGACTTGACAAATGCATAAATCAGGAAATTCTCAAAAGCCCATTCATAGATCTTTCCATAGATACGGCTCAATCGGATAGATCGCCTCCCGAAGCCCTTCATCGTATGGCTTAAACACTGCTACTTTCGACAACCCCTGGAGCGTCTCGCAGACGCTTCACCAAGGTTGACTTTTCTCCAATTCCCCGATCAAAACACACCGTCAAACGACTTAAGAAATACGTAAATCTGGAAATTTCCAAAAGTATTTCCAGAGTACTTTCCATCGGTACAGTCATATCAAAAGGATCGCTTCCCGAAAGCCTCGATCACACAACACTAAAACGGCCACTTTCGAACACCCACGGAGCGTATCACAGACGCTCCGAATATAATTCAAAGATGTCCTTTTATGCACGCTTCCCAAGATGATATCCCACGCTTCCGAACACAATTCAAACTTTTTAAAAACATGAAAGTTCACGAGAAACCCTAAGAGAACATCGCGGGTGCAACTGATTCCCCTGAAACCTTCCTAATTGGCTCAATTATCGAGGCAAAGTTTAAACGAACCTTCCCGGTGGCGGAGCGTATGCTACATGCGCCCCAATTTCGATCAGATCAACCAATTTTCGATCAACAGTCGAGATTGAGTCAATACAATGGGTGCCACGTGGCGTTTTGCCAATGGAATAGTACCCACACAGGCGCATGTGCTACATGCGCCAATATCCAAAAGTTTTGCCTATAAATAGAGCCCTCCCCCTTTGCATATTTCAGGTTCAAATTAATGCAAAGCCCTACTGAAATCACTCCAGAACCTTAAATCCTTACATATATTCCACCCCTCCAACACTTAGGCTAGATTTTACCCCTCTCAAGCCCATACACTTCACCTAGAAGGCCTTATACACCATTACACACTCCATTCTAGCCCCTCAAGCCTTCTTGAAGTCATTCAAGCTCCAATCAAGATATCCATTAAAGACTACAAGTGTGTTGAAGGCAAAATGTGGTATTTCTTTTACATTTATGTTTTCTCCCGCTCTTTTCTTCCCCCTCCTAGCCTACTTAGGTTATTCTCTACTTTAATCCCCATCTTCAACCCCCCTTTCCTGCATACTTAAGCCAAGAGGGCTCTTAGATTATGCCTAGAGGAAAGCAAGTGGGAGCCACCATGTAGGGGGACCTCTCACTAGCCTACATGAAGATGGTATGGCCTAGGAGCCCCTTGTTTATGTGGTGTAGCCAAAAAGCGTTGTATGTAATCATGACCCCTTGCATATTACTATTTTGATCATGTTTTATATGCTTGGCTTCATCCTATGCTTATTGTCATGTTCTACAATGCTTACATTGCTCTTATTTTTATGCCATTTCCAAGCTCTATATTTCTTTCAAAAATTTTTTAAAGAGTTGGCTCCTTGAAACTTAGGATGGAACCTAGAAATCATACCTTAGGAAATCCTCTACTAACCCCTTAACTCTCATCTTGACATCATGACATTTTAACTTGCATAAGGGTTGCTTTCCAATTCTCCAATTTTCAAGGTTTCCATTCGTTTAAGTGTAATGGTTGGAATGGCCTCATGGAACCCTCTCTTGAGTGGTTTTCCTTTTATTTGGCCATAGGAACCCTCTCTTGATGGAATGGCCTCCTACAAAAATGGTTTTCAAACTCTTTTCAAAAATAGTTATCAAAAACTCATTCCCTCCATCTTTGCATTAAAAATGGTGCCTTAAAAAGTTGTCATCACCATGTTGATTTTTGGACCCCTTACACTCTTGTTAAGATTATTGTTATAATGGCCATGAGGAAACCTTCCTTGGAATGGTCTCCAATAACCAACCATATAAACCATACTCTTGACTAGAGTCAAAATTTTCATGAAAATGATCTTCAAAAGGGTTGTGAACCAAAGTCCATTGCATAACTTAAGTTATTTTTCAAAACCCTTTTTAAAAGTGCATGAAACCAACTTTCAAAACCATTTCCCAATCCAACCCTAGGTTAACTTGACCCTAGTTGTCTAACCCTAGGCTAACTTGACTCTAGTTGACCAACCCTAGGTAAATTTGACCCTAGTTAATCAATCCTAGGTTAACTTGACTTTAGTTCACCAACCCTAGGTTAACTTGACCCTAGTTTACCAACCCTAAGTTAACTTGACCCTAGTTATCCAACCCTAGGTTAACTTGACCCTAGTTGTCTAACCTTAGGTTAACTTGACCCTAGTTGCCCTACCCTAGTTAGCTAACCCTAGGTCACCTTAACCTTAGGTTAACCTAACCTTAGTTAGCTAACCATAGGTCATCTTAACCCTAGGATAAACCAACCCAAGTTAGTTAACCTTAGGTCACCCCTAACCCTAGGCTAACCCAACCTAGGTTAGTACACTTCAAAGTTCCAACTCTTGAACCCTTTTTTAAATGATCACTCAATCTTAAACTATTCTCATAACCCATTTTTTTTCAAAATCTCCTACTCTCTTGATTTCAAAAAACTAACTCCATAAACTCCTCTAATGCTATTACACTCTATCTTCAAGGCATTTCTAAAAATATTTTCAAAAGGTCACAAACCTAAGGTGTCCCTAGCCCTCTCATGGTTAAGGATTCCAAGGACAAGTGATAAATGAAGAACAACCTTTAAGGTTGTCCATATTAGGATCCCAAACCCTTAGCCATTTCTAAAAACCACTTTCAAAAATTAATTCATCAAAACATGCCTCTAAGATTTTCAAAATAAGACTTCAAAAACACTTTCAAGTTCTCTTGAGTCATGCCAAAGCATTTTTTTCAAAATTTCCTTAAGTTGATCCAAAAATATTTTCAAAGTATTCCACCATCTAATTTCAAGTCAAAACTTCCAAGACCACAAAGAGTCTTCAACTTCCGAAAACCTTAAAGTGTCTTAAACTTTTCCAAAGATCTCAAAGTGTCTTAAATTTTTCCAAAGACCTCAAAGAGTTTTCAACTTCCAAAGACCTCAAGGTGTCTTAAACTTTTTCAAAGATCTCAAAGTGTCTTAAACTTTTTCAAAGACCCCAACATGTCTTCAAACCTTCCAAAGGCCCTAATGTGCCTATTTTCCATCGGGCTCTTGCCCGAACTACTAATGACCTATTTCTCATCAAATGCGATACGTAGGCAACCTAAAATGGTGCGGTCATAACTTTTATTCCAACTCCAATCTCTTTTTCAAAAATTCTAATCAATTCAAAGTTCCTATTCCAAACTCTTTCAAAACCCTTATTATTTTCAAACTTTTTCCAAAAATTTGCACCATGCATCATCCATCCGAAAAGCGATGACTAAACCCCGTTTTTAAAATTCTAAAGGGGATATTAAATGGACAATGGTAACCGGTTATTCTAGTGAGTGAACAAAGGGTGATTAGACATATAGGTACCGAAAGGGCGGGGTAGAGTGATGATCTTAGGATATCCTCCCTATACGTAACCAACCCCCGAACCATAGATTTATGTTTTCAAATGACCAAAATGGAGTTATTTTCTGAAAAGGTTTAAATCTTTCCAAAGGTTGCCAAATAACCTATTTTCTTAAAAACCCTTTCCTAAGGAAGTTTTCAAAACCTTTTCTAAAAAACCCTAAGTTTAATTTTCAGATTAACACTTAATTTTAGGTGCCTTAACTCACCTTAACCAAGTTAGGTGGCGACTCCTATTTTTCTGAAAAGCCCTTAGTCAAACTAATTTTCAAATCTAGTCGCACTTGTCTTTCTAGGAGGACGAGTTCTAGTGATAGAGTTTCGTGCTTTAGGGTTTCCGAGCCGAAAGGACCTTGGACACCCAAAAATCGGAGCGCGACACTGATCATCTGGCTATGCTCAAGGATTGTCTGTGGACGCAGTTGCCTACCATTGATCAGATGATGGTTCTTGTTCAATGTATATAGCCGCTGGCACAAACAACCGATGATAGATTTGACGATAAGAGTTTAAATACTTGATGCATATGCTAAATGTACAAAGTGGGTTGACTGCGGCACTGTTCCTCTACCGAACTCCAAGTATTCATTGCCATTGCAATCTTGTAAGATTGGAAAGGGTGACAAAGAAAAGTTAAGTAAAAACATGAAACAGAATATTATCTAACAAAATTATACTTTTAACTTGTTTTACAAAATATTGTTCCCGAGAGAGAACAAAGAAGGAAGAAAGACAAAATAAATAAATAAATAAAAGGATAAAGCTTTGACCTTCCCCCTTGGAGGTGGTGAGTTCATGACTTCCTAGTTAGGTTATGATTTTAGCAGTGAAGCGGATATACACTTTCACGTTCTAACGGCATGCGAGAAGACTTGATGAAGAGAAATTAAAACAGAAGCATATCTATAGTACTATCCGTACTTACACCAACTCACCTACAACAAATTACACTTGACTCATTCTGTTATCAAACTCTCTCTCTCTCTCTCTCCCCTAATACTAATAGTGAGGCCAGTAGTTATCTAGGTCGAGCGTGGTCATGTATCTGTTGCTAGGCGCGTTGGCGTTATTCATCTCAGCAGCATAGACAGCCTCACTTGCAAGAGCACAATTAGTCAACATGGAGGGTGTCGTCAGGTCTTGTTGATTCAACTTGGAGGGTGTTGGTTGTGCTGATGAGGTTGCTCTTCCTCCTCCTCCTCCCGGTGCTGCTGCTGCTGCTGCCGCCGGGTAGTTCAAATGGGATTGGACAGGAGGAAAGTTGAGAGTGGTTGAGCCACCTGATCTTAAAACCCTCGAAAACTCTGCCAGTTCTTCTGCAGCAGCATTACTACTCATAATATAGTTTCTTCCAATGGGGAACTGAGAAGCGGAATCTACCTGCATCATTTGAGACGCGTATGGCATGACATGACTAATTGGACCTGTTTCCAGATTATTAATGTAGGGAGGATTGTGTTGTAGTAGTACAGGAACAGCAGCAGCTCCTCCTCCTCCTCCTCCTCCTCCTCCTCTTGAGTGGTAGTAGTTCGACGACGACGACGTGTACTTTTTCCCACCACCACTCTTCCGGAATACGCGGCAAACAACCCATTCATCCTGCTGCATGTATACATACATACATACACTAGCACATGTTATATATATATTAGACTAGTCATATATATACATATACAATCTCACATGTTAAAATGCAACCACTAGACGACAAAAATCGTGGCTGATGCTTCATTTTTCAATCGGATATCAAGATTCATGACTCCGTTTTTTATTCCAATCGAATAATGTATACACACAGATATATATATATATATATATATGCTTATTTGTTTATATAAGTTCTTGAAATTTTCATTCCCACACTACCACTATTGACATCACTATTAATATTCGTACTGCTGCTGCTGCTGCTGCTCAATGAACGGTAAAACTGAATTGCAGATTTAGCGGACACAGAAAAAGTTTAGGTGCAACAATATTGTTCTATATACGTTCTGGTGGATCTACTTGCATGCGGTCCAGCTTCGTCATATTCTCTCATAAGTTGCAAGTCATCCTCTTCTATTTTTACTTTAGATACAACTAGGATGCAGATATTGAGACTCGGGATAAGACTCAGGAGAGAGAAGAATTTCTAAGATCATTTTATTTATTTATTTTTATTTTCCTAGAAATGACTTCTACTATTATAAGTTGAAACATAATTCCAGTTTACTAACCTAAATCATTGCAGTTCATCCAGTTATATTACTGCAGGTAGATGGAACTTCAAATCACTTTTCAAGACTACTACTTTTTCAATGGAATCACTTATTCTGGTTTGGATGGAAAATCCAAACCCACTCAGAGCTTTAGAAATATAATAAGCTACTATCTTCCCACTGTAAAAAATTTATTTATACAAGGAGGACATCAAAATGACACACGTGCTTAATTCTTTTATTCTAAAATTAAGTCATTTTCAATAAAAATATGAACTCTTTTCGGAATAAAATCCTCTTCAATCCATGGAATTAAAAGAAGATATCCATTCCAGTTATTAGGAAATTGATTATCGTTAAAAGTAGAAAAAAGGGATGTGATGCCCACTTATAGTAAACTCATTTTCCCGTAAAAATATAAAAACTCTTATTGTATTAAGATCATCTATTTTCCATGGATGGAATGAAGACCGCTATTCCATTTATTAGATAATTGGTACGTCATTAAAAGTAGACCCAAAAAATAAAGGATATGATGCCAACTCAGCATGGGGATCCAAACCTCCTAAATGTTTGTTGTTATTAAACAAATAGTTCTTATCATAATATGATGTAGTTTTGCAGATAGCTAATTTGGCCTCATCTTGTCTTTTCATTTAAATTTTAGCTTGTCAACTTTTCATCCATAGAATGGAGAGAATTCTAATATAGTGTCTAGCAGTAAATGGCTTGGTCTCTTCTTTCTTCCTCCTTCAAGTTTCTTCCAACACAAAGACGTCTTCTCGTTAAAATTTTAAATGAAAATTTTGATCTTTATCATCATATTTCGTCACATAATCACAACTTGTAATAGGGGTAGCGAGAGCAAATTGGATATATGTTAAAAAATTTACATTTTAGATATCAACAAATAAATGTAAGGATTTGAATGCCTTATTATGAGTGGATTTCAAATGGTAGGGCGAAAATAGTTAATTCCAGATCCACTAGAGCAAGGATTTTAGTTGTACAACAATATATCTAAACATTTAGCTTCCACTTATGTCTTTATTACTCAAACTCTAACAATTAACTCTCATTCAAATTTGCAAATTGGCCAAACCAAGCCTAAAAGTATGCAACAATTTTGGAAACAGGAATAGAGAACCCAGGTAGTGTACGCAATACCTTGGTAGTTCTAAAGGCAGATTTTGAATGGATACGATATTCATGCATCACCCAGTTGGTTTTCTCTCCTCTGGGAGCTCTCCCTTTGTAGAATACTAATGTTTTCTTCATTCCAACCAACTCTGAGGAGACACTATTGAAGATCTCCTTATCTTTTCCTGTGGTCTTCCAGTAACCAGTGTTTGTAGCTCTGTTTGTTCTCATCCCAGTTGGGTATTTACGATCTCGAAGACTGAAGAAATACCATTCTTTTTCTCCCATCTTTGCCTTTCCTGTTGAAAAGAAAATATAGTTCAGAAGTTGAAGATTTTATATCAAAATATTTCATAAACAATTTGCCAAGTTTGTTGAGAGAAAAACACAACAGTGCTAAAGCATTGGCACAACAACTGACTATATATTATTCATCCATCTAAATAATGGTAAATAAACATTAGCTTGAGTCCTAGCCAAAAAATAAATATGAATATAGATAACGTGAAAAAATCGATCCCTAGATTATATGAAGCAATGAATACTAGCTATATTTACTAATTTCCTTTCTCTTTCCTACTATGATTTCTCATGTGTGTTTGAATACAGATAACGTGGAAAAATTGAACCCTAGTTTATGAAGCTATTTTGAACATCAAGATGTAAAGCTCATATTTCCGAGGAATCATTAACCAAATTAACCTATTTCGATGATCAGCAATGCTATGAAGACAAGGTATGAGGTTACAAAGTACGTACCTGGAAGATCCCATGGCTCACACTTGTTTAGGTCAACATCTGCAACAGCCCTTCCTGTAAAATTGGCATCGGAGATCTTATTTATGAGATAACAAGTGATGAGCTCTTCATCCGTTGGATGAAACCGAAACCCTGGTGGCAGTGTTTCCTCCTCTACCTTTCCTTCCATCTTTACTTCCTGTTTACTAATTATGAGACCCTTTTTAAAACAGATAGAGATGAACCAAATGAAAACAAACAAATATAATTAGTGATACTTCTCCAATTCAACTAGCTCCAGCACATCCGGAACAATTCGAAAAAAGTGTACAAGGTTAGAGTCTAAAAACCATAAGTCGTCCTAAGAGATATGAGTTGGATAACGTAGTTTAGTTAGCTTACTTGAGATGAACAACAGATCTTACATCAGATTGCATTGTTTTTCATCATTTCTTAGGACAAAATTAGAATTATATTGAGGGATCTACTACTAGTAGTAGTAGGATAAGAAGGTTGGTGAAAGATTTCGTGATATGCTTTTCTGTCTTGCTAAATATGCACAAGAAGTTTGGAATTTATACTTCTGGCGTTGAGAAGGAAAAGAAAAGGAGAGGGTGTCTCTGAGAAGCTCTCACCTACTATGGTTCTTCACGTACACGATGCCCATTGAGTAACTTGAAGAAAACTAATGTTTGTTTTATCGTAATTACAATATTGCCCATTTGTTTTGGGTATCCTTGGGTCTTTTTGTCTGAAACGTAGGTCCGGCCAATGTTGTTCTCTATTCTTGTGTTTGGATTTTGAATTTATAGAGAAAAGCAAATAATGAGAAATAAAATTACTTTTATTGTTTGATTGCTTAGAGAAAGTAGTAGATAAAAGAAACATAAAAAAATAAATGAAAAAATCGTATTTATTTACCTTTACATTTTTTTTTTTTTTTTGGTTTTGATGACTTTACGTTGTTACTGATTAGGAAAATGCTATTCTTCCAGAAAATCTGTACAAAAAATTTCACCAAATGATTTGGCAATACCATTTTTGTAATTAAGAGCATCATGATGGGTGTTTTGTTCGAAAGTGAATGCTCTTATCTAACTTCATCATTCTGGTAATAAATACATATTCATTTCTTTCTCACTTTTTCGATGCCTATTCAATAAATGAAAAAATCGTAAAGGTTTTGCTTAGGTTTTGGATTTATTGAGCCCTTGAGGGTAATTATTAGATAAAGAAAATAAAATTACTTGTAAGTTCTTTTTTTTTTTTTAAAAGAAATTGTCTATTTACTTTCTTCTTGTTTTCTTTAACCCACCTAACAAAAACCAAAAATATAATATTTCTCATTTCCTTTTCCTTTTTTTCCCCATTGTTTCCGCTTTTCTTTTCCTTGCTCTAATAAATCTAAGAACTATGCAGAGATTATGTGTTTCGTTTTCTTTTACTTTATTAACTTAAAGAATAACAAGGTAGGCGCAAATTTGATGCAACATTATTGTTGCCGCATCATTGGAAACAAAAGTCTTTCTTTATTAATATAAAGAATAACAAGGATTTGCCACCTCAATTTTCTTAATTATCACTGGTAGCCATGAACGATCTAGCACGGTTGCAATTGCAATGCAAAGTTTTATGCTAATGTCGTGTTAGTACTACAATAAGAACATAAAAATGGGATTACAGCCCAATATATAGTTGATGGGTTTTGCACATCCATGCTAAAAATTGGCTGAATTTGATTATCATTGCAATAATCCGACCCTAATATTGTCTGTTAGGATGGAAATATATATATGTGTGTGTGTGTGTGTGTGTGTGTGTGTGTGAGAAAAAAGCACAAACAACAAGTTTATACAAACTCTGAGACGGTCAAATAAGGAAATTGAGACTGCACATTTCTTTTTTTTAGTAAATGAGAATACACAGACATACTATAAAAATGGGGGTATAATTGTCAATTTCCACCTAGTGCAATATACGAAGTTTAATTAAATTCATTTCATTAAACCAATCTCTAAATAAAGTACTCCTATAATGCCATCATAGTTGCTAATTTCAGTTTGATTGGGAATAAATAATATCTCGTTCGTAAAATAACATTCTCCTTTATATGATTAGGAGGACTACTTAAATGCAGTAGCTCCAAATCTCTAATTTTCCAAAAATCAGGCAAACGTGAGCACGGAAGAAACATGTAATCCAGTACTCAATTTTGTAAGATGTGAAAATTGTACAAAAGGTTATAAAAAGAAAGGGTGTGTAAGAATAATACGCTTTAAATCAAAGTGCAAGTTATAGAAATAATAACTTCATGACTTGGGGATTTATAAAATAACTATACCTACAAACCTATATAAGAAACACATGCAAACCTATATATATATATATATATCCGACTAGCTAGCTTGCTCTCTTATGAAACAGCAAACTTGTTCACAAGGGAAACAAATGATGAAATTTTGTATTATTCCATGAGGGATGCTAGCATGATAGCATCTCCTTGCAACATACCGTTATAAAGAGCCAAACGGTTATTAGATGGGACGTGGATAAGGAAAAAAAACCCCATGAAAACGCTTCTCTTAAATCCCAAGCTCTTGTTAGATTGATTAGAATGTACCCTAATACAGTCAATGTAAAACTAGCTTTATACCTAGCAGTTTCATTCTTCTTAACCTTGCAATACGTTTTAATGGAGTAGTTTTGCAAAATGAAAAATTTTATAAATAAAACTCCACTAGAATAATATAGCAGTGGTATTTTTTAAATGATAAATCAAAATGTTTTAGTTTGAAATTAAAGAACTACAAACAACCACATCATTGTTCATAAAATTTTGAACAAAATTTCTATTTGTCTGTAGCATCTCTTTTAAAATTGGATTATATAAAGCCAGTAGTACTAAAGAGCATTTCCTTTAATTTTATTTTATTTTCTTAAAACCGTTAACTTAATAAGCATGATACCTTATGCTCACTCCTGGACAAAACGTTGTATAACCAATTTCCAAAGAACAACGCATGTGCTTATTTTAGTCGAATCAATTAACACCTTTTCCACCTTAGTGACTAATGAGCGATATTTTATGTGACAATTTTGATGCATTGACAATGTAGATTATTTTTACACAAGCGAGACACCAAAATAAAATACTTCCATGGGTCATACTTTTCTTTTTTTTATAATTTTTATGTTGTACTTAAACGCTAATAAAAAGAGTTTTAAGTATGAAACAGAAGTTGAAAGGAGGAAGGAAGGGGGGGAAGACATAAATCCCTATCCTCAGCCCCACAAGTGTTTGTTTAAATGTCTTTATGAAGCTGTTGATCTGGAACGTTCGCAGTCTAGGAAAGGAATAGAAAAGAAGGATGGTAAGGAAGCTTATTCAAGGTAGATCAGTTGACATAGTTCTCTTGCAGGAAACTAAATGGAAAGTGTGTAATCATGAAAAAATTCGTTCATTATGAGGAAGAAATGTCTACAAATGGGAAATCGCTCCTCCCAAATGTGATGAAATTAAGCTTCCGGCAAAAGCACGGGCGTGCGATTGAAGTATAAATCTGGCAAGTACCGAAGTCGATTTTCAGGAGGATCAAGCCTAATTTAAACGTCACATAGGGCAAAATCACCAAAAAATTAAATTAAATTAAAAAGTCACCTAACAAATTGAAACTATCTACAAATAAGACCGAAAATATTTTGGTTGTGAAAGTTGTCATTGCAAATTGAATTAACTAAACTAAGTATGGAAAACTATACTATGTAAATTTGAAATCAATTGATGTAAAATGTAAATGCAATTAAAGAAGTTTGAATGCAATTGATCTAATCTACTAATTCTCTACAAATGTCGCAATGGAGGGCTTGATAACTCAAATCAAGGAATCACTTCACGGATTCTTAATTCGAAAGATTTAAATCATAAAATGAGAGTTACATGAAAAGTTATATGAAATCGATATATTATGGGCCCTGGTAGCCTTTCTTGTTTGGGAGATATGGCCCTTCAAAGTTTCAGCTCTACGTGCTTCAATTGATTGTACCACAGCTTTAACAGCTTGTACCTTGACAGCATTGTCTTAAAAATCACATTCTCCCTTCATCCGAAATGCGCCCGAAACCTTTCACTTTAAGCTCAAAACCTATACAAAGCAAAATAACTTAGTTAATACTAAAATCTAATTAAAGAAGCATATAAACTTCTAAATTAAGGCTAACAATTGGCAAATTAAGGTGTTATAATTACACTTTTAGAGTGCAATCAAATGGGAAGCTGTAAATTCTAAAAGCTTGTCAGGAGGCTTACTTAGTATATGGGAGGATGACTTCTTCAAGATGGAAGATATGAAGAAAGAGAAGAATTTTATTCTCTTTTTTGTGAAACAACAAAAGATATATATCGATATACTAGAAAATTACAAAGGGGATCGAAATATGACTACACTAGCCATAGCCAAAGAATCAACCAACCTCACCCTTAAAGAGAAATAAAGATGTAAACAAAAGACCCCAAACAAACCCCCACCCCAAAGCTAATGAGATATCAGCCTACAACTTGGATGAACTGAGAAGTATCACTAAGACCAGAGTACCAATTAAATGAAAACATCATACCTGGAAAAAAGACCTCTTGACTTACTCAAACCCCTCCTTCCTTTTGGACAATAATACATTCTTCACCCAATACTAATGAAGGTCCAAAAAAATCCATGAATCATCACCTACGCTGAAATTCATCCCCATTAAATTTCAATATTTCTCACCCCATCAAGAGAATACAACACATCCCAAGAGAGAGAGGAGGCTTCTTAATTCCCACCATCACCCATAATGACTCCTGCATCTTAATGTTTTCAAGACATTCATCCATTTTAATGGCCATTTCATTGAACGTTAGCTCATTCCTAGCTCTCTTACTTGGAATAATCAGAAATACTTTCAAGTGTGTTGTTCTGAATATCTATGCACCGAACAAGGAGGAGGAAAGAGTGGAGCAGTGGGTTAAATTGCTTGCCTTGAAACTAAAATGGAATGTTCCGTGGTGTGTGGGAGGTGATTTCAATGAAATTTTGAGAATTGGGGAAATGTCATCTTGTATAAGAGTCTCTAAATGGATGAAAATTTTCATCTCCTTCACAAGCAAGGTAGAGTTGTCAGATATCCCAATGTCAGAAAGGTGTTTTACATGGTCTAATCTACAGGGAGTGGAAATCTGGAGTAGGCTTGACAAATTCTTATTGAGTATTGAGTAGCTTGATAATTTTAAATGCTCACAACAGGCGATGCAAAGAGTGTTATCATGAAGTGCAGGATTGGGGTCCTAAACCCTTAAAACTCTTTGAAGCATGGTTTAAGGTAAAATCCTTCAACATATTGATACAAGAGGTATGGTCTTCTACTATAGTTTTAGGATGGTATGGCTTTGTGATTTTGAGAAAAAATTAGTTCTTAAAAAGTAGGATAAAAGAATGGTATAAGACTAAAGCAAGATGCTTTATAGAGGAATACAATGACCAGCCATTATAGGAACGTGAGTTTATAGGCAAACTATGCTTGCAAAGTCAGTCAACTTTGGAGGTCAATTCTAAAGAGAATGAAGTTTGGAAAGCATTAATCAACTGCAATGGCAATAAATCTTTTGGACCAGACGAATTCAAGTTGTGTTTCTGGAAAAAGTTTTAGAATCTGACAAAAGGGGGAATATCCTTCAATTTATAGAGGAGTTCTTCAATACCTCTTTTATTATACTAATACCTAAAGTGGAATGTCGTGACTCCTTATCAAGCTATAGACCTATGTCTTTGATGTCTTCAATCTATAAAATTCTTTCAAAATCCTTATCATTAAGATTGAGGTAAGTTTGAATGAGACAATAAGTGATAGCCAAACAGCTTTTGTCAAAGGGAGGCAGATTCCAGATGGCCAAACAGCTTTTGTCAAAGGGAGGCAGATTCCAGATGGGGTTTTGATAGCAAATGAGGTGATAGATGATTGGAAGAGGAACAAGGGAAAGGTTTAGTAATCAAACTTGACTTTGAAAAAGCATTTGATACTATTAACTGGGGTTTCTTCATGCAAATAATGTCTAAAAGAGGATTTGGAGTAAAATGGTGCATGGATCATGGAATGCTTGTCCTCTGCCTAGGTCTCCATGTTAGTTAATAGAGCTCTTACAAAAGAATTCAGAATGCAAAAAAAAGGCTTAGGCAAGGGGATCTCCTCTCACCCATCTTATTCATCATAGCAGTTTAAGGTCTTAATGTTATCCTATCAAGAGCAAAGTCTTTGGGAATTATCAATGGATGCTCTCTTGGAGTAGAAAGTATGTTCATCTCTCATTTGCAATTTGCTGATAATACACTATTATCTTGCCCAGCTGATTTGATGTAAGTAAGGATCTTAAAGAGAATACTTAGATGTTTTGAACTCCTGTCAGGACTGAAAATTAATTTCCAAAAATCACTAGTAAGTGGGGTAGGAGTGGATGAGGATTTTTTATCAAATGTAATGGACATTTTCAAATATAAAATTCAATCGCTTCCAATGAACTATTTAGGTCTTTCCTTAGGGGTCATCCTAGGAATTCCCTTTGCTAGAATAGAGTTCTGGACAATATTAAGAACAAGCTTGTCTTGTGGAAAAGGAGATATTTGTCAATTGGGGTAGACTTACACTGATTAAATCAACATTATCAAACTTGCCAGTTTACTATCTATCAATGTATAGAGCTCCAAGTAAGGTCTGTAAGGAGATTGATAGGCTGCAAAGGAGATTCCTATGGGGAGATTAGAGAGGCAAAAAGGGTGTTCATCGTGTTAAATGGAGTAATGTTACAGTAAGCAAACAGAATGGAGGCCTTGGTTTGGTCTCTATAAGAGTCTTGAACATGGCTTTGTTATCCAAGTGGTGGTGGAAATTTTCAAAAGAGATAAATGCACTCCGGAGAAAAGTGTTATATCAAAAGTATAAATGGGATCATTTAAGCTGGACCTTCCTTAAAGAAGCTATTGGGGAATACTCAGTCATATTAAAGGATATGTTGTCAAGGGAGGATCAACAACCATATAAAAGGTTTATGTATTCCAATCTCAGAGTCAAAATTGGTAAGGGAACTTCAACTTCTTTTTGGAATAAGCCATTGGTGGATGAGGCAAAGCTAAAAATTAGATTTCCCAGACTATTTCTATTATCAAACCAAAAAAGGGCAATGATCTCTGAAGTAAAAAATGCATTAGGTGTAAACTTAAGGTTTAGAAGAAGGTTACTCGCTTGGGAGGAAAACAATCTATATGAGCTTAAGAGGACTATGGAAAATGTGATCTTAAATGGAAATAGAGATGATTCAATAATTTGGAAAGCAAGTAAAGATGGGATTTTTATAGTTAAATCTTTCTGTTCTATGGCTGACGGCGAAGCTGTACAAGATCACTCTCTACTGGCCTTGCTTTAGAAAAATTGGGCTCCCTTAAAAGTCAAAATCTTTGGGTGGCTGGCTCTTTAGAGGAAGATCAAGACCAGAGTTTTTCTGAGACATAGAAATATTCTTCATCAAAATGAAAATGTTTCTTGTGTGTTTTTTCTAGATGAAGCTGGAGACTTAGATCACCTACTGCTCAAATGCAAAGTCTCTTGGCTGGTTTGGTGCAAAATTTTGAAATGGTGGGGAATTGAATGGGTGAGTCCAGATAGCATAATTCAGCATTTCAGTTGGTGGATGGAGTGTAAGAATAGGAATTTGGGACAGCTAACATGGAAGGCTATGTTCTTGGCCACTGAGTGGAATATTTGGTTGGCCAAGAATGAAGTTATCTTTGGCAATAAACTATTCACTTGGGAGGAGATTGCCAAACCTGCCATTACATAGGTGATGACTAGATAGAAGCCAAGATAAGGGAAGGCAATTTCAATAGTTTTAACTTTTTTCATTCTATTGAAGGAATTAAGTCCTTAGATCCATATTTACTATCATAGTGGCATCATTGTAGTAGGTTGGTTATTGATGAAGGTGGTTGAATTGTAAACTTTTGCTGGTTGAATTCTTTTCAACCATGGTTTTGGGTTGTTGAAAGGGATCTCTGTAAAGCCTCTTAGGCTTGTAGAATCCTCTCTCTTCTGTATCTTCTCCTTTTTCAATAAACTTTCTTTTACTATTAAAAAAGAAACACTCTAATAAACATGTGTTGTAATTTGATGCTCCGTTTGTGTAAAATAATTTCGCACTATCAGTGCATCAAAATTAAAACTCTAGAAGTATATTATAATGTATGAAAAAGTAATTGAAATAAATTAGCTCACCACGTAATTATTAAACATAAGATTTTTCCCGTGCATGAACAATGATTCAATAATAAATACGGAAAGGGAATATGGAAAAGAAAGAGAAATAAAAGGGTTTCCATATTCCTTATGCTGGATCTTATAATTCAAATATTTCCTTCTATTTTCTCAAGAAAGAAAACTGAAGTGTGCCCTTCAAATTGAGTAAAAGAGAAGCTATTTTTTCTCTCTCTCCCAGATGCCCTAGAGAGTCTTCAGACGTAAACAAAGAATTAGGTTTTGACTAGAATTTCAAAGTTTTGATGTCAGGTATGAAGAATTCTTGCTTTGAAAATTCAGGAGATGTTGTCCTTCTAAGATGTTAAGGCGTGTTTCGTGTCTAAAGACTCTAAACAAGAGAGAGAGAGAGAGAGAGAGAGAGAGAGAGAGAGAGAGAGAGAGAGAGGTTTCAAGCCATGCATACTCCGATGCTTCATGATACAGCAGTGATAACATCACTTGGATGAATTGGACCTTGATTTCAACTGCTCAGCTTACTCACTTTATCTCCATTTTTACTTGATAAAATTTGTGCAACATTAAAATTGCTCCACATCGTAGTTAAAGAGCATGCTATCTGTTGAACTAAACTGAAACAAATCCAAAAATGACTTTTCCAGATTTATTTGTTGAAAAGTAAAAATGAAAAATGTAAACTTGACCATCTAGAAGCCACCATGGTTGAAAAAACCACCATTGTTGAAGAGTACCTACCATGGTTGAAAGAATTTGAAGGAATCACCATTGTTGAAGAGTACTTAATATGGATGAAGGAATTTGTTCTTTTCACATTCTTCATTCACACTATATATTCACACTTGACTTGTATCTATAATTAAGGAGAGCCCTTTGTGGCATTGTATCAATTCAAGAAGGAGGAGAAGTAAGTTAGGGAGAGAAATAAAGAGGGAGAATTCTCTCTAAAATTTAGAGTTGAATAAAAGAGTGATTCTTGGTTGTGTTTTACACTTTTGAGTGTTTATAATTCAATCACCACAAGTGGTTAGACCTTCTCTTCTGCCCAACATTATTATGTGAATTCCACTTCTCAGTTTTCGTTTTTAATCTGGGCAATGTTTCTTCTTGAATGCTAGTGAACACTAAAGATAAGGGAATATAAAAAGCCTCTTGAAGGTTATTGAACATCAAGATGAAGGAAATATAGCCATCATATATATATATAGTTGCACAAATTTGCAACATTATAATTGCTCCAACATCGTAGTTAAATTATATTGGGATGGAAAGGAGGCTACTTGTGAAATCCTAAAATTACCTAAATAAGTTGACTGAACAAATAAAGAAGTATGTCTTTCTTAACTGGATAAAACTGAACAAATTGGTAGGTCTTTTTAAAAAATATTGTTCCTAAGCACCCATAAATGGTTCAAAATCCATGGACATCCTATATGCCTTGTTCAATAATCCAGAGTTCAGCCTACATCCAAATCACTTAATGTACAGTGCATTTGGAAGCCTCTCCTTAATTCTACTTACCAATCTATTTGATTTTTTGCTTATTTTTTTTTCATTACTTGTGCTTATACTTTGTTTAAATCTACTTTTCTTGGGTAAAGAATTTGCTTCCATTTTCTCTTTTCGGTCCTTTACATTTTGATATCTAAGATAGGGCACAATTGCATTATTGTAGGTGAAATACGAAGTCAAAGGTCCATAAAGATGTATTCAAACCACCATTTATTTTTCTGTTCTGTTTCATAAGCAATTTTCACAAGATATTCATATCATTGTACATTCTTTCCCAACAATATGTACTATTAATAAGAAAAAAGGATTGCATAATTTCCTAAAATTAAAACATTTTATGCTTAATAAACCCGACTATATAACTCTTTTATTTTATATATGTTATCTAGTTCTGAATTTACATATGGATCATGTCTTAGGATGCGTTAATATATTTAGATCTTAGATTTAGAAACTTTACCAGTCTGTAAAGCGACAAACACAAAACTACAAAACAGCTCAGAGTAGTTTTGTCATATTTATGGTATATAACTAATTCCTCTCTATATGAATGTATCGATCACTTTACGTG